>CM043319.1:5135000-6335000 GCA_023736055.1 Quercus glauca | reverse complement strand
TTGGGTTCCCAAGATTTCGCTCATGAAAATCCAAAATAGAAAGGACATCACAATTTATTCAACTGTTCTCTCGAAACCCAGAAATCCATACTCAAAAATATAACATTATACATCAATGTTATATCCAAAAATAATAATAACAATAAAGAACATAGAAAGCCTATCATTCAAATTAATTTCAAAGTGTCAATTTATTACTTCAAAGTTCAAATCCACGATTTCTAGGCCACCCCACGTAGCATATTAATGCAAATCATCAAGCTTGAACAAGAAAAATTAAAATAAATAAATAAATAAATAAATAAAGCTGACCTCAAGCAAACCAATCTCTCTTTCCAAGGCATGAACCTTGAGCACTAACCTACGCTTCCCATACAAATCAAAGCCCCCATGAGACGGTGATTCTGGTCTCATAGTCATAGGCTTCACCACTGAAGAACTAATAGAAGACGAAGGGGAAAGAGAATCATGAGACTGAACTATCTCCATTATTTCTTTTTATGAATCAAACTAAGCCTTAGTAGTAGTATTAGCTATAAGACCATGCAGTCTATAGGTGAACGATGATGTTAGTTGAAGAAATATATATAAGTGAGTGAATGCGAGAGAGAGAGAGAGAGAGAGAGAGAGAGAGACCAGCTCAGAACAACAAAGGCTTTGGTATCTGAAACGTTTGCACACGAAAAAGACACAGAGAAAGAGGTCAGAGAGGTGAAAAGTACGACTGAGCAGAGATCACACGTGAGTGGTCACGTATGATGAGCTCGTTGGTCGTCTCTAAAATTCATGGGAGTCGAATATTTTTACCGACCCTCGGAACACAGCAAAATTTAGTGTGAAATTAACAGGTTTGTTTGCCAGGTGCCAATGAATTGGGGTTGTAGATTTGCATGCCAGTTCAAACTTTAGTCTTTATTGAAAGCAAAAATGACAAAAAGTACTTAATTTTTTAGCAAAAGTTGATTATTTAGCAAATGAAAGTGACAAAAGTTGATATCTTTAATCACTCATATTAGTGCTGAACCGCAATTGTTGACATAAGACAATCACTCATTACTCATGCACCGTGATAAATATGCTTTGAATATCGATCACTTCTTATTGAATGGATCATAAGTTTGAATATTAGTAAAATCTTACCTTGTAATCTCTATTTAGTCGGTGATTTACACTTGTCTACAAAAAAGATATATATTACAAGCTATAGCTATTTTTTTCCCCGAAAAATAATGGAGTGTTTATTAGTACATATTTGTAGATCTTGTAATGGAATCTTTGTTTAAGAATAGTTATTTCTTAAATTGAAGAATAATTTATCAATTTTTACAATAGTTATAATAGATATTTCTTAATGCACGTAATAGTAATAACTTTAGAAATTAATATGTTTTCAAAAATAGAAATTCTCTTTATGCACATGATAATGATTAAAATTAAAAAAAAAAAATCCTCTCTCTCTCTATATATATATTGAAATAAGAAAAAAAAATATATATATATATATATATATTTTTTTTCTTTTTTCTTTTTTCTTTTTTGGTTATGCTATAGGGATGTATAAACTCTTTTTGTAATTTTTTAATCTAAATTTTGATATGCATTTTATTTGAAAAATGAGAGATAATGCTAGGGTCTGTTTGGGTACCCCACAACTTATGGTAGCTTATTTGCACTGTTTATTAAAATATATACTTTTTGCTAATTTTTATTTTAGATGTGAGAAAAAAAAATAGTTAGCTTTTTTTTTTTTTAAGTGCATTTGAGACTAGATTATGAACTAGTTTTTAGCTTCATTTGTTTTCTTCTATTGTTTGTGGGTCTCGCAATAAAGGAGCTTTTTATTTTTTGCCTTAGTAGCTTATTTTTTGTGTGACCCACTATTATGTTTTTGGTCAAAAGTAAATACAATTAACTAAAAGGGGTCTCACATTATGGTTTTTCTCAAAATGTCAAGTACTTGCTTATTGTAGGTCTTACTTTACTTTTTTTGCTAAAGTACTTTCAACCAAAAAAAAAAAAAAAAGCAATCAACTTATTTATTTATCTTTTAATTTTTATGTACTATATTTTTAGCCAAAAGCTAGATAGGTTATTCTTAAATGGACACTTAAAATTAAATTATTTTCAAAAGAAAAATTATTTTCAAACACTCTTAATTTCAAAATATTCAATGCTTTTAGTATAATTTAGTTCCATGAAAAATGTAAATATAATTTTAAATTAGAATCCTATGTCTTATTTTTTTAATTCCACTTTATATTACATTATTCACAACTTTTTATGTATGAATAGCAAATGTTACAACCAAATTTATAAATAACAATATTTTTTTAGAGAAAAATAAATAAAATAATTTAGAAGAACCAAATGTATTACACACAACATTAATCATTAAATTTATGGCAACTTTTTTTTTTTTACCCAAAACAAAATTATTAGATATTTTTTACAAAATGGGATGAGAACAAGGTATAGGTATAGTTTCCTCGAGGTTTCCAAAAGTCAAAGTGACAAGACCTTACGATTTACAAGCGAAACATGCGCTCGTGCCGATGCCTTTGCTGACGTGTGCATCGCTGGAGGAGCACGTTAGCAAATCTAGGCGCAGACAACTAAACGTGCTCCTCTGACGTCATGTAGTAGAGGAAGGAAACTATTCTCACAGCGGCTCCACCTGTGAAATATCTCTTCTCACATCACATCTCTCTCCATGTGTTATGTTGTGTAGATACTAGGTGTTTTTTTATTCTTTTTATTTTTTTATTTAAGTTAATCATTAAAAAAAGGGTAAATTTGACCTACTTAGCGTGAGTTTGGATTGTGTTAGGATGAAAAAATTTTGCGTTTTGTCGAAAAAATGATGGGTCACACGATACTATTCATGCATTTTTTAGTACTATTCATGAGCTTTGCTACTATTTCAACAAACTTTTACATTTATTTACAATATTTTGAGTAATAAGTTTTCAATTTCAGCAAAATAAACGGTATTCAAACACACCCTTACTCTAACGTTAACCAAATTCAAAATTTTTCAAAACTAATCAATTTGATCCTTAAAGCCAACTTAATCCCTAAAACAGTTTAGACAAATGACTAACAGGTCTAACAATTTTTACTTTTTAGGGACTAAATTGGATTTAGGGATGAAATTGGTCAATTTTGAAAAATTTTGGACCTTGTTGATATTTGCTCAAACCTCAAGATTTGTTAATGGAATTTACTCAAAAAATGTATTTTTTTTAATTACTTTTGGAAAATATTTAGTTTCAAACTAATTTGTAGTTATCTTATTTAACCCACAATGTGACAATTTATAAGACTATTTATCTTGTAGGGACTTAAATTGTAATGAATCCTAAACAATAAAATTTGTAGAGTGTGAGTAGAAGGGCTAGGCGCCAGCAAAGCAAGCAATGGATGACGTGAAATTTGTAAGAATCATAGTAAAGAAATTTGACTAAGTGTTCTTGAGGATAATCACCATGGTTTTGGCTAAGTATTTGCAAGGATCTTTATGATGATTTTGGCTAAGTGTTTATGAAGCAGGTCTGTCCTCGGCTCAGTCCGAGGATCTCTTTTCTTAGAACTGACCAACATAAAGGTTGTCCTTGGGACCCCTTTTTTCATGTCTCCTTCCGGGGTCCCCCTCGTTAACGAGGATTCTATCTACTATATATCTTTATTTAGTTGATCATTACCGTCCATTTGTTGGTTATCTGGAATCTGTGTCTGAGAGCTTGTCCCCTCAGCCGCCTTTGCAAGCTTTCTGTTAGTTGAAGTGATCAAGGCGTCACTGTTTACTGGTCACTTCGCCATTAATGTGGCCAGAGTGTTGGCAGCGTATGTTTAATGGGTGAGTGACAACTTCCCACCATCAAGGTCGGTTCGCCGAGGACGTGAGCATCCTCGGCGAGGTCCCTTGAGGACGTGGGCTTCGTATGCTTATCCTCAGGCCCTGCTTCTCCTCGGCGTGGGCCTTGGGCCCGCTGTGGAATGGGCAGGGGTTGTTAAATAATTGAGGCCCCACAATAGCCCCTCAAAATTCTGCTATCCGACCTCTCGAGCGGAGAGGAGGATTTTGACATTCTCTTGCCTACCATTTTGGCCTGTCGAGCTTTGCCTTTTCTATTAGTATACCCATCCTTTCGACTGTCTTTGCAACTTTCTTTAGCACAAAGGGCTCGCCCGAGGAGTTTTCCTTACTTCTGCAAGTTTTCTTTTCTTTCTACTCTATAATTTTTCACCTGAGTTCCTTCTTAGTTCTCCTAGGATGGGTAGGCTTAAATTGTTATGCTTTAGCGCTTGGCTTTTCTTGGTTTTTGTCCCTAGCAGGATTCAACGCTTAGCACTCAAGGGGTGGGCTTTTCCGTAGGTTTGGGCCTGTGGTTAGTATAAAAGCTTATTTCTGCCCAGTGCTTATATCGTCGTATAATGACTTGTTTTCCCATAGGTTTGAGTCCGAAAACCATGCAAGACCTTGGTTTTTCCTGGCACTTAGTGTTTCATGCGGAAATGGTTTTTCTGCTGACCTGAATCCTTGGATCATGCAATGTCTACGTTTTGTCTAACATTTAGTTTTTTCATCTGAAGTATCTAGTTTCCTCAGAGGCTTGAGTCCGAGGACCATGCAATGCCTTGATTCTGTCCAGTACCTAGTTTTCTCATTTTAAGTGGTTAGTTTCCCCAGAGGCAGGTGTCCGAGGACCATACAATGCCTAGGTTCTGTCTAACACTTAGTTTTCTCATCTAAAGTATCTGGTTTCCCCAGAAACTTGAGTCCGAGGACCATGCAATGCCTTGGTTCTGTCCAGTACCTAGTTTTCTCATTTTAAGTGGTTAGTTTCCCCAGAGGCTGGTGTCCGAGGACCATACAATGCCTAGGTTATGTTTAACACTTAGTTTTCTCATCTGAAGTATCTGATTTCCCCAAAGGCTTAAGTCCGAGGACCATGCAATGCCTTGGTTCTGTCCAGTACCTAGTTTTCTCATTTTAAGTGGTTAGTTTCCCCAGAGGCTGGTGTCCGAGGATCACACAATGCCTAGGTTCTATCTAACACTTAGTTTTCTCATCTGAAGTATCTGGTTTCCCTAGAGGCTTGAGTCTGAGGACCATGCAATGCCTTGGTTCTGTCCAGTACCTAGTTTTATCATTTTAAGTATCTATAATAAATGAGAATGTGATTATGAATTACATTACTGTAGTGGTTATGCCGAGGAGAAAACCTTGCTCTGTTCTGCCTCTTCGTTTGGCGCGACTCTTCTGATTACAAGGCGTCTCTTGGGTTGTTCGAGTAACGCGTTTTGACGCTTCGATGCCTCCTCGTTAATGAGGCGCCTCCTCATTAATGTCAATTGTGGATTTACGAGGATCAAACGGCGGATGAGCCCCTTGAAATCTGGGCGGAGTTATTGCCTCCGGTAATCTTTCCTTAGGATTTAATGCGGATTGGCTCTCATGAATTTTTCGCCTTCTATATAAAGCGTTTTTGGGGCAACCTTCTTCTTCACACTCGACAAACATTCGTCTTAAACTCTCCAAAAAACATTACTCAGGGGTTCTGCAAAAAATAACAGTTTGAGCCCCACCAAATGAATTGGCCCTTGGAAAGGGCGGTTTCGAGGATGCCAAGCCCCTCTCAGGAGCCAAGGATGGCACCCCGACCCTGGACGTCATGCTGGGGTTGAGGTAGGAGAAGACCGAAGATTCTCATTCTTTTCAACCTAACCAGAGGTGGAACCCTCCTTACTGTTTGGAGGAGGATCTAGAAAGAACGTAACCTCCTTCCCTTGGATCCAGGTCTGTGAACCCTCCAAGCTAGCAGCGATGGGGTTGGGAGGGAAACCAGGCGGAACCAAGAGGTGGAAACGCCCGGTGCCGCGGCCTCTTCTTCCCTCAAAGTTGCCTTCCTTCCTTCTTTTCCCCTTCTCTCTTCTTCTTTTGCTCCTCAACCAGCCTTCCTTCCTTCATTTCCTCTTCTCTTACTTCACAACCAGCCTTGTTAAGCGCTTCTCTATGTAGTTAGCTCTAGAACAAGCCCCATGGGCATCAATTGTAAGATGTAACTTTTTCTTCATATATTAATAAAGAAGTAGACCTGTTTCATCTCTTTTATTTTTCACATGTATCATGTTTCTTATGATTGTTTCCTTCTGAGTGAATATTGTTGCTACATACTGTATTCTTTTGGTGTTTTTTTTTTTTTAAAAGTGCTAACCTTAATCTCTTCACGCCGACCACCGCACTTGCTAGTGCACAAGTCCTTCCCCATAGACGGCGCCAATTGTAGGGACTCAAATTATAATGGACCCTAAACAATAAAATTTGTAGAGTGTGGGTAGAAGGGCTAGGCGCCAGCAAAGCAAGCAATGGATGATGTGAAATTTGTAGGAATCATAGTAAAGGAATTTGACTAAGTGTTCTTGAGGATAATCACCATGGCTTTGGCTAAGTATTTGCAAGGATCTTTATGATGATTTTGGCTAAGTGTTTATGAAGCAGGTTCGTCCTCGGCTCAGTCTGAGGATCTCTTTTCTTAGAACTGACCAACATAAAGGTTGTCCTTGGGACCCCTCTTTTCATGTCTCCTTCCGGGGTCCCCCTCGTTAATGAGGATTCTATCTACTATATATTTTTATTTAGTTGATCATTGCCGTCCATTTGTCGGTTATCTGGAATCTGTGTCTGAGGGCTTGTCCCCTCAGCCGCCTTTTCAGGCTTTCTGTTAGTTAAAGTGATCAAGGCGTCACTGTTTGCTAGTCACTTCACCATTAATGTGGCCAGAGTGTTGGCAGCGTATGTTTAATGGGTGAGTGACAGCTTCCCACCATCAAGGTCGGTTCGCCGAGGACGTGAGCATCCTCGGCGAGGTCCCTTGAGGACGTGGGCTTCGTATGCTTATCCTCAGGCCCTGCTTCTCCTCGGCGTGGGCCTTGGGCCTGCTGTGGAATGGGCCGGGGTTGTTAAATAATTGAGGCCCCACATATCTATATTATTCAAACAAGTCATATAACTTAATAAAAAAGTTATGTAACTAAAAGTAAATATGCATTCTCTCTTTAATCACCACAAAACGAGTTGAAAGAAAATAAATCCAAATCAATTTGAAGCTAAACTTTTTCCATTTTTTTTTTATTTGACATTTCTGTTACAAATATGAGAAAATGGCAGTTGAATTATAAAGCTCTTGGCATGTAATTACTATTTAGATCTATTTTGTTTGGTGGAAAACGCTTTTATTTGATTATTTAATAAATAATTGCAGTTTTAATTGAAGGGTTTAATATTTCAACTTTATCAAAACTAAGTCTCAAAACATCAAAATAAAATAATCTAACAAATTTGTTACGTAGTGTACGCATAAAAGTACCTATGTTTTCTTAAATATTTTTTTAGTGAAATTGGAAAAAAAAATCTATTGCTAAAAAATATTTATAGGGAGTACACGCTAGGGGAACACAATCCCTCAAAGAAAATTACAATGAAAGTATAGCCAAAATGGCATGATAACTTTGATGGCCAAACAAATTTAGATCTAAGCTTTGAAAAACTCTAAAACAGAGGGAGGGGGTGGGGAACTAAAAACTCCATACCAAGTAAGCTGGTTGCTAAACAATTAAATCCAAAACTTTACCGTTTAACTAACTCTTTTTTGGTGTTTCCACCAGAGTCATTTGGAGTTCAAATCTTCCTTCTCTAACTATTGAATTATAATTTTTTTAATATAAATCTAAAAAGCTACTTTTTTATTCAAAACAAAGCTCCAACTAGAGCATCGAGAGAAAAAGCGACAAAGACTTTATATCCAAAGTAGTGCTAAAGTCGCAATGAGATAGATATCCTCAAAAAAAAGTGAAGTGTCACCACCTGAGAAGGCTAAGAGCCCATTTGGTTGGAGATTTTTAGTATTGTTGTTTAAAATGATATAAAATCTGTGGTTTTAAAAAGTATTATGAAAACACGTTTTTACAGTATTCATAAAGCAAAAAATGTGTTTGATATTATGTTTTAAATAACATGTTTCAGTGTGTGAAAAAACATATTGTGTGTTTGGTATGTGCGTGTGTTTTTTTAAAAGCTAACAAGTGGGCCCCCTAGTTGGAATTAAAGAATGAAGCTTTATGTGTTGCTAATCAAGTGTGCCCCATGTTTTTTAAAATATTTACAAAAGTATCGTTGAGTAACATTGTTTGAAATATGAAAACTGGTCTAATGAATTTTTCAAGTTCAGTGTTTAAACACCCTAAAATGAGTAACGTAACTCAAACATTCTTAAAAAAACACTCTTACTAAACGAGTTTTTTTTTTTTTTTTTTTTTTTTTTTAGAATCACAATTTTCAGTGTTTAAATACTAAAAAATGTTGTTTTGAATCACATACCAAACAGACCATAAATAACCCATGATCTAGGCTAGGGAAGGCCCCAAAAATAAGTTGTGCAATAGGCATTAGGAGTCATATTTTCTTAATAAACTATTAATAGCATGAATCGAATTGAATTATTTATATTAAACCCAACTTGAGCTTTAAAAAAAAAAAAAAAAAAAAAAAAAAAAATCAAGACACAACCCACGAAATCCAGACCATGGTGTATTGGTGTTGGGCTAACTTTGGTTAATGGGGCTTCTAACTCTACCTCTACAACATTCAAAAAGACTCATAAAGAAAGTGATGATAATGAACCAATGTGATTCCCTCAAGGTCAAGGATTTGAACTCAGAAGTCAGAACTTAAGACCCCAACTAATCCTTATAATTGGGTCACTCACGCAAAGTGGTTTGTGCCATACAATATTTCAAGTTAGAATAGTAATAAGCCCTCAGGTTCACTATTAAAACTTGAAAAAAAAAATACAAAAATTATTCCAAGATTTGGGCTAAATACAGACCTTACTTAACATCGTTTGAAAATTCATTAGCTCCTCCTCCTTCCTTCTCCATCTCTAACTGCTGTTTATCTACTATTAAAAACCTAGACACTCTCTTTTGCATATAATTGTCAGAATGCAGTTACTGTGAGACTTGTGCAGTCAAGGCAAACTGTTGGAAAGAAAGTTAAGAAACAAAAGACTTGGAGGAGTTGGGAACTTTCAAACGTTGCTAAGTGTCATTTGTGCTTTAGAGAGCAAGTTAAATATTTTTGAAGAGTCTCAATATTACCTAGTATTAGCCCAAACACCTTTTTTGTATCTTATCCTCGAAATTATGACCTATCACTTAAGAAACACACACATGGAGAACCAATTTTTGAGAACTGTTTTGGGGATAAATACCATTTAGACATAATATAAAAATAAATTTGCAAATTTGGGCAGCCTCTGTATATCAATACTCATACCATTATATCTGCACCAAAGGTTTTGGATAAACTGGTCTCTTCAATTACAACATAACTCAAATGTCAACTTCAAATTGCAAATGAGAAAAGTCCCAAAGCACTGACCAGCCTCAAAGAAAGAAATATCAAATAGAGGGCAATAAGGCCCACTCCTAATATCCTAGTAGGGCGCATGTCACACAAAGGTAACACAACAAGTGCCCAGATTAGTGCTGTTATGAGAAACCCCATGGTGTAAACCAAGCTACTGTCTAGTGGAATTGTGTATGAACCTCCCCCTGACCAGGCTGCAAGCAGCAAGGGGAACCCCAAACCAATAAGTGTGTTGAACATGGGACCGGCATAGCATCCAGATAAAGCAATCTGCACACCATCCTTGCCATGTATTGCCAATGTAACATCCGATATCAAGTCACCTACTGAATTGCCCCAAGCTAAAACAGTCACTCCAAGGATGGATGTATTAACACCTACGATTAGACCAAAACCCACCAATAGAGCAACAAGCTCGTTAGCAATCATATAGAACCATACAATACTCATAACAAATCCACCTAAAACCCAGAGAATTAATAACTTCTGGGGTGGATGATCAGGTACAGTATACCAGTACGCAAGAATACCAAGTGTGCAACCAACTGCTATACCAATACAATACGTAATTATTCTAATTTCAGAACCCAAATTATCTTGGGTATTCCACAGAAATGCCAGAAGAATGGGATCCAATGTAGCACTCGAAACAGCATATGCCTTCGACCATCTTTCATCGTCGACTAATGGAATTGTTAACCGTCTTAGCACTGTCAATGGCATCTCAATCAGTAAAAAAAGCTTAGAACAAAACAGCTTACAACATGAGCATGAGCCATTGCTCTCCATGCTCTCACCATTCCACCCCCACGGAGGGATTTCATTATCCAATGCAAGCATTGTCTGGTTTGAATATATTTCCCCATTTGAAGGGCACATCAATTGAGGCAACGAATTGTGGAGAGGCGTTGGATCACTTTTGGTCTCAATCTCAAACAAGGGGCCATGTATAGGCACATCCTCTTCACTTTGTTGGACAGGAAGCAATGGTGTAATAACATCCAATTTCAACCTCCAAGCATGTTTCCTCAAAATCTCATTTGCAGCAATGGAAATTGCATAAACCACATAAATCAATACAAAGGCAATGGCTGCCCCTACACTCACCTTACCAATGATCAAAATCAACAAAAGTGACAAAAGAGTTACTAGAAAGAAACTCATATCCCTTATGAAGCAATTCCGATCAATCTGAATCCTCTTCTCTGCAACACATAAAGAAATAGTTCCAACAACAATACAAGTAACAAACACCGCACCACCCAACACACTGTTTAGACCCACGTCACCTGTATTTGTACCCGCAAAAGCAGCAATACTGGAAAACACATCTGGTGCTCCATTCCCAAGAGGCAGAAGCACAACCCCAGCAACAGTTGGAGGCAGCTTCAACAGGCTTGAGAGCTGCTCAAGCGAAAAACAAAAGTAATCGGCTGCAGTGGTAACCGACAGATAGAACAACACGGCAACCCACACACCCAACACTGCATACCCCAATACACTGAAATCTTGACAGTCACAATAAAAGAACCTTAAGTAATCAAATAACCCATCCAAAGAACATTCCGTATTTGCTTTCAAGTACTCACACTGGTTGGGATAACCATCATGCTTATGCAATCCACTGCACTCTGAAGAACTGCTCACACCATTATTTTCACCAGATTCATCATCTAAACCCGATGCATTAGCAGGGATTTCACCAATTCCACGATGAATTACTGTAATGTGACCCGAACTATCATCGAAAACAGCTTGAGGAGTCGAATTTGGATTGAAAAACAAGGAAGATTGCTTAAGAAGAGGGGTTTTAATTATATCTACCTTCTTGCAGAAGAAGAAAAATAGGAGAACAGCACTAAATCCATTGAGAATCCCATGGAATTTTGAGTGTCTTGCACTATTTAACCTATAAAAAACCCTCATTACCTATATATCTCTCACTAAAGATCTCAAATTTCGTGCAACAGAGCCAACTAAACTTCAAAGAAACCAAACCCCAGGTATAAAATCACTCTAAAGCTTTAATTAATGAGCAAAGAAACAAAACCCAGATACAATATCACTCTAAAAAATTAAATTTTTAAGCAAAGAAACAAAACCCAGATACCAAATCACTCCAAGGCCTCAATTAATGATCAACAAAACCCCAAACCTTGCATTGGACACAATTTGAAGCAAAATGAATCAAAATTGTACGCTTTTTATCTTCAATCAGAAAGCAAACAAATAGAGCAGTGAAAATGAAAGAGAAACCCCAAGTACCTTATCAATATCTTTTCCAAAGAATGAGAGAACGCCTTTGAACAAAGCAAGACTTAGCTTGGGTTTCAGGTTTCCTTTGATTCCGTTTAGAAAGTTTCAATTATAAAAAGACTTGAAGGCTTTGTATGTCGGCTTTGTAAAAATAAAAATTATCTAAATAAAAATTATCCGGATCTTTCCCACGTTTACATATCCTCGTACCAACCCGAAAGCGCCATTTTTTAAGTACTTTTGATTAGAATGTAGACTTTTGGGGTTTTTTTTTTGTTAATAATTCTTTTAGTAAAAAATAGAAAAGACAGATACATTTTGCGTCGGTTTAATGTTCTATTATTGGTGTAGTTGAATGCACTAAAAGTGGTTTAATGGTCTTTGGATAAGTATCATTAAGGGAAACCTATTCCCTTGAGATTTTATAGAATAATTTTATATAGATTTGTTAAATCATTTTCATTCATTTTGAAACGAATTGATTAACTTTTGCAGTATCAAACAATTAAAGTTCTTTAGAGTTAATAAAGTTATTCTATCTGAGAGTGATAAAGACTTCTCTCTCTTAGGCTCTCGGTAGTCTTTAATATCTGAAAGTGATAAGACTTCTCCCTCTTAGGCTCTCAGTAGTCTTTAACTTCTCCAATCTCTGTTATTAGATTGTGGTAGAAGGTTTGTTTTTTCTTTCTCCCTTTCCTTGTCCTATATCTTACATAGCTCTTTATTACTATTATTTTATTCTCGTTACTATGGATGCATCTATGGAAGAACTCTTGAAACATTTCAAATTGTCAGAAGAGGAAAAAGGCATTACGGCTGTGGAAGCTTCTGAGGTAGCTATTTCTAAACAGCAGGCACAGTTTAGCATCTTGTTCAAGTTGCAAACTACTAAAGATTTCAATAAGGAAGCTTTTAAAGCCACTTGTGTGAATCTTTGGCGTTCCTCTCAGGGTGTGTAACTATTAAAGAGGTCGGACAGAATCTCTTTCTTGCTATTTTTGGTATAGAGGAGCATTTGACAGTTGTATTAGATAAAAGTCCCTGGTCCTTTGATAAAAGATTGATCATGGATTCATGATGAAGCTATTTCATGGTGATTCCAGTCTAGCCAACATCACCTTCCGTCATTCCCCCTTTTGGATTCATATTTTTAATATTCCTATTAAAAGTATGAATAAGGCTGTAGGAACTCGAATTGGCAATGAGATGGGCGAGCTTCTCATGGTGGATGCACCCAAGAGTGGTCTTGCCTGGGGACCTTTTCTTCGAATTAGAGTAAATGTTGATATTACCAAGCCTCTTATGCGTGGTAAAATGATTCAAATTGAAGATCTTGAGCCAAGTTGGGTTGTCTTCAAATATGAAAGGCTTCCTATTTTTTGCTATAGATGTGGAATTCCTGGCCATCAAGATAGGGAGTGTCCTCAAATGAAGACGAGGAAAATTCCTCTGATAATGATTTTTTCAATTTGGTCCATGGCTCCGTTCTTTGGCTCCAAAGGATAGCAGAAAAAAAGATTCAGGGAACTCTCAATCAGACGCACGGGATGAAGATGAGGATGATATTCAATTAGTGGCAGAAGATTTTGATGATTCGTTACATCATCGCCAAATTCAAGCTGAGCTTCCCACGACAGCTATACTAATTAATCCAAGGGAGTTTCGAATTTTCAAATGGATAAGGTAATCTAGATTACGAAGATTGCATCCAATTCAAGTTCTAATGATGTTATCCTTGTTCAAAATCATGATAAGCCTAATTGTTTTCTTCCATCTGCTATAGCGACTTCAAATTTGGATACAAATTTGAATTGTGATGATAAGACTATTATCCCTCGTGAATTGGAACATTGTGCTAATGCCGAAATTCATAATATAGACTTCTTTGAGTCCTCATCAAACACTAAGTCTACTCACCATAGCTGTCCGATTTCTAAGATAGAGGTAAGTAATTTTGAAAATTCAATTGAGAAACTTCTTGAGATTTATGAGGATATTGAGATGGAATTCTCTTTTGAGGTACCAACTGAGAGTCTAGAATTGAAGACATCATCCTTACGTAGTTGGAAGCGGGTTATCAGGAATAAGGCCAAATTGAATTCTAACGACTCCCTCATATCCACACCATTACCTTCTAAATTGTCTGCTGGAGCCTCTGTTTCTATCAAGGATCTTGATTTGAATCACAAACAGAAAAAACAGATGATTGAGAAGGGCAGCACCCATTCGGTTGTTCCTATCACTGGGGTTGGTACTCAACCCCAATCCAATTCATGAAAATTCTCAGCCTTAACTACCATGGGCTTGGGATCCCAAAGGTGGTTTTACAACTTTCGTTGTTTATCAACTAAAGAAAGTCCCCAAGTTTTGTTTCTATGTGAAAACTAGATTTGTTCATTAAAAAAAAAAATTGAAAATTTTGAAAAAGAAAATTGGAATCACTCATGTATTCTGGGAAAGGATCTTCCAAATATTGGGTAGTAGTAGAAAAATTACGATAATCCATTGAGATATGGTATGCTATAAGTGAATATTTGTGAAAAAAAAAATGAATTCTAATTTTAGGATGAATAACATGATAAAATCCAATTCACTCATCTCACAATAGATGAAGAGTGTTGTATGAACTCCATGGTAAAAAAATAAAATAAAATAAACAAATAAAAAAATATATAGAAATGTACGAGGAACTTAATTTAGGAGACCAATTATTGGTTTGATGCTTAGTTGTGATAATTGAAACATGAAGCTAATTACTACTTCAAATAATTAAAAAAGAAATTTTAACTGAAACAAGATAAAAATAACAGAGATTAGGAACAACAACAAAAAAAGTAAAAATAACAGAGCACTAAAAGAAAATTAGTTGTGATAATGTGGTTATCCATTCTATATGTTAAATTAAAGTTTAATATATTTAATACATTTGGTTTCTAGTGTCATCCTGTTTTTTTGTTGTTTTTAACCCTATGTTTGGATGGGGGTAGTAACATTTCCCCTTTACCTCTACTCTTCTTTCCTCTTCATTCATCTCTCTTCATTCCAAACATATCTTTCGAAATTCCACAAGAGTTCTTGTTTAGTTAATAAACAAGCAAGTATGATGCCATATTGACCCTGCCTCAAGGGCCTGCTCTTTGTTAAGTTAACTGGTGAGAAAATTTTTTAGTAAATGAACCATGTGTGATTTTAATAATCTCATAATTCCTTTTTTATTAAATTTTTCTTCCATGATTTTCTTGTTCAATAAATAAAAAAGAATACCTGGATCAGTATCCCTAGTAATTTTACTATATGAAAAATTAAGCATACAAATGATACAATGAATCAAGAAACTGCAAACCATCCTTCGTAAGTGTGATTAGTTGCAATTTACTGAAACATAAAGCATAAATCATTTCTAATATTTATTGGACCTTAATTTGGAAACAAAAACCGTAAACAAGATACAAAAATACAAAGGACTAGATCCATTTCAAGTTTGAGCTTCTAGGGGCCTAGGGGCTACCGGCCCATAAGACTTTTTAGTGACAAGGTTTTTGACAATCTCAACCTGTTCATTTGGCATACAAAAAATGCCCATCCTCCTATAAGTCAAACATATATGACATGCCCAAACAATTTTTTTTCCCTCTAATTAAAACATCACTCTTTGAAATTTCTCTCGCAATTCCAATTGCTATAACAGTTCCTTGTTTAATAAAATTTCATGACGCATATTGCTAAAAGTTTCTTGTTTGATAAAATTTCATGATCACAAACACGACGAAATGTTCAATTTCCCTACATACTGCACAAAAGGCCTATACTGCAGTTTAATATTTCTTGAGTAGCATTGTTTTGAATTTTTGTAACTATTTCTTGATTGTTTTTTTCATATTCATTTTGCTAGTGGCATTTGCATGTGAAATGCTATGTATGAAAATGAAGGAAATCTGCTTGTTCGACCATTCAAATAGGTATACTAGTCTTAATTATTGTAGGATTTTCTGTCTATATCTACAGGTCTCTCTCTGTAGAATTTAGATACTAGACAAATCCTCAAAACTCTTATCATGCATAGGAGATTGTGTAGATGATTCTGTGATAGACAATTCTTACCCTTGAGCATTCTCATCAAACATGTCAAACAATATAGCATTTAGCATCTCAAAACCCAATTTTATAACATATGACACACCACTTTACAATACAACTTATATCAAAACTTGTGTGTGTGTGTGTGTTTGTTTCTCAAAAAAAAGAATGGGTAATTGTCTCACATTGCTTAAGAGAGTGTGTTGTGTGTAGTATAACTTGTCTCACCCTCTCTTAAAAGTTACCATGGCTTTTGAGTGGAGTTGCGATGTGCCTTTGTATTAGAACTCCTTTCCCTTTCCCTTGTGTGTGTGTGTTTGTTTCTCAAAAAAAAAAAAATATATATATATATATATATATATCAAAACTTCTATTTTTTTTACCATTTCATTTAAATAATGTTTCTTTATTATTTTTCAATAATTTTTTATTTTTCCTCTCTCCTCTGTCTCTCTTTCTCACAGCACTGCTGACACCACACTACCAACCACCCACCCACCAAAAACCCACCACTAACAAAAAAAGAAAAAAAAAATCAAAGCAAAAAGAAACCTCCACATCCACATCCACCCACAACCAGCACATCCATTCACCACCACCAACGACAGCAAAAAAAAAAAAAAAACCTCCACCATCGCAGCCACCAGCAAACCCACTAGCAGACACATCACGCTCTCTCCTCTCTTCCTCTCACGGTGAAAGCTTCTCCTCTCTCTCAAGATCAGCTTGTAGGCTTCAGATTGTCATGGGATTCAGATTGCCGTGGGTCGGTGGTGGTCGTGGCTCGCCATGGGTGGGGTTCAGATTGCCGTGGGTGGCCATGGGTGGGTTCAGATCATTGTGGATTGCCGTGGGTGGCTTCAAATTGCATGTGTGGCAGTGGGTTGGTTCAGATCGCATGAATGGCCATGGGGCCGTTGCTCGCCGGGGGCCACCACATGCAGTTTGCTCGCCTTGGGCCGCCGCGGTGATGGTCGGTGGCTGATTTGGGGTCAGTCACAAATCAACCATGGGTTTGTGATTTGGACGGTCATTGACTGTCAACCATGGGTTTGGAGGCAGAGACGTCGAGCAGAGGGAGAGAGAGAGAGCAAAGAAATGGTGAGACAGGGAAGAAACAGAAATGAGAAAGACAAAGAAGAAAAGAAAGTGGGCCCCACCTAAATAAAAATAATAATATAAATTTTACAATTGATGAATGCGGTCTCAAATATGAGATTGCATTGTTCATCAATGCCAAAAATTATAGCATTTAAAACCCTCGATGGAGCAAGCTTTTGGGTCAAAAATGCTATAAAAAAAAAAAAACATCTTTTAGCATATACAAGGCTTAATGGGAAAGCTCTAAGCTTCAACTAATTTTGTATGCCAACTGCAGTAGACTACCCTCTTGCCTTGGGAAAATTCCACAATGATGTTGATATATGCGTCATATTTTTTTAATGGAAGCAAGGACAATAACATATCACCCCGGGTTATAGCTTCTATCTTATTGGCATGTATAGTTAATCCGAGGTGCATATATGTATAGGAAATGAGATCCTTTTTTTGAGGGCGTATAGGAATTGAGATCTTAAAAAAATGAGAAAAATGAATTTTCTACTACACAAGCCTAACATTATGGGAGTGCAATATATAATTTAATGGCTAGAATCAATAAATTTTGGCCCCAATAGGGAAAGCTTCCAATTATTTCTTTGAGTAAGTCCAATACCTGCCATTTCATGTTTCTGAAACAACATGACATGATCGGTTGATCTTACACAAACAATGACTCTTGTCGGAGAGATGCAAATTGCTTACTCAAATGTCGGCCAGGGACTATCTTCAAATCCAAAGTTCGGCAATTTTGGCAGCATCCTTTTCAGGAGTATGATTTTATTGTTTCTATTTTTTTACATCAATTAGAATTTTAATAATATAGCACTAAATACACCTTTAATCTAAACTATGGAATGAATTTATTTTAAATGGGAAGAATTTATAGTGAATACTAGAGAAATACAGTGTCAAAAAGTTTCTCAACTAACAAGAACAAATTTTGACAGGTTTTTTTTTTTTGGCCGCAGGTTCATTAGGGTATCTATCTTCTTTTATGTCATGCATGGTTGGAGATTTGGCTTGTTTATCGTTTAGCAAAGGTTTTTTATCCTATACGGCTTCACCTTTTCCCAGTTCCCACACATTGGAATCAAATCAAAGAGACTTTTGAAAACAGATGGACAAACTTTTTCACAGCAACAAATGGTCAAAAATCTCCATCAAAATGAGTCAAAGTTGCTATTGTACATGTTGTGAGTAAAACAAGAAAAACTTGGCCCATAGATCAAGCAACATTACTGAAGCCTCGGGTTGCATATATCTTACTTTCCATGATTGTTTTTTTCTCAATCAGAAATTGAGAATCTTCTAAATAATGGAGTTATATCCTTCCCATGTCTACAAAACCCTGAGCAATGTGTCAGAGCAGCATACCAGTATTTACTATTTAGTTGATAGAATTCAAAAGAAGATTGAAGGATGGCAAGCAAAGTATCTTTCCATGGCAGGACGTGCCATGCTTGTTAAATCACCATGCAAACCACGTATGGCCTCCCCCAGAAAATTAGTCGGCAACTAGACCAATTAAGTTGCCGGTTCTTATGGGGAGATACACACCAGCGCCGGAGTTGTCATACGGTTAGTTGAGTCACTATAACTCTTCCAAAGGCAGTAGGAGGGCTGGGGATACAATCGGTCCATCATCGGAATAGGGCAATCCTTATGAATCAGGCATGGCGACTATACCGTTCTCCTCATATGCTCTGGGCCCAGGTATTAAAAGCGAAATTTTTCCCAGAGGGTATTGAGATGAGTACCAGTACTTCCAGAGGGTCGCATATTTGGAAAGCCTTGTTTAATGGAATTTAATGGCTACGCGAAGGTATGAAATGGATAATAGGGGATGGTCACAATATCAGGATATAGGAGGATCACTGGATCCCAGGGGGCACACTTCGTAGCCGCATTGCAGGTCCACTAATGCGGAATGAAGAAAACAGTCGAGTCAGCTCTTTGCGAGTTGCTCAGACTTGGGATTTAACTTCTCTTCATGTCCCCCTCCAACCACAAATTAAGCAACTTATCCATGGGATCCTGGTGGCAAGAATCACCCGGCTCTCGAATACCTTTGTATGGCCCCATAATAATGGAATGTGTTCGGTGAGCACGGCATCACATTTTATATATCAATAACAACAACAAGTGCCTCTAGATAAACAGGTATGGAATTGGGTATGGAAAGTACACTGTCCCAAAAAGATCCAACTTTTTCTTTGGAAAGTCATGCACAACCGACTTCCCACTAGGCAGTATTTAGCATTTTCTCACCTGAATATTAATGACAACTTTCCTAGATAGCACACTCAGGAAACAACACTTCACATCTTACACGATTGCCCCTGGGCTAAGGAGGTGTGGGGTCAATCCCCGAGACCCTTGCCACTCTCCTTTTTTCATATGCCCTTACAAGAGTGGTTGCGGAGTAATGCGACTGCAGAAAGGGTAGTTATGCACCAGAGGCTCCCGTGGAAAACATATTTTCCTTTCCTATGCCAGAACCTATGGTTAGCCAGGAATGAATAGATTTTTAAGAATCAGTCTCGATCCCAGCACAGCCTTGTACACATAACGATACAAGTTGCCACAAAATATTTTTTCTTAGCCACTTCAGAGAGACCAGTTCAAGTTAGGACCCCAACTCTTGTTTGATGGAACGCACCCCCGGAACCATACGTAAAACTTAACACGGATGGTAGTGTCATTGGGAACCCAGGGATGGCTGGCGCTGGAGGTCTGCTTCGGGATAGTTTCGGATTTTGGATATCTGGATTTTCTCTGAAGATGGGTGTAATACCCCGATTTGATTTTATGATCATCACCGTTATTGTCATTATCATTATAGAGTTGAGGTACTATATGTGTGTGCATAGTAAGATGGGAGTAGACAATTTTTTAGTACTACAAACAGGTGAGAAGATTTAAAATTTTAGAGCGTGCAATTTAGTACGGCAATTAAAATAAATAAATAAATAAAAGAGGAAGATGTTTTATGGGCCTCTTGAAGACTAAAGAGATAAGTTTAAGTGAATTTTGAACTATAGCCCACTACCCCACTAAGCCCACATCACTCATGCGTTAAAAAATAAGGTAGAGGAAAAGATAATTAGGGTTTTTGTTAGAAGGGTTTCTTAGTAAAAGTGGATGCCAAAGAAAATTTGAGAGGGAGAGAGAGAGGCGGCGTGACAGAAGAAGAAGGCAAAATTGTTTAAGGGCATAAGGTTTGGCTACGAATCAAGGTGAGAACCCCATCTCAATATTTCTATTTTGTTTATAAATCTTGAGATATATTTACGATATTGGCAGCATTATAAGATTCAGTTATGTCTTCTCTTTGACTAAGTGATTACAATGGAAAGATGGTTATATATATGAGCGTTATTCATGTAAAGAGCCGATTGTAATACTCTTAAGTTAATGGTACTTTTGTATTTTATATTGATTACCCACTGAAATTGAGGACCTTGGGTCTAACAGAGGATTATATATATTAGATTAATTCCTAAAAGTGAGTATACGATTTCATTGAATTGCCTATAGATTTCATTTGAATATAGATTCCATGATTATAACCTTAAATCCTAAAGGCAGCCCTGTATTCTTACATTTTCAATGGGAATATTAATCTAAGGTCTAGGGTATTTCAACTGCTGCATCTTTAATGGTAATATGAGATGTGACCCAATGCAAGGAAACATTATTGGCCTAGAATTTCAATTGTACGTGGTTATAGAAATTTGTTTGAACTCTAGTAGTACAGATTAGTTTTGGGGAAATATTGTTGCGGTGGGACTTTGATAAGGAATATTAAATTGCTTAATTCAATGGTATATACGAAAGTAGTTTTCATACCTGATTTTGTAGGACAGTAGGAAAGAAAAGGGTTGTAAGGATTAGATTCCATGCTTACTGTTTAAAACATTCGTTTGTTTAGAGCTTACGGAAGATTAAAGTGTTCAGCTGCGTTCAGAAGTATTAACAAGAGAGGTAAGTAATTATGCATAATATGAACAAGTTTTGCCCATTAGGTTCTTAGAAGTTAAAAGTTTTCAAAAGCTTTGTGTTTCAAACTTATATTTTCTAAAGTTTGTCAAATGTATTTTTGTATCATTGAAAGAGAAATTTCGACTATTAAATAATGTTTTTAAAAGATACTTCGAATTTTAAATAACGTTTTGAACTTCCGAATCTCATTTAAAAGATGATTTCTAAACTAAACTATTTTCATAAAATAATTGAGTTTCAAAGTAAGTTTTCTAAAAAGGTTCTTGTTCTTTAAATTTGTTAAAATCAAGTGATTTCAAAGTCATATTCCTATTCTCCAAATGGTATTTAAAATGTTTCTTTTAGCAAATTAAATTTTCAGATTTACTCAAGAATTGTAATATATTTATATAAACTCCTCAGTTTCTATTTGTTCCCCAAGAGAGTCAAGCATCCTTTGAATTATGTTCTATTCGATAATGTGATCTTTGATATGCCTCTGTATTTGGAATAATTGTTAATATCAAGTAAATTATTATATTTTGTATAAACTTCACTTTTGTGATATGTGACTCGAAATAAGTGTTTTTAGAATTAATCAGATATATCAAATATATGAGTAAATTCGCTCACAGGATTGTATGTGAGAATATCTATTGATCCCTCACCAGCAGGAGTTATATGTTGGTATCTGCTCACAGGATTGTATGTGAGAATATGTGATGTATATATGTGACATTGTGCTCTAATCAATTATATGTATGTGATTTCAAATGATTTTAAGATGTGATTACATGTGTATTAAGTGATTCATTATATGTTTTAGAATAATTACTTTGATATCATTGAATGAGTTTGTGAAAAATCAAAATACTCATGCTTTGCTTGATTCTATTCCGTTGTGTATTCTATATAATTACTTACTAGATGTGTGGCTCACCCCATCAATTACTTTTTTCAAATTAAAGTGTAGTTGGGAATATAGAACCTTTGGATCGCTTTGTAAGGTGCAAGGTAGAGCGTGGAAGTTATAGGCGACTTTAATATTACTTGAAGACTTATAGAATTTTAGTTACCTTTATTTTGTAATTCATGTTTTATATTTTGGAGATTATTTCCAATTTGTGGAGTTTAGATTTTTGTAAGAGGTTATTTATTAAGAGCATTGTTTCTTTGGAGTTTTAATTTATTTTGGATCAATTATGTTCATTGAATTATATAAGTTTAGTAGGTTAGTCATGCATCTAAATCCATGTTTCATGAATTTGGGTCGTGACAATGGGTATAGTAACCAATAATATGGCAAAGTTGGAAGCAGTTAGGCAGGGTCTCTTGTTAGCTTGGCAACTGTGGTTTAGGTTTATCCAACTTGAGCTTGTTTCTACAATAGTATTATCTTGGTTAACTGATCAAACTTCTACTTATCCACCCAATGTGATGTCTTCATGGAGCAGGACTGGGAGGTGCAGGCGTGCCATATATACCGTGAAGCAAACGGATGCGCGGATGCACTAGCAAAACTGGGAGCCCACCAACAGCAACTTTTGTCTATTTATACTACTTGTCCCAGTTTTGTGTATCACTGTTTAGTATGAGATTTGGCCGGCCTCAGGAGTAGTAAATTATGTGTCTGAAGGTCATATAATGTTGTTGTTCTATAAACTCTATGTTTAATTAATAAGGCCACCCATTTCTACACAAAAAAAAAAAAAAAAAAAAGGCTTTACCTTTGCGTTCTTAACCAAAAGAAAAATAATGTATTGATCAACTATTGATACTGTTGTTATTATAATGCACCAATCAAATCATACCATTCAAAAAACTATGAAAAGAAATATGAACTGCTCAGATGTCCAAACAAATTAATCACTCAAAACTTTATGATTCAAAGCGGTTCAGCTGGCACCTTCAAACTTTTTTTCTTTTCAAGTCCCATCATTTAATCTGAGTCATATAAGTTCAAAATAGTATTTTGGTTGCCAAATGTCTATCCTGAAACAGGAGAGACAGTGGAGCAACTCAAAGAAGTGCCATCAAATAAATGTTTATCCCACTTGGCCTTAATGATTAAAGCATTATTATATACTCAGAAGACAAAGAAAAATGAATCTGGTTAAATTTTTCTTACGTGAATCAGTTAAAATACATGATAAGCGTGTGGACAAATCTAATTTACTTAGTTGAATTCGTCATTGTTGAAACGTGAAGGATATAGCATTTCTAGAATGTATCAATATCATACAATCTCACACAGTTTATTTGTCATGCAAAATGCCTCTTCCTATAAATCACAGACTCGCATTAAGAATTTATTCTTTAATTAAAAAACTTATTCTTTGCTCTCTCTCTCTCTCTCTCTCTCTCTCTCTCTAAGAATTCAAAGTAAGATATTATTCTTTAATTAGCACTAATCTCTGAAGAGAATTGAAAATTTTTATTTATTTAGAACATCTTATCAATCATCCAATACTAGATACCAAGAAAAATATATGCACCTAGTGTTTATTCGGGACAAGAAAGATCTCTCTAAATTTAGGTTTGGACTTTGAAGAAGTCAAATAACACAACTTTTGTTGTAACTGTTTTCATAATTTGTTGTAATGATAAATTACGGGTAGTGGACTATCAATTTCCCCATAAAAGGCTTTCAAAACTTCAAAACAAAGGGAAAAGAAAAAACAATTAATCATATATGCATAAACTTCTCTTTATCTTATGCGTCATGATTTTTTTTTTTTATATATATATAAAAACATAAAATGGTCACAATAAAAATTCACATCCAACAAAAAATTATGCCTCAAATGGGTTACTTTTAGACCTTCAAATTTCTCCTCTCCGGGAATATTGGTAGACAACTATATATGGCTACAAGAATAGCATTTTAGAATAACTTTTTTTTTTTTTGAGAGTCGCATTTTAGAATAACTTAATAGAGGTTCCAATCAATGATTGCTTATCCCACTTGGCTGTGATCATTTAAAAATATGACCAATATTACTTAGAAGAAGACAAAAAAGAATGACTCATCAGGTCAATTAGTCTATATAAATTAATTAGAGCATGATTAATTATGACTTTGGACTAATGTGAAAGATGTCATCTCATTTGAGGATTTGGTAAACTACTATTTAGGGAAGGTGGGAAAAAGAAGCCATATAATTGGTAGAAGGGTGTGAAATGCTTGTAAAGGGTAGCTTCTACTTAGTTTTCCAGGAAAATAATCACCATTTTCAAAGACAAAGATAAAGACATTTAAATTTCCCTAACATTAAATTTTCTGTCATCCTAGCTGGTGATAATATCCAATCCTATTTTCCTTGTTCAATCAGATCAATGTAGGATACTATTTGGCTTTTTGGTGTTTCTCTCTTAATTGAATTCCAAGAGAGGTCAATCATGTATGTTGTATATATATTTGTACAAAAGCATACATTTGAATTAGCTTTTTGATGAAATTATTTGTTGAAAATATATAGTTTTCTGAATGGTAACAATATTAGACTTATACCTAGAAAAGAAAATGAGACTTAAAAAGTTGATTAATATTACACACCCAAAAAAAAAAAAATTTGACAATATTTTTTTACACCTGTTAAGTTGGCAAACTTTTAATAGTTCTCATTTAAACTTATTATTAATATTACTTTTTTATTTAATACATAATCTGCCACATCAACAAGTATTAATTTTTTTTTTTTTTTGTCAGTAAACTTTTCTAAAAAGTTGAACATAAACAAATATACTAATAGAAAGAAAAAAAAAAAAAAAAAGTTGATCCAAATGCACTATTGAAAGTTTTTAAAATACAGTAAATACGTAGTCAAGCAGGTGGTTTACTCTTGGAAGGGAATTTGTCAAGATCTGTCCCTTTTAAGAACTTTCCACGATTCATGTATTGATCTGAGTTGGCATAGCAAGCATTAATGCAGTGAATGGCTGAATCAATTCCCTTATGTTGTGGCTTTGATTCCTCAATTGTAAGGGCTAAATTTTTCAACAATGCTATGGGGGTAGAGACACAACAATTCACGCACCCAATTTCACAATTTATTAACTTGTGCGATTATGATTGGTAGAAAAAAAAATAGTGGGTCATATAAGTTAGTAGTTTGCAATTGGATGTGCATCTAGAATTGTTGAAATTTTTCCCTGGTTTGTGGCTTGGGAGTCTTCACTTATTTGCTCCTTGACCTTAATAATTTGCTGTTCAAGAAAAATCATTTGTTAATCCTGGAAAGGGTAATGAAACATGGGACTTGTCAAAAAGATTACTTAGATCCAAACCATGCCTGCCTGAGAAAGGTTTGAGAAGTGGATTTAGTTATTAGAATATGTTTGCCAAAATATCTGAAGCTTCATCATGCTGTCAAATTAAAACTACGTGAACTAAATGTATATTTGCTTCAAGCTTTTAATTGTGCAAACTGCAAAGGTTTAGTTTTTACTAAAAATACATAGAAGATAATGATTCTGGACATCTGAAATGCCTGAGTTCAAATATGTCATAATCTTGGAAATTGATGAAGCTTGTTAACGGACCACAAAGGAGTTTTCCAGGTAATTAATAATTAGTCAACTAAGCATGAAGGCTAACTCAATTATGAAACTGGTGGGATCCAGCCCCAAGTCTTATTATAATTGTCAATTTCCTCGTTATCATGAGAAGACGAGAAGGTATCTAATACATCGGAAAAATGCATTATTTTTCTCATAGAGTGTAATTTTGTTATGTGTGACTCACAAGCTGTTAGAGAGAAGATATATATACATACGTATAAGACAATTATTGCCTAAATACAAGCCCCGGACCACTTGGTTCATTGCATTTTTTTGGCCATGCAGGCACAGGATCTCATTCCAGAACCTTCCTTTTTTGCAGATGAATGACAGGCTTAAGAGAAGTGCTGTCTGGCACTGATTCTAATGCTGCAATCCTAGCTGTCCTTTGCACTCGTGTGGAGTGCCACTAAGATCTTATGAAAGCTTTTATCAGAAACTCAAAAATAATGAGACATTGCAAATCTTCCATCTCTGTTGTCACACCTCATTCATCATTTTTTTTATTCGGTACTCCTACCTTTTCTAGTCACCACTTACTTTTTATAGAGACAGCTACATTCAGATTCTGATAAACTGCAACATGTCGTCATACATCACCTAGAACCAGCTGATGTACAATAATTTGAAAGGCCAAGCACACCAAATTGAGCCAAAATTGAAGTTTAAAAATCCCATTCTTCCTTTTGAATTTGGTTGTTCTCAATAAATTTCATGTGCGCTACCAAACCCAATAAATGGTATCCGTATTTTTTTTTTAGAGAGTTTCAACCTATGACGTCCACTCCTGATAATAGCTCTTTCTTATTAAACCAAGACACCAATCGGTTTTTGGTGTAAGCGAAAATTAAACTCCAGATCTCTTATTCAACTACGAGAGACTTTAAACGTGAAAATTTATTCAAAATTTTCCACTTGGTTGAAAACTCACGAGCTACCTACTACTGCCAAAAATATTGAATAATCTTCTTTAGAATTAGTTAAGCACATTATTAACTAGAGGACAGCTCAATCAATTTGTCATATTTGGCACTGGAATAGTTTGTGCAACTTTTTGCACCCGTGACACAATTCTATATTTAGACAATCTCATGGAAAATACAAAGCGAATCAAAGTTGGTGTCCAGAATTAGAAAAATCAATGCGAAATAAAGCCACGTATGAAATGCCAATATACACAAAATCTTCAGAGATCCGGGCATCCAGCAATTGTGCTATAGCTCATTGCACTGAACGGCACCAGCTTCTAGGACAGGCTACTTGGCCACTCATATTATAAATTTTCTTCTTAGTTTAGATTTTCACCAAATTTAAACAAAATTTTGAACTATATTAATCCAATATTAGCACCAATTTAAGTAAATTCCATACTTTTTACAAGTATTTGCAAAAAAAAAATTCATATGTTTAGAGATAGTAAATAGTAATCACAGCTAGTTAGCAAACTTGGTGCTAACATGGAAAAAATTAGAGAAGACAAAGTAATATATATGTACTTGAAATGAAAATTGAAAGAAAGAGATTTTTAACACACAGAAAGTTCTATACTTGATGATAACAAGCTAACTACAATGATCATTTGACCATTTTTTTTTTCTTTTTGGGTTTTTTTATTTTGCAGCAAATGAAATGTGTATTTCCCATGTTCACCTCTGTTCTGTTCCTATTCCATCTCATACCTTCATGGACCAGACAGACTAGGAAAACAACTCTCGGACCTAGTAAGCCCTGAACTATGAATTTCCCGGTCACTGTTCAACGGACTACTCGGTGTAGACCTCAGTGCCCTCGGAGAATCCAAACTGCGCCTTAGAATCTGTCTCATGGCTGCAATCAAATGCAGTGTAGGATCTGGAGGCGGCTCAGAGGAGTTAAATTTTTTACAAAAGTTTATGTGCTTATTCATTGCTTCTTCAGTGCTAAGTAGCCTTTCAGACCTTATGATCTCGTCTTTTATGGCCTCACCGCATAGGCCACATATCCATTTGCCATAGTAAAGCTCCCGGACGTGTGCTATGTAGGCCGGCGTGCACTCCTCGGTTAGTCCACAGCAGTCACATATGACGAATTCTACTTCAAGTTGGGAAATGAGTTTTGTAGCTGCTGCTGTTTGTGTTTCTGGGGTTGAAAGAACCATTGGATCGCTGATTATAGTTGCAGACATTGCCAATAACCCTGTAAAACAATACCAAACTATAAATAAATACACATTTTCACTTCTTTCAGATGCAAAGTAATTCTTTTCTTTTTACAATTTTGTTCTGCAAGATGTTTAGCATATGAGAAAACAGAGGAATGGAAGAAATTGAAAATTGTTTTGATACTGTTTGTATGGTTCCACAAAACCAATAACTCAACTATTCATGTTAAGACTGCTTGTTTTCTGAGAGAATTTTTTTCCTTCTTCAACTTTCTTTACTAATGAAGCATAAAACAATGAACATATACTTTACAACATAATCACACAAAGCAAAAAAAAAAAGACAGAACAATGAACAGAACTAAAAACAAGTCTCTCTATTCACCAAATTCATAAGAACCCAATATTCAAAAACAGAGAAAGATAAGATCTTTGATAATAATTACCAGCAGAAGCAGATCAAAATGAACCCCCAGAAATTCTTTTTTTCCTTTTTGTCTCTCTGTCTCTCTACTTCTGCTACTCTGGCTGGCTTTGTATGTGTGTTATCTCTCTTTTTCCCACTCTCCTTCTTCAACCTTTTCTTCCTCAAACACAATCTCACACATCAAAACCATTTCAAATTTAAAACTTTACAATCCAAACAGAGCCTAAATTTTGATTTTCTTCGATGATCACCTTAAGAACTCAAGCTCATAACTTTTTTTTTCTTTTCTTCTCTCTCTCTCTCTCTCCCTCTCTCTCTCTTCTTCTTTTTTCTTTGGTTTTTTGTTAACTTTCTAAGAAACCCAAATCTTATATAAGAAAACAAATAGATTGCTTTTTGTTTCTCCTCCACAAAATCCTCCACTCAAACTATATGTTGAAGAGAAATGATATGAATAGTATAGCCTATAAGAGAGAAGAAAGAGAGACACTTTGAGAGAGAGAGAAAAAAAATTTTGGGAGAGAGAGAAATCCAATGATTGAAGCTTTAAGGGGTGGACTATGGTATAATCCACGTAAGCAACATTTGTTGTCGGTGAAGTCTGACCGTTGATCTTTGGATTGACAGCTAAGCATTATCAGATTGTTGAACTATTCTTAGCCAATATGTGCTGTGCTTTTCTTATTAGGCCTTTCCTTTCTAAGTTTTTTCTTGGTTATTTTATG
Source organism: Quercus glauca (assembly GCA_023736055.1). NCBI lineage: Eukaryota > Viridiplantae > Streptophyta > Magnoliopsida > Fagales > Fagaceae > Quercus > Quercus glauca. Next base: position 6,306,303 of record CM043319.1, on the reverse strand, counting down.
GAGCACTCTTTGGTTGCCACGTGTATCCCACAAAACGTGTAATGTACAGTTTTGAAAAATCTCCTTAATTAGAGTTTGGGACATATAGGAAACTACATCCAAATTTACACTTTGCTTATATGTTAATTTTTTATTAGGTTTCAGTTTTTTTTTAGTACATGTAATATACATATGTAAAAGTATCAAAATCCAATCAAGAGTTAATGCATAAGTAGGGTGTGAATTTGGCTGTGTTAACATTATTCTTAACAGAAATATAACCGTCATTCAAAATTTCATAACTAAACTAACTACTAACACCATTTTCGCAAAGACCAACCAGCAATACTACCAATATCGTCTTTATCGTACACTAATCATAAGATACTGTGTTAACGGTTATGAAACTTCAAGAAGTTTCTCGTATTAATGTTGAAACTAATTCTTGTTTTATATATAGTTGACAGAGTGATTAGTACTATTTATGGCATCAAAGTTCTATTTAGTTTGGTTACAGTTTTTTGGGTGGTTCAGGTTTTTAAACTACCATGAGAAGTAATGCATTGGATGCCACTAAAAAAGAAATGGTATGTGTAATTACTACAACTTCATAGAAGAACTATGAATCTAGTATTAGTTATAACTGATTTTCAAGTGGTGAAAACTTCAAAAAAAGATTTAGTCATTTTTGTACATCTAAGGTGATCGAGCATTGGATATCCATTTAAAGAAAGTTTTTATGAAAATGAAAAAAAATAATAATAATTAATATTTTGACAGCTTTTTTTATTTTCCATAAAAATGGTATCAAAACTTTCCTAAAATGAATTATTAATGAGTGCCCTAAGGACACCCGTTAGCATAACCTTAAAAAAAAAAAAGGTTATACTATTCAATGGTAAAATTAATGAAATCAATATTGCAAAATTCCATGTCTTTTGTTTAATTTTTAGGCAAATTACTGACATTGGTTGCCAAGATCAGTTCACATGGAGTCAAATATAGACAACGTGATATTGTCTATGATGCCTTATCTAGATTGACTTTAACTTTCGTTTAAATACTAAATATAACACTTTGTAGGTAGATTCGATTTGTGCAAATTGTTCACATTACCTTTTTATTTTTTTGGATAAAATATTAAAACATGTTACTCATATTAGATATAAACTCTTAAGAGAAATTTTAGAATGCCTATGATGTCTAATTTAGATTAAACGAAGCTTTGGTTTGTTTCAAAAACTATAATCACTCAATTTTTTTTCCTTTTTAATATAGACATGTTATTCATATTAGGTATAAACTCTTAAGAGAAATTTTAGAATATCTATAATGTCTAATTTAGATTAAACGAAGCTTTGGTTTGTTTCAAAAACTATAATCACTCAATTTTTTTTCCTTTTTAATATAGACATGATAGGATATAAATCTATGTTATATATTCTATAAACTATTGTGGGTGGAAAGTGCAAGACACGTGCTACCTCTTATGTAAGAAAATTAAGATATAATTTTTATTTGAAGAAGTATGAAACTATATTCATAAAAAATGTATGTCATACAAAGTTAATTTCATTCGTATAAGAATTTTTATACCTATTTGCCAAAGGCAATATCCACTTATTAAAAACTTTTAAGAATGATAACAAATATCATTATCTTCCAATAATAAGCAACTAAGTTTTGCTAAAACCTTGTCACAATATTTAAATTTTTGCAATAAATAATGTCATATGTTACACTTGAAACTCTTCATCAAATACCTTCAACCATACACAATGAAAATTTTTTCATTATTACTTTCTTCTTTATCATTTTACATGAGTCTAGGTGCAATCTTTAGCTTAATTAGTTTTTACAAACCCTCATTTTAGGCAATATACATATATATATATATATATATATATATATAACAAAAGGCATGTATTATCGAATTTTTCATTAAATAAATTATAAGTTTTGAAAATTTAAACTTAAAAAATCAATGTTCTCTAGGTAACAAATAAAACACCTTATATTACCATTCCAACTTTCTAAGCATTACTACTATCTAAAACTCAAATTACGTGAAGAAAATTTTTGGGATGTTAAAATTTAGTGGGAGTGTTTTAGCAACTACACAATGGAATATTCTAAGAATCATAAGCTTTTATTAGGGTTTTATTGAGAGAATAAAAATATGACATATTTGCTCTATTCCAAAATATTTATGAGAAAATTGCTTGATTTCAAAGTTTAATGAGGAAATGTGAACTGTCCCGAACATAAAATGAAAAATGTTTTAATCCTAATTTTACGTGCTTTTACTTAAAATTGTGCATAAAGAAAAAGGAAATACAAAACAAAATACAAAAATTCAACCCAAGAAAACTGTACGTGAAACAGGTGGGTTCCAGCTAGCTCAACTAGTAAAGTCTCTAATGGTTAAATAAGAGATCTGAGGTTCAATCTCCATCTACACCAAAAATTGATTGGTGTCTTGGTCTGATGATAAAGAGCTATCATCAGAAGCGGATGTCATAGGTTGAAACTCTCTCTCAAAAAAAAAAAAAAACTGTACATGAAACAGTGAATTTTGGCTCAACAAAAATTGACTAATAAAAAAATAATTCTAGAAATACGAAGAATGGCACAACATTTTCATAATGTCTTTACAACTTTGTTATATTTTACTTTGACTTGTAAAGAATTGACATCTCAGCAGTTGTGAAAATATTGTGACAACAACAAGATGTCTTAATATTTTCACAAGAGAAATACTATGTTCACAACATTTTCATTACAAATCATAAGTAGTAGATTGTTATTGGTGGACAAAAAAAATGATTTCGTTGGTAAGTTTAAATTAGAATAATAATTTATCACCTAATATTTGTTATGAAAATATTGTGGCTGTACTTTTTTTTTTCTTCACAATACATTTATTTTTAGTTGTGGTTGGTTCCACTTTCCAATATGATATTTTATTATTTTATAGGAATTAACACCTCAACATTTGTGAAAAATATTGTGGTAATTTGTCGTGTTAATGTTTTATTATTATTATATAAGCAAGTTCAACGAAGTCAAGCATAATAGTGGAAATTGAAACAACATAAGTACTGTAGAGTAAGTATTGTAAAAAAAAAAAAAAAAAAAATGAACAAACCAAAGTACTGCAGCGTTGCGTGCAGTAGCAATAACTCATTGGCTCTTTTTATATATAGAAATTGCTCTTTATCATGAAATTAAGATATCAATTGGTTTTGGTGTAAGTGTGATTCAAACTCAAACCCTTCATATAACGACAATAAACTTTACTAATTGACCTAACAGAATCCCACGTAATCAGCAACTCAATTAAACTGCAGTCACTCATCAATCCAGCAACAATCTTTCAGAGAGATAAATTTGAATCTCAGCCATCAAGTCTTGATTCTATTTGAATCCTATCAAGTATCAATCAAGACTTGGTTCCCCTTTTTAGAAGACTTTATTCTTTTACAGTTTGTTAATTTTTTTCTTAATTTTAAATTGTTTCCCCTATTTTTACGAGACTTGTTTCCTTAAATTAAGTGATCTACTACTATTCAAATTATTCCAAATCTTTGCAAATCTTTATAAAGCTCTTTTTAAGGAATTGTCTATATATCAAAGCCAAATCTTTACATGCTTTTGCATTTAACTTACATTGACATAATGTTTTTTTTTTTTTTTCAGAAAAGATATGATATTACTATTTACTATGAGACAAAGACACTTATTTATTTTATTTTTTTATAGGCAGAATTTAAAGCTAAGTCTCTTATTCAACAATAAAAAAGATTTTATTAGTTAAGCTAATCTGAATCTATAAAAAATAAGATTTATACCTCTCTCAGAAGAAGAAGAAGAAGAAAAAAAAAAAAAAAAAAGAGATTTATACATGATAGTCATGTTAATTCATATGATTTAAGAGAAAATCTATAAACACAACAAAATCTCACAACGGTTTCACAATAAATTTGTTTTGAGTTGTGGTGAGTACAAGTGTAATTTTATATATATATATATATATATATATATATATATATTTATGATAAGCTAATATTTTAGCTTGTTATAAAAATGTTACGACATAAAATAACCGGTCATTTAAATTTATATTAAATCAATACCTTATTCATGTTGGAAACATATATTTATATATGTATATATATATATATATATTGATTCAAACCATTCTCATCACTCATGAGTCATGCTACATTTATAGCTAAGGGGGGTGACTTGTAAGTGGAGAAGGAAGAAAACAAGTTGTTTTATCACGCCTTTCATTATTGAGCTTGATGTTGCAATGCATTGCAACCTACGCAAACCCTTTCACCACCACACCCTCCATTATTTTTTTTCAAGCACGAGGAAGGATATCCCTAATTGGCGATTCCTCATGGATCTGATTTAATGATCAAAAACCAACCAGTCATAGTCAAATATATATATATACACACACACACAAGTAATATTTCGTCCCCAACATTTTCACAACAAATTTTAGGTGATAAGTTGTTATTGATAAGTAAAAAAGTGATATTGACGAAGAGTTCAAATTAGAACCAGTAACAATTTACTACTTAAAATTTGCTGTGAAAATGTCATGGGCATACCACTACTTAATACATATATCAGAAACTTTAAAATAAACAACAAATGGACCAAGCTTTTGTTTTTTGGATAGTATGAAAGGGCCAAGCATTGCCTAGCCAAAGAAAGAGAGTGAAATTATTGCACATAAACATTGATTATGAAAGGGACCCCCACTAGCCAACTCTCTCTCTCTGCGCTAGATTAGATAAAAGGACAAATCCACCAAAGAATATTGTTCATATCTTCCTCCACGTATAATTTTTGCATAGGTTGCCAACTTGCCATACCTAAGGCCTTAATTGAACTTTTGAAACATGAACAACGATTCACATGCTAATGGTCCAAATTTCACATTCATTCATGTTTATCGTGCACGTTTAGGACTAGGACATTATACTATCAATTTTTTGCATTAAAAAATGTGGGGCATATATACACCCCTAGTAAATAGGTTGACCATTCTAAGAGTTGAATCTTGTTAAGCCCAATATGTACACATTAATTCCCCAAAATATAATATCCTTTTTCTTTTTCAAATTTTTTTTTTCTTTTCGGTTTTGGTTTTTAGATTGTGAACACGTATTTTCTATAGTGAAACGTGGTGCATATTTTAAGTGGTCACCCTTAGCTTAGGTCAACCAAACCCAATTTGCATTCCTACATGTTCAATGGGAAGTGAGGATTGCTTAAGAAAGTTCATGATAAATTAAATTACAAATGTATTTGACATGGCAATATAATAATTGTGGCATATGTGGCAGGCACAAATTATGTCAATAATTAACCAAGTGGTTATAAATAATTATTAATGGTTTGGTTTGTGCTTTTTCCTGTCTATGATTGCGTACGTTGTGTTAAAAAGAGTGGGTTTTCAATGTTTCAAAGTTTCTTTTCTTTTTCTTTTTTTTTTGAGCTAAATATGTTTCAAAATAACTTCTTATTCATGTTTTTAGAAATTTTCTTTTGTTTTTTTCTTCAATTTTTCGGCTTTCTTTTCTCTTCCAAAGGCAATTTGATCCGCCGTAGTGGTGGATTCAAAAGGAAAAATAGATTGTACTAAAAAAGAACAAGTGGTTGGTACGTAGTGATGAATAATGAAATGGAAATTAGAATGACACTAGGCTCTAAATGAATAATTTTGTTTGATATATTGTGGACTTTTTATGATTCTCGAGAAACTTCTTACGATTGCTTATAGCCACTAAGAGACATAGTCATCCTTTTACAAAGGTCTTAGTCTAAAAGTTTTTTTTTTTCTTTCTTTCTTGGCTATGTTTGCAATTTTCTCTTTTATTATTTTTTTGCATTTTTTGTGTGGCTGAGTGTAGAACTTGATATATGCATGTGCTTTGTCTATTTAGTCATGTGTGTGTGTGTGTGTGTGTTTACTTCTTCTTCTCAATGTTGTTGTTAAAGGGTATCATTGTGTTTAACACGTAAACCATATTTAATGATACTCATGGAAAATGTATAATTATTTTCTATTTTTTCTAGTCTTAGTAATTACATTAATCTATTGGTGTTTCTCAAAAAAAAAAAAAAACATTAATCTATTGGTAAGTCTTAGTTTAAGTGTTCAATTTTTATTCCCCTTTTTAAAATAAAAAATTAAGATAATGTAAAAACCCTATCCATATGATTAAAATGTTAATTTTTCGAATATGTTTTAATTACAAGCATGGGTCTTTGTTTATATAGACAGACAGGTGGCATAGATGTGTACACCCAAATTAATACTTATGCAATCAGTGGTCAACTTGAATAGAAGAGATTGTTTGTTGGACACTAATTTTAATATTTAAATGAGGGGAAAATACTAAAAAAAATCTCACAAATCATAATTGAAAGCGGTTGACAATACAATAGAATCGAACTAGTAAAGAGATCGAATCAAGAAGGTTTGGATATTGTCTTGATAAAATATGGGTCATATTAAAATGATTGGGCTTGTTATTCTATGACCCTTACCTAGATTTTAATGGTTCAGTTTGACCCAGTCTAAACCTTAGTTTTCCTCGAGTTGAAGAAAATACTAATAAAAATAAGGAGAAGAAAGAAAGAAATTTAAACATAGTCTTAACATCATTTTTCATATTTCATTTAATATAAATAAAAGAACAAAAAAATGCTCAAAAATAAAAGTCAAATAATACATAAATCCCTAAATTTATAGTCCAATAATTAATTTTAATAGTCGATTAATCTAATAATTTCACAAAAGAAGAAAAGAAAACACTTTCACTTGTTACAAATAAAACATGAAATAATTTTAATTCTCTCATAAAATAACTATATATAAATAAAATAAATAAATAAAAACTTTAAAAATAAAATAACATACTAGGTAAAGAAAAAAACAGAGTAAATAATTAGGGAGAAAATTTATAATAAACTTATCAAAAAAATTCTCAATATTATTAATAGATTCAACATAAAAAAATAGTCCATTTATATTTGAGAATTGCACTCGGCAGTGGGAGGAAGACGAGCAGCGGTATATATAGTATAACTTTAGCATACAAATTGATGGGTTATGGGCTTCAAAAAAAATTTTGATGGGTTATGTGATTAAAATTTACATCTGCAATATATATAGTATAACTTTAGCATACAAATATGTACATATATATATATATATATATATATGTTGAAAATGATCAAGTTGAGTCAAAATTTGGTTTGGGTAAAAAGTGGATCCAACTAAAATGGGTTATAAATCATATCATTATTTTTTTTTTCCTAAAGAGTTAACAAGTTTAATTTTGCAATGTCTACAATTTTTTTTTTTTAATCTCTCTCTCTCTCAATGGAAAGCGATTTTTTTTGTTAAGCTAAATAATATTATATGTAAATTATAACCTAAGTTCCTATTCAACAAGATACCCAAAAGTGTCAAGCATATCTTGTACAAGAGAGAAGAGACATCGGTGACCACACACTATAAACTTCCATTTCTTATGCAATATGAAGAATAAATATCATAATGACAAGTCTTGAAGATGAAAAATGGTACTGTGTGCTCGAGACATGGTTCATCAAAGTAGTTATTTGATTATTAGACCAATAAACTAAAAGGCAAAAAATAATTAAATAAATAAATAAACTTTAAAAAAAAAAAAAAAACTAAAAATTTGATGCTAACATGTTGGTAACTGTCATCATCACATTTTTTGGACATATTAGCTCTTATTTAAATTAAAAAGCATCAAACATGTTGGTAACTATCATCATCACATTTTTTGGACATATTAGCTCTTATTTAAATTTAAAAATGATATGTATATGAAAATTTTCTAAATTAATAAATGTTAAGTCCTTTCTCAAAAAAAAAATAAATGTTAAGTCTGTCCCACATTTGACTCTGATTCCAAACCACACTAGGGTTTTCCTCTCTTCCAAATAAAAATGGAAAAAATGTTATAGTCTGCCTGTCCAAATCAAGATTTTATTATCATTAATTACTCGATTTAATGCTAGTTACGTTCATTGTATGCAGTCAAAGAGATTGGATGGAAGTGGCCTGTTGTATAACACAATATTAAAATTATTACATATTTTTGTGAGTAACGGAGTAACAGGTATTCTTAGAACATTTGTTAACGAATCATTTTAGGAAAATTTTGATCTCACTTTTATGAAAAATATAATAAAATTATCAAAAAAATCAGTTTTTTTTTTTTTTTCCATTCTTATAAATAAATTTAAAATCACCGCACACCCTTGGCGCAATAATCACTCCTCAAGTATAAGTGCTTATGGGATGTGGGGGGTAAGGACCGGGGTTCAAGTCTCCATAAGGGAGTTTCACACATATATACTTAGATTAGGCTAGAGTAGAATTTTTATCTTGTATCAAACAAAAATAAATAAATAAATTTTAAAAGTATTTTTTAAACAAATGCTCTTATGCATCAATTAACAATTTTTTTTTTTTTTTTTTTTTTTGACGTAAGTCAATGTTTGCCTACAAAGATTTGCTTTTGATACGGGACTCCAAATCTGCATAACTAAGACTTGATTTATCAAGGAAATTATAATAACATCTACAAAGCCTTAATCCCAAAACCCTAAGATTAATAATGGATTCTCAACAAGCTAATCAAGACATTCATATGTATGCTAATTCGTCATTCTATTACTTATTCAATTAACATGTCTTTTATTATTATTAATGCTATTTTTGGTTTTCTTCTATTTTTTTTTTTTTTAGATTTTTTTTTATTAATTTGATAATTGTATCAATGAAAAATGAGAGATTTAAACCCTAAATGTTTTTGTTGGAACCATCAGAAGGTGCCAATTGAATTAGAAAGCTTTTAGCTTTTACTAGAAAAATCGCTTCTGCTTAGTCTTTTATGCAAATTAATACTATCAATTATGTAGTGTTGAGGGTCATTTTTGTAAAACAGACCCAACTCAGCAAAGCAGGCAACAAAAAGGAGCGGCAAGTATAGAATAAAACTATTAAGCCCAAGCGGCAAGAGTAATAAATCACAGGCCCATAACATGAACAAATGGGTCTCGAGAAAGCAAATGGGCCTAAAGGGCCCGAAAAGAGAGAAATGGCATCCATGGGCAGTATATGGTATGGAAAAGTGAGAATGAGCTGCGGCAAGCTCAAGGCAATGTAAACAAAGAAAGTAGGAGTTGATGGCAAGCCCATAAACCCCAAGGATGAGAATGAGGAGATTGGACCAGGAAAGCCCAATCAAGTTAGTAAAAGCTCATGGGAATGCAAAGTTAGTAAATGGGCCGAGAAAGCCCAAAGGAAGTAAATGGGCCACAGGCCTAAGGGAAAGAGATACTGGAGCCCATAAGTAAGAACGCCAGTAGCCATGTTAAGTCACTGAGGGAAGAAATGAAACGGCAGGCTTGAAAAGAGGTCTAGCAGGAACAAATCGCCATGGCAGAAAATGCCAAGTAAATAAGGCAGGACATGAGGGCAACCAAGAAATGGGCCAAGAGAAATGTAAAACCCAGTATTAAAAAAAGCCCAGCCCCAAAGGGAAATAGTGAAATTTATAGAATGGCCCACGTAAAAGAATAAAGAAGCATGGCAGACGGTGCAAACAAAGTTCCAGATCGCGGCAAACACATGAGCGCAGGCAAATTTTGAACGTACATAACAGGAAAGCACGCGCAAGGCCCAGGCACCACCAGCCTGTACCCAGCCAATATGGGACATGGTAGGGCCATGGATCAAAGGTAAGAGGTAAGGGGAGGTGTGGTTTAGTGGTGGGGAAAGGGGAAAATATCTATTTTGCGGTTCCTATCCAAGCCCTTTTGGGAGGTACGTTCTGATGGGATGACAGATCGCCCAAAAGAAGCAAAGTTAGGAGGGAAACATTGGGTGCATGCCATGGGGAGAAAGGGAGAGCATGTACGCCATGGTAGGAGAAAGTGCCACGGCGGACTAAGAAATAACACAAACCTGCCTTTGTCTGGCGAGAGTAAATGGTACATAGACAAGCTCCTGAGTGGTCGACAAGTACGCCCAGGCCAGACAAAGGTCGTTAAAGAGTAAAGTGGTAAAATCCGGTCACGGCAGGCCCTATAAAAGGACCCTTGCCGTGCCCTATGAAAAGGACCGAAAAACAGAGGAACCGAAAAGTAAAAGGAAAAACTAAAGAAAAAAGAAAAGAAAGAAGAATAGATAAGAGAGTAAATAGGAAATAGGGAGAAAGAGTGTAATGGGCATGCACCAGTAGATCGATTCCCTTCTCTCCCCCTCAAAATCTCACTCTCTGGGAGACGATTAAGTAATAGGAATTCCTTTAGGCATTTATCATCTAGGTCCGATTCCCTCAAAGTCGTTAATCCCCACGACAGGATATTTTCCTGAGGGATTAGTTTCATTGAGAAGAAGCGTTCTTCCTCTTTGATTCTTTGCCACTAAGGACCCAAACTTGACTTGACATTTATTTTTGATTAACTTCTATTATCACTTAATCAATTACTCCTTTTTAAAAGCCGTTATTATCATTACCATTGTTATTACTGTGATTGTCATAGAAATAAAGATTAGTCGGTCATTTTTCCATTGAGAGAAGGCCATTGTACTATGTTTTTTCTTTGTTGTTATTATATTTGCCTACCGTAAACTTTTGTAACAGCTCTACTTGCCGTAAAAACGTTCCTGGCAGACAAAACTGAGTTTGTGCACAAGCCGGCCCAAAGTGAGTTACAGTTGGACCGGTCTCAACTTTCCTACTCAGAAACACTCAGGCCCATCACCGCAGGAGGCAACCCAGCCCAACCCAAAACACAAAAAAGGCCCCCACATGTAGCAATTGAGCCAAAGGTTTGTGGACCAAATATTTATTTTTTCAACACTGAAATTGAAATTCAAAAGAACCAATTTAATTTGTGATGTAAAGAAGCTAGTGGTAGAGTTGCAATCTAAAACCTCAATCTTATTGGGCATACACATTAGAACCATTAATGCTGTTGACATTAGCAAAATATCATTTTCCTATTAACAGCTACTATACCTAAACCAATTAATGCATTTATTAAAACAACATTAACAGTAAGATTTCCATTCAGCCACGTCAGAACATTTTAGATCAGTGGTTTTGAGACTTCATTTAGAAAAGTAGAATAGTCAGTGATAACTGGTGAAGGTATATATCACTCTTACTTTGTATAGTAGTGGCCAAATTGGACACGACCCGTGAATCCGACACAATATAATACGAAATGAGCAAGTTATGGGTTGAAACTTAATGGGTTTGTATCATGATCGGGTTAACATGACTAACCCGTTTAATAAATGGGTTGTGTTAGTGTTCAACCTATAGAACCCGTTTGACCCGTCTGACCCGTTTAATTAAATGACATTATACTAATATACCCTTCAAACCCTAGATATATAAACTTATTAGTTGTTGTGGTTTACTTTCTTTGACATAATGTAATTGATTATTTGTAATATTGAGATATGTTTTAGTTTTAAATGATTATTTGTGATGTAGTTACTCGTTAATTCTAAATTTTATATTAAAAATATTTATTTGTCTATTTTTTCATTTTAATAAAATCTGATAAACAAGTCAAAACGACTGACCCATTTAATAAATAGGTTGTGTTAGGATTGAGGAATCTTGACCTATTTAATAAAATGTCGAGTTAGTATTGACTAATATAGTCAAATACTCATAAGTTGACACGACATAAACTGTCACGCCTAGCTTTGTATGAAAACACAAGTATTTGTAGATTTCAATCAGCTTAACAGATAAAGTCTCTTGTCGTCAAATAAAAAATCTGGGATTCAATCCTCACATACACCAAATATCAATTGAGTATTTTGGTTTGACAACAAAGAGCAATCATGAAAAGCAAACGCCATAAGTTAAAACTCTTTATTAAAATAAAAAGCATTTAACTTTAGAAAGCAAAATATTGTTAATATGTTGGATGGATGTTTAAGAATCTTCGGCTGATGTGTGGGCTTTGCTTTGTGACCCATCATGTAGTCATTCATTCATGGAGGGCTTTTTAGATAACAAGATGAAATCAGTACTAATATATTGTGTATGATTGAATTGGTGACTTTTTTGGTAGATACTATCAAACTAAATATTATAATTACCTAAGTCCAAATCATGAATAAAAAGTTTTACATTCCTTAAGCAGCCACTCCAATTACTACAATCAATGTACTATTAAACTTAAACACAAGTGGGTTGGTTTTAGAATATCTTCCATTAAAATTTAGGACAAGTCTTTGTCTTCAAAGACCTTCACAAACACCCCCAAGGTGATCGGAGCCATTATTTATTATTATCATAAGAGTGATAGTATCCCATTTTTTTTGTTTACTCTTAAATTTTCTATATTATTCTTCTTCTTCCTCTGCACACATAGTCCCTTAAAATCGAATATTTATCTAGTTAGGGCTGGCCCTAGGCCTAGCCTAGGATAGGGCCCCTAATAAAAAAAAGACCCCCAAATTGGGGATAATAATTGATTTCTTTTTATTTAAAAAAAAAATAGTGAGTTGTATTTTTTTTTTCCTAGATTAAATGATGTTAAAAATTTTATAAATTTTATTATATAGATCTTACATATTATTGTGTCACCAATCATATTAATTTTTATATTAGTTTGTAAGTTTTTTGTAGTAAAATTTGTAATAATTTTAATACTTTTTCAACAACAAAAAAAAAAGGGATCAATAAAAATCCAACTAAATTATCATTGATGAATGAAAAAAATGCTAAAATTTCTATAAATTTTAGTAAAAAAATTATTACAAATGATATGACAAGAATATGATTATCACCACTTACACAATATAGTTAATGTTTGAATCAATTTTTCTCTAATTAGTGATACGTTAGTTTGTATGAACTATATAGTAAAATTTGCCGTATTCTAAGCATCGGTTAAATAAATTAGCGATATTAAAAAATAAAAATAATGGATTTAAAATCAAAACAATTATAATATAATATATTAATTAATTCAATTGATGGCTAACAAACTAAATATTATTTAAAAAGTGCCCATTTAAAGATTTAGCCTAAGTGTCTCATATTGTATTGGGCCGGCCTTCTTTCTAGATCCAAATTTGTTTATACATTAGAACATGGTGGATAGCTCGCAGCTCTTTCAAACTCGCTGGGCTAAAAGTGAAAAGATATGGTTAAGGGCCAAATCTTTTTCCTTTTTCTTTTTTTTTTTTTTCTTTTTTTTTTTTTTTTTCATCTAGGGTCTAGAGAAGCCCAAATTTCTTTCTTCCTTTCAAAGGAGAAAAAAAAATACAGTTAAAATATACGACAATTGGTTAATATAACCTTAAAAGTTAAAACATTAATAAATTTTTACAAAACAATTAGTGTTTTAATTTATACAAATAGGATACTCTATTTCATTCAAAGTAAAATGTCAATTTTACTGTTAAAAAACTTATAATTTCCCCTTATATAACCATGTACGTATGATTCACCTTTAAGTTTGTAATGTTAATCTAAAATAAAATAAATTCATTTAAAATGAAAAGAAACCTTTTAGTGAAAGCTGACAGCTGAAGTCCATTCTATCACGAGGATTAAAACCTTTAGAAAGCTGCATTCATGTTGAAGAAAGATTTAGAATTTGAGATGACAAGTCTGATGGTGATGATAAAACCAGGTTTACCCAAAAAAGAAAAAAGATGATAAAACCAAAAGACTGTAGAACTCCACATGTATTGCCTACAATAGTCATGACCCATCAAGTCCAACTAGGCACAACAAAAAAACCTCGTACATGCAGACATCAAAATATTTAAAAAGTTGCATAACTAGTTCACTTCACAATAGAACCAAATGAAAAACGCCAGAAACAGCAGATCAACTCAATCAACTGAGAACAAAAAGAATCAAAACTTTTAACTCAAAAATACTAATTTACACAAGGCTAGGATTTGGATACTGTTTACATAATTGACACCACCTTAACACCTTTCCCTGACAAACAGAGCAGCCAAAAATGAGAACAACCAATTATGTTCCTTAGTTCACCAGTCAGACCATTAACTGTTGTTGCTTCCACCACCATGCTTTCCCATTGCAGCAAAGCAATGGACCATTCTTTCTAGGTAGCCATTTACTCGGGATGAAAGCAATGGCTTCAAAATCAACAAGGTAAACAACTACAGTTCCTTTTGGTATTATGTTTATTAACAAATGTTGGCTTAAAAATCTGCATTTTCTATAACACTACCTCTCCAGTTTTATGGTCGACACCTTTTTCTGCCTCAAAATCTTTTATTAGTCTCTCAATCTGCCTTCTATAGACCGGCATAAAATGATCACTAATCATGGTTTGTGACAACCTGAGTTTACTATACAGCAATCTCGGAGTGAGGAAAATCCCAACCGTTGTGTCTTCTAGTTGGCCATTGTCTAAGCCACTTGTGGTAGGGCTACCATCACTTCCACTTTCTGCCCCATCTGAGTAAAAGGTAATGATATGCATAATCTTCCCAGCGGGGAAAAATCTATGCGCTTCCTTTCTCTCTTGTGTAGAACTCTCTGGCTGATCCTCGCCTACCTCTGCAATGGCTGCTGCTTCTTCTTCCCTTATTTCCTTTGCCACATCAGCCTCCTCACCTTCCGACCTATCATAAAGCTCATGCTCAAGTTGTTGCCATAACTCAACTTCAGTCATTCGGTCTTCATGACTATTGTGGCTAATGAGATCCTCAACACCATTCACATCAGCATCCCCATTAGCATCTGGACCTATTTCATCAGAATAAGAACACTCAATTTCTGAAGTCCATTCCATTCCTACAGATGAAGCTACAGGAAGGTCAATGCCTTCAATAACAGTTGTAGTTGCAGTTTTATTTGGGGATGAAAGAAGATGCTCAGAAGTTTCTGGATTGGCAGCAGAAGATTCAAGAGAGCTTTCCTCCTCTTTTGTATGAGCAGCTGTGGCCCGACGACGGGGACCCATGCATGACCAAGAAGAAACGCCAAGGGCAGGACGTGTCCATGCTGCCTGAGCCATGCTCTGAGCTCTCTTCATCACAACCTGTAGCGATTAGAAACACAATCAACTGGTTAAATGGAATCAAGTGCAAATTAAAGTTGATATAAAAATAAAACAAGTATAATGCAGGTGCTCTAACTTCTTTACAAAAAAATGTAGGTTTAAGTTATATTGCATGACCAAAAGTATCTATCTGCTTACCGAAGGGTTGCATAACCTACAGTGTGGACACCAGATATTTCGCTGATTATTGTGTGAATGATTTTTTTTTTATTCATAAATATGGGTATTTTCTTTTCCTTGTTGATGTAACTCAAGAAGCCATCTTAAAAAATAATAAATAAATAAAAAAGGAAGGGCTCCAGTAATGTTGAATTTGATGAATATTGAGTGAGATTTTTCTCTAAGCATGGTTGTGATTCCAATAAGCATAAGGTGGCGAAACTTAGGTTTAGCCCCGTTCCCCTCTTTCTGTTCAGCCCGGTCCCCCCCACCCCAAAATAAATAATAATAATAATAACAATCAGTGCTGCATCAACTTACAGAAACGCTGTTAAATATTTATTGTCATGTTCTCACTATAAATTTATAATTATGTGCTGGTTGACCCAAAATTTTTAAGACTAAGGCTTGGTTATTGTTGTATGAGCCAACTGATAGAAGAGGAAGCATGTCGTAGACAATAATACAAATGCAGATGGACATTGATTTGGTTTAACAGAAAGGACTTACCTGTGTACCATTGGAAACAGGACGAAGAATTGCCCCAGCCCCAGCAACTTTTGCTCTAGCACTTGCAATAGACGGGAGACGAGAACCCAGTGCTGAAGCAGAACGATAGACAGTACTTAAAATTCTTGTATGCTCAATCTGATTCCTTAGATCATTTAGCCAAGCAGACGCTGTCACCTGTCAAAGAATATATCTTTCTTCAAATGTATATAAACACAGAAAGCAATAAAGAATGTGACAATAAGAACCAAAAGCATAAAAAATGTATCAATGAGTGACAACCACACCAACCATATAGTAATGCATCATTATCATTTCACAAAAATTGATAAAATAAGATGAGGACAGAAAGAGTTACAGGAGTGATATTTAGTTTCTAAATTTAGGTCCATAGCGATACTCTGACCAGAATGAGGGATGAAGTCTAGATCACAAGTAAAAACTAATGGAGATTCCAACATAATCATTATACAACCTTTTTTGGCACAAGCAATTTTAGACAAGTACTAATTCATCCTCTATAAGTAAAAATCCAAGTAATATAACCTGTCTCAGACAAGTCCATATCACCAAGGTAAGAATGATTCACAGATTTAAAAGTTAGAACCAAATTGCCACAACCAACAAAATTCATACCAAGAAGTTAGAAGGGCAGTCTACCCATCAACTCTTCAAATATAATATATTTAAAAGATAACAGTATAATGACAAATTACAGGGCTCAAGAGCAGACCTCAGCACGCAAATCATCCACCGAAGCAGCTGAGAATGTAGGCACTAAGTCAGCTCCATTAATAACAGATGTAACAAAATTAATGCCTGATTCTGCCAATTCCCACGTCATACAAGCAGCTGCATGTGATATTCATGGTCAGTGATCTAGCAACGCTAATTTAAAAAAAAAAATAGCAAATCTGATTTGACAAGCATTAGACCCAAACATTCTTGTCAGCTGAACATAAAGAGATGATATTCTGAAGACCTTGAAGTAATTATATCAGAATATGGTGTATAACAAACTCAAACCTGGGCCAAATGAAACACAGGTGGTTGTTGACAATTCTTTCTGCTCTCGCAGTATGTATGTTAGCAGTGCTGCAGTGCCTCCACCTAAAGAGTGCCCTACAATCTGTCAGAACCCAAAAGGATACCTTTAGATAACTATCCCTGTTACTAATAAATGCCACAAACAAGGGAAACAAAGATATCTAATCAACATATTTTAATTGAATTTACTTTAAATGCTTCTAAGTTCCTTGTATGTTCCAAGAAGACCGCTCAACATGTTAATACTTTAGGAGCATAAATACTATGCTGATATTTCTAGCATGTGCAGAATATGGAGAAAAATAACAAAATACTCATTCGCTGCTTATTTATAGAGCCAAGCAAGAAATTTTTGCGGGAACTGTCTATAGAAAATGTGTGATGAAAGACGAAAAATACAATGATTGAACAGGAATACCAGAAGCTACAGAGTTCCCAAAGAAACCATATTCTTTCTAAAAGCTATGGTATCAAACAATATCATTAGCTCCTTCAATAGATATGGAAGGAGAATACAAGCCCGTCCATTTCAAAAACCAATACCTAAAATAACAATTTAGTTTATCTATGGACAATGCTCACTAAATTATTAACAGATGAGCAGGTATAAGAACAATTACGCATTATTACTTTTACCTGAATTTTATAACCAGGATATTCCCCAAGCACTTTAATAAGACAAGGAGTAGCAAGCTTTGCAATCCATCTAGCGGCTGCAACCATTCCACAATGCGCATATCCTAAAACCAAATTGCTGACTCCTCCCTCATACACAACACTGTGATGGAATGGTACGACAGCTCCAGTTGCTGCTGTCAAAGTATCCTTGATACTATGTGTCCCACGAATCACTAAGATAAAACATTTCATGCTGTGGTCAACTAGAATTGTAAACGCTGGCTTTAAAATCTGCAGAACAAAAGAAAACAGAGAAAATTCAGGTCACAGTCCATAAGCAAAATAAATCGTGCATCAAAATTAACTATGCCCCAGCCAATGGTTGTTGATCTTCCATGTAAGAAATACTTATCAATTCCAAAAATCACCCTTTGTATACCATTGTAAAGTGTTGATGACTCTACTAGTCAATGTGATCTCTCCACCCCACCCCCAACCAAATAAATAAATCGCTTGCATATAGTTAATAGAAATATAGCAGGATTCAAGTTCAAAAATGACTTACTCCTGCTTTGGGTTCCTGAAGGAGAACATTCTCTGCAGAATAACCAGTCTCCTTTAAAAACACAGGAAATGGCTTTTTTGAAAAATGCCAACATAGTGTCAACAACTTCAAGTGGCATCTGAGTTCAGCAGTTATATCTGGACCTCCTTCAAGCCGTAAACTGTCTTTACCACCAAATACACTGCCAACATGTAATTGTCCCTGCAAAGTACGTTAAAGCAGTCAGAATCTTGGCCTGATAAACTAGGAGTGTCAGCGAAAACATTTTATTCACAGCCACTCTGCCATAAAAAAAAAAGCTATTGTTCCTTATAAACATGACATGAACTCCACAACAACAACAAAAACTGATAATGTAAAAGAGAAAATCTGTTACATTAAATATTCAGTGCATAATTTTGGAAAATATCAGTGCCTGTATATAGAAACTAACTAAAAAACTGCAAATTGACTACACATAAATCCTGCTGTCTAATAGTTATGATTATATATGTGCAAAAATCTTTTGCATCGTATTTTCAGTACTTAGTCAAAGCCAGAATGCAGCTATTTATAAACAGATTTAAGTTATGAGAACAAACCTATTCTTTCAATGATGAACAAAAATCACACAAAATACATACGCAAGTATATCACAATTCAATAGCTAAATTGCTAAAGCCATCAAGTATCTTACCTGCCTCTTTAGAAGAAAGTTGATCCCAAATGCCAAATCCCCAATGGGCCATTTCCCCAGAGTCTCGGAGTATGTAAACCTAAGAGTCTCTGACAACGTCGAAATTGTCTCAACCCACGTCGCTGGGGCTTGAATTAGCCTATGTGAAATGCGTTCAACACCTACAGGCATGTCATTGGATGCATCACTACCATTTTCATCATCATCATCATCACCTCCATGAGACCTACCAGACTGTAATTTACGGTTCAATGTGTAGTACAAAAGAGCAGCTGCTCCTGCTGCTGTGGCCATGGTTGCAGTTGCCATGAGTATTCGATCCCTATAATAAATTTATTAAAAAAAAAAAAGGAGTAAATTAAGCTATATAATCAACTTACACTATTAAATCAAATCTGCTAAATTGTATACTACTTAAATCCTAATTTAGAACTAATGGGTGTTTTATATATGACTAAAACAATTGAAAATTCAAAAAAAAAAAAATAAATAACTAATTACTTAAGCTATATAATCAAATTAGACTAACAAATAGTTGACAAATTCTACACTATCATATTCCTAAATCAAAATTAATGGAAACTTTATGTGATTAAAATAAATTAAGGTATATAATCAACTTAGACTACCAAATCAACACCAAACATACTAGTCAATGACTTATATTATACGAAGCCCCTTCAACTTCAATGACTTGCAAAACCCAAATTTCTAAACTTCATGCAATATCTAACAATGCAACAGTTCCATCCAAACACACACAAAACAAAAACCAAAAAACCCACTTTTAAGGAATCTGATTCTCTGCTTGGTTGCATAGAAAACCCAAAAGGCCAAAAATAAAATAAAAATTACAGCTTTACAATTTTGCACCTAAATTTCAACAAAGCTTTGCTTTCCCAGAAACGAAAAAGATAAAAACTTTCATAAATTAATGAAAAAAAACGCACATTTCAGTTACCCAACATTTTTTTTTTTTCTTCTCAGAAACCAAACAAATTAACCTCGGATTACCCAAACACAAACAAAGTTTAAGAAACTGAAACTGCACCATCCTTAAAAAAAGAATGAAAGTAACCTGGAAAACATGATGGAATGTTGTTGAACACAAAAACCCTAAAAGGAAAAAAACAAATTCAGACAGAGAGAGAGAGATATATATATAGAAGGAACAAACCTGAAGAGCTTTTAGAAAATCTGAGAGATTAAGAATTTATAAGTATTGTCTTTGTTTCAAACGTAACAAAAAAAAAAAACCAAGAGTACAATACTACAGAATCCAATAACTATTCTCTTTTGTGGGTTTGGTTTTTGCTTTTCGGACAGTTATGTTTTTTTTTTTTTTTCTTTTCGGATTAAGCAAACTATAACGCAAGCTTTTTGTGCCTTTTTATATATTTTTTGTTGGTATAATGTGACACGTGGCAGAAGAAGAATGTTACACGACAGCAATTAACCCGAAAGTGTAACTGGTTTGAAGATTCGAGGTTGAGACCTTGAAAGAGACACGGTCACTTTCTTTCTTTTTCTTTTTCTTCATGCTTCAATTCGCTCCATTGATAAAAATTTTTGTGACTCGAAAATTGAATCTCGCTTATACAAAAAATAACGAGTCATTTGGGTAAATATTGCTTTTTTTAAAACAAATTTGCATTATAGTTACTGTTAAGAGTTATTTAGCAAATTGAGGAGAGAGATTGAATTTCGGCAACACTGTTGCCGAAATTCAAGAAAAAGTAGGAGAGAGAATCAGAAAAGTGAGGAGAGAGAAAAACATGAATTACGGCAATGGTATTGCCGTAATTCCTCTGCCCAATCTGCCCGGGCTTGTGCGTGTGAGGAGTGGCTTGTGTGTGTGAGGAGTGCCCCAAAAAAAAATCCCACAATTTCGGCAATACCATTGCTGAAATTGTGGGATTTTTTTTTTTTTTTTTTTATAATTTGTGGCAATGGTATTTCGGCAATACCATTGCCACATTTGTGAGAAACTTTTTTTTTTTAATGTGTGGCAATGGTATTTCGGCAATACCATTGCCACATTTGCGAGAATTTTTTTTTTTTTTTTTTTAATGTGTGGCAATGGTATTTCGGCAATACCATTGCCACATTTGTGAGAAATTTTTTTTTTTTTTTTTTTTAATTTGTGGCAATGGCCCTCCATCGGCACATAATTGGAATCCGTAGTTCGGGTAACTCGGTGGGGCAAATTCAAACCACAGTAACTCGCTTGATTTCCATTGAAAAAGTTCAAAATTTGTGTTCAAATTCAATCTATGAATGTGTTCTATCTAAAACATCTGGGCTGCATCTAAAAATTCCATACCGTTCAAAACTATTGTCGAAGCGGTTACCGTTGGTCACTTTTCAATACATTTTCTAAGCGATTACGGCTAGCGAATAACAAGCCACTAGCCACAAATTAAAAAAAAAAAATTCCCACAATTGTGGCAATGGTATTCGCAAAAAAATTTTCCCAACAAATGTGGCAATGGTATTGCCGAAATACTATTGCCACAAATTAAAAAAAAAAAAAAAAAAATTTTCCCCACAAATGTGGCAATGGTATTGCCGAATTACCATTGCCACAAATTAAAAAAAAAAAAAAAAATTTCCACACAACTGTGGCAATGGTATTGCCGAAATACCATTGCCACAAATTAAAAAAAATAAAAAAATTTCCCCACAAATGTGGCAATGGTATTGCCGAAATACCATTGCCACAAATTAAAAAAAAAAAAAAAAAAAAATTTCCCCACGAATGTGGCAATGGTATTGCCGAAATACCATTGCCACAAATTAAAAAAAAAAAAAAAAAATTTCTCACAAATGTGGCAATGGTATTGCCGAAATACCATTGCCACACATTAAAAAAAAAAAAAAAAAAAATTCTCACAAATGTGGCAATGGTATACCATTGCCACAAATTAAAAAAAAAAAAAAAAAAAAATTCTCACAAATGTGGCAATGGTATTGCCGAAATACCATTGCCACACATTAAAAAAAAAAAAAAATTTTCTCACAAATGTGGCAATGGTATTGCCGAAATACCATTGCCACAAATTATAAAAAAAAAAAAAAAAAAAAAAAATTCCCACAATTTTGGCAATGGTATTGCCGAAATTGTGGGATTTTTTTTTGGGGCACTCCTCACACACACAAGCCCAGGCAGATTGGGCAGAGGAATTACGGCAATACCATTGCCGTAATTCATGTTTTTCTCTCTCCTCACTTTTCTGATTCTCTCTCCTACTTTTTCTTGAATTTCGGCAACAGTGTTGCCGAAATTCAATCTCTCTCCTCAATTTGCTAAATAACTCTTAACAGTAACTATAACGCAAATTTGTTTAAAAAAAAGCAATATTTACCCAAATGACTCAAAAATAACACCATATATTGAAATTCTGTCGTATTTATAAAAATAAAGCTGCGAAGTTGTTTGGTTTGGCATTAGGAGGTTGTACTTTTTGATGATTAAGAATTTGAGATTGTTTTTAACAACTTTGATTTTGGATGGATATAACTAATTTTATGATTTTGTTGATAAGATAAGATTCTTTTATACCATTTTTATTTTTTATTTTTATTTTTTTAGACCAATACCATTTTTATTCACCATATGGTCATATTTTCACACCAATACTAAACATATCTATTGCACAGCTTGAGTGAGTGAATTTTGTTTAGTGTTAACACTATTTTTATATTTGTGTATCAATTCATTTCAATGCATTGCTTTAACTCTCTGCAAATTGTGAAATTTTTTATCTATAAAATTTTTACTATTATTTTAAGTAATGTTAACGTTATCCTACAATTCTTAACATCCTTCCTACTACAATACTAAATATAACTAATTTCACAGCTTGAGCTAGTGAATTATGATTAGTGCAATATTATTTTTATATTGTATTGTAAATCTGCTAATCGCAATTCATGGTGTCAACTCTCCGCAAATTGTGAAAAATTTTATCCATAAACTTATTACAGTATTTTAAGTAACTTTATCCAACAATTATATGGAAGGAAATGAAAATTTTAATGCAATCTTTCATGAATTTTCTTTACTAATCATTTCGTTATTTCCGTTGTCCTTTTTTTTTTTACTTTTGAGATAGCAATTGTTGTCTGTTAAAAAAAAAAAAAAAAAAAGAGAGAGAGAGATAGCATTTGTTGTCGTGGGTATGTAAAAACCACTAGTCAAACTTACTTTTCAGTACCTTCACCACTAAGGAAAAAAAAAGCCTTACTTTTCCTTAATTAGTTCTTTTTCAAAATAAATAAATAAATTAGAGGATATAAATTAAAACTATACTTATGGAAGGCTTAAGATCCATAAAATGATCTAATTTTTACTACATTATTAATATAAAACTAACTTTAAAAAGGTATTAAATTAACGAAAAATGCTAGGAATACAATTTCTGCCACAATTTGTAAAAATGATAGATAATGAGTAGCGGAAAAATTTAATGAGTTCATATTAAAATAATTAGCTACCATTTATAGTTGACATTTCCAACAAGTTATTGCAAAAATTGTATCGGTAGAAAAAAATGTAATTAACACCAACGTAGAATACTACTAATGTAGTAAATAAATGCGAATATGGGAATAAAATACAAAGTAGTAATAAATCATGGGTTTTACTAATGTGCGCATTTAGGTTATACATTAGTAAATCATTTTAGAAAATTTTTTATAATAAAATAAAAAAATATCAACTTTTTTAACAATTTTTTAGTTCTTTATAATTAATATGTGCTCTAAAAGCACACATTAACCGGCCATTAATACAATTAGAATCTTTGCCGAGTACAATCAGGAAACTCATAATGGCCTACTTTAGAATTGCGGGAAGACTTTTTCCGAAAAAAGAATTGTAGGAGGGGACATGTTTGGTATAGGAGTACATTAGACTTTAGTGCATGAACTGTGCATAGGATTTGACCAGAGACCTTTGAGAAAAGAAATTATATAGTCATCTAGTGAATCACGTTACTTGTTCACCATTTCACTAAAAGACTCTCACTTATTTAAAATTACAGAGTCAGTAATTAGTTTTTGTTTAAAAAATTTTTTTAACTCAACAATTTTAAACAAGTGAGAGTCTTTTAGTGGAATAGTAAATCACGTCACTTGTCTACCATGAAAACTTTATAATTTCTCCCTTGGGACACCCATTTCAGTTTTATTAGGTAAATGGCAAACTACGTGTTTGAAATTTATGCCGAAATTTTATAATTTAGGTTTTACTCAAAATGTCCATTTGGATATAGTTTAATTTGCTGAAAACTGAAAATATTGTAGCGAAATAATTTTTAAATGTATAAATAGTACCATGGGACCCATTTTTAATATTTTTTCTGAATAAAGTGGTTGTAGGTCCCACGAACAGTACGTAAACAGTGATGAACAATGCTATTTGTCTCCAAAAAGCAAAAAAACGCATGAAAAAAAAAAAAAAAAAGCAAAACACCAGACACAAATAATTCCTATCCAAACATACACTAAGTTTGAGAGAATTTAAATTTTACACCATAAAATTTTTTAATATTAATTTTATCTTTTAAATTTTGAGGTTATTTGGATTTTAAATCCTAAAGTTTCAAAACTTAGGATATAAAATTCAAATACCTCCAAATTTCAAGAAGTAAAATCTAAATTCTAAAACTTGTAAAATTTGTCAAAGGCCTTATAGCTGAATTGACACCTCCCATATACAAAGTGCTTAGGGGTTTAGGAGGGAAAGGGTTCAAGCTACTAAGTTAGCAGCATGTTGTAATTATTTCTCAAAAAAAAAAAAAAAACTTGTAAAATTTAAACACTCCGAACTTTGAAAGTAGTTTACAATTTTAGCTTTAATTTTATTGTACTTATTTAATTTCTCCGTTAATAATTGGGTCGAAGCCGTAAGATGTAAGAACGTGTTTGCGTCCGTTTAACAACGTGTTTGCATCGTTTAACGTAGCTCAGTTTTATTTGGACTTTGCTTTTTCTCACACCCACTAATTAGCAAACCTTTGCTTTGGAAAGAAATCTAAAGAAAAGTCGATAATTTTAAGTAATTATTAATTAATATTTAATTAAGATTAATAAGCAATTTTTAGATAAAGAGAAGTAGATAAATTTTAAGGGATTGATTTAAAGAAAAGCAGTCTATTTTTATCAATATACTGTTGTACTCAACATATTTCACATTTTACATATTTTTCACAACTTGTTAAGATAACAATTTTTTTTTTTTAAAAAAATCTATAATTGATGGGATAGTAGTAACAGTAAATTCATGTTCATAAAAATTAATTTAAAAAAAAAAGTAAATTCATAGGTGCACTAATTATGATCACGTTTGGTACATATGTTTGAACACATGTTTTAAGTTTTTAAACAACATTACATGTATTTCTACATATTTTTTCACCCACACGTATTTCTTAAAAAACTAAAAACTATTGTTTAAATACACATACCAAACGGACCCTATAATTTGCCACCTCAAGGCACAAGGTTGGCTGTCTCCTATAATAAGATAGAACCATTTTTCAACTAAGCTTATCGGAACCATTTTTCCACTAAACTTATCAGACATCTAATCAGCTTCTTAGATTTTTGTCTTTGAGTGGCCACGTAAGGTCACATATCTTTTCATAGTCTTTTTGTTTTTTGGAATTAAAACTCTACAACCACAAGAGTTGCACAAAAAGCAACCACAACCTATTATTAGCGGCAATCTCTCTAATTTACCTTCCTTTAGCTATTATCAGCATCAGAAAAAGGAAAAGAAAGAATATTAAGTTAACCATAAGAATTAGGCCTTTGACCTCAAAATGACAAACTAAACCAGACGCAACCCCAATCTATCAGATGCCAATCTTTCTCACACGCTCTGTCAGCATCTAATTAGACCTGACAAGTTAACGTGCCATTGCCATCATTCGATTCCAAACGATCTTTTTGAGGACAAATTTGATAGGCTACTTGATACAAGTACAATTAAAGAAAGCATTTTCAGTTTAGAAATGCATAATTTCATATCCAACATTAGTTAATACAGGTTACAAGATCTGGAAGAATTCTTTAAGCAAATGTTTGATGATTCAAATAACACTGTATGAGGGACAAATACTAAAAAGCATTCAACATTGCATCAAATCTCAGTCGCGTTCACTTATGGCAGTCAAGTGCTCATCAATCTCCTCTGTGGACAACACTCTAAAGACCGGGTTGTCTGTCCTCACTACTCCAACCTGCAAGAAATAAAAGGGTTAATTCAAAATCACACTGTCATTCTCTCTAGAAAGTTGTATCTAACTACAACAGTGGTGGGGATATTCAGTACCTCAATCTCATTGGCTTTGAAATCCTCCTGTAGAACTGATTGCAGGGCGGAAATTGCAGTCTATAAATGAAAACAATTGAAGACATTAGACGCAGAAAAAGAATCGTTCATGTACACATTAACATGCCCCTTTTCACCAAAGGATCATAAAATCTTAATATATTAGCTTTGAGAGCCCATGAAAATATCTAGGAAAGAATTCTCTGAATCATCATGAGAGAACATTTTTCACAAAACTGTTACAGCATAAAGAGAGAACATTTACCCAGCTAAAGGTTAACAATTAAATCTATATAGGGGAAAGTTTCTCATGAAGAACTGAAATGTGGACTCCCCAATCAATTTGTGATATTGCTTCTGCTACTAATCAGATAAATTACACCAACAGGTAATTCATGTCATTACTGACTTGATATCAACCCAGTGACTATTAACAGTAAATGGATTCTATCATAGATCCATGAACAGCAAGATTTCTTATACCCAATTTGACTCTTGAAATAGGAGGAGGAGGGGAGATATAAACATGTGAATATTGTTTGCCATCTTATGATTCAGAAGTTCTATCATTAAAAAGATGTAACATCTACCTGCACTGTTTCCTCGTAAGTAAATGCAGGATCATTCTTCATTTTCTTCTCCAAGAAATTAATTGCCTCCTGCTCTTTCAATCCAGCACTTGTGGCCTAAATAACGTATATCATGAGGAACTCACAGGAATGAAACTCATAATATAGTAATGAACATGAAAGAAATGACTTATTAATCCAACTGAAACACTTATAATCTAGCAATATAATTTGACCCCACAAAGTCACAAATAACAATGTGCAGAAAAGCAAGAAAAGTTATTCATATTTTCAGCCCTTAAAAAACAGAACATTCATAAAAGTTTACAATAAATACAAGTGAACATTGCAAGATCAACACTCTTTAATCTTTTGTAGTCAGCTTAATTATTAAATAATCTAGATATAAGTATTAGCTGATCTATATATTTCAACACAAGATAAAAGGTTACAATTTTTTTTATAAGTAACAAATTTTATTTGATGAACTGGACCACCTCATGTACACAGGATGTGGTCCTGTGTACATAAGATAGGCTAGAGAATTACAAAAAATAAAAATATAAAAAGGATTTTTTTTTATTGTTAAATTACACATGTACCCAATGAGTCTTGAACCTATGACCTCACCCTTAACCTAACACTTACACAGGGAGGAGGTTCCATTTGTGCTAGAGGGCATTGGCTTGGATTTCAAAAAAAAATAAATACAAAAAATTGGAATTTTTTTTTTGAGAAAGAACAAAAAATTGGAATTACAATTGAAAAGATTATGCAATTTAGCAAGTGCTCTACTTACTAAACTCTAATAATGCTTTTTATGACCATAACCATCATATTAGTCATCACAGTCAATGAAACATCGGGTTATTATTGTATAATGCAACTTTACTAAATATAAATATAATGAAGATGAATGGATTTGACGAACGAGGCAGAAAAAAAATGGCAGAATATCAATCCCCAATAAAATAGTACATAATTAACATACAGCTGTAAACTGCATACAAATTTTGAACCTTCCCATTATCTTATTTAGATAGGTAGATAAGAGAGGTGTATGCTACAGTTGTCAGCTTAGAGATAGTTCTTGCACCATAGAAATTGTATTAGTATGCAAAGAATGTTATGCCGAAGTTAATAATGTCTGTTAGATTTAGCCTAATAAAGGAAGTTGTAAAGAAGTACTCAAGGTGATAGCTGATGTAAAACATAGACAAACTGCCAGAAAGTTACACTAGTGTTCAATTAATCTTTGGAATTATTTGTTCTCGTGTTAAGTAAACAGAATCAAACCATCTGCAGAGAGAGAGAGAGAGATTCTAGGATAAGACTTGGCAATACCTTGTGACCAAAGAAATGGCCTGCTGGATCACATTTGTAGAGTCTAGGACCATATTCATCATCAATACCCAAAACCATAGCAACTTTGAAAAAGCAAAGACAGGAAATCATGGAAGGGAAAATATATCAGTCATAAAGCCATGTACATTTAACAAATCAATAAGGGAGTATTAAAAAAAATAAAAAAAAGGAATACTAAGTTTAACACATAACAGCACAAGAGGAGAATTGTTGACAACTATAGAGAAGGCCAGAAACAAACCTACTCCAAGAGGTCTCATATATGCATGTTGAGTATAGACTTGTGATTTGTCAGCAATCCTGACAAACAACAATTACAAACATTAGTTAATATATCATTTTGAACTAACATGTAATGACACAATCTTTTGATTGTAATTTTATGAACATAAGCAATGTTCATTAAGAGAAAATTTGCAAGAACAAGAGAGTTTACATATAACAATTTGAAGAAGCATAAGTATTGACATATTTAAGAAACAGAACTATTTATCATCTGTTAGCATGTCATATATGAAGAATTAGGAGTCGAGTAGGAAAAACTAACCGTGAACTACTGCTAGATTTGCTATGATTACTCTTGACTATATCTTCCTCAAATTCTCAAGTAATAAACTCCCAGTCTAACATTCTAGCAAACTAGCATTTTCTTAAGTGAAGGAGATCACACTTACTTATTGACTCCAAAAAATAAGCAACTTCAAGCGTATTGTATTCATACAATAATTAAGGATGCTTTCTTGTTTATCAGACAATCAAAGAGAAAAGAAATTCATGACTACTGAAATGCTAACGTTCCCCAACATCAAGATTCATGAATTCAGCAATGAGTCATAAAACAGAACATTATGTGTCACGCCCAGTGTAATCCTTAACACATCATCACTGTCTTTTACTTTCTATATTTTATTTGACCCAACTGTGTGTATCAAGGTGGTCCACATTAATTTAGACCTACATAACAAGACCATATCTTCTAGGTAAGACAACAACCTACATATCAAATTCAACCTAAAAATCAAACACAACATTATTACACAATCCAGATTTCTTTTTTCTTTTTTCTTTAGTCGGAGATATCTGCTGAGCAAGATAATAAAGTGCATATTTATTTCAACCCACTAATAAACTGCACATCCTATAATATGAGAGAGAGAGAGAGAGAGAGAGAAAGAAGAGGAGGAAGCAATAAAAACAATTCTTTACAGAACTGCACATAAGAAGTGATAAGAAAGGATTCATAAGCAAAGTTATCAAGTGTAATTCACGATGGAGAATGGTTTGGCCTCCTGCTAGATACAATGAGTTGGTACTTGGTACTTATCCAGAGCAAGTTATCTCGGGTGCAGATTAGTGGGGAAGAAGATACGATCATATGGATTCCTTCTGGAAATAGGAGATTCAGTTGTATGGCCACTTGGGACAAGGTTAGAACCAAAAAAAGCTCTTATCAAAAAAAAAAAAAAACAAAACAAAACAAAAACAACCAACCAACAAGCTATTAGTTTTTGTGCAAGCTGATTTGGTTCACAGGTCATATTCCCAAGCATGCATTTATAAGCTAGCTGGTCATGAAGGACAGAATTACAATAAGAGAGAGGCTAGTAATATGGGGTTAAGGATATGGAAGGAGGTGCTAAGGAGATGCTTGATTGTAAGGCATATTGGCAGCTGTGATGACAAGCGAAATCGGGCTACGACCAAGCTAAAAGTAAGGGGTTTCAAGAGTCTAATATACAGGCTAGCTTGGTCTGGAACACTTCGCCACTTATGGATGGACACTTATGCCAAGAGTGAAGTTGATACTTTGAAGTCCATTACGAATGATGTCAGATGCAGATTGTTGGCTAGAAAGAGAGTTTTGAGTGGTCTCAAGAGGTTACCAGCATCCATATTTTGATGTATAGTAGGACATTTGATCTTGTTGTATAATAGATAGCTGAAGTTTTTGATGTTTGTATCTTGGTTAAACTGATGATTTGTGAGTGTAGGAGTTTGCAGCATTGCTGCTTGTATTGTAACTTGTCCTCTCTTTTGATTATTGATAATCTGACCTACTTTTAACATTTCTCTCATTAATTGGGACCCTATTCATCTATTTGGATTCAAATCAAGGCAATTATATGACCAACTCGAGCCTATAAGACTGACCAATCAATAGAAATACTTCATCTTTGTAACAATCTCTTATTTATTTAAAATATATATATATATATATATATGAGAGAGAGAGAGAGAGAGAGTCATGCTCCTCTTTTTGAGTCAAATGCACCATTTTTTTAGTTCATTTTAAGTACTACTTATCTATTTGAAGGAAAAGACTTATCAAGAAACAAATCTATCTGAAGAAAAAGCAACTGTTTGAATTGCTTCACTCAAGTAATGCAGTCTATTGTGGAAATGGGTTAAATTAAAGTTTCTAACTCAAAACAAATTGCAGATTTAGTCAAGTAGTTGATATACTACATGTATATCACAAGTCAAACAATTAAAGAATAGCAGATAGATAGTATGAATACCATTTAGACAACACATCTACAGGCATCTCATATCCATATCTAAAGCGAAACTCAGCTGCTTCATTTCTTGCTTGTTGAACCAAAGTTCTTGCATCAGCTGGAAAATTGCATGACAAAAATATTAAAGTTCAACTCATTCAAAAAAGCAATAAATAGAAAATCACATCCTCATTCTGTAACGAAGGAGGAAAAAGCATATGTGAACTTTGGGCCAACAACAATATGGATTATACCCCCTTGACAATGACAATCAGCAATGCATTTCTGTAATAGATGCCATCATATTAAAATATAGTTCAGATGCTCTTGCCAACTCCATATATGGATCTTCTTCATTTGAAAAAGAGAATGTAAGATAACAAAAAAGTTCCATTACTTTGCCATGTGACAACACATTATTCACTTTATAAGGCACATGGTGCCCTGGCATCAAAAGACATAAATGGAATGCCTTCGAATCTCACTAATCATTCACCTTTTTCATTTTTAATAATAACAAATTAAATTCATAAAATGGACAATCAGTGAGTAGTGTGTGACATATACTTGATAACAGCAAAATATCTAACCAGACATGTCAACACATTGAATTTCTCAATAACGAAATTTGCATTTTCAATAAAGACATGTTTTGGGTTTCATAAAACTTTCATATAACTAAAAAGGCTTAGATAGAAACTTGCTACCCCACCTGTCATGCCAGTTGCCAACAACCCAAGATACTTGGTGATGGGGAAAAGATGTGTGACACTTGTTTGATCCAAAAGCTTGTCCTGTACCAAATTTCATAATTTATATTACCCACTTCAATTCAAACTCTAACTAAAACGAATTTTCAGTATGATGAAAAACTGACACTCACCGGGACCTTCTTTTGAGTTACAACACAGACTGAATCCTTTCCTCGTACACCAATTGAGGTGATTCCAGCAGCCTTGACAGCCTTGAAGGCATACTCTACTCATTCAAACCGAAACAAATAATTAGAATATTACCAACCAAAACAACAAACAAGCGCATTCAATTTACTATTACAAAGACCTGCAACTCCAAAGTACGAAAATTTAGATGAAACTTTTGGAACCAAGACAACACATACATTCATACCTCTAAGACTAACGCTACTATTTTGAATTACCGGAATCCAACTTCTCATGTGTGTAACCAAAAATGAGACTCAAAGATCTTTTTCCTTTTTCAAAGAGGCAATTTTTATGTTCAAAGACTTTGTTTGAGCTACAATAACCGCGTCCCTAATTTGTTCAAAACAAAGCCTGGACTGAATAGCTAAAATGTACGCCTATATTCAATTAGTCAACTCAAAACTGGCATTAATAAGCTGTAACAAGCATAGGATCTTGAAAACTCTAGCAATTTACAATTAGCATCAAAGTCATACTCAGTATAAACATTTAGCCGGCATTAATTCTTGCCACCAAAAAAGACAGTAACCAAGCAATTTAACTAAACCTTAAAAAATTGGTGTTAAACTAAACACAGATCAAACCAAACATAGAATCAAACAAAACCCTCAGGTTTGTCACAAACGATCCTAAAAATCCAATATTTACTAAAATTATTTGAATCTTTAACAATGTGTGCCTATATTCAATTACTCTACTCAAAACATTTAGAAACAAAGTCATACCTAGTAAAAACATTTAGCTGGCATTAATTCTTGCCCCCAAAAACAAAACATTAACCAATGCAAATTTAACTAAACACAGATCAAACCAAACATAGAATCAAGCAAAACCCATCAAAAAATTCAATCTGGGTTTCTCATAAACGATCCTAAAAATCCAATTTTTACTAAAAATATTGAATCTTTGACAATACCCAGAAAGGAGATTTGAATTAGAAACACATACCCACTTGAAAGAGACGACCTTCGGGTGAGAAAATCGTGATGTGACGGTCATAGCCACCACCACTTCCACGACTCATCGTTTCGATTAGCTTCGAATTTAGAGGGTTTTGTGGGTTTTTTTCGGAACTGTGAGTGTGAGAGATAAGAGAGAGGAAAAGAGAAAAAGTGAGAGATATAAGGCAAAGAGGTTTCTTTCTACACACGAAGGCTCTGGTTGTGTGAGAGTTCAAATTTGGACGGGTCTTGGCGTAGAAAGCCCAAATTCAATGGTTAAAAAGCCCAAGTTTGTATAACTTTTTTTTTTTTTTTGGGGGTGGGGGGGCGGGCTAAGATAGGCTAATTGGTATTGTTGGCAAATTATTGGGTCAAGGGTGTTTTTTTTAGAGTCATTGGGGTCTCTACTAGTGTGTTAGCTGAATTGTGGGCCCTTCGAGATGGTCTATTGCTTGCACTTTAGAAAGGGATTAACTATATTGAAGTCGAACTCGATGTTAAAGTTGTCGTTGATCTTGTTAACACTAGATTTAATACTAACAAGGCTTATTCGTCACTCTTAAATGATTATAGGTCTTTGCTCAACAGGTTTCACCAGATCATAGTCAACCATTTTATCGTGAAGTGAATAAATGTACATATGCTCTAGCAAAATGGGGATGTGCTCAGTAAGAAGACTTTGTAATTTTTTAAGAACCTCTCTTTTTAATTTTTTTAGCTTTGATGCTTCTTTTTTGTTATCACATAGGCTTTCTTCAGCTATGCCCTCTGTTTTGGCTAGTTAGCTGTGTCATGCAACTTCCCTTTAAACCAACAAAAAAAAAATGATTCAGTAAGTAGCTTTAGATTAACATTTTTGTGGATCTTTTCTTTTAGGAAACCAAAATTGGGTTTTAGATTAACTCTATGTAAGGGAACCAAAATTGGGCCAGAGAACATACATGGGTAAGAGTTGATGTTTAAAGCACAAATAGTTGGTGCGGGTACAAACGCCAATGTGGCTTAATCGGCCCAAAGCTCCAAAATGGGCCGGAATCAGAAGAATTAGAGATGACCTCTATTGTGGAATTGGATTAGAGCCTTGTAGGCCATAAGGCAACCCTCCATTTGGTCATGTGGTTCAGAAAGTTGTGCAAACTAAAATATTAAAGAGGTTTGGTTCACCTGTTTCTATAACTCAATTCTCTATTTTCATAACTCAAATCTCAAAAATGGTGGGACTCATAGCAAAATACTTGTTTGGCTGCACAATTTCTTTGTTTTCATAACTCTATTTCCATCTCTTAATTCTCTATTTTTTGAGTTATGAGTTGTGGAAATTGAAAACAACTTTTAGCTGTTTTCAGTTTCCATAACTCATAACTCAATGACATTTTTATAATTAAACACACATTGAGGAACCCACTGTCAGATCAGCTGTAACTTTTTGACCATTTTTTCTTTCTTCTTTCACTGGACTCCGCTGGGTTCTTTCTTTCTTTCTTTCTTTCTTTCTTTCTTTTTTTTCTTTTTTTCTTCTTCTTTCACTAGTTTCCGTTGGCTGGGTTTTTTTTTTTTTTTTTTTTCACTGGGTTTGGGTTTCTGGGTTTCTTTTTTTTTTTTGTTCTTTCACTGGGTTCTTTTTTTGTTGGGTTTCTTTTGTTTTTACTGGGTTCTTTCAGTTTTCACTGGGTTCTTTTTTTGGCTGGGTTTAGTTCTTTCTTTCTTCTTTTTTTTTTTTTTTGATCTTTCATTGGGTTCTTTTTTTGGCTGGGTTTCTTTTGTTCTTCACCGGGTTTCTGGGTTCAATTCTTCTTATTTTCTTTTTCACTGAGTTCGGTGATACTGAAAAAAAAAAACAAAAAACAAAAAAAAAAACAAAACTGCACCGAGTGGCAGTTATGGGACCCACAAATAATGTGAAAAATATTGAGTGATGGTGCCAAACGGGTGTGAAAAATTAAGTGATGAGTGATGAGTGATGAGTTATGAGTGATGAGTGATGACTGATAAAAATTGAGTGATGGAAAAAGTGGTGCCAAACAACCCCTAACATCATAATATTATATGAGGATGAGTGGATGAGTGTTTTGATTGATTCTCAAAAGAAAAGAAAAAAAAAAAAATCTAAGAGAACGATAAAATGTAGAGCAAAACCTAAAATAATATTAGTATAATAAAAAAAATTATTATTAAAAAAAGTGAGAAAGTGTAATTTTGAATATGAAAAAAAAAAAATATATATATATATATATATATATATTTAGTAGATTATGATTAGTCTCTTGAGAATTTATGGCTGATGTTAAAAGTTTCGGGATTAAAGTTTTGTTATTGTTTTTGTTATATATAAAAAAATATTTTATATTTTAATTGGAAAATATTGGTAAATTTGTTATATCACACGTTTTTTTCATTATTAGTAATAGGTAGTCTATATTAGTGTATTTGGTATCATTTATTCTATCTTATCCTATTTTGCTCCTCACATTTTGGAGGATTAAAATTAATGGATAAAAAATGAAAACCTTATTTATCCCCAAACAAAGAAAAACTTCAATTCAATTTCATTTCGTTCCTACTCCATCATCTCCAAAATCATTTCTAATCCAAGCTTTTTCAAACAAAACAATTATGCTAAAAAAAAGTTAAATCTTTCACGTACATGAAGTGGAGTTGGGTAACTTGGGTAGAGTTCAAGATTCCACTATGGCCTACCATTTGATCAAAGCATTATAATTAACATTACACTAATTTCCATTCACATCACACCAATTGTCAATTTGCCAATTTGGTACCAATCAAATAGTTGAATTGTGGATACTTTTTGTCTTCTACTCTTTTTTATAATTAGTCTCGTTTCACACATTTTTTGTGAAGTGTGAACCTTTTTTTTGTGAAGTGAACACAAATGGGTCAAAATTTGGTAGCAAAGACAGCTAGCTACTACGCATGGATATAATTATAAGGACCACCAATTAAATAGAAACAAAAAGAGCTAATCAATCATGTATACCTCCAAGTGGATTCACATCATATGCAAGACCATGTGTGATTGTTCTATTCCTTTCCCGACAATATTTTACTCATTTTACTCTCTTTTTTTTTTTTTTACTTTTCGCCTTTTTATTTTTAAATTTTTTTTATATTTAAGTGTAAAAATTGAAGGTTATTTTATTTTATGTTAATTATTAAAAAAAATTACATAAATTAAGTAATTATATTTTTAGTACCACATAAAAAAAATTACAACTTTTATTATAATTATTGTACGAAATACACTATGACGGACTGCTTATAATTGTTTTATAAAAAATTATGAAAAAAATTGTGGGTTTTTTTTTATTTACATGGTGCTAAAATTCTTGTATGAATCTATACCAAACAGAAAAAAGTCTTTTGCAAGATATGATGTGACCTTTGAAACATGAAACATGTGGTCTACTTGTTCCTCATGTTTAATTGGGTATCATCATTGTACACTTAGTCATCCTAGTCCATCTCAAGGAGAATCTGACGGTGGAAATTGTTGGAACCACAAGCCGAATTGTAGAACCTGGACCATCCTAGGACAATGATTGGGGTCCAGCCTTGATCTTACAATATATTAATAGAAATTTGGTTGTTTAATCAAAGCTTTGGAGGACAGATATTACCTTCCCCACTTATGTCTAATCATGCCCTTGAGGACTTAACTTTCTAATCTTTTTTTTTTCTTTCTATCATAAAAAAAAAAAATTATAAAAAAAAAGGGAAAATCATGCCCTTAACTTTTTCCTGTCAATGGGTAGCATCTATTTATTGTGATAATCAAACTAGTTTTTCCCCTAAATGACAGATTAGTTATAATGTTTTGGACAAAAGAAAAATATGTTTGCTATTTTAAAAAGTGATCTAACGCTTTTGGTAAAATTTATAAGGTGACTTTTTTCTGCCTCTTTGCACTGAACTAAAAAAAAAAAAGTGAGTCGCAACAATAAAATATTTTCGAAAGGCATAATTTTAAAAAATTGAACTAACTCACTCTAAGTTGTAAGTGTGAAGTTTCTCCAAAAAGAAAAAAAAAAAAAGATGCAAGTGTGACAATGTGCGACAAAGTCCAGACTTTCCCATCTTTAAACTGATAGTGTTCTCTTTAAGGGGTTTCATCACTTATCATTTTTTTACTGAGGATGAAAAAATTTTCATCACTAGAACATTCAGTGATGGGATTTAGGTAATGAATACGATTTCGTCACCATATGTCTTCGGCAATAAAATAAGAACAAATTGTGACAGAAAGTTTCTATTATCATAGCTCATTTTTGTTGTAATGCATATTATGTTATAAAAAGCACAATTTCAAAAAATTGAACTAAACTCATTCTAAGACATAAGTGTTACGCTATGCCTTTCTATCTTTAAAATGACAGTGTTCTCTCCAAGGGGTTTTAGAGTAACATTTGGTTCTTTATAATAAAATTTAAATAAAATAAAATTAAAAAAAAAAAAAAAAAGAGAGTAACATTTGGTTTAGATTGTTTGTCCTATAATAAATTATTAATGTCTTATAGTTAAAAAATGAGAGGCTATATATAACTCACAAGTCACATCTTACAAGTTTTCAAAGCTTCTTTTTTCTAATTCGAAGACCTATAAAGTAAAGGAGTAAAGCGACATTGATTTTCAAACAAAGAAAATTAATATTAAGAATGTTATTATATAATTGTGTTTATTGGCTTTAAAGTGAACAACATTCTAGAGCATAATAGATAAACCATTGGGGGAGGCAGGGGCGGATATGAGTGGGGGCCACGGTCTCCCAAAAATTTTAAAAATATTTTAATACTATATATAAATATTTAACATTTTAATTACTAGCTTACAAAAATAGGATTCGGCCCTCCAAATATTTGAACTAGTTCAATAATGTTCTTATAAAAGTTTTCCAATTGATCTAGTAGTTATAGAGAATGTTTTTTTTTGTTCTTACATTTACTTTTTATTGTAAAATGTGTTTTTGTGTTTGTTAAAGTCTTGGATCTTTCATATCTTTGAATACTTCATTAGTTCAATTGAAAATTTTTTACTCACTTTAGTAGACAATTTGGTAACTTATATTAAAAATGAAAATTTTAAAGATTCACTATAAAAGATACTAAATTATATGTGTGTATAGATGGATATGTTTGAAAGTGTTTATGAAAATTTGTATAAACTAGTAAATTAGTATCATAAGTTGGCCCCAAACAAAAATTTATGGCTACGCCCGGGAGAGGCTTAAAGTTTTGTTTTGTTTTTCTTTTTTTGGGAACTTACATACGTACCCAATAAAGTTTGAATCTATAACCTCACAATCCACACTCATTCGTATTGTTTTTTTTTTTTAATCCTCTTGTTTAACTGATTCACAGATAGCCTACTCAACAAGAAAAATCAACAAAGGATACTTCTCATTTCTTTGAGGGAAAGTAGTATTTAAACTATTCATGACATATCCTTTGCTTACAGGAATAAAACCAACTTCATTAAAAATAAAGAAATGAACAAATGTAGAATGGCAGGACCTACGTACGATTTGAATCATTTGATTAGTTGACTTAATAATGTATTAAGTGTGTTCGTAACTCATAGAAGAGATAAGTTGATTATATGCTTGGAAACATATCCTCTTGAATTATTGTTTCTGAGTATTTAACTATTTTCTTGAGCATATGCAATTCTTCCATTTTACACATTAACATACACCTGGTTATTATATAGAGGAATTTTAAGAGTGACCTCAAGTTACTAGCAAGAGGTTTCATACCTAGGATCTCATGAATATCATGAGACCTTAAGAACCACTTAGCCAGCCCTTTTAAAGTTGTATTACAAGTTTCAATACCTTTAAGTTTGGATGTTGTGTACTAGACAGAGTTGTGGTTTTTTTTTTTTTTTTTTTTTTTTCTATTTTTTGGTTTTTGTACTAAGAACTAGGAATTTGTTGAGGAAGACAAATTTGGGCTTTTTTTTGTTTGTTTTTTTTTTTAGTTAGGGATATGTTTACCTGAAAGGAATTTCCTATATTTTTGGGTTTTTTAACCTTTTTTTTTTTTTAGAAGATGGGTTTGTTCCATTGTTGTACCAACTTTATTTTATTTTTTGAATTTTTTTCAACAAATTTATAAGGGTCAATTATAAAAATTTAAAGTATAAATTAAATTCTTTTTTGGATGATTTGAATTTTAAATTTTTTGCTGCCAAATTCTAAATTTTGAGAGGGATGGGTGTAGGAGGGAGGGGGTGGTGGTAAAGAAAAAAAAATTTTGCTATCTAATTATAAAGTATACATTCTTTCTTTTAAAGCAAATTAAATATTTACGATAGGTAGCATGTTTGTCGTAAATACAATCTCAATTAGAAAAAAAAAATTAATTGCGATGGATAAATGTTGTCACAAATGTGAAAAGTAAGGGGGGAATTTTCCCTCCAAAATATTTTACCATTTTCAATGGCTTCATGTTTGTCGCTAATTCCATTTTTTGTATTTATGATGGAATCATGTTTGTCACAAATAATAATACCATAAAAAATATATATTTTGTATTTTCAATGCACAAAATCCGTCACAAGTGTTAATAGTGTCGATGGTGTTTCTTCTGTCGTCGTAAATAATACCCTCTTTTATATTTATGATGGAAGATTGTTTGTCACAAATACTAACACCATAAAAAATATATATTTTGTATTTTCGATGTACCAAAGCCGTCACAAGTGTTAATAGTTCCAACGATTTTTTGTTCAGTCGTCATAAATAATATCTTACTAGCGACAAAAAATTTTATGCCATCGTAAAAAGTAAGACGGGAACATTTCCCTCCAAAAAAAAAATCACATTTTCGACAGACTCATTTTGCCGTCACAAATGTGTTGATATGTCATTGTCGATGGAAGAGACTTGTCGTCGAAAAAACTAGTTTTTAAGATGGCTTTTTGTAATCATCGAAAAAGTTTCGTAGCAAATAGCAATCTTTTTTGTATTGATCAATACGATAGAGATATATTGAGTAAATACCAAAAATTTTATTATAGTGTCCAATTACAAAGTGCTCTATTGTTTACGCTTTATCTAATCTAAAATAAGCTACTAGTATATTTATAAGGTACATTTTTTTAGTGGATTCCATTTAGCTTAACTAATATAATTTGTATAGATTACAACTATATAATATCTATAAAAATAATAATAATAATAATGCACTGTTTTAAATTTTATTTTTTCTTAAATACAATTTTGTCAAATCCTAACTTATTTTCACTTCACCCAAATATAATCAAACGGATACAAAATAATAAATTATTTAATATGTATCTTAAACTATAAAATTTAAGTATGATTCTTTAGATATCTTATTTAATATTCTCCAACTAAATTCAATAATATAATAATAGGGCAAAGATTTGCTACAATCTTGGTTACAACAATTCCTGCATAATTGTGATGTGTCAAGTTGTTAAATAGACATTTGTACAAAAATTTCTTTTTAAATGATTCGAGATTTGTGCAATGTGACAAATTATTTTTGTACGTTCTAAATTTACTTTATTAGATCTGATCTTCACCATTGATATTTTTAAAACAAAATAAATACAATAATTTATATAAGAACTGCTGCAACCAAGGTTGCAACAAATCCTTGCTGATAATAATATTAACTAATAAAATATATAAATTTTAAATAAAAAAATTAAATTACAGCTTTAAAATAGTGTTCATAAGTTTTACCCTTTTACCCAAATTATTAAAAAAAAAAAAAAAAAAAAAGGTTATGTTGGCCATATAAAAAGTACTGCATGTTTTCCACAAAATTGTGACACATCAATCAACCACCAACCCATAAACAGGACCACGAAGAAAGATGATGAATGCAGTCCAGACTCAGTGTACCCAATAAATAATGGGGGGCATTTATTTCTCCTTTCATTTCGTAGGGTAGAGATAGTCATTTTAGTCTCTTCACTTCATTGCTAGTAAGAACTAAGAACAACATCGCTGACCCATATGATCTGCGTCGTCACTAGACAGTATCTTTCTTTCTTCTTTCTAAGACTGTACTTGCTTCTGGTTGTTCCCACTTCCGAGTTCCCACCACAAGTTCACACTTGATTGTCATGACTTAAGGGGATACGAAATTCACAAAATTTTTTTTTTTTACAATAGTTTTTAGTTATGAAAGTGATATTAGTTTAATAAATGAAAAATAATCTATAAAATAATTGAAAAATAATTTGAAAATTATAAGTGTCCTTACTCTTAGTATTTTTTTTTTAAATAAATAAAAAAGTTAACAGATGCTCTAAAAGTATCAGTTTCAAAAATATTTATAGAAATTTCTTAAGGGAAAGAAAAAAGTAATTAATTGTTTTGATAATTTTTTGTATTTATCATAAAAGTGATATCAAAATTTTCTTAAAATGATTACACCCATTAATTGAACAATAACAAATCATACTTGTTCAATAAGCTCTCTTCAAAAAAAATAATAAAAATAAAAAATAATAAAAATAAAAAATAAAAGCTCACGTAAAATTTGATAATTTTACAAAGTGTGCGTTTGACATTAGCTTATTTAATTTTTTGCTAAAAGAGTTCTAAAATATACTTATACATTGAAAAAGTGAAATTTTAAAAAACTATACGTAAAAACTAAAAGTTTAAGCTGATGCCAAACATACACTATGAATGCATTAATTTTATTTGATGCATTGATAGTTGAGAGTGAGATATTTGAATTTTGAATCATGGATGTTTCAATTGAAAACATTAAGAAATGTCATTTGAATTATAATGCTCTTGGCAATAGTTGTAGTTCTAGGAATTTTTTTTCGAGATGGTCATTAAGAATATTAAATTACAAAAAATTTAATAAAAAACCACGCACAAATATATAAAGTTTTACAATCTACTTTTACATTTTGAAATTGTTGCATGATAATTTCATTATTAATATTGCAAGCTACATTTCTTTCAATTTTAGTTCATTAAAATTTTCCTTACTTTTTTTTCTTTTTGAAAGGGTCTAATGTATTATTAAAAAAAACCAAAATATAATTTTGTTGGCCTAAAAATATTTAGGGTGGTCACAATTTTTTTTTTTTTTTTTTTTTAAGAATAGACAAATCATTAAAAAATTTAAATTTTTATTTATTTTCTAAGTCAAGATAATCATGTGACCATTCCCACCTTTGTGGTGGAGCCGCCCTGCTGGGTAACACGGAAATATTTATATTGTCACATATTGAATTGAAAGGAACTTTTCTCCAAAGTCCAAATATTCCGTCCGTCCAACGCAAACCAAAAAATGACTAAACATAAACCCCCCCACAAGGGAACCTTAATCATACCTTTAGATACAAATGTTTCATTAGGATCATTTCAATTTTTTCTTATTGTTAAAAAAAAAGATAAAAAGCAGGTAAGTAAATTAAAGCAGTAAAATAAACAAATATGACTGGTGGGACTGTCACTTGATTACTTTAACTAAATTTATTAAAGTGTAATAATCAAGATTAGATGCTTCATCCAGGCCAGGTCAATTGACACTTTGGTCTTCCTTTAACAATATATTATCACGTGAACCTCATTGAGAAGAAGGATAACGAAAGGGATAGATAGTTAGGTTGCCTTAAAATAATCAGATTCCTTTTCCCATGCCATGTTTTTTTATTTGCTTTCTTTTGGTGAAGTATAAAAAAAATGTTTAACTGAAATATACTTTACTTACTAAGATCTGGTTCAAGTTTATTTTGTTATAAAGTTTATTATGAACACATGCTTTGTCATAATTTTTGCCAATATATTGCTTGGATGTTAACTTGTGATTGAATGAGAGCATTTATATCCGTCCGTGTATAATAAAAAAATATGTAAAATTTATACAGTTTTGCCTAAAAATATAATGACTCATATTAGTCCGTATATAATTGTGTAAATTTACAAGTTTATTACAATAACTGTGTAAATTTACATTGATATTATTAATTTTACATTTAGTTGTTTATTCTTTCTTTACGTATCTCGAAGATGAAAAAAGAGAGTAGATTGTAGTTGTTGTGTGTGAAGAAAGAAAAATAATTAAAAAAATCAAGAAAATTTGATATTTTAATAAAATATATAGTAAAATAGATAATTTGATGTCAAGTGTTTTGAAAAATGAGTATGTAGAATAGAAAAGGTAGGTTCTTAGACTAAAATAGATATAAGTTTTTGCATGAATTGATGAGAATGTTTGTATATCACTTGCAAATGCATCAACCACCGGTACTTAGTTAAAAGTGATATAATTACAAATTAACACTCAAGCGAATTGTGACATAAAGTTGTACAAAGTGTATGTCCTTAGATTTATTGTTTATTGCTATTAGATTGTGGTTTTTGGCTAAGAATTTTTTTTAAATGTGTTAATTTTGTATTCTTCCTCGTTTGTTGTTGAAAGCGTTACATGCATATATGATGCATGAAATATCAA
Organism: Quercus glauca; assembly: GCA_023736055.1. NCBI lineage: Eukaryota > Viridiplantae > Streptophyta > Magnoliopsida > Fagales > Fagaceae > Quercus > Quercus glauca. The sequence goes on along the minus strand of CM043319.1, from coordinate 6,263,471 downwards.
ACTTTAAAGATATTTCAATCTAATAGTCCATTTTATAGTATTAACAATATAAGGTTGATGAGTCTAATTTTTATAAGTTTATAAATGAAAAATAATTCTATCTAATTAACTCAAATATTATAATTTTTTTACTACAATTTAATTATTAATTATTAGCATAAACTTGGGAGGAAGTAAAACAGTTTAGTATTGGTTTATGGATTCATAGATAATTCTAAAATTTTGGGACTAATTGTTAGTTGTGATTATGATGTTTACTTTACATGACTTTTTCTTTTTCTTTTTCTTTTTTTTTTTGTTGATAGGATGACTTGACTTGTTTATACCATCAATTTCAACTGTATATTGACGTATGAGTAATGCCAATGCTATAGATTAATAGCTTTTCAACTTTTTTTTCATAATTATGGCAAATTATTATTGATTTTTACAAAATTCATTATGATACTACTCTTTTTTTCCTTAATATACCATTTTATCAGTTTTTCTATGGCCACGCATCCTCTCACACACCTTGACACCCAAAAAAAAAAAAACTTAATAAATTGTATGCAAGTAAATTTATTGCTTAGCATTATTGATTGGTACAACACAGAAGAGCACTGCAAAAAAAAGTACAATACTTGTCTACTAGCGATTTGCTTAATGCTATATGATAATACTAAACACATGCAATGAAAACTCCAGCTCTATAGGATACCAATGCAGTCCACCATATTATCAAACCAAAAATAAATAAAAATACAGTCCACCATCACATCCATGATCCAACAACCACATGACCAATTCTCATTGGTTACCCATAATTTAAAAAAAAAAAAAAAAAAAAAAAAAAAAAAAAAACATTGGGTACCCATAATCTAAACAGAAATGTTAAAAAATATCTTAAAATATTAGTTTAAAAACTATTTTTTAAAAAAATGATAAAATAATTAATTCTATTAATAACTTTTTATATTCTTCACAAAAATAATGTCAAATGATTTATTAACAATTGTTTCAAGAACATCCATTAGTAGGACCTAAATTTAAATGTACTAACACTATCTTATATTTAACAATAATACAATAATTATTCACCCAATCAGTTTATAACAAAAATTTGTAAAAATAATTAGTAAAATAGATTGTAGTTTTAGAATTTTTCATTTAAAAAATAAAAACAAAAAGTGTACAATAAAAAGTTGTCATCAATTAAAATAATTAATTTCCCTCCACAAAGTACCAAACACCATCATCCTCTTCTTCTTCACTCTTCACTCTCTTCAACTGCATTTCAAAACAAAACCAATTCCGTGACTTTCATCTCTCTTTCTCTCTCAAAACTCTTTCATATTTATGCTCTTCACATAATATTTATATATATTGAAAAAAAAAAAAAAAAAACGGTTTTGTTATCTGTACGGAAAATAACGGTAAAAGTAACGAACTTCACCGGAGAAAGAAAGAGCAAAATGGCTATGGAGTTCTCTAACAGCGTGAGCTACGGGCTGAAGCTCTCGAAGCGGATATACTACGGCAAAGATATGCCGGCTCCGCCGGTGGAGGTGCCGTCGATGACGAGGTCGGCTTCGTCAGTTTCGGCTTCGGAGAAGGAGGTGGTGGAGTCGGCGGCGTACATGCCGGCGGCGCCGATGGTGTACGCGGTGGTGCCGGATCCGGAGGTGGTGGACAATCCGGACATACCGAGCTACCAGCCTTACGTGTACGGCCGGTGCGTGCCGCCGGCGCTGATACCGCTGAATATGCACGGCGTGGCGATGGAGATCGAGAGCGTATTGGACACGGCGTTCGTCGCCGTGAGCGGCACGTGGCGCGTGCATTGCGTGATGGCTGGCCAGCGCTGCGATTGTCGCATTGCCGTGCCCATGGGAGAGCAGGTAAAGCAAAAAAAAAAAAAAAAAGTCACTACTTCTTTTGTTTTTTCCTTAAAAAAAAAAAAAAAAAAACGCGTGTGCGCACACAAAGAAGAAGGAACGAGGTTCTAATATTACTATTTCTTGTTGTGTTGTTTTGTTGAATATATATATATATTTTGGATGAATTATGTGTTAACAACTTTGCATAGTGTTTGAATTTGTGTTGTTATTGTAGGTAGTTTTTTTTTTTTTTTTTTAATTTTTCTTCAAAGAAACAAATACGCGCACACAAAAGAGAGATAATGAAGTTATTGTTGTATGGTTTTGTTGAATCCTTAAATTTTTTTATTTTTTTGGATGAATTATGTGTTAACAATTTAGCATGGGGTTTAACTGGGTTCCAAGAGAAGCAAATGGTGCAGTCCACTGCTAAGCTGGCCAGTTCTTTTGTATTAGGCTCTGCCCCTCAAGTTTTCTCTGATGTAGTTATAGCTGATCAGGTGGTAGTTGGAAATTCAGTGTAATTTATACGATTTCTGCCATTTCAATAAAATCTTCCTAATTTTCATCCCAAAAAAAAAATTAGCATGGTGTTTGAATTTGTGTTTTTATTGTTGTTAATTATCATTATTATGGAAAGATTACATGTTGTCCTTTGAAATTTGTTCAAGTTAGATTTTCCTCCCTTAAATTTTTATATAGTGGTAATCAAATGGAGCTTTCTGTACAGTCTCAGGATAAACAATTATGAGGTTTGGAGCTTTTTACTATGTGGGTCCCACGTGAGTATGTGTGTTGGAGACTAGCGTACGAATGATCTGACAACAAATAATGCGAATTCTTTGTAATGTGATTGCATGGAGATATGAGTCCTGTTGTTTATTTATTTATTTTTTTTTTATGGAAGTCCTGTTGTTTATTGACTTTAGTCATTTGACATAGGTGGCAACCAGGGACGGCAGTAACTATTTTACTTTATTCTATCCTATGTTTTATCCTAATCTAGACTAGAGGCCTAGGGAGAAATTATTGAATGCTTGGCCCTATCATTACATTTTGTTAGAAATTATGGAATGCCCGACTTTTTATTTTATTTTATTTTTTTATTGTTATACCAGATAGGATTTTTATTATAATTTAATATAAGTGTATATATGCGTGAAACTCCTTTTTAGAGACTTGAACTGATTTTTGCTCCCCATAACTTATAAACACTTATTCTTATCGCACCAAGAGTGTACGATGGTTGGAATGCCTGACTTTAAACATTAAACTAGTTGATATTTTTTATTATTATTAAATTTTAAGGTAAAGTATATATTTGGTCTCTATTCTTTGCACTATATTCTAATTTGGTCCTTAACATTTAAATTGTATTAATTTGGTCTTTAACCTTTTAATGCTGTGTTAATTTAGTCCATTTTGTTATCTCTTGAATGAAAATTGCTGACATGACAAATAATCAAAATAAAAAAATTAGTTTATTGTCACGTTAACAAAAACTAATTTTTTATTTTGGTTGTTTGTCATGTCAATAATTTCCATCCAAGAGATAATGGTAGGAACTAAATTGATAAAGTACTGAAATGTTAGAGATCTAAACTAACACAGTTGAAATATTATGGACCAAATTGAAATAATGGTGTAAAGGATAATGATCAAATACGTAGTTTACCTTAAATTTTATTCACAAGAAAAGACTAAATTTGGACAAAGTTTGATTCCCACCACAAATAGAAAGACGACATTAGTCTTTGTCATGTGTAATACACATAAGTCATAACATAATTAACCCAACAAAGTGAGTTATATGTATTGCATATGATAGAACACATGTCATCTTCCTATTGGTCTTTGGAGCCAAGCCTTTTCCACTCGATTTTAACGTTGTTTGTCAATATACAATAACCTTCCTTGTCTTGAGCTTGCATTGGCTGTGAACAAAAAATGATACTAGGTAATGACACAAGTGGAGGTAATTAAGAAGGCAATAGAGAATATGATTTTGGATAAGGTAGATAGATTGATGGAGAAAAATAAATATGAATTATCTGGATTAGTCTATTGAGATTCATGTATAGCTGACATTATAATTTTCGGACTATGAATTAGTTGTTGTTGTTGTTGATCTGAACGTGTATATTTTGTGTGATCATATGTTGATGACATGTTATTAACTTGTTTGACATACCTGCAGACTAGTCTTTCTCCTTAACATACCTGCAGACTAGTCTTTTTCCTTAATACTTTATTTTAAATTCTCATAAAAAAAACATGATGTGGCTAACAGGGTTCACTTCTAGGTGTCGAGGTAGAAGTTGATGGAAGATCTTATCAAACCCAGTTGGTTACAATGGAAGATATGGAAGACGTGGAAAAAGTGCCTAAAGTTGAAGACGGACGCTTTCTCAAAGGCCAAATATACAGTCTAAAAGTTCCAAAGGTTAGTATTTAGTACATGCAATGCTTAATTGAAGTTTGGAATCAATGATTTAAAATTTTATAATGTTCATATATTAGGTTGAAGGAGGCTCCACTCTCTCAGTTAAGATCAATTGGTCTCAGAAATTAGCATACAATGATGGCCAGTTTTGCCTCAATGTACCATTTAGTTTTCCAGCATATGTCAATCCTGTTGGGAAGAAAATTTCTAAAAGAGAGAAGATTTCATTGAAAGTGAACTCTGGTACTGGTAGAGAAGTTTTATGGACAAATGCCAGCCATCCTCTTAAGGTAAGTTTTTGTCATAAATTTTGTTCAAGCCTCTAAATACACTTCAAGTAACTTGATTTTTATGACTTTCTAGGAACTAAAGCGTCAAGATGGTAAATTAAGCTTCTTATATGAAGCTCAAGTACCAACATGGTCAAGTTCGGACTTCACTTTCTCATACACTGTAAGACTTTGAACTATTGTTTGTCTTGTGAATGAATATTTCCTAATGTGCATTACACAAATTGGTTGTTTTGTGAGTGAATAGATGCATCACTGTAAGAGGGTTGAATTTAGATTGTTAATGGTTACAAATTGGTAACAGACCAAGTGCTAGAATGATTTATCTTATATGGGCTATTGTTTTCACAGTTTACCTCAATTGACTTCTTTGGTGGTGTGCTCCTGCAATCCCCATTTCTGCGTGATTTTGATCAAAGAGAGACGTTTTGCTTCTATCTTTTCCCTGGAAATATTCAGAGTAGGAAGGTTTGTTAGCATTAACCTACTACTTTCTTCTTTTCAACTCTTTTTTTAAAAAAATAATTTTAAAGATGTCTCCATTTCTGGGAGTTTATTTTCTTTTTGACTTCTCACATCTTGATAAATTCTAATGTAAGGTTCTATTGTGTTTAAAGAGGGATGGCAAAAATGCTAGATATGTTTTGTTTTTGGTAATAGTTTAACTTCTTAAATCAATTGATAATTATAATCACAATAAAAAGAATAGAGAGAAGAACAAGATCTCCTTTAAAGAAATAAATTTTCATGACTTTTCACATTCAAATAAATTCTAATGTGACTGTTCTTTTTGGTGTTTGAAGAATGATCGTAAAATGCTAGGGTTTTTTTTTTTTTTTTTTCAATAATTTTTTTAATAGATAGTAATGATTACAACTAGGGGTGTTTACTAAACCGCACCAAAATTGCACGCAAAATGGCATAACCGCACCGCATGGTGCAGTGCAGTTTGTGATTTTATAATAAAACAACAGCACAAACCGCACCACACTCTCTCTATATATTAATATATTTATTTTTTTAATATTAAATATATTATTAATAGTTTAATAACCCTAATAAGTGTTGATTAGAAAAGTCAACTCAAAATAAATAAAAACTAGCTCAATAGTTTAAAATTTTGCCCAAAACAAAGGGAAAAATCAATTTTGGGCTGGTTAGAAAAAATCCAAAATTTGAAAAATATACTAGTTTCAAACTGCATTTTATACATCGTATTGCACATGTGACCGTAAAAATAAGGTGTGATGTGATTATGGTTTTAGCTAAATAGCACCGCAAAGTGCAATGCTAAAAATGGCCCAAAACCGTATCGCACCGCCAACACCCCTATTTACAACATTAAAACCTGAGAGAAGGACAAGATTTCCTTTAAAGGCTAAATTTGAGGGAAACTAGTCAACTAGAAAAAAAATTAATGTATATGTTAGTTCAGAGGACAGATTTTCTGCTGATGGAAATCTAGCTATCCTTGCTTTTTTTGCTATTAGGGTCCTCAAGGACTGAGAGTCCCACACCTTATTGTACCGTTTAGACTTAAAAAAAAAAAAAATGCATTGCAATACTTTTTACTCAATTTAGTGAATTTGATAGGTTTTCAAAAAGGAGGTTGTGTTTCTCATTGATATAAGTGGAAGCATGAAGGGAGATCCTCTTGAATATACAAAGACTGCATTAGTGGCATCACTCTCCAAGCTCAATCCTGAAGATAGTTTTAACATAATAGCTTTTAATGAAGAGGTATGCTTATTCTCGTCAACAATGAAGCTGGCAACGAAGGAAGCTATTTCCAATGCTATAGAGTGGGTTGGAACTAATTTGATTGGGAATGGTAGTACAAACATTTTGCTTCCACTAAGTGAGGTAAACCTAGTTTGGAACATGTTCCAAATTACATTCAAATGTACTCTAATTATTAAGCTCATCAAGTTCACATTTTTTCGTTAATTGAGATTTCATCCAATTTTGAACTACATAACTTGTTGCTTGATATATATATATATATATATATAAAGAGAAGAGAGAGAGAGAGAGAGAGAGAGAGGAAAGTCAAAAAATCTACCAATTGACTTCTGCTTAAACCTTGCTTACTTCATGATCCATCCTATATGAAAAATCATATGTTACAAAACAAGTAGATGACTAGTGCAGCTCTTGTTTATTTATTTACTATTTTGGTCCACCTAGCTGCATATCTGTCTAGAAGAATCTGTAAGAGGTGTTTTGCTACAACCACATACATAGCCTCTTGTCATCTTTTAGTGGTTAACACTATGTACATCTCATACATGCATGGAACAGCTATGTTGTAAATAGATTGTATAATAACAACTATTAAGAAACATTTGTCTTTAAAGCAAGAAGTTCTCCAGAAGTTTGATGGCTTAGATGATATGAATATCTCTGCAATTTTTTTACTACTTATTTGTGGCATACTTCACATAAAATTTTTAATTAACTGCTCTTGCTTTTCTTTGTAGATGGAAATTTAATACAAAATTTTCACTGTGATCTGCTTTATTTAGGCAATGAAGTTGTTGGCCAAGACAATTGATTCAATTCCTCTCATTTTCCTCGTTACTGATGGGGCTGTTGAAGATGAAAAGCAGATTTGTAATAATATGATAGACTATCTCAAAAGTGAGCAATCAATTTGTCCGCGCATTAGTACTTTTGGCATAGGTGAGCTTTTTGGTTTTGGAGTCTCACTTGTTGTCAACTAACTCTTTCTATCTTGATGTTTTTGGTTCAATGATCTATCTTTGCCTGCATTATAAATCATTTCAACTGCAAATCACCAAGTCCAAAACCACATCATCTGTATGCAAATCCATTTCTTCTTGCTATGAATTATCTGTTGTTCTATGTAATCTACTTGTTAAATTACCAATTGTCCCAAAAGTTTAATCTGTTAGGAAATGGTGAATTTAATCACTTAACTATAAGATTAACACTCCTCCTCACTTGTGGGCTTAAACTTCTCCTTAATAAGTGGGGGCCCAACAAGTGGGAATTTAACATTTTAAATGGGAGGTAGAGTAAAGGCAGGGATCGAACTTAGGATTTCCTGCTCTGATACCATATTAAATTACTGATTGTCCCAAAAGTTTAAGCTGTTAGGAAATTGTGAATTTAATCACTTAACCATAAGTCTAACACTACTCAACTCGTTTCCATTCCTAGCTGTTTGGAATTGCCTTGTCTACACTAAATCTTAGGTGATATGTTTTCACTCTGTGACAATATGCTACTAGTCCTTTGGTCTCTGCAACACCTTTAACTTGATCTTTCTGCATTGGTGCAATGCATTGTTTTTCTGCACTGTGCATAGTAAAACTAATTTAGCTGATCTCTCATCCAGTTCCCTATGATGCTGCCACATATCTATTAATTTGTATAATAGCATTCCATGAATTCCTTTTGCTGTTTACTAATCCAAGTTTATTTATGTGATGCACCATGCGTTTTTTTTTGTTTTGTTTTTTTTTTAATATTGTCAATTAAGTTATTGAATGGGATAACTTTCCAGGTTCATATTGTAACCATTACTTCTTGCAAAAGTTAGCACACATTGGAAGGGGTCACTATGATGCTGCATATGATGCAGGTAAGTTTTCTTCTTTATCAGTAGTATGATAATTTTTTTTTTAATAATAATAAAACCAGTTTTAGCAGCATTGCAAATTTATTTATTTATTTATTTTTAAAGAATATTATTTGCTATACTTTTCCTAGAAGTGTGATCTCTACTCCTGCAATACACTAGAAACTATATTGTTAAAAAAAACCTAAAACTACCTGGTCATTTATCAATGATGTAACTGGCATTTTAGGGAAGATACAAATTCCCCCTTGTCCTGAATATATCAGTTTTTGTAATTTAAGAATTGTATGGATATTTTTTACAATCTTATGTTACTTTTTTATTTTTCTAGATGCTATTAACTTTCGAATGCAAAGATTATTTGCTAGTGCTTCATCTGTCATTCTTGCCAATATAAAGATGGACACATTGGTAGACCTTGATTCACTTGAGGTACGCTTGTCCTAACTGGAAATCTTTGTTCATGTGTCATCCTGGGTTGAACTATTCAGCTTGTCTTTTGAGGATTCAAAATATCATGTGTCTATTTTACTTATAGATCATGTATATTATTGTTACTAGGAGGGAATCTTCATATAATTGTCTACTTGGAGATCTTTGACTGCAAAGTGACCTACAATAATCCTTCCTATATCTCAATGCAGTTATTTCCGTCTCATATTCCAGACCTTTCTTCTCGAAGTCCATTGATTGTATCAGGAAGATACGATGGAGGTTTTCCGGACACAGTTAAAATTAGTGGTACCTTGGCAGATATGAACAATTTTGTAATAGAACTGAAGGCGCAAAGAGCTAAGGATGTTCCACTTGAAAGAGTAATGTTTTAACCTTTTGCATGCATTATAATTGTTGGCATTGCCCCTGTTATGAGAGACAAGTTAATTTTAATTCATAGTTAAGTTCGCTCAATCATAGTTAATAGCCGATGATAACTGGAAAAGCAAAATAAAGAAGTAAAATATTTTCTTATAAATTTGTTACTTAAAGCAAGGTGAAATTTGACCTTCTCAAGAAGAAGATATATCCACTTTCCAAATTTTAGGTTCCGTAGTGAAGCTGATCAATGTTGTGAAGTCTTTATTCTCTGATTGTATTCTTATTCCTTTGTTGAGTTTTGGAAATAAAGTTGCATCTTCAAACTATTTTATTGTGATGATCTGCCCTAAAATCAGATATATAATTCCCTATGAGTTTGCTTCCCTCCACACAGGGTGTTTCTAACATTCCTCAAGCTAGATTTTACTATTAGGCTTAGAGCAGCTTAGACATCCAATAAAAAATCATGTCATTCACCTAGTTTCTAGAGTAGTTCTAAATTATGGACTTGTTATTGATTTGTCATTGCTTAAATTTAAGTCTGTAACACACATCCTCTGAATGAAGAGTAATGTAAAGTTGATGAGGTGCATTACCACCATTAATGTATTTATTCGTATTTCTGGCTACAACTGCATTTTCTTCTCTAAGTATTGTTAATGTCAGCAGGTACTTGCGAGGAGACATATTGATATGCTCACAGCTCAAGCATGGTTGTTAGGAACTAAAGAACTGGAAGAGAAGGTTTGTTGTTCATGGAATTTGTTACATATTGGATTAATCATAATAAAATAACACAGTTACATTCTATTTATGAATGAACATTTAGAGCAATCAAATATGAACATTCTATTTATGAATGAACATTCAGCTTTAAATATGACAGTAATCTACAAAAAGTCCAGAAAAAGAAAAGATATTAGCATTGTTAGGGAGGCAGGGAAATGTTTGAGAGAGGAGAAAGTTTGTTTAAGAATTAAGACAAACTTCCAGTGGCAAGGTGTGATGATTATAGACTTGCTGAAGTTCAAAGTCCCACCTAAGAAGTTGCATCAGCCTTGGTTTGGTCATTTCAACCATACGAAAAACTTACCTCAGATCTGCCATACCTTCATGACTACTGGGTGTTATGGCAGTCTTGGTATATACAAGTGCCAATAATGTAAAAAGGGATATTTGTTCTTTTTCTTTATGTAAGCCTAATTTACATATTTGTTTTAAAGTCAATAATTCCTAGCTGTTTGTTTTAGGTTGCCAAGATAAGCATACAAACTGGGGTTCCATGTGAGTATACCCGCATGATTTTGGTTCAAACTGATAAAGGGACGAAAGCACCTGATCCTGTTTTGTTGCAAGAGGTATGTGTTTGCCTGGTTTATATCACTAGTTGCTCCTGCATGTAAGTTTTCAGCAAAGTTTTGACATGCCCTGAGTTGCTTGTCTTGATTCTGTCGTTCGAATATGGGGAAAAGATGTATAATAGAAGCATTCATAAATGATTATTTAAATTATTTCCTAATTTCATCCGACTTTACTATCAAGCTCGCATAGCTGTAAATTGCCTATATATTCTAATGTACTTAATTATTTTTCCTAAACGATCCATTAAATAAAAACACAGTTTGATTTGTTCACATGCATTAGTTTTTTATGCTCATGAAGTTTTATATTGTAGTTTTATGTGGATTGTTCTATTTGGAATGTCACATTTCTGATGGAGCAAGCCATAAGAACATGAATGTATGAATCTGGAGAAGTTGAGGATGTCAATCATGTTTTATGAAAATAGAAAAACAATTCAGATGAATCACTTCAGAAAGTGAATCCAAATTGATGAAAGTTTGTGTGGAATAAATAGTGTTACATGAGAATTTTTATGTACACTAATGTTCTTTTGCGGCTTTGACTATTTCATACGAAGACATTACTCCACAATAAATTTATTTATATTATGGTAAGCATGCACAATTACTGATTTCCTTAAATTCCACTAAAACAGGTATACAAGAAACTAAAACTGCAAAAGAAGGTGGAGTCGGAGGGCCCGAAGAACATATTCTTGGGAAAATTAGGCGTTGGTTTTGGTAACTTGACTGCAACAGCACAGAATCTTCCACCAGGATTTGAAAAAGCAAAGTCATCTGATCCTGCAGATCTGTTGGTTAAGGCTGCTTCCAACTGTTGTAGCCAACTAGCTGATCGTTTTTGTTGCATGTGTTGCATCCAGTCTTGTTCATATGTGAATAACCAATGTGCAGTTGTTTTAACCCAACTCTGCGCTGCCCTTGCCTGTGTTGAGTGTATCAATTGCTGTTATGAGCTCTGTTCATGTTTCTAATAAACAGTGTAAAGGTAGTAAAAAAAGTACAAGAAGTTCCAGTGTATTGCTCATTACAAAAAATATATACATATGTACATAGGCTTTGTGTGTGAAAATATACCAAGCTAGCAGCAGCATTGTCATTGAATGGAAAATTGATTTTTTTATTTGTTTTCCATTTTTTGTTGTCATTAGACTCATTTTTCATCAACCCACAGGGAAATCTATTTTGTGCCCTTGATTTCAGGACCTATGAAGACTAACAATGATCATGAATGCTATTCATGCTAGAAATATTCGGTATAATGATTAAATTAATTATAGCCCAATAGTTTAAGCTTTTGGGCAATCTGTAATTTAACACGGTATTAAAGCAAGAGGTCCTGAGTTCAATTCTTGTCTCCTTCACTTTTCCTCTTATTTAAAATCTTACGTATTGTACCTTACCTATTGAAAGGAAATTTGATCCCACATGTGAGGTGGTAGTATTAGAAGTATAATGTTAAATAATTAAATTCATCATATTCTAATTTCTAATAATTTAATCTTTTACGACAATCGATAATTTAACAGTTTGACCAGTATGAAAGTACAACGCCATTTGTGCGCAACATTGTATCTGTATGCCAAGGCCTAGCCTAGTGGCCATAGTTCATAATTTTCCTTGAGAAGAGTAAAAGAAATCCATGGCTTAGAATTTGGGCTCATTTCATCACAATATATATATATATATATATATATTTTGTTAATCAAACAAATTTTTGTTTTGATAAATTGATAGTTACACAACAAAGGATGAAGATTTGAATCTTTGATGTTTTGATAAACACTTAAAAACAATAAGTTGAGCTATAAAACTCTTTGCAACATAAAATAATCTTTTATTTGCCAAAAGCATCACTAAATACAGAACGGCTATGCAGTGTGCACATGGCACCTTTATACCTTAATAGAAAGGATAATAAATGTACACTTTTTAAGTCTAATTTTTTTAATCACCTTTGTGATAAACTACTAAAAGAAAATGAACAGCTATATGTCTATAGTCCTGTTATATATATATACTTGCTTCATCAAACGCTTTGCACATGCGATAAAACTCTTTTATTTATTTTATGTTTAATGTAATTTTACATTGGAATGAATTTTTAAGGAATTAAAATTTAGGATTTGAAATGGAGTAAACTATTGGTTTTAGCGTGTGCTAGTTTTTAAGAAAAAAAAAAGTATCAAACGTGTGTAAGATATATTTAAAAAAAAGAGTGTGCTAATTTTTAGGAAAGAAGTTTCTCTAGTAGGTGGGATCCACGACTAATGAATCTCACCAGCTTGTGAGTGGAAGGAAGCATACACCTGAAATAGGGATTAAGAAATTTCACACATCAAACAATAATAACTATGGTGAGAGTCTTATATTAATTAAAGAATAAAAATAGTTGACTCTCATTCAAATAGAAAAATTATACAGCTTGTGCATAGGGTAATAAAATATGAAAGGGAACTCCTTAAGCCATAATGTCCTTTCTGTTATAGATTGAGCATCAACAGCTAAAACATGAGCTGCAAATATGAAATTCTTTGCAACAAAATGAAAAGAATATTCTTGAAAAGCCTTGCTTTTTATTTTTATCTCTAACTAGTCGCTGACCTACGAGATGCGTGAGAATAAATAATTATTTTGTATTGTAATATAATGTATAATTTTTACTCTAAAATATTTTGAAGATAATTTGTTCTCCCTAAATCTTAAACAATTTCTATTCAATCCAATTAAGTCTACTTCGGTCCAATTTGGTCAACTTGGCCAATTCAGTCCACTCAATCAATTTCGGTCCCCTTTCAGTTCATTTTAGACTAATTGGACATTAAATTGATTCTTTTAGATTTCTTTTGAAGTTTAGCTCAAAATTTCTTCTTCTTTTTTTTCTTAATTTTTGGGTTGAAAAGTATGAAATTTTATTATATTTGGGCTAAACTATTTATTTTTGAGTTAAAAAATACAAAGAAAATAATAGAATAAACATTAGAAATTAGAAATATGAGCCCTAAAAATGCAATAAAAATGTTAAATATTCAAGTCTTATTTGGTCCACATTGGTTATATTTGGTCCATCCTGTCCTGTTCAGTCAAATTTGGTCATATAGTCTATTCAGTCCACTTTTGTTTACTTCAGTCCATTATGTCCACTTTGGTCTTATTCAGTCCATTCTGCTACTTTCGTTCAATTTTAGTCCTATTCGGTCCATTCTGTCCACTTTGATCCACTTCAATCCAATTAGGGCCATTCAGTCCTATTCGGCCTATTTTGTTAATTTTGGTTCTATTCGGTCCATTCTGTCCACTTTGTCCTATTCAGTCCACATTGGTCTTATTCAGTCGACTTCGGTCCTATTCGGTTATATTTGGTCTTATTATATCTATTCGGTCCACTTTGGTCCATTCATTCTTACTACGTCCTATTTGGTCGACCTTTTCCTATTCGGTCCTATTCTGTCCATTTGGTCCACTTTGTTCCTTGGAACAATTCGATGTATATGGAGTTGAAATAAATTAGTATTTATATATAAAAAGGAAAATTCAGCTATAATTGGTTTTTATACACTCAATTTAGGAAAAAAATGTTTGAGTAGAAGAAGCTTATATATTCTTACTGACTAATGCTAAGGACACAAAAAAATTAGTAAGTTTTTCCACAACTATTAACTTGTCAAGTTGTAATTAGAGTAACATCATTTTTACAGGAGCTTATTATTGACACTACTTTTAATATCACTAATCACTCCAACACCATGCTACTTCACAAATGTGAAAAAATTTGTGCCTTTAGATTTGTTCTTACCTTGGCCTTGGCGTCTGCATCACTTCCCAATCCCCATAACAGTTCACCAGTGTCAATGTTAAAGGCCACAGAATAGCATATTATATGAGCACCTGCAGGCATTCAATACATATCATATGTATAATATACTGAAAAACTACTATTATTTCAACAAAAATGGAGAGCGTTTTGCTCTTTATAATGCAGCAACAAGTCCAGGGAAGTGTATATCATGACAAATTCCTACTCAAACATCACTGAATTCTCCATATAATGCTGTAAGTTCAGGGAAGGTGCTTCTGAAGGCAAGTGTCATGGGAGGCAGGTTTGCATCATTTGTAAATGTCACAATTATAATCTCATGATGATGAGGCCATGAGCTTGGGGACCTACTGGTTACCAATGGTAAATTAATAATCTGCAAATCAAGAAAACGGAAGGAATCCTTGGTTGTACAGCAAAATTTGGGGGCCTATTAATTACCCATGACTACGAGTATTACACGGCTTGCCTTTGAGTCTTTGACATACTTTTAAGCTAGAAGCTCACCATAACCGGTACATGTGGAATAAATTTGAAACTTAGAGGACGTAATTAAATAAAAGTAGAATTAGAGAATTAAAATGAATTTCAGTTAAACCTAGAGGATGCAATTTATATTTTAGTCTTTTTTTTTTTTTATAAAAAATATTAGGAGTATTTGTTCTAATGTTAGTTGTTTGTAAAATGCTTCAAACTCAAAGTGAGGGTCATTGGCAAATACTGACACAATCCTTTTCATCTTTTAGATTGCAAATTAGACATTTAGATTTGGTAAATGGAATTCAAAACCTCTAAGTGTACAGTTTTTTAAACTTAACTTTTAAAATTTTTTATTATTAAAGTATATTTTTGGCCTTTAAAGTTTGTGGTTAATTTATTTTTACTCTTTACGTTTCAAAATATTTATTTTGGGGCATGTTTGATTTAATTTTTTGTTTGGCCTATTACACTTCATTTTTATTTTTATTTTTTCATTTTCATAAAGGGCTAAAGCGAATGGTCAAAATGAAAATTTTGATATGTAAACGAAAACAAAATCAAACATGAACGGGCCCTTAGATTTGGTAAACGGAATTCAAAACCTCTAAGTGTACAGTTTTTTAAACTTAACTTTTAAAAATTTTTATTATTAAAGAATATTTTTGGCCTTTAAAGTTTGTGGTTATTTTATTTTTACTCTTTACGTTTCAAAATATTTATTTTGGGCCATGTTTGATTTAATTTTTTGTTTGGCCTATTACACTTCATTTTTTTTTTCTTTTCATTTTCATAAAGGGCTAAAGCGAATAGTCAAAATGAAAATTTTGATATGTAAACGAAAACAAAATCAAACATGAAGGCAAAATAAAAAATTTAAAACATGAAGTGCTAAAATAAAAACAACCCTGAAATATAAGGACCAAAAGGGTATTTTATTTATTTATTTAGTTTTTTAGCTACAAATTTTTCAAATAACTCTATTTTAAAAAAAGTTCTTTTACAGGCGTATTAAAAATTCAAATCTCAGAATAAGTTAAGTTGTCAACCCATTATATGTAAAAATAAAACAAAGTATCTAAAATAATATATAAAAGAGGTAAAACAAAAATTATACTTACACCCACAACAAATCAAAAGTCAAAACAAGGGCAGTGTGAAAATGTTACACGATTTTACTTTGTCTTTGATTTTTTATTAAAAAAAACCCTCACAATCGATCATGGTTTTAACATTGGAACCATAAAAGAACTTTAAAAAAAAAGAGAGCTTTAAATTTTTATTTTTAAGATCATCCTAGTTGACACTTTATCTATCTGCCTTTGCGATAAAGGATAAAATATAATTAATACCTTTGAATTAAGTTCAAAATATTTTGAAACTGACCAATTTGGTTTCCTAAACCGTTATCATTTTTCTACCTTTTGTCACGGTAATTTTTTTTTTGATGAGTTTTTGTCATGGTAATTAGGAGCCAAATTAGCCAATTTTGAAATGTCGCTAGCATTAGCTAAACTTTATGGTGATGGTACGAAAAATTTTAAAATCATATAAAATTATATAATTTGTGACATAATTATCCACATAGCATATTATGAATAATAAAAAAAAGGTTTTGGGTTTATACGAAAGTGACAAAAAAATCGTTACGGTTAGACACGTGAAATAATTGTAACAAAAGTTGTGGCGACGCTACACAACTGATAAATTCAATCTCTCTTCCCAAAAATCTTCCCCGTTTGCCATTTTCCCGCCCACTTCTCTCTCTCTTTCTCACATTTACAATGGCAAGAACTTTCATTCTCTTCCTTGTGGTTATTCTTCCTCACAATTACAGGTACTTTAATCACACAACAAAACTCTACGCTTATTATATTATTATTTTTCTTTTACAAACTAAACACCTCTGCCTAATTGATTGTCTTAGACTTAGTAAAGCCATTTCATAATTTCTTTTCTTTTCTTTTCCTCCATTTTCTTAGCAACCAAACACAGCTTTGAAATCAAGAAACCCGAAAGAAAACAAATCCGTTGCCTATTTTCCATTTCTTCTTTGCATTTTCCAAATTGTTATTATCATTATTTTGTGTTTTAATTGAATTTGTTTAATTTTTTTTAATGATTATTATTATTTTTTGCAGTGTTCATCTTCAAATGACGCTTCGAATCGTTCCGTTCCTCGCGAAATTTCTATTCTTCTTCCTTCTGGTCTCTGTGCCTTTCCCTTGCTGGTAAAAACAAAGTTAGGGTTTCATATATACGTTTGAATTTGATAATCAGTAATTGCTTTGTTTGGCTGCTGAGAAAATTCGGGAAAAGAAAAGAGAAAGTAACGTTTTGAAATTCAAAGTGTTATTGTGTATCTACTCTGGTTTTGAATTTGCTCTACTTGAAAATGCTTTGTTATGAAAATTTTAGTTCACAAGCTTAAGAATGAGTACTCAGATGGTGATGTATTAAATTGCTTTGTTTGGTTCCTGAGAAAATTCTGGAAATTTTAGAGCATTGAAGTGTACCAATACTCTGTTTGAACTTTTATGCTCAGTTTGGTTGCTAAAAGAATTGTAGCTTATGAGCTTTAGAATAAGCACTCAGATAGTGTCGTATTGAATTGCTTTGTTTGGCTGCTGAGAAAATTCGGGAAAAGAAAAGAGAAGTAACATTTGGAAATTCAAAGTATTATAGTGCATGGATTCTCTGGTTTTGAATTTGCTGTATTTGAAAATGCTTTGTTAAGAAAATTTTAGCTCACAAGCTTAAGAATAGGTACTCAGATAGTGTTGTAATGAATTGCTTTGTTTGGTTTCTGAGAAAATTTCTGGAAATTTTAGAGCATTGAAGTGTGCAAATACTCTGTTTGAATTTTTTATATTCAGTTTGGTTGCTAAAAGAATTGTAGCTCATGAGCTTTAGAATAAGCACTCAGATAGTGTCATATATCATATTAGGGAGTCCAAAAAAGGTTACGAGAATGAAAGTATTTAGTTGTTTACAATCAATATACCGAAATTGAAGTGCATTTCTGTTTTCTTTACTCGCTAAGGAAATCCATAGAATGAAATAAAAGTATGAAAGAGATTCTATATGGGATTTAGGGTCTTATTTTACTTTATTTTAAGAGGTCCAAATCTTTTTGTGAGCTTCCATGCCTATGCATTACTTGAAAAGGAAAATTTTATTAAAAAAGGAGATGATTAAAGAAAAAAAATATTGAAATTTGATTCGTTAGGGTTTAGGAGTCGTCTGACCCCAAAAAAATTGGAACTAAGGCTTCGTTGTTGTTGTTGTTGTTGTTGTAGGATATAGGAGTCATCTCCCAGTTTTAATGATGCTGCTAATTCTGTTTCTAACTTCATCTGAACCTTTTTTTGACAAGAAATTTGTGAATGACTTGTATTTTTCTTGTTTCATTTTTTTTTTTTTTGGTGTGAGGGCTTCAACAAAATTTTCTCTAAACTAGTTTGCATGAATTTCTTTCAACCTACTACATGGTAATTCAAATGACTATCTGTCTGTGCTTTTAATCACATGACTTGGTCATTTGGTTTGTTTAAATGCCTTAATGAGCGATGTGATTAAAATACACTTCGACAGTTTTTTGAAATGCCATGTAATAGTTTAGAGGAATGTCTCCATTTGGAGGAAAACTTTGTCATGGGACTTATATGTCAATGTCTTGTTAAAATTTTATTATTATTATTTTTAAATCTTATTGGCCTGCTATGTTAATGGTTGGGGAAAACAGGTCTTCAAGCAGTGGGAGTATACTGAATGAGAAAACATTAGCTATGATAAAACCAGATGGATTGTTTGGGAACTACACTGATAGGATAAAGAATGTCATTCTGGAATCTGGTTTCATCATTTTCAAGGAGAAGGTTGTTCAACTTGATGAGGACAGTGCTGCAAGCTTTTATGCTGAGCACTCTACGAGGAGCTTCTTTTCTAGCCTTGTCAAATACATGACGAGGTATCTATTATGTTTTTGTGATTTGTCACATGCTATTTTAATTACTTTAAAATAATAATAATAATAATATGAGAAATTAAGGTCATGAAAATTGGTTCTTGAGTGGATTGCCTGCTGTTCTAGTGTTGGCATTTATTCTTTGGCAAGCTCCATATTAGTTGTCTGAATCCTTTTGATAAATTGCTGGATTGAAGAAAGTCACATCTTTCCTAGCTCATAAAATAATTTACCAAGCAACCACTATCGTGCTGATATATGCTATAAAGATATATATCTAATGCCCATGGAAATGGTTGAGATGCTAAAATCATGAAATGCATAGACATGCTTTAAGTATTTCCTTGACTAATTTTTTGACTGATGGCTTTATTTACTCAATGCATGAAACCATTAATTTCTGTACTATGATTCTTTGGTGCTTATTAGAGCCTTGTTGTTGGAGGTGTTGAGTTCTTTTGGAGAAGTCATCCGGTAGAAGTCTCTGTTGTGACTCATGAGCCCTGCCCCAACTTTTCCATACCCTTTGTATTGGAATTTCTGGCTACCTATTTTTACAAATGAGTGACAAATTACATAAACTGATGGCCTTGTCAACTGGTTTTCATTGTAGTTCTCATCATATTGAATTTGAATGATCATGAAATTACTTTGCATTATAAGATACTAAGGTTGCTTCTATGATGGTATTGAATAGTCTATAGTAATTACTTTGGAAATGTTTTCTCTCTCTGTATGACTCTGGTGCTACCAGTGGTCCAGTGTTGGTTATGGTTTTGGAGAAGGAAAATGCTGTTGCCGATTGGCGCACTCTAATTGGGCCAACTGATGCTCGCAAGGCTAAGATTAGCCATCCCCACAGGTGATTTATGTTCTGATTTTAATCCTCTTTGTGCTTGTATCTCTTTTTCTGTCTGTCTTTCGTTTGTCTTATAAGTGTATGGTCCCTTCTCCCTTTTCACTTTGTCTTTTAATGTTAGATCCTTGAATTCAATTAGTAAAAATATCATGATTGTATCTGTCAAATGGTTCTTTGTAGGATTTTATAATTATTAGTTCTGGTTTTATTTTCAGCATAAGAGCACTGTGTGGGTTAGATTCAGAAAAGAATTGTGTTCATGGTTCAGATTCTACTCAATCAGCAGAAAGAGAGATCTCATTTTTCTTTAAAGAGGTGTCTACAGGTCAATTCCCATCCTCTTTTTTTAGTCATTATGGAAAGACGTGTTCTTTTATGCTAAAGCTTATGCTTTTCTTGGGTATAATGAGCTCTAGCTCAAATGACACATCCTCCCCTTGTAAGAGCAAGATGGAGCTTCAGGTTGAGGTCTTGGGTTCATTACCCACTGGCTACATGTGTAACTTACCAAAATTTTTTTTGTTTTAAAAAAAAGGATAAAATGATACTGTGCTGGTTAAAATTTATACTTTACCTCTTGATGTTTGGCTCATTTTCTATCTGCCATCGTATAATTTGGAAAGTTTCACTTTCCCATCCACAATGATAAAATTAAACACCATACCACAGGATCTTTATTTATTTTGATATATATTCACTAAATTTATGCAATATGCATCAACAAGTAGTTATAAATATCTCCACAGGAAGAGAGAGAGAGCTTTTTTCATTGGGGTATGGGTTGCTGTAGGATACCTTTGTTCTTCTTTGTAATTTTTTTTCCTTCTTTGTTGTTCAATCTTTGTTGGGGAATGAGAATTATCTGTTGTTCTATAGTAGCTTCTGTAACATCAGTAGCCTTAAAAAGTGATATAGCATGGGAGATCAGATTGTGACAAGTTTGTGTTTCAAACTTGAGTATGCAGTATATATGCTGATATTTTGTCCAACTGTGAAACCAAAATATTTGAAATTATGAATTGTAATCATGATGACAATATGTTACTCTCCTTTTTTCTCTGGTAGCTCATTTCTTTGCTTACTTCTGAAGATTAAGGAGAGCAAATTAAAATTTGAAAATTTAAAAAATTTTGTAACTAACTGATGCAGGAGAAACAAGAAGATTATTATTTAGTATTATTTATGTTTGCAAGCCCATTGTATTTTTATGTTTTAGGTCCTATTAGTTTATTGGGCTTTTAGTTATTGAGCTTTTAGTATTTTAATTTAGAAGTAAGGTTATTTTTGTAATAAGGCAATTAGGGTTTCCTAGCCAATTAGAACTAGGGTTTAGCAATCCTATATAAGCAAGCTATTGTACTCCTTGAGGAGTGGTTGATTTTGATGAATGAAAACAATGGCCGTTTGGTCTTTCTTTGGTCTGGTGCTGACTCCAGGTCTACCCTAGGTGCTGACTCCTAGTGGTTTCCCCGCTTGGTGCTGACTCCAAGCAAGGCCTAGGTGCTGACTCCTAGGTCATATCCCTTTATTTTTCTATTGTTTAGTTTTTGTTCTGGTTGTCCTGCGTCACTAACATTCCAACCCAAATAGATGTGAGAATCCAAATCTCAAGTGATATAGCATGGGAGTTCGGATTTTGACAAGTTTGTGTTTCAAACTTGTTTATGCAGTATATACGCTGATATTTTGTCCAACTATGAACCCAAATATTTGAAATTATTAATTGTAATCATGATAATAGTCTGTTACTCTCCTTTTTCCTCTGGTAGCTTATTTCTTTGCTTACTTCTGAAGCTCTGTTTGTTGAAGATTAAGGAGAGCAAATTTAAATTTTAGAATTTTGTAACTAACATTCCAACCCAAATAGATGCAAGAATCCAAATCTCAAAGTCTAATCTGCAATCTAAAAAATGAAAAGGATTATGAGGATCTGCTTGTTCCAGCAGAGGGAGGAAGGTACACTGTGTTGGTGTGAACATCAATTTGTGGCTTTGGTGTTCTTTTATTTACGTTGGAAAGATACAATGGGATCAACTTGTTAAATGAGATGAACTGAAACAAGACATATAGCACTTGATTTGCACAAGAAAAAAAGAACCATTTTGTACGTGAATAAATATCTAATACTTTATACTTCTAAATTGCATCTTGCTTGAAAGGAAACACTTGAAATATATTTTGGTTGCTTTATTTCTTTTTTGACAGGAGGAGTGGTTACTGAACACGACGAACTGTAACGGGTACAAGTCTCTTTAGCCTTTACACTTCTACTCATACAATTTTCCAAATTGGATAACTGCTCTGGCAATTCCTTTATGTTGGTTAGGCCATTTCTTGCTAAAAGTTGTCCTGTAAACCTTTCAAGTCCTGTGCAATTAAATAGGTTCTTGTGATATATAAACACTGGCACAGTTTGTCTGTCAGATAATACAAAACTTCTATTATTCTAGTGATTCAAGCAAAATTGTCAGCAAGATTCTACTTATATTTAGGGAAGCAGTTGAAAACTCAGTCAGTGCAATTCCATGGAGATAGCCGAACTGTTTTTGCTACTACTTTTTTCTGGTAGGAGATCCTTTTACATAAGAGTTAGTTTTTGTAAGTTATTATCCAGTGTGGCTATGGTGAGGTCACTGAAAAGCAACATGAAGTATAGAGGAGATTGTTAGTTACTTATCTACACACCATAGTTAATCTGAATCAAGGAGGGTGAATTTTGAGAAAAAAAGAGATCTTATTTCTATTAGAGGATGTGATGCTTAGTTCTCTACAGGGAATATGATGCTGACAGTTTATTATTTAGAACATAAACTGAAAATGCGGTAGGTAAAGATGAATTTTTTGTAAGATTGGTCATGGACATGCAAAGTCAATGAATCTGCATTTTGGAACTTGTTCAATTGAAATTTACAATGGTTTATTTTGTGCCTTAAGTAATGCAGGATCTTAGAAGCCAGGAAAAATCAATCATATTTATCTATCTGATTGCACATGCATGTGGTGATGGTGCAACCATAACATTGTTAGAGGAAACAATAATCTCCTTGGAAATCTAAGATTAAGGCAAAGTCCAAGAATAAATGTTCATGATAGATAATTAGGTTATTAGCATTTTATTTAGTTTTTCTCTAGTCGAGGGTATTTTAGTAAATTCTATAATTCTTGGGTATGGGGCCATAGCTGTGGGCCTTGGGTTTTATTTTATTAATAAGTTTTATTTAGTTTATGGGTGTTTATGTGTAGGTTTTGGTTCAATTCATTGAGGGTTTAGTGTTGAGGCAGATTGTGGGCAGATTCAGTTTCTGTTTCTTATTGCTTGTTTGCAATACTAAATCAATTCTTTTCTCTTCCCTATTAAAACCCTAGTCATTCTTGAATCCTAACCCTTTCTTTCTAAAGGTTCTAAACCATTAATTCATAAATCCTCCTAAACCTGAGGCACAAGCATGCACACACAAATTTTTCTATTTCTCCTACTATGCATCTAGATGGTTTTTTTTTTTTCCAACTTCTCCTATGTCTTTCGATATGATAGAGATAAATAAAATTTTGTTGAAGTATTGTGTCTACCTTTAAAAAGGCATCAATGTAGTAAAATATTGTAGTCTTAAATATGTTAAAGAGGAAGAGGGAAGAAAACATTTTAGCATGGATGTTAATATCTCAACCTGTTTATTAAATGGCTGTTCATAGCTTCATTTTTAGGCTGGAACCCCAATTATCATCTTGTTTGGTACACTTTACTATGTAGATTGTTCCATTTATCAGTCTACATTATACTCTTCTTTCTGGCATGTTCAACACCTTGGGTCTTTTTATAGCTCAGTCTCTCCACCTTGAACTAGATGTTTATTGTATGGATGGTCCATTCTTACATCATTAAACGACTGTCTTAAGAGTAAGGTAATCACTTGCAGATAAGAACTATTTTGGTCATCAATAGTATTATAAGATATCCTATGACTGAAGTCATTCTTGTGGGACAGAGAGATGTTCAAATAAGATGTGTTCAGGCAAGTTCCTTGGTTCAAGGGCCGTGAGAGAGAGAGAGTTCATATATATATATATATATATATATATTCAAATTCAGTTTCCATTTTTTTAATTTAAAAAAAAAAAACCCTCTTAACAGGTTGCAAGCACCACCTGCTTTCTGGAAATCACTTTTTAAGTTTTAACTGTCAGATTGCTTGAAGTAAATAAATAGGGACTAGAACCTTGTTAGAATTAGAGACCTATGATCTCTCATGTCTGTATAGCATGTAAGGCATGGTATGGTGCTCTGTTTTGTTGTTGTAAATATTTTTTTGATTGGTAAGTTTAACATGCGTCTAGTGGGTCTTGAACTCACGACCTCATCCTTCACCTAGGGCTAGAATTTAGGGCTTAAATGGTGCTATGATTACTGCCTTTTTCTTTAAGAGAAGTAAACTTGCAAGCTCAAAACCATGTAGGGCTTAAATGGTGCTATGATTACTACCTTTTTCTTTCTTTTCTTTCAGAGCCCAAAGAATTGAAACTATGCCACGAGTTTAAGGCTGCTTGTTTTTATAATCGTAAGTTGTAAAGTGATTATTCAAAAGCTACCAGTTACTACTGGCAATGATCACAGGTCCGAGATTTCTAAAAATACAGCTAGATTACTGACTACAGTATTTGCCCTCCATCCGAAAGAAAGGATACCAACAAGGTCCTAATTAGTGGCCAAGAATAGTGGCTTTCAATTTGTGTTTTGAGGGACACAGGCCATAATTTATTATTTTCATGTTAGTAAGATAATATATGCTGATTAGTGAGGTCTGAAGGGGTTTTCTTGCAAGATGAAACATTTGCTTAATCTTAATGCAAAACACTTTCTTTAATAATTTTACCAAAGTCCAATGAAAATTGAGCTAGTCAAACAATGATGGCCACCACCTTTATGGAGATAGAGGTCCACATCATACAAGGTCTTAGTTTACTTTGGGGTAAGTGTATAACATTCCACAAATAGTAAGTTTACTCCATTTATGCTTTATTCAGCTTTGATTCCTAAACCCTAGACATCTAGTAGATGCGATAACCACATGGCTTCTATTCTTTTTGTTAAAAAGTTATTTCTTGGTGGGAGTGATTCATTTGAACTCTTTTCACTTACCTGCAATCTCGAGGAGTTTTCAATTCAGGAAAAAAAAAATGAAACTTTTAAGCATTGTAGTGACGGGTTGAATGACGATATATGCTTAAGATATTTTCATTCATTCATTGATTAAATTTGATCATAAGGGTTTTTGAGCAATGCTACTTGTTTAATTGTGTTGCTTTGTATGAAATTCTTTACACGTAGCTCATTGGAGTTCTTAAACGTCCTTAAATCCTAAACTGTATGCTTTAATCAATCTTTAGCATATTTTTGTGGTGCACCTTGCTTGGGGGCTGGCACATTTTGGCATGTAGGTTGTTTAAGAGTGTGGTCCATTGAGAGAGAGTGAGTTACTTATATGTCCACCAATCAGATGGAAAATGTTAAACATGACCTTATTATTTTTTGTATTATGAAATGTGAGTGAGTGACGAAGCAGAACACTTAGCCAAGTAAATTGTGCTTATGCCCATTTTAATTATCATGGTTTGCCTTAGGTACTGTTTATAATAGCCAAGTCCAATCATGTTTAAGTGAAGATCTGGCTAATGAAAAAAGTTAAATGCTGAAATCTAAGAGAGATGGTTGTTCTACCAATTGGGTGTTTATTAGGGACTTGGGGGAACTCATAAAAGTTAGATCACGTTTGAAGTCAACCCGACCCCTTTGGTGCACGTGTAGGTCCGACATAAGATGATGGGATTTACTTTGTCGTGACACGTAGCCAACTGCCATTTTTGTTGCCTTATTCAAGAAAAATTCTAAAGATTATATAAAATGTTACAATTTGTGCTAGTAAACTGTGAGTGGTGGAGAAAAAGTGATAGATTTATGTGAAAGTTACAAACAATCAGTTACAATTTTACCAGTAAAATAATTGTGACAAAAATTGTGGTAGTTTATGTGGTATTAGAACTACTCTTATTCAAAGTTATATAGACTATCAAAAAGTTTAGGGTGACATTTTTATACGCACTTTAACACAACTTAGACACGAGATAAGTGGTAATTGAATTGTTTTTTACTAAGTTTAGGTTATGGATCTATATGTAAGTGATATTATTCAATCATATGTTAACAGATGTGTAAATTGTGGTCAAGTGTGTGGAGAAATATGTGTCCATATATAAAAGAACCGATAGGCTATAGCACGGTCCCACTTGATCAACCAGTCATGTGATTGGGTGGTGTCCAACGGGCCCGCATTATCTCCTAGTATCTGATGAAGAAGTTTTAACATTGAAGGCAACACCCAGGCAATTTGGAGGTTTCTTCTTGGAAAGTATTATGTATTCTTAAGTTCTGGGGAGGGTATAACATTAATTTGCTTTCTTGTTGTCACTAAACCCTTTGGATTGGTGCTTAACCAATAATTTATCTCATAATATATATATATATAATCTTTATTTTTATTTTTTTTGAGCAAAATATATATATCATCTTTTCTATAGTATGCAAATTTTACAATTATATGGAGTTAACATATCATAAAAAATATATCATATGTACGAGATATTTTCTAATAATTGTGTGTAACACACCTCCACTAGTATGGTAAATTTATCAAACATATCTTTACAAAATTGACTTTTTAAACCTTTGTAATATTCAAATTTATATATTGACCATTTTGTTAGGCTTTTGTCACTTTTATTGGACAAAAAATGACCATATTAACATATGTATTAGGTAATAATTGATTATTTGATTACTGAGTACATGTTTTGTGGTTCATTTAACGTTGTGCGGTCACTTTTCGTCTAATAAATGTAACATAAGTCTAACAAAATGACTGATTGTGTTATTTCAATTATCAAAAAGGTTTGCCAAAGGCCTTGTAGTTGAATTGGCATCTTCCCATGCACAAAGTGCTTGGGGGTCTAGGGGGGAAATGGTTCGAACTACGGGGATAGCAGTATATTGTAATTATTTCTCAAAAAAAAAAAAAATTATCAAAAAGGTTTGAAAGGTCAATTTTGTAGTAAGAGGGTGTGATTGATAATGGTCTATACTATAAAGGACTTCTTTGCATTAACCCACGTGTATTTAGCAGTGATCAAAGTTACTGCATTAGCTGGAATGTTACTGTACATATTTTTATTATTGAGAGATGTTCTTGTTTTTGGTGGCAAATGGTACTAAACTTACTATTAACCATCGAAAAGAGGTCAATACCTAGCATACATTGAGTTGCACTAATGAAGGACGACTTTATCTGGTTTTCTGGCCAAACTTAGTAGTGGTTGTACATCTCTGTTTGTGAGTTTCTGAAAAGCTCGAGTACTTTAATATTACATAGTACATAGTACTGGTAAACTCAATGAACATAAACCCGATCAAGTAAAAGAAATAGTTAACAGTCAAAAGGAAAAATTGAAGTATTTGTTATTGGAAATTATAAAAATGATGGGGAGTATTTGAGGAACCAAAATTTCTTCGAGCATCATGTGACGATCAGAAACTATTTTACTAAGACAGCTAAGAATTTTTGTTTAAGAATTAAGTTGTAACATTAATATATTAGTCAAGACAAAAAGAACTTAATATTTTTCATCAAAATTATGTTTGTTTCAAATTGTATATCAAATGGAGTAAAAAATATTTCAATTGAACTAATTAAAATTTAAAAAACATGAAGGAAGATAATTGGAAAAGGACAATATGTAGCAGACATTGAGTCACACTAATGAAGGACGATTTTATCTGGTTTTCTTGTCAATTTTAGTTGTGGTTGTACATCTCTGTTTGTGAGTTTCTGAAATGTTCGAGTACTTTATATTACATAGTACCGGTAAATCCGTAAATGGCAAATTGGAAAGTACATTACTCGGTTTACTGCTGTTGAATTTTAGTTCTGTCACAAGGCATGGTTGCTCGTGCCATCCAAGTATGGTACACTTTTTTTACCCCATGGTAATATCTTTGCTAACTCAATGAACTTAAAGCCGATCGAGTAAAAGAAACAGTCAAAAGGGCAAATTGAAGTATTTGTTACTGGAAATTAAAAAAATGATGGGGAGTGTTCGAGGAACCAAAATTTATTCGAGCGTCATGCATGACGATCAGAAACCATTTCGCCAAGGCAGTCATAAATTTTTATTTAGGGGCCAAGTTGTGACACTAAGTGTGCGTTTGTTTAGCAAAGCGTCTGCGTTGAAGTTACGTTTGCCTTTTTTGGCTGGTCCTATGGCACTGTTTATGGACCAGCCAAAGTATAAAAACACGTGAACAGTAGCAAGTGAACAGTATTTTACATTTTAAAAAATATTTTGTTACAGTATTTTCAGTTTTTAACAAATAAGCAGTACTCAAACACACCCTTAATATATTAATCAAGACAAAAAGAACTTAGTATTGTTTCAAATTGTATACCAAACTGAGTAAAAAATATTTCAATTGAACTAATTAAATTTTAAAAAACATAAATGATCCAAAACGTAAAGGAACAAGTTTAGCTTCAAGCATATTTGGACTTATCTTGCTCTAATCTATTATGTGGCAACTAAAAAGACATTTCATGTATAGTTTAAGTGTGAGTTTCAGTTAGTTCAACTGGTAAAGCCTAAAAAAAAATGTAGAGTTTTAGTCATAATATTTTTTTAAATGAGTTAATGACTTATTTAATCACCACATAATGGGTTGAAAAAAATATATCCAAACATATTTAATGTCAAACTTTATAAAAAATTTAATAGATATAAGAGCACATTTTATAATAAAAAATAAAATTGAGAAAAATAAAGTATTATCTCTATAACTGTTAGACCAATTAATTTTTTAAGAGCATCAAACTAACTCATATATTTAGGAGGCCAACTCCTATTTTTTCACGGTGATTGCATCTTGCACTTGCATATTCATTAATGTGGGAATAAGGATCTTCATTCTTATTTACTTTATTTTTGGGTTTGAATTTTGATATGTCTAGCCACCTTTTGTAGTTTAACATGCCAACTTATATGAGGTTAAACTGAGATAGCCTGAATTAGCATTTCAATCTCATCCATAACTATTCTTCTATGTGTGTCCCTTGTCATGGGGGATTTGTAGTTAGTTCATCACGTTTCTCTTGTCAAGAGAGATCTTTTCACTGTTGCTCGAAGAAGCTTTGGGTTTCTAGGATTTTCTATGGCAGTGGTCATATATATTATTATGCATGGGACAATCTCTAGGGACGAGACCGTATCTTCTTTATTAAGAAACCAATATCAAACCAACATGTGTTAACAACTTAACATAGTTTCCAGTGATTGGTCCTCTTTCCTAAAGAAAAAAAAATTCTTCATCAAACTCTCCCTTCCAAAACATAATTATCAGCTCTCCCCTAATTCTCAATTGACATTTCAAGACATGAGTGAAGATGACAAGCGATCATCTAGCTACTTCAAGAGTAAAATTGCTTTTTTTTTTTTGGTAAATTGCAAATTATACCTCTAAAGTTTAAGAGTGTTTGGAATTTACACTCTAAAGTTTCAGAATTTGAATTTTACCCCTTGAAATTGGGAGTGTTTGGATTTTACATTTTGACATTTCAAAATTTGAATTTTACCCCTTAAAATTTAGAGTGTTTGGATTTTATTCTAAAAAATTTGAGGGTGTTTAGATTTTACACCTGAAGTTTCAGAATTTGTGGGTGTAAAATCCAAATACCTCCAAATTTTATAGGGTAAAATCCAAATTCTAAAATTTCAGGCTATAAAATTCAAATACCTCTAAATTTAAGGATATAATTTGCAATTTAGCTCTTATTATTATTATTATTATTATTATTTTAGTCGATGCATTTGAACCAGAAAATCCATTCATAATATTCCAAATGACATTGTTAAATATTTTAATTTGACATGATAGGAGGAAAACCCCCAAAATAAAATTAAAAAAAAAAAAACCCATTGTTATCATCAGATTCCTTTTGACCCTAGTGACCAAAGTTCATGACATCAAAGTCAGGGTCCAGAAGGATTTAAAGGGCACCACAACAAAGGGCAGGTGGGATTCAATAGCTGGTCTGGTGAGTGAGGGACATTCCCATGCCAAAATTAGATTTCTTTAATTAGGTGTTCCTCCTGTTGGCCCCGAATATGAGAATATGACCCATATCTTCCTGGACTTTATTTCATTATATTTATTTGTATTTTGTTAATTGGTTTTGGGGGACTTTAGTTTTCTGACTTCTGAGATGTTGCCCCATGCTGCCCATTACCCCATTATCAAATAGCTCAGGTCATTTGTTGCCAAAAGTATTTTTTCCTTCTAACTAAACAAGCAAAAGAGGATAAATATTAGAGAAATGATATGTCTACAACATTTTTACAACAAATCTTAAGTGGCAGGTTGTTATTGGTTGTTATTGTTGGTACAAAAAAGTAATCTTAGTGTTAGTTTAAAATTTGAACCAATAACAACTAACCACTTGTGATTTGTTGTAAAAATGTTGTAAAATTGTTGTAAACATAGCATCTCTCTAAATATTAATAATGAATGAGAGAGGAAGAAAAAAAATGGTTATATAGCTAGGGTTTAAAAATGAGTAATATGGTAAAATGGTCTTTAAAAATTTGGGTTAGGCAAACCATTGTGAGTTAACTCCAATCGGAAATCGTGCCTATTCGGTTTGATGAATTCGCTTGAATCTTTTAAGATTAGAATATGATCTATGTGTCGTATTTGTGTAGAAATCATGGATTAGATCAAATTTGCCAATGTGATTGGATAATTGTATAGTCTTAATGATGATAAAATTTGCTCTCTTTTTTTGTCTGAATGAAAACGTGAAATATTAAGAACAAGTCACTTTTCATCGTGATGAGTTAAACTCTTGTGCTAAATGACCCTGCCAACTTCGGTACTAATGTGTTTTGTACGACTTGAACCCAAGCTTGATATCAACGATTTATGTTGTTACTTGATTACTACATTATGTAGACAAGTTATTGCCCAACTTTGCAATGAAAAATTGATCTACATCATTAGCATCCACAGTAATTTAGCAAAAACCGTCGACCTCAAAACAACCTTCAATCCCTCATTGAATGGTTCCCTATCTAATTTATGAAAAATTGACAAGTGATCAACATATGATCAATTGGAAGCGCAATTGTATCATCATAGAAGAACATAGTGTGACTAATGGTACGGCCAATTAATGCTATAAAGGGTTGAAGAAGAGTCATGAAAACAAAAAGGTCAAAAGGTACAAAAAAAATTATAAAAACTTGTGGTCATTTGAACCACTTTTGTAACATCTTTGGGATCCCCTCGTGTCACTCCAATTACCATTCGATAACAAACGTATTGAGATTAATTCCAATTTCTAACTTGAAAAAGTTGTCTTAAGATCTGTAAATTTATGATCTAGTGGATGTAAATGGTGACACGAGGTCTCCTAGGTATAAACAGCTTATGTTCCAGAATCAACCCCTCTATACTCGCCCATGTGTTATATATTTTATAGACATGCATATGCATTATAAATTGGAAGAGAATGTCTTTTATGCTAGTGGGGTATGAATTTTTATATATAATTAGTTTATATGAGTTTGAGAGATTAGAGAAGAAAGGTTTGAATACAAAGACATAAAGGTAGGAAAGAGGGATGAAGGGCTAAAAGGCCGTCTTTGGGAACTTGAACCAATATAAAATCACTCACACAATTGCTTGGCCATCAAATTCAGCAAAATCCCATCTTGAATTTTAAACTCCCAAAGCTCAATTTTCATTGGCTTTTAAGATCTGCTTTGAACACCTCAGTTTTCCAAGCACCTCATTTCAGTCACAACCCGCCACTTCCAACACCTTTCAAAGAGCTCTCAATTCTATTGTGAAAATGAAGGTAAGTTTGTGCGTGTGTGTGTATATGAAAGAGAGAGAGGTAGAGAGTTTACATTATTTGTTCTTGCTTCTCTCTCTCTCTCTCTCTTTCTCTGTGAGTGAGTAAGAGAAAGATAGAGAGATTCACTCTCACATAAAATGGATTGAAGTTTATGGTTCTCAAATGATAGTTGTCAATTTTTTTTATTGCAGCTTCTTAGTTGGATGCAAAATAAGCTTAATGGGAAACAAGGGAACAAAAAACCACACACAGCTTCAACTACTAGTAAGCATTCTATCAACTTCTGTGTTAGCTTTTTTCGTTGTCAATGGTGTGTTTGCATTCTATTTACTTCCTAATGCAAAATGTTCTCTCAACAAGCCATCCATATTGATGGATTTTAAACATTCAAGTAATTGTGTTGGAGAGGGAGAGGGGTTAAGTTAAAGTATTCATTTTAATTTGATATGATAAACATTCATGTTCAATTCAACATTGAAGGAATTGAAGTGTGTGTGTTTGACAGGTCGGATCTAGATCCGATTTTAGAATTTGAATCCAATTTATATATATATATATATATATATTTTTTTTTTTTTGAAAGGGGGATATTCATTCAATTAGATAGATAAAATATCATAATATATATATATATATATATTAAGATTAAATATTTATTTATTTATATTGTAATAGTTAAGGATTAGACAAGTAATATTCATTGTATGATTGCTTTATCATTAGGTCAAAAGATCAATTTCCAAGTTGATTAAGATTTAATCATAAAACAAAAAGATAGTTATGATATTTAGTTACTCAGATCTTGATCTTATAAAATTTAAATTAAGAAAAATAGTCAACGGATTGGATCTTATTAAAAAAAAATTAAGTCAACGGGTCGGATCTTATAAAATATTTTAGTTAACAGGTTGGATCAAGATCCTATAAAAGAGATATAA
Organism: Quercus glauca; assembly: GCA_023736055.1. NCBI lineage: Eukaryota > Viridiplantae > Streptophyta > Magnoliopsida > Fagales > Fagaceae > Quercus > Quercus glauca. The sequence continues at coordinate 6,231,083 of CM043319.1, read as the reverse complement.
GTCAACAGGATGGATCCTAATCCCAATCAAATTAATTTTTTGATTAAGTTCAATAACCGCACAAGTTCAGAACATGTTGACGTAAAGTTTGCATTTGATTTTATTTGTCACTTCCCTCAAACTTAGAGTGTGTTTAGGTTAGTATTAAAAAAAAAAATTATTTGGCTCATTGTTTATGGGGAAAATAGAAATGTCACTAGATTTAGAGTGCAAATATATTATACTTTTATTGGTTATCTATGAGATTTCCTAGGAAAAATATTTAAAGTTCTTTACCATACCATAATTAATTGCAATTCTAGTGAGTCATAAATCAGATCCCAAAGTGCTTTGATTTTTTATTAGTCCACTTTCCCATAGCAAAGGTGTAAAAAAGTTAATGAAAACCTGTGTCTACTATCCAAAAAATTGCTTGGCATGTATTCATCAATTTGGACCGTTTGTCTGTTCAGATTTCTTATTGGAACAAGTATATCGTTGCTAACATATAATATTTTTCACAATTTTTTTTTTCCTCAAGAAAAGAAAAGAAAAGAAAAGAAATTTATAGGATTTGTAGTTTCAATAGGCACAACATTTTTTACAATTTTTTTTTCATAATTACTAATATAACCTACTGCAATTAGTGCATAATAAAAGTAGTTGTGACAGACCAAAGTGAAGATAATGTTGCTCCAAGCACAAAAGAATATATCAATTATAGCGAAAGCTAACTACATATTTCTAATTCTTTACCTTTGGTACTTATGTAACCTCTATCTGCTAGATTTTCCATGTTTTATTTTTATTTATTTAGTGATCTTATCTCATTAAAATGAGCCTTGGGCACATATTATTAGATGAGTAAAATTTCTGTCCTATTGTGTAGATCATGTGAAACAAGAGCCCCGTGAAGAATTCAATGATTGGCCCCATGGGTTGCTAGCAATTGGAACCTTTGGAAACAATGATTTAAAAGAAAATCCTGAAAGCCATAATACTCAAGAAATAGTAGATTTTACTCCAGAAGAAGTAGGAAAGTTACAACAGGAGTTGACAAAGCTCTTACGTAAACCAAATGTGGAGAAGCAAATTGCTGATCTTCCATTGGATAGATTCCTTAATTGCCCATCAAGCTTGGAGGTTGATCGAAGAATTAGTAATGCTCTTTGTAGTGATTCGGATCAAAGGGATGAAGATATCGACCGGACAATTAGTGTCATACTTGATAAATGTAAAGACATTTGTGCAGATAATAACAAGAAAGTGATTAGGAAGAAATCAATTTCTTTCCTTCTCAAGAAGATGTTTGTTTGTAGCAGTGGCTTTGCACCAGCACCCAGTTTGAGAGATACACTTCAAGAGTCAAGAATGGAGAAGGTATGCACACAAATATGTATTAGCCTACATGCTCACACATACATGTATCAAATGTGTGCAAGTTGACCAAGGTGTGAGTTCACCATGAGCTTGCCTATGCTGCTCTGGCTTGGCATTGAAATGCATTCCATTTTGAGGCAAAGCCCACCAAACATGGATCTGAAATTTTAACATCATTTTGTGCATATGCTAAACTTTTATAACATTACCATCATATTTCCAGGCTAGATTTATAAAACTTGTACATACTGTTTTAGTACTAAAAGAGTTTTTTGTCATATTGGCCTACAGCTTTTGAGAGTAATGCTTCACAAGAAGATGAACCATCAAAATAATGCTCGGCCATCATCTGCGAGGAGATATCTAGAGGACAAACAGAAGCCAAAGAAGGAAAAAGATGATGAACCGCGGGACAAAACCAATGATGGATGCAAATGGGTCAAGACAGATTCTGAATGTAAGGTTACTTTTGGTTTGCAATTTTTAGAATGAAATTCGCATACAGAACAAACACAAATAGATTAAGAAATAGAATTCAAAATACCATAAAAGAATATTGCACAAAATTTGGCATTAATTGGATATGTTCTTTGATTGCAGATATTGTTCTAGAGATATAAATCTGCATTGATCTACACTATCACTTCACTTACAAGGTAAGGGAATCCCCTCTTTGAGCTTCACCAAAGAAAACAAGTTCATCTTTCTTAAGAGTATAATTTTGAATATGCTTTCTAATAATAATATAATTTTGCAGGATTCAAATGTTTATGCATTGGGTTCTAAGGATCTCAGATAGTTCGGATTACAACAAATCGTCAAGAAACATTTTAGTGGTGGCTCATGAGAGGACCACAAATTGGATGATCCATATATATAGTTTTCTTTCTTTTGTTGACGGTGCTTCCCCTCTTTTTTCATGGTTGTATCTGTGGATAGATACAGTTCAATGCATGTTATGAAATATCGTCAAAATTCTGTAGCTGTACTGGCAAAGCTGGCATTTATTTTACATTTTTCAATCTATTTTACTACACCTTTTGTAAGATATTTTAAGGTGAATAATATTAGATTGACATAGAATCAAGGTAATACTCTTAGCTTATTCAGACAAGTTAATTTCCATGGAAGCGTTTTCGTTTCTTCAGATGCCATAGATGAACAATTTACTGAAAAAGGAAAAAGAAAAAAAAAATTATAACATGATCCAAATGATCAAATTTACTTGGCTGTTCGATATTAGGCTTATCAAAATAAATCACACTTAACTTGAAAATAACAAAAAATTCAATGGAGAAAAGACTCATTAAGATTAAAAAATAAATCTAATATTTCAAAAAGAAGTTGTGAAGGCAATATTTGGGGTTTCTTAAGATGAAAAGGTCATCCTAATAATATATCTTTATGATGCAATTGAGAGCATTTGTTAATCATTACAATAACAACATATTAAGCAGTTTGTTTAGCTAAGAGTCGCGCAGCTTAAGTGATATTTTATGGTATTTCCAATGGAGAGAATCCCGTTCTTCAACTATTGGATTATAAAAAATAAAGGAGGCGGTTAATAAGTTATAAAGGTAATAACCCCGCCAAAATAAGCTGATGTGTATAGCATAAAGTTATGTTGATAGCAAATGACTGTCATTAAGAAAAAATAATAGTGATAGATGATTTAAGTCCCAACTCCCAACAATGTAGAGAAGGCTTTGAGCAGACTAGAGCAGAGTTTATTGATTATTATGAGTTCTTAATTTATTAAATCACATTTGTGCAACCAACACATCATCTTCATCATCCCATTCATACAAAATGGATGCTGAGGGAAGTCTATAAAAAGTTCTCAAAGTGCCAAACACTAAATGTAGAATTAACATGCTTCCACAGAATGTAATTACAATTTTCATTGCTATAAGGCAATTGGCATTTGGCAAAGAGGAAGCATCTCCTTTATCTAAATCACATTCACACATTGGTCCAGAAAAAAAAAAGGTTAAAGAAAAAAAGAAGATGCACCTCCATAGCTTACTCTCTAGTACTAATAAGAAAAATTGGTTGAAGAATATTACTGTAAGGTTGAATTTAATCAACCATCTTGTTGGCTTTATTCCGTGCCAATTTGCTTGTAATTCAGCAATTAGTAACCTTGTATTTAGGTGGGATTATTGTAAGGGTAGTGTGTGAGAAAATGTGAAGAAATGTTCCTCAATGTGTAAAGATACAGGGACTCGCGACTGGAACTCGTGGGTGGCTTGCGGGTGCAAGCTGCCAGATGAGAGTCACGTGCCAAGCATGCGGGAAGCTGAAGCATTTTACCAGTTGGTGCACTACATGACAAAATACCCAGGCTGGCCAGGTCGTTACCTCGCGGCTGGAACTCACGACTCAAACCAGTCGCGAGGCCAAGCCGCCAACCAGCCCTGTTTGGGAAAAACTGACTCTTCGCATTCCTTTCTCACCCCACTATATATAGACCCTTATACCCACCAAATGGAGAGAGCTTCCAGAGAGAAAGAGAAACCCTAGAGAAAAACAAGATTGATTCATTCACAATCTTTACCTTAGAGACTCTTCAATTCCTCTACTCTCCTCCTCTCCATTGTTACATCCTTGAGAGGTCTTTAGCCAAATCATTTTCTCACTATACCCATATCCGTGAGAAGGTTTATTTGGTGCTATTGGGAAGCAATTAGGAAGGAACCAATTCACATTAGTTGATGCTATGGTCTAGTAGCGGAATTCGGGAAGCTAAAGAAGAAATAGGTTTGGCGTAACCTTGTTGGAGTAAGAAGCTTGGAGGGCTTAGGTACATTGGGTAGATTAGACTTGGAGGGTCTTCTGTTGTTCATGTATCCCAACTACATTCTTTAGTGGATTATTTACTGCTTGGAGGGTGACAAAGAGGTTTTACGCCGAGAGTTTCGGTTTCCTCTTTGATAACACATCGTGTGTTGTCTGTGTGTTTGCATCTTCCTTCCTTTATCTCTACCTTATATTTACTGCCGTGGATGTGTTTATATTTGGTTTAGATTGTTTATCAATTCTGTATTTGGCTTATATTCATGTTCCGCATATTAATTGTTTGATAATAAGCTTGAATTGATAATTTGTTAATTGGGGTCTAAACGTTTAAGGGTATTTCATACTCATTTTGAACATTCAATTACTAATTACTATAGGTTCTCATGTTTGAAGAATATTTCTTTAGGTGTCTTTTAGTATATAATATGAATATATGGTTATTATTATTGAAAAGGTTGCATCTGTGAAGGAAAGTGTTTTATTATTAGTACACTTTGGAACCTTTGGAAACAATGATTTAAAAGAAAATCCTGAAAGCCAAAATACTCAAGAGGTCCCTCTTCATCTGAAGAAATAGTAGATTTTACTCCAGAAGAAGTAGGAAAGTTACAATAGGAGTTGACAAAGCTCTTACGTAAACCAAATGTGGAGAAGCAAATTGCTGATCTTCCATTGGATAGATTCCTTAATTGCCCATCAAGCTTGGAGGTTGATCGAAGAATTAGTAATGCTCTTTGTAGTGATTCAGATCAAAGAGATGAAGATATTGTCCGGACAATTAGTGTCATACTTGATAAATGTAAAGACATTTGGGCAGACAATAACAAGAAAGTGATTGGGAAGAAATCAATTTCTTTCTTTCTCAAGAAAATGTTCGTTTGTAGCAGTGGCTTTGCACTTGCACCCAGTTTGAGAGATACACTTCAAGAGTCAAGAATGGAGAAGGTATACACATAAATATGTATTAGCCTACATGCTCACACATAGATGTATCAAATGTGTGCAAGTTGGCCAAGGTGTGAATTCACCATGAGCTTGCCTATGCTGCTCTGGCTTGGCATTGAAATGCATTCCATTTTGAGGCAAAGCCCACCAAACATGGATCTGAAATTTTAACATCATTTTGTGCATATGCTAAACTTTTATAACATTACCATTCTATTTCCAGGCTAGATTTATAAAACTTGTACATACTGTTTTAGTACTAAAAGAGTTTTTTGTCATATTGGCCTACAGCTTTTAAGAGTAATGCTTCACAAGAAGATGAACCATCAAAATAATGCTCGGCCATCATCTGCAAAGAGATATCTAGAGGACAAACAGAAGCCAAAGAAGGAAAAAGATGATGAACCGCGGAACAAAGCCAATGATGGATGCAAATGGGTCAAGACAGATTCTGAATGTAAGGTTACTTTTGATTTGCAATTAGAATGAAATTCACATTAATAACAAACACAAATAGTGAAAGTTCAAAATGGGTATGAAACACCCTTGAACGTTTAGACCCCAAATACAAAATTACTAATTCAAGCTTTATATCAAACAGTTAATGTGTGGAATATGATAACAAGCTTATAATAGAATTGATAAACAATCTAAGCCAAATATAAACACATCCACAGCAGTAAATATAAGACAAAGATAAAGGAGAAAAGATGTAAACACATGGACAACACACGATGTGTTATCGAAGAGGAAACTGAAGCTCTCGGCGTAAAACCTCTCCGCCGCCCTCCAAGCGGTCAAATAATCCACTAAAGAATATAGTTGGGATACATGAACAGCAGAAGACCCTCTAAGTCTAATCTACCCAAGTACCTAAGCCCTCCAAGCTTCTTGTTCCAACGAGATTACGCCGAACCTATTTCTTCTTTAGCTTACCGGATTCCGCTACTAGACTATAGCATCAACCAATGTAGATTGAATCCTTCCTAAATCCTTCCTAACTGCTTCCCAACAGTACCAAATAAGCCTTCTCACGGACATGGGTGTAGTGAGATAAGGATTTGGCTAAAGGCCTCTCAATGGTATAACAATGGAGAGGAAGAGAGTAGAAGAATTTGTAGAGTCTCTAAGGTAAAGATTGTGGATAAATCAATCTTGTATTTCTCTAAGGTTTTTCTCACAAAATTCTCTCTGGAAGCTCTCTCAATTTGGTGGGTATAAGGGTCTATATATAGTGGTGTGTGTTTAGAATACGAAGAGACAGTTTTTGCCAAACAGGGTGCTTTGGCGACTTGGCCTCGCGACTGGGTTAAGTCGCGAGTTCAAGCCGCGAGCTAACAGCCTGGCCAGCCTGGAACTTTTTGTCCTATAATGCGACAGCTGGCGTGACCATTCAGCTTCCCTGCATGCTTCTCACGTGCTAGCACCCGTGAGTCCTTAGCTACGAACCTCTGCTTCTTTGCACACTCTTGAGCATTTCTTCACACTCTCTCACTCACTACCCTTACAAGTTTCCCACCTAAATATAGGGTTACTAAGTGCTGAATTACAAGCAAATTGGCACGGAATAAAGCCAACAAGATGGTTGATTAAATTCAACCTTACAAATAGATTAAGACAGATTTCAAAATACAATAAAAGAATATTGCACAAAATCTGGCATTAATTGGATATGTTCTTTGATTGCAGATATTGTTCTAGAGATATAAATCTGCTTTGATCTACACTATCACTTCACTTACAGGGTAAGGGAATCCCCTATTTGAGCTTCACCAAAGAAAACAATTTCATCTTTCTTAAGAGTATAATTTTGAATATGCTTTCTAATAATAATATAATTTTGCAGGATTCAAATGTTTATGCATTGGGTTCTAAGGATCTCAGATAGTTGGGATTACAAATCATCAAGATTCATTTTAGTGGTGGCTCATGAGAGGACCACAAATTGGCTGATCCATATATATAGTTTTCTTTCATTTGTTGACGGTGATTCCCCTTTTTTTCATGGTTGTATCTGTGGATAGACAGAGTACAATGCATGTTATGAAATATCGTCAAAAGGGTTTCTGTAGCTGTACTGGCAAAGCTAGCATTTATTTTACATTTTCAATCTATTTTACTACACCTTTTGTAAGATATTTTAAGGTGAATAATATTAGGTTGACATGGAATCATGGAGATACTCTTAGCTCATTCAGACAAGTTTTTTTCTTTTTTTTTTTTGAGAAAAGCTCATTCAGACAAGTTTGTTGGGAAAAATGAATAAATTACAGCAAGTACAGCAGAAACACTACTACACAAGAACATAGAGAGTTATGTGGAAATTCTTTTTTATTGAAGGAAAAAATTCCAGGACAAATTTTGAAAAATTTCACTATATTAAATAGAGATACAACTTGAGTTAAAAAAACCTCTTTTTTTCTTTTCACTCACTCCTCTTTCTCATTGTGTATCTCTTACAATTTTCTCTTACTCTATATTTTTCTCTTCTCCTTTACTTGCTTTTACTTACGCAGTTTTCCAAGACTGCACTTTCTGCAGTCTCACTCACTGCGACTCCTCTTCTTTCTCATTGGTTGTATGGCCTCTCCTTTTATTTCTTCACGTTTTTCTTCTTTTCTTCCTTCCACATTCTTCACATTAAGTCACAGTAAATACAAGCCAACTTCTCTTGACTTTTGTATATAAAGATGACTTCAATTCTTCTCATTGGAAAGCTTCTCCAGCAAGTTAAATTTGCTTTGCTGACTCTTGGCAATTCTTCAACAAGCTCATTTAATGAGCAAAGTGTTGGCTGGACCCACGTGGTGCAATGCACACCCAAAAAGGTTAGAGAGCATTTGTACATGCATTTAAAAATTAAAAATATATATTTAAAAGTATGTGTGAAAATATATGTGGGTAAAAAAAATATGTAAAAATACGTGTAATGTTGTTTAAAAACTAAAAACATATACTTGAGTGGGTGTACCAAACGAATCTTAATTTCCATGGAAGCGCTTTTGCTTCTTGTAGCTAAGCAGGTTTTATATTCCAGTTAGTTCAAGATGCTACAGATGAACAATTCAATTCGGTGACATGCTGCAAAATTTCCAATGCCTTTTATTTACAGCTAAACTGAAAAAGAAAAAAGGAAAAGAAAAAAAAATTATAACATGATCCAAATGATCAAATTAACTTGGCCGTTCTATAGTGGGCTTATCAAAATAAATTACTTAACTTGAAAGTAACAAAAAATTCAACGGAGAAAAGATTCATTAGCCTTAAAAAATAAATCTAATATATCTCTGTGATGCATTTGAGAGCTTTCGTTACAATAACACCATATTAAGGAGGCTGTTTAGCTGAAAGTCATATAGCTTAAGTGATACTTTATGGTATTTTCAACGGAGTGAATCCCCTCCTTCAACTATTGGATTATAAAAAATAAAGGAGGCTGTTTATAAGTTATAAAGGAGTAACCCCGCCAAAATAAGTTGATGTGTATAACATAAAGTTCTGTTGATAGCAAATGACTGTCATTAAAAAAAAAAATTGTAGTAATAGATAATGAAAGTCCCAACTCCCAACAATGTATAGAAGGCTTTGAGTAGAGCAGAGCTTATTGATTAGTACGAGTTCTTAATTTATTAAATCACATTTGTGCAACCAACGCATCATCTTCATCATCCCATTCATACAAAATGGATGCTGAGGGAAGTCTATAAAAAGTTCTTAAACTGCCAAACACAAAATGTGGAATTAACATGCTTCCACCGAATGTAATTACAATTTTCATTGCTATAAGGCAATTGGCATTTGGCAAAGAGGAAGCATCTCCTTTATCTAAATCACATTCACACATTGGTCCAGAAAAAAAGAAGATGCACCTCCATAGCTTCTCTCTAGTACTAATAAGAAAAATTGGTTGCAGAATATTACTATAGGTTCTCATGTTTGAAGAATATTTCTTTAGGTGTCTTTTAGTATATAATATGAATATATAGTTATTATTATTGAAAAGGTTGCATCTGTGAAGGAATGTGTTTTATTATTAGTACGTACGTTGAAAAAGGATGGATTTTTGTCTGCATACCAAACATATCAACGTGGAGGATCAACCTTTTTTTTTTTTTTTCGATTCCAACAAGTGGGGAAAGAACTTTGAATCCAAATTCTCTTTACTAGAGATAATCAAACAATATTACTGGATCACAAGACTCTAAACAATAAATAATAAATTTAAACGTAAATTTTTTTTAATAACCCCAAGACCATTACCATAATGCCATGTAGTTTAGCATAAAACTACAAATCATTGAGCAAGTGAGGTCCATCATAAAAAGTCCTTCAGTCATAAAAGTGAGCTATAAATTTTCCAACCAAACAAATACAAGTACAACTACCCTGGTCTCTTTTTGTTGGTCATTTAAAAAAAAAAATTTAAAAGAATAATATTTAATATATTATCTCTCAAATAAAATGGTAAACAATCATCAATCCTTGGATCACAAGATTCTTGACAACAAATGATAAATTTAATTGCGCAATTTTTGTTTTGAATAAGCCCCCAAGACCAATACCAGAATCCCATGCGTGTTAGCATAAAACCACAAATCATTAAGCAAGTGAGGTTCATAAAAGTCCTTTTTAGTCATAAAAGTGTGCTATAAATTTTCCAACGAAAACAATTACAACTCGATCTCCTTGTCTCTTTATGTTGGTCATGTTTAAAATTTTCAATTTTTTTTATTCTAAAAGAACAATATTTAATACACTATATCTTAAATTTAAGGGTATATAACACAAGCAACAATTAGGTCTTAGTCTCAAAATTTTTGGGGTCATCTATTTATTCTCAAATAAATTAGTTAGACCCGGCCACATGTAATTTTTTTTTTGTCCATTTATTTGATCTAAAGCCATACTTTCTGTTAATTCCTTAATTAACATATTTTTTATTACTTCTACTAGTGTGATTTTTTGACTTCCTCTATCTTTTTTTGTTCCCTTAACATAGATCAACACACTATTTATTATTGGTATATTAGTCTCTTTTCTGTAAACATGATCAAACGATCTCAAGTGACTTTCTCTCATCTTTTATCAATAAAGGTTACTTCTGTCTTTAATCAAATTTTTTCATTTCAAGTCTTATCTTTTTGTGTATTTTTACTTTCATCTTAACATTCTCATTTCAATTACACTCATTCTATGAATATATTGTTTCTTAACATCCCAACATTCAATACCATAGAGCATAACTAGTAGAATAGTAGTCTTGTGAAATTTATCCTTCAACTTTATAGGTATTCTATGATTACACAAGACTCTTGATAAGCTTCTCCACTTCATCCATCTTGCTCTCATCTTATGATTCACATTGTTTTCAATCTCTCCAACTTTAGGAATTGTTGATCCAAGATATTGAAAGTTGTCACTCTCTGGTATCTTTCATCTATTGAGTCTACAACCCCTTTATTATTATTATTATTTTTTTTTTTATCATTTTACTGAACTTACATTCCATATACTTTGTTTTAGTCTTACTTAATAGCAAATCTTTCGATTCTAGAATGTCTTACCGAATTTCTAACTTAGCACTAATCAACTTCTAGTTTCATCCCTTAAAACTATATCATCTACACACAAAAATAAATAAAGTAAAAGATAAGTTAGAAGTCAAGAGTCATGTTGCTCAACTGGTATCTTGTTGTATTTCTAACAAATACATTTATAGTAGGGTTCAAATACCTCATCATCAAATATCAAATTATAAAATATAAAAATAAATAAATAAATAAATAAAAAGTTAGAAATATATTTTTTTGATCTGTCTATTACTCTTTTGAAAGTAATCATGGTATGCAACATCCTAATAAAATAGACTAGCGTCATATATTTTTTGAAATATATTTTTTTGTTGGTTTAGTTTCATAATTTTAAAAAAAAAAAAAAGTGACATTGGGCTTTGTGGTCCTATTTTATAGCCAAAAAAAAAAAAATACGCGTCCTTATTTTTATATATAATTTTTATTTTGAGAATTTAATTTATAAGTAAATAAAGCAATTTGAAAATTAACAGAAAAGTGACTCTATTTTTTATGTAATGTTTTAGTCAAGGCCGGCCCTAGACATTTTGGGGCTTAAGGCGAGAACTAAAAATGGGACATTTTTTTATACTTATATATTAATTAAATTAATGTTTATTTAATATTTTTATATTGTAATATATTCCATTTAAAATCTATTTTTCTTGCCTTTTGAGATGCAAATTGACTAATTAAATTTTTGTATTCAAGTTCTTCTAATATCTCATTTTCAATCTATAATATAGCTAATCCACTTAATCTTTCTTGGGACATTGTCGATCTTAGATATGATTTTATTAATTTTAATTTTGAAAAACTTCTTTCTACAGAAGCTACTGTAACAGATATTGCTAGTAAAATCCTATAAGCAATGCATGTATTTGGAAATGAATCTAATCTTTTTATATAATTTAGTATGTCAATTGGAGTATAATTTTTTATTTGTAAAATTTCTTTTAAAACGTTTAACTCTGAAAATAAATCTAAACCATCAATATCATATTAAATATCATGTTTGAGAAAATCTTCAAGTTTAAGACAGTATTTTTGTAAACTATCATCATCTAGTGACTTCAATTTTGTGAAGTTAAATAGAAAACCAAAAATATCTTCATATATTTGAAATTGTTCAAATCTATTCTCAATTAAACTAATTGCTTTATCTACTATATATAAGAAATAATCAATTCTAAAAGATTCTTCAGCAGAACTTGTTGTCTCATTATGAACATTTTCATCAAATTGTTTCTTTCTATTAATTATACGTTTCTCACGAAATACATGTTCTATTTCCATTTCCAATGCAATTTTTTTAGGTGAATTCATTGCAGATGTAAATCCATTTTCTCTATATCCTTTAAAATAAGAAATGAGACCTTTTAATTGATCTATAGCAATATCAATGTGCATGTCTTTTGATTGTAAGTTTTTACTAACAGAGTTGACAGCAAATAATATGCCATACCAAATAGTCATACCCAATAAGAACTCAAAGCTTTCAATTTCATATGTTGCTAAACAATCAACTTCACTTTTTATTTTAGGATCTTCACTTGTTTGTGCTAATTGTAACAAAGCATCTCTTATTTGTGGAGCTTGGAATTTTATTGCTTTTACACTTTCAATGCGACTTTCCCAGTGTGTTTGTGATAATGACTTAAGAGTTAAACCTGATACATTATCTTGAAAAATTTTCCATCTTTTTGTCGAAGAATAAAACAATGTATATATGCGTTGTATAACTCCAAAAAATGATATAGCTTTTGGACAAGAATTGGCCATATCACATAGTACAATGTTAAGACTATGACAACCACATGGTGTGTAAAGTGCTCTAGGATTTATATCAAGAAGTCTTTTTTATACCCCTTGATGTTTTCCTTTCATATTAGACCCATTATCATATCATTGTCCATGTATATCATTAATATCAAGCTAAAGAATATTTATTACATTTATAATTTCATCAAAAAGACCTTTTCCGATAGTGTCATCGACTTTTACAAATTCAACAAAATGTTCTACCATTTTTATTGGACTTGTTGAAATATCAACACATCGTATATGAGAGACATTTGTTCTTGATGACTTGCATCTAGTGTACAATCAAGTATAATTGAAAAATATTTTGTTTCTTTGATCTTTTTGATAATTTTACATTTAATCTCATTTGCTAATGGTTGTATCAATTCATTTTGTATTTTATGTCCAAGATAATGTTTATGGATTCCACCATTTTGAATACGTCTAATATATTCTTGCATAATTGGATCAAATTCTGCAATCATTTCTGTAGGGATGATAGGCCTAGTAGTATATATTGGGCCGGGGGCTCGGTCCGATGATGCCTAGTAGTCCGAGGATAGGTAAACGTTATTGTGGAGGTCGGCATTAATGAATAAAGGAAGGGATCTGGACATGATGGTCCTGGAAGGTGGTCTGAGAAGGGATGCTTCCTCGGCTAAGCAAAGTAGAGGTTAGAAAGTGTGGTCTGTCATCCAGAGCAACGTTCTGGGAGTTTCTATTGATAAGGATGCACGTTATGGAAGCATGGGATCTATGAAATATATAAGGGAAAGCTGTTACCACCGCATTAAATGCTCTTTAGCTAACTTTCTAGCCGAATTAATGAAGAAGTGATACCTGAACAGTAATTTTTAAACTTACAACTACCCCCAAAGATTTCAAGAAGGTGCTAGGGGGACAAGGATTTACACCAGCAATCTAATCTACACGTGGAGGGTAGAGATGAAAGAAGAATGATAGTATAAAGTAGAAAGAGGACTCTTAGAAAAAAGGGATCAGAGAATTAAAAGAAAAATACTGTAGCAACAAGAGCTGTGCTTGTAATCAAATTCAAGAGATATATACAAGAACTGGCCTCCTCGAATTGGGCCGAGGACAATTTTTCTTTAGATAAAATTAGTCTATCTTTACTTTATTGTGATCCGAATCCATTATAATTGTTACCCAACTCATTATAGCCTAGTTTTCCAACTCATTCTCTACAAATTCATTATATTGGGCTCTTTGGGCCTAGATCCTTTTACCTTTTGGGCTTAGGACTCAATTTGTGTCCCTACAATTTCAATTAGACTTAAAAAATTTCCATTATTTTCTTCATAAATCTTTTCATTTTTTCCTCGGAATGCCAAATTATTTTTACCAAGATTCTTTACTACATCAATAATTCTTAATAAAACCTTTTTCCAGTGATCTTTCTCTTTGTTAATTTGTTCTTGGATATTTTTATCTATTGTTTTATTTTTTGACAATCTCATTTCCAAATCTAGCCAAGTGTTCATGTTAGTAATATGCTCTCTAGTTGTTTCATGGTTTCTAATTTTAGAACTAATATTTTTCCAATCTCGAGTTCCTTCATTACATAGTTGGCCAGTATGTTTAGACTTAAACAACTTGCAGCAAAAAAAAATACTTGGTCCGTATCTTTTGAATACACTAACCATTTTCTATCATGCTTCTCCGCATTTGATAATATTCGAGTGTAATGAATAGTAGAAAAATGTCTAGTGTCATCATCTCTAGGAAAAATTATATCATTGTCTCTAATTGGACCTCTTTCTACTAATAAATCTCTTAATTTTGTGTCAATATTTTTCCAATTATCTGGATCATAAATATTTGAAGGAATATAATTCATCATGTCATTATTATTTTCATTTTCTTCTAATTGAACATCATTATGGTGAACTTGTTCATTTGTGACATTTTCATCATTATTTTCATTTTCTTCTAAATTATTTTGAAGTTCATTATCAAGATTTTTTGTATTGCAAAATTGAACATCATTGTTATCATACAATTGTATCATTTCATTATTTTTTTAACTCTTTTTGGTGAATTTCTTGCTCATTTGTGATATTTTCATATAAATTTTGTGTTATATTTTGTTTACTACTAATAACAAATTTATCAATTGATCCTTTTTGAGACTCAATTAATTTTTCTTTTTTTAAGTTTTTCATATCCAGATGCATATTTTCTAGTAGACATTTCTAATTAAACAATATATTTATAAAGACTAAAATAAAAAATAACTTTCAAGTGTAGAGTAAATGAGAAATAGAACCTGATTTATATAAAAAGTATTGTTGTAGTTTCATCGAACAATAACAAGTTTTTAGCAATCTCAACCTACATAAATAAAGACTTATTCAATATATTACCACTAACTAAAAAATATATATAAAAACACAAGATTAAAATTTAAAAAAAAAAAATTTAAGCACAAGCATAACAAAAATTTAAGCATAGCCATAACACAAAGCTTATTAATAAGACCCACCCACAAAAAAACACAAAACAAATCCTATCTATAACCCCAAAAAAAACGCAGGCTTTATAAAAAAGGAGAAAAAAAAAAAAAAAACTTGAAGGCCCTAACAAACCCAAATGCCCAATCTTATTATCTTAACAAATAAAATGAAGAGAAAGCCAACTAGCCAAGCGAAGCGCCCAAATATTTATACCTGATACGGTGAGCAGTTGAGAGAGGCGGAGAGCAGAGAATTAGATTCAGAGAAAGAATGAGAGAGGCGGAGGAAGTTTGCTTAAGCAGTTGAGAGAGGCGGTCCAGGCAGAGGAAGCTTGCTTGAGCAGTTGAGAACAATGGAGAGAATATCAGAGAAAGAATGAGAGACAGAGAGAGGCAGAGAGTAGAGAGAAAGAAGTAGAGGGAATGGTAAAATTTTTAGGGATTTGAGTTGTTTTATTTGTGATTGTTTTGTGGTTAATCTCTTAGACCAGATTTGTAGTTTATCTTGTTGATTTTTGGTTTGTCTAGAGGATAATAATGTTATTTTTGGGTAATGATTTTGTTTAGAACCAATGTTTAACTGGATCTACCAAAAATTTTTTTTTTTGGTTAAAAGTATGTGCTAGATTTTTGTAATTCATCTGAAACTAATTTTTTTTTTTGGACCCTACTACCTCTTCTTTTCTAAAATTTTAGGGCCCCCTTCCACTTGGGGGCCTTAGGCAATTGCCTAATTGGTCTAGTGGAAGGGCCGACCCTGGTCTTAATGAGAATTAGAGTTGTATTTTTACCGAATTATCTTTTAATTTTGTCTCTACTTAAATATAGAAGTATAGAGACATTTTTGAACCCAAAAAAAAAAAAAATTCTAAACAAGAAAAACCTCTTAAATAATAGTATAGAAGTATAGAAGACCCAAAAAAAGAAGAAGTAGAGAATACATCAACATTAGAAGAAAAAAAAGGCAAGTTTTCTAATGTCCACAATTGTGCTACAAGTCGTTTTACCAACTTTCAACATATAATTACCAACTTTTTACCATACCATTTTACCAACCCAAATCACACATGTCACCCTCACACACAAAATTTACCCTCCTAACGTCCTAATTTTCCATCTATTAATTAAACACACAAAAACCAAACCCAAATGGAAGAACTAGCTTTTAAACTTCAACCAACTACTACAGTACAACCCAACTTAAACCACCACACTGCAAGTCTGCAACCATGTTCTACTCTTTCAAACCCTAATCAAACCCAACACATTATTAACCCACAAAACAAAACAAAAAAATACCCAAAAATTAAAATTAAAAAAAAAAAAATCGCACCTTTAAAAAGTTTTCCCACACTTTCTCTCTCTTTCCATTCAAAACAATATATATTTTTTGAGTTCTCTCTCAATATTCCATAGTGAATCTCTTCCGGTGAGATTGGATCTGAGTGTTTTTACAGACCCATCAATCCGGAAGAGAAAAAAAAATCCCAATTACCTCAGGTTGTTTGGTGATTCAATTTCTAGGGTGGGGTTTTTTTTTTTTGGATCTGAGAAATTTAGGGTTTTTGAAGGGTTTGATAAGGTGGGAAAATCAGGGAGAAATTTGGGGCTGCCAATGCCATTATTGGTTTGGTTTAGAAAGGATTATTTTTCGGTGGTTTTTTTGAGACCGAAAAGGCTTCATTTTGAGCTCATCAATGTCTTGGGCAGGCCCTGAAGATATCTACCTCTCTACCTCTCTTGCTAGCTATCTTGACAGTATGCTCTCCCTGTTTCTCTCTCTCTTTTGCTTGATATGGTTGATTATGGATATCAATGGTTCAAAGATTGGATTTTGATTTCTGGGTTATGCATAGAATGACCTTTGAATTGCTTTATATGGTTGATTACTGGATGCTACTAGTTTAAAGATTGGATTTTTGTTTTCTGGGTTATGCATAAATTGACCTTTGAAGTTCTCTATATAGTTGATTTTGGATGCTACTGGTTTAAAGATTGATTTTTTTGTAATCTGGGTTATGATTCACTATGCATATATTAGCCTTTGAACTGCTTGATATGGTTGGTTTTGGATGTTACTTGCTTAAAGATTGGATCTTTTTTTTATTTTTATTATTATTTTTTTTAAATGATGCATGATTCTATGATGTGGATTTTCACGAATATAAGCAAGAAAGAGATGGGCTGCTAGTTTTTTTGACATGTCTCTGCTAATGGGTTGTTGTAATTTTGGTCTAGTATGCAGAGGGTCATCTGGGTTTTTGCTAATTTTTTTTTTATCCCTCTATATGGTTTTATTAGCAACCAGGAAAATTCAAGTAGTATGCTTACTTGGTGCTCTGAATTTCAAGGTTCAGCCTTTCTGGGCCCCGTGTTTAGATTTAGTTTCTAGCTTGGGTTATTTGCAGACTTCTTCTGTTAGGAAATGTGAAAATTTCATAATGAAGACATATTTTATATTCTAGTGAGATATTGATTGAATGGTTCTATTTTAGCATGTTTGTTTTCATATTTAGACTTATGCTTTTCCTTATGTTTCCACTATATTCCACCTGCAATGCATTTTCAATGGAACTACAATCAAAATGACGTATATTCAAATTGGCTTATAAATTGTTTGGAGCAGTTTTTTCTTCTTGCGATTATTTTCTGTGGTCTTACACTTATAATGCTGCAGAGAAACTTCTTGTACTTCTGCGAGATGGTCGAAAGCTCTTGGGGATACTCCGTTCTTTTGATCAATTTGGTATGAATTTTGCTACTCTCATTGTGTAGGGTTTCATTTGCTATAATTTCTTTAGTGGCTGAAAATTTAATATTCCTCATATTGCAGCCAATGCTGTTCTTGAGGAGGCATGTGAGAGAGTTATTGTTGGTGAACTTTATTGTGACATCCCTTTGGGCCTATATATAATTCGTGGGGAGAATGTAGTTCTAATTGGCGAGCTGGTACGATGGGTTGTTATTTCCTTTCATGTCTGTCGATAGTTCCTTTGTAATACACACCCTTGTGTTTTCTTAAGATTGTACTTGTTTTTTAGGACTTGGAGAAAGAGGAACTTCCCCCACATATGACTCGTGTTTCAGCAGCAGAAATTAAAAGGGTAAGCAGCGTAAGCTCAACTATCTTGAATCTTGATATTCTTTTAGTACATGAATTAAGGTTTAAAAGAAAAAAATTATTGTAGATAATAAAGTATACCATGATATGCATAACCATGGCTCTAGTAGTGGGTTTTCAATTCACCTTGTTTACATAGTTTCCTTTAATATATTAGTTTTGTCCCTTTAAATGTATATAAGGTTGGGTTCAAGTTACACAAAGTTTAACTTTAAGTATTGTTATACCACTCGATATTTTTTAATTGGATACAAATTTTAACAAATGAACAGTTGGATTACATATTCTTCTTTTACCCACTCTGCTTGTAAAACTTCAAGATAATCTAAGATTAATTATTATCTCATCTATATATGTTTAAATGTTTAAATTTTGGTATTTTAAAATTATACTTAAAACTTGAGTTTATGGATTGAATAGTAAATAACATTCAATTGGCACTAAATTTGTCATGCATCTAGCGGTGGGATTTTTTTGATCACGAAATCTTATTTTTATGGTGTAATATTGCTTAAAATTACATCTGTATCTTGTTCTTGACCCACCCATATATATATATATATATATTCTATTTCTTCCTTAGAGATGGAGTTAATGATGATATGGTTAGTAGTTTTGTCATGTTGTAATAATATGGGCCCTAGAGTCAGAGATTAATTTGGTTGGTCTTATATTTAGTATTCATTTAAATGACTGCTATTTAAGAAATATAAGGTCAGATATTTTAAGAGGTTGAGAAGAAGGGGTAGACAAATACACAGAAGTGTAAATGTGTGATGTCATAATACAAATAAATATAGATTGTGTATCAAGTTATGAATTTGTTGATGTCTCTTTATGTGTGATTTTACTTGCATTAAAAAGAATGTGTTTGTGATTTTTTTGATGGTGCATTGTGATTGAATAAGAACTCCCAAACTTTGTTCTTCTCTGCTTTATCATGTCAAAATCTGCTTGTTACATGAAGTATGTCAAGTTACTGAGTTGGTATAGATGGTTGCTGGTTGAGCTGTGGATAGATTTTTCATTTTTTCAGAACAATTTGAGAATGACTTTTATCTGTTCGGGACTATAATGAATTTTGATTATATGAGACTATGTACTTATATTTGATTAGGTTTCTTCAATTAGAGATGCAGTAACAAATGTAGAAGGCTTTATTGAGTAGTGAAGACTAAAACCCCAATAGTATTAGCAGATGCTCATATTCCTGTCACATAAGGGATCACATAACATATTTGAGTCAGCTGTTACTAGCTGCTTCCACCAAACATAGGTTAAATGAAACCTCAAAAACCTTGCTTCCGTTATTTTGAAGGTCTACCTTCAAAACAAGCTCTTCTGATTGGCTGAGATGCCCAACCTTTGGAATGCTTCTTTACATATTCTCTACCATGAAATATGATGGGATATACGGATTACAAGGTTCAAATATGAGTACAATACCCAGACAGGGTGTAGCCTGGTGGTTGGAGGCTTGGGATGAGCTGTAGACCGAATCATCCTAGGTTCAATCCCACTAGGAGTTTCCCTAGATTACCTGATACACGATTTTGGCAGGTAGGGTTGTGTATCTGTGGTTTACTTCCTAGGGGTCAATCCAAAGGCCCTGTCTTGGTGAGGTTCCATGCCAAAAAAATATGAGTGCAATACTGTGGAGGTCTACTCTAGCACTTTAAGCTAGTTTGGGAGGGAGATGCAGAATTAATGTAGAGAGCTGGTAGTTAGTTATTCAAAAGAGATGTGGAAGCTATAGTTCTTTAATATCAATGTGTGGCAAAAAGCCCTTGGTTGTATCTCTAGACCATAGATTCTCACGCAATAGTTTCTACTAATATGTTGGGACATTGTCTAGATGATGGCATCTAAAATGGGTGATCTTGCGTGTCATATTTAGTTACCAGTGCAAATGTGAGGCGAGAAGTGATGAATGGAAGCCACATGTGGGACTTTTGAAAATGGGGAAAGAAGGATACAATTAAGACCTGATGGAGAAATGCTTAAAGAAGATGAATGTGAACAAAGTAAGAAATAGGGCATGTGTAATTGGGGAGAGGATATTGCTGTGATACAACATTCTGTTTTCAGCTGTACAGTAGTAAATTTGGAATCTTGCCAATCTGTTTTAGCATAATTTCAAAAAATGTGGTCCGAACCCACGCCCCCCTCCCCTCCCTCACTATCTATGTATCTAAAAATAAATAAGGGTTTCGTATGATAGCCCAGTTGTAATGGTATCTTTTGTGGTGTTCCATATCTATAGTTCGAACCCCTCTTCCCTCTTCCTACTATCTACCTTTCCCAAAAAAAAGAAAGAAACATGTTTTTTATTTTACAAAGAAAGATATGTAAACTCTTAGAAAATTAGAGGAATAAAAGTTGCAAAGTGAGAGTATTAGGTGGATTGTGCAGTTCTGAAGTGTGGTTCTGTTTATATTTGGCAAGTCAACTTATACATTGATGGTATATCTCCCATCTTTAGTAAATAACACTGTAATTTCCATATTGTAAGTTCCAAATTGAGATAAAATGACGCAGGACAACCAGAACAATCGAACAGTAAAATTGAAAGACATAAAAATAAATGGATATGACCTAGGTGTCAGTACCAAGTGGGAAAACCACAAAGAGTAGTTTTTTTTTTATTCATCAAAATATCAATTATCTCCAAAAAGAATACAATAGCTTGCTTATATAGGGAAAACTAAACCCTAGTTCTAATTGTTACAAAAAATAATCTTGCTTTCAAATATTAAAATCCTTATAGCTAATAAACTACTAGGACCTAAAGTATAAAAATACAATTGGCTTGCAAACATAAATAAATATTAAATAAAAATCTTCTTGCGTCTCCCGCATCATAATTTCTTGTGTACCAGTATATGTGATAGAATTTTCTCGAGAGAGAATGAGAGAGAGAGAGAAATAGTCAAATAGCTCAATCATTTTTCTCAAAGAGGATCTTCTTTTACATGGGATTTTGATTGATACTCTCAACATCATATTCCAGGTCTATGATGTAATCCAGTTTATTAACTTGCTGAGCTTACAATCATTTTTGTAGTTCAATTTTTCATCATTTTTTTGGTAATGAAGATTGTGAGAAAGTTGGGCTGCTTTTTTGACTGGATTTCATAAAAATTTTTGACCTGTATCATAACTGTGCAGGCACAGAAAGCAGAAAGGGAGGCTTCAGATCTTAAAGGTACCATGAGGAAAAGAATGGAATTCCTTGATTTGGATTAATGAGGTTTGCTACTTCATGAAGTTCGTCACATGTCGGTCCGCAAATATTATAGCGGCATTTCTCTTTTCATTTCTTTTTTTAATTTGTTCTTTCTTTTTCCCCATCTTTTGGCTGGTTGGGTAATGTTAGATCTTAGATGGTCAAATCTTTGGGAATTAGAAATTTAGAATTTGAAGTTTGAACGTTGTTCAAATTCGTTCTGTGTAATATTTGTTTTGAGTGATTACACCATACAAGTGTTTGTTTGCTTTAGAAGATTGATGGCTTTAGTTCGGATTTGAAATTCATGGACCATTGCTATGCTTGCACTTGTAATTTGTAAAGTCTAACAGTTTAACAAAAAAAAGGAATTAGTGGAAAGCTATTTTCCATGTATATGAATATGATGGCTTTGTAATTTCTTGTTAACTGGTGGCAACCCTTGTGTAGTTAACAAATGCTCTCAATTATGAGAAATTATTCAAAACAACAGAAGGGTGGCCATGTGTTCATTTCAACAAATAAAGAGAAGCTACTTCTCATCCATCCTTAATTTCAAGGAGTTCACAGTCATTGAAATCTACAATGGTTAGTATGTTCTAATAGGATGATGCGTTTTAAGCAAACATTTTCATTTCGAGCAAGCTTGAGGGCAAGTGCTTCCTCTAAGCCAAGTTGTCTTTTGAAGTTTTAAAATGTGTTCAATTATTTTAGCCATATACTTGCCAACGAGCTTAACCTCAATCAACATCTTTCTTTATAGGTCTTAGGTGGGATGTGAGGTCATGGTTTAAGATACATCATAAAAATAAAATAATCACAAGCTATGTTAGTACAACATTCATTGTACATATCCAAATCAATTAAGTACTACATGTTAACTATTCACAGCTATGGTGTAGATGTGCTTAGAAATTTGTCTGTTAGTTATATATATCATTGTTGTATAAATATTTATTCTAAGGTCTTGTAAATGGAAGCTTTTAATAATTGAATGAGAATACTTCCCCACCCGTCAATCAATGGGGTCTCTATCTTGGAATACAGCTTTTGATTTATAATACAGGATATTTGAATAATTTCTCACCAAAGTGTGGACTTTTTCTAATTTTCCTATTATTTGGCGGGTTTCACGCAAATAAATTTTTTGATAATTTGGTTCAAATTTATTAGCCAAATTGTTATCTTTGCCTTTCTCAAGTCAACGACAGAGGGAAATTAGGTGATTTAGATGGTTGATGGTGGCTTGAATGTGTTGTAATACAAAGACAAATACCCAATCCATTGACAAATATGTATCAATTCGTTCTTCTTTCTTTGTTTTAAAGACAATTATCAATTATGTTAGTAAGTCTCTTATTGTTGAATAAAAAATTTAGTATTCAACTTCTATTTACACAAAAAATCAATTAGTGTCTTGGCTTTGATGATACAAAGTAATTATCATGAAATAACTCAATCAGTAAATCGTTGAATAAAAAATATAGTATTCAACATTCATTTATATAAAATATTAAGGATTTGACTTACTTTCAATACTTTTTTAATTGGAGGTCTCCTTTTATTTTAAATACACAATAGTAAGTGGTAGTGGGTTTTAATCTCCACATTTTATTTAGTTAGTGGATGATATGACAGTTTCTTACTAAACCCAAAAATTAATTGGTGTTTTGACTTTGATGAGAAAAAAAAGTAATTATTATTATGAATGAGTTGATATATATATATATATATATATATATTTCAGTTTGGTACATGTAAATGCAAGCAACTCAGTTCATTCTCAAAAAAAAAAAAAAAAAGAAAGAAAATGCAAGCAACTATTCAAGAGTCATTAGTGACAAGACATTGATGGTAGGAAAAAACAAATTAGATTCCAAGAGAGAAAAGGATACAAAAGGATCGAAAAAAAAAAAAAAAGGATTTGCTGAAAAAAAAAAAAAAAAAAAAGATACCAAAGGAAATGCAAGCCAATCACCGACAATGACTTTTGCCAATCAGCAATTATAAAGAACTAGAAATGTTCAGAAACTCCCGATTACACTTGCACCCTTTGTATTTCTCCATCTGTGAATCCAACTTCACTAGAATCATAATAGTCTCCATTCCTTTTTTCATTTTTGTCAAAACTATTTTTTAGTGAAGAAAATATTTTGTTCTCATATATCTAAGGGTCAAAAGGATTATAAAACTAAAAAAATAAGAAGATATTTTCAAAATTTCTTTGAGGGATGTTTTCAAAATTTGAAAGTGATACATAGTACCTCTTAAAAAAATAAAAAATAAAGAAGCTATACATAGTTCATGGTCATTCAAAATTTGGTGGTATAAGAAAAGATATTAAATGCTGCGACATAATAGTTATCTCTCTTTTTTTTTTTTTTTTTTTTTTTTTTTTTAAATTGATTGATATTATTTCATTTCATAATAAGGATGTAATTTGAAAAAATTGAAGTGGGTTCTAGTTAGCTCAACTGGTAAAGTCTCTGATAGTTGAATAAGAGATATGAGGTTCAATTCTCGGCTACACTAAAAACTGATTGGTGTCTTGGTCTGATGACAAATTGAAGTGGGTTCCGGTTAGCTCAACTAGTAAAGTCTCTGATAGTTGAATAAGAGATTTAGGGTTCAATTTTCGCTTACACAAAAAACTGATAGGTGTCTTAGTCTGATGACAAAGAGTTATCATCAGTTTCAATTCCCGCCTACACCAAAAACTGATTAGTGTCTTGGTCTGATGACAAAGAGCTATTATCAATAGTGAACGCTATAAGTTGAAACTCTCTCTTTAAAAAAAAAAAAAAAAAAAACTTGAACAAATTGAAAAATGCATGTGGTTTTATATCATTTAAAATGTAATTTCACTATATAATAGCTAAAACTGATAGTATTATACCTGATGCTTTAAATTACGTGACACTACCGTACATCCTTAAGTTTATACAATTTTAATCTTCCACCAATTTTAAATACAATTTGAGAAATTCGTATTTATGCATTCTTTAGATTTGCCAACAAGTGTAATTCTCTATATTTCCTAATAGCAATTTCTAGTTTTTTTTTTTTTTTTTCATATGCACGTCAAGAATTTAAAAGTTTCATTTTTCTTACTTTATTAAGCCATGATTGTTTAGCTTATTACTTGAAAGAATTTATCTTTTGTTAAAAAAAAAACACATAAATACAAAAAAGATAGCCCCCGGGCATCGTACAACATGAATTTTGAGTTATTATTATTATTATTGTTATTATTTTAGAAATAAATATTGGGCTGGTTATTATGTTGTCCCAAACCTATGCTGAGAGATTGATTAGAATGCTTGTAGCTCAAGAACAACATGTTTGGTTATGATTATAGATTTGTGTTGATGCCTTTTTTTTGTAAATTTGTACCTAAAAGCCCATATGGAAGAAAGCCCAATGAAAAGCAAGGCCCAAAGGCCCACCAAGAGGACCAAAGAGCAAGAAAGGTCCAAAGAAAGAAATGCAAGGGAAAGCGATTTGTAGCAAAATATAGCTTTGCCGCAGAATACAGTTCTCCAACAGAACGACTTTGGCAGATAAAAACAAATTGGGCCTAAGACCCTTTTGATCCAGTCAACATTATTTGACCGACAAAGGCTCAAATCCATTTGTATAAAAAGATAGACGTCAAAACTAATATGAAGAAGCACGATGAAAAGAAACAAGGAACAGCAAGAAATGTCAGCAATATGAATTGCGTGAAGGAAAGAAAAGCCAAATCAAAGGAAATGACAAACACAGCAAGAAATGCATAAAGAAATAAGACAGAGACATGTAGTAGAACGAAACAAAGCTATTTTGCTACAGCAGAAACGGTATGGGAACGAAAGAAGACAAAAACAAAATATAGTAGAGCAAACACACAAGGGTCGGAGCACCACCAACCTGTACCCAGCCAATACAAGGGAGGTGGGCCTACGGTTAAGGAGATTTAGATGGTGTGGTTTGGTGGTGGGGGGAAAAGGGGTCTAAATTTGGTTTCTAGCTGTGACTTATTTTGGGAATATACCCTACTGGGATAGTATCTTATCCAAAAAAGGTAGTAGATGGTTGAGACCATTTGATGCATGCCATAATGGTAGGTGGTGGGGTAGCCCAATCCTTATCGATTTGAACCTAGAGGCAGAGGTATACAGCAAGAACAAACAAAATGAAATTTTGTCACGAAATGAGTAGTGGTGCAGCAAACATGTACTGAGCAGTGGTAGCGGTCGGGCAAACCAATGGGTTAGTGGGTAATTCTGAAGGGATGCCCATAATAAACCAAAAACAGTTGGTGAAGCCCTAGGAGTAAAATGGAGAAATCTCATTGAATTAGCTCACTACAAAAGGAAGAGATAGTCATGGATGAAAAGGGGGAAGCACCTAAGGGGGGGAACCCATGGTAAGAGAGCAGTAAGAACCTAAGGGAGGCATTTAGAGAGAGAGGCACCTAGGAAGAGGAGGATTCAAAAGGGAAAATTCCCAAGGGAGAAAAATGACTCATGACAAGATAGTAGTCAGAAACTAAGAGTAAAAGGAACGGAGAGAAAGAAAGAAAATAGTAAAAAGAAGAGAGAAAACAAGGCAGGAATAGGGACATGCATCAATAGACCATATTCTCCCTCCCCCTTAGCAAACCCACTCTTTGAAGTCCCTCAAAAGTAGTAGTTAGTAGCCACTTAGGCCTATTCTCCAAAATGCACAACTTTGATGGCAAAAGCCTATAACAAAATTGTTCAAGTTGAGGATTTGGTTCCTTCTTGGTTTACTTATTCTATAGAAAGATTCAATATTTGATTTCGATTGAAAATATATTTGATTTCACTTATTAGAACTTATATCTGATGTATTTAGTCATTCTATTGTAGCACGTTTTTATCACGTTAGATGCATCAGTTGTCCTGCTGTGGTATTTTTACTTGCTGTACTAGTCATACTGCTATTATACTAACTAATCATTTTTTGCTGAAGCTTTCTTATTTCTTTGTTATTATGTGTTTTACTTTTGATACAAACTAATCATTATCTTGCCATAAGTATCTATACGTATACCTTGTATTTCATGTTCTGCAAAATATATTTTATATACGTACATATGAATACGTATAAGTACATATACAAATATATGTATGTATATATTTGAGAATATGCTAACTCATGCAAACTAACATTTGCTTGATTGGTATTTTCTTTGGGTTTTAGCTTTGTTTATGTGCAGGAAGTAGAAAAATATTTCTGCAGTAAAAAATGAAGAGTAGTCATTCAAATTGCAGAAAAGTACAGAAAGCTTTACTGCATAGTAGAAGGTTTTACTACACAACAAAAAGCTATACTGTGCAACAAAAAGCTATACTGCGCAGCAGAAAGTTTTACTGCACAGTAGGAAGCTTTACTGCACTGCAGAAAGTTTCATTTCACAGTAGAATGTTTTATTGCACAGCAGAAAGTTTAACTGCACAGAAGAAAAGTCAGTCTTGTGGTAGAAACTGGAGAAAAGTTTTTTTTGCGGCAAAAGTAGAGGATAAGCTCACTTTGTAGAGTCTTCTTTTGGACTTTGGACTCAATGTTTGCGCACAAACTGGCAGAGGCAGAATGGTACTTTGGAGCCCATTCTGCAAAGAGCCATGCCTAACTTCCTTCTTAGAAAAAGTTTAGACTATGCATTGTCCAATAACATTAAGACGCGTGTCTAAGGTACAAGAAACGTAAAAAGAACCCTCGACCATTTGAAAAATAAATAAATGACAAAATTTGACTACAAACTTGGTTGTAGTCTGATGCTAAAATTTATATTAAAATAATTAACATGACTACATATTTTGAAAATTTTATCCTTAGATTGCATGCTGTTTATAATTAACACGCATGTCAAATTTCGTGTAAATCGTATGTTATTTATTATTCGATTTATAAATTTATTTTTTATGCATAATTTTAGATTACAAAATTAATGACATAACTATTGCTCTTTAATTTTCTGAAAATTTTGCAAGCATACAGAATATAAGAAGAAAATGTAGTTCGTTGGATTTGTTAAACTTTACATCTAATAAAAAGATATTGAGTGAAGTTGAAGTCTTAAGTTACATCCAAGTTTATGGTCAAACTTTATCCATAAATAAATACATTCTTTTAAATTACAAGAGAAAAACACAATTTGCATGTTAAAAGGGGATCACACTGCTTAGATGCCAATCAAATAATACCAACATGATGAGTCTTTTTCTTTTTCTTTTTAATTTAAATAATTCAATAGTTACAAAGAGATGAGGGATTTGAATCTTGAACGTCTTTGTTGGAAATACCATAAAGTGCCGACTAGTTGAGTTATAAGGCTCTCGGTAACATGATAAGTCTCTTAAATATGTTGGTGGAATTGCTTGAACAAATTATTTTAGTTGGAAAAATTTATTGGTATAGGTTAGATCTCATGGATAAATCTAGATCATGCATTGAGATATTGGAGAAGATTAAAGAACAAAGTTTTTAAACAAAAGCTTAGATCATAATAGGTTTGTGGTTGTCAACAATGAAGAAGTTAACCATAGAATGGTGTTTGGACATTTGTCGTTGTTAGAAATTGGGCTGGTTTTGATCCAATTCATAAACCATAGCCCATGGATCGTCCACATGATTATCTGATAAGTAAGTTTAGATTTTAAATTTAAACTAACTGATATTAATATGAGTTATCAAGATCAGTAGTGAAGTAATTTAAACTTAAAAGTTGAATACTTTTAAGGATCACATATCAGGAAGTGGATACATACCAACTAGTATTTAAAGTACTCCCATTAGTCTGATTAAGAACTACGGTAATATTTTTGTCTGTGGATCTGAAATATACGCTCAAATTGTTGAGAAAGCTTAGAAGATTGGAATTGGTGTAATGGTGTTTCAGTTAATTTTGTCATCCCAAAAGTTGTTGTTAGATGATTTTGTGGAACTAAAGCACCTTCAAATTGAGGTTAAAATCAATTGATGAAACAAGTCTACCTCAACATTTGAATGTGAATCACCTGTTAAACCTTTAAAATCTCTTTAGTTTATATATTTGTTTCATAAATTGAAGAATCCATCTAACATTATAAACATTAATGAATTCTATCAAAACCCGACTAAACTTACCTTATCGGCCTCAAGACTGAAAGAAACGTCTACTTGGAATGCCCTTTCCAAAAAAAGTTACCAATATCTTTTGCAGGGTCATGTCTTTCTCAAGTGTCAAAGTAAAGGATGGGGCTAGCTTTGTATAATTTTGCAATATATTTGGTGAATTTAAGTTAATCCTAGAACCAGGAGTTGATGGAGCTGGCTCTCTATAATTTTGCAATATATTTGGTGAATTTAAGCTAATACTAGAACTAAGACAAGAACCCACATCATTTTTAACCCCTGAAATTGAAGGTGTAAATGATTGGTATTTTGTCCAATAATAAATGTTATGTGTCACTGTTAAAATTTTCAAATCTTTTATTTATTTATTTATTATTTATATAGAAATATAAGATATCCTTTAAAAAATATGGCTGTAAGCTGTAGATATTTCCTATATATTCCTTTGTTTATCCACCACATTTTAATCAGTAGATCATCAAAGTACCCATTTGCAAAAAGGAAATGAACTAATCAATTGTCTACTACTTTTGCTTCCACCTTCTCCAATTACAACTAAATCATCCAAAAGTTATAGTTAGATCCAGCTCCCACCTGTAGCAAACCCAACAAAATTAGATTTGAATCGCACCAATTTCAATAGGAAATCTATGTAATTCAACAGATTATGACTATGCTATCAAGAACTATGCACTCTTCATTGTGCTTCTTGAACATCTTAGTCTTACCTCTTTTGGATGATCCAAAATCTATACTTAGTATAGGGACCAGATTTGAGTTCCTAGCCCAAAAGTTGGATGGACCTAATTCCAAAAAACCCAAAACAATGAATTTGTAGAGAGTGGGCTGGAAAACTGAGTTTTAGTTAGTCAGATAATAAATAAGGTAGGTCTTGATGACAAAAGATTGAAACTAGACAAGTTTAAACAGAATAAAAATGTCATCGGCAAAGTCCGAAGAGACTAATTCTTATATATTGCTCTTAAGTTTGATTACAAGTTTGGTTCCTGATTGCAATAGTGTTTCTCTTGATTTTTCGATCCCCCTTTCTGTTGGAGTCTCTTACATTATATAGCTCTCTTTAGACAATCTTGGCCCTCCATTTACTGATCATCTAAGTTACTACTTGAGTGCTTGTCCCATTGAACACCCATTCAGGCCCTCTGTGCGTTGGGGCAGCCAATGCAACACTGTTTAGGGGTCTTCTCCACATAAATGCAGCCAAAAAGTTAGCTGTAGAGCATTCAATGCGGTGGCAGCAGCTTTTCCTTAGATATTTCCTAGCTTCCATCCTTCCAGTACGTTCATAATGCACGTCCCCATCAGTGGAACTTCCTGAAATGTCACTTTGAACTACAAGATATACATTTGATCTGTGCCTCGTTCATCCGAGGAGATGCCCCTCCTCGGACTACCTTCCCCAACCTTTTCGTTTGCAACTTACTCATGGGATTCTGAACTCTACAACTGTTTATTCGCTCTCGGACCAATCGATGTCCTCGGCTAAGGTCTAAGGCCCAGTATATAATTTTGGGTCCTTATCCCTACACTTAGTATTTGGATTATTGTTTGTACAAGATGTATCCATTCTTCTTCTTCTTCTCTCTCAATGTAATGGGAGGTGTATCATGTAATTAATAAAGGGAGAGGAGGGGAAAATGATCATTGAGGTTTAAATAATAATTTTAAATGGAATAAGTGGCAAAACAAGAGATGAACAATTAGAAAATCATAAGAATTAGGATTCAAGTTTTCGAGAGAGAGTTTCAAACACATATACTTAGATTATGTTATAGTAGAATTCAATTTCTGATAAAATTAATTAAAAAAAAAAATCACAAGTGACATGAATCAAAGATTCCAATAATCTAACATTACAATGCAATATAATATTATGCGAACCAAATGTTGGTAACTTTATTATAAAATTCTATTTAACGAATTGAGAAACGAGTGAGTTAGATTTTGTCACATCATCAAAATTTTAAATAGATACTAAAACAAAGTTAGTAAATATTTATTTAAATAGATACTTGTGGGGCTCCAAATATTTAAATAACCCCGGCCCACTCCATAGCCGGCCCAAGGCCTGTGCCGAGGAGGATATAGAGGCCGAGGGTAAAAAGGAAAAGTCCAGGCCCTCCAGAGGCCTCGCCAAGGATGCCCACTTCCTCGGCGAATCGACGTTGATGAAAGGAAAATATCCCATGCCCATTAAATGTACTCCACCAACATTCTGGCCGCTTTAATGGTGAAGTGACCAGCAAACCCAGGTGCCTTGGTCACTTAAACTAATGAAAAATCTGCAAAAGCGGCTGAGAACTAATATAAAGCCTGCAAAAGCAGATGATGGGACAAGCCCTTATACACAGAGTTCGGATAACTAACAAGTGGACGGCTAAGATTAACTAAAACGATACTATATAATCAGAAGGATGATCCCTGAAAAGAAGAAAAGGGGGGGGGGGGGGACAGGATTTAGATCAACTCTAAGAAAAAGAAATCCTCGGACTGAGCCGAGGACGAATACGCTTCACAAACACTTAACTAAAATCATGAGGATCCTCACAAACACTTATCCGAAGTCATTATAAAGATCCTTACAAACTCCTAGCCAGGGTCATAGTCCTTATCTTCATAGAAAACACCAGTAAAATTACTTTGTTATTACGCCTATTGATTTCACTTCATCCGTTGTTTGCATTGTTAATGCCTAGCCCTTACACCCACATCTCTACAAGTTTTATTGTCAAGGGACTATTACAAATTGAATCCCTACAATACTAAAATAATGTTAGTCAATATTTATTTAAGGATCCTCTTAACGGGTGCTTTTAAAATATTTGTTAATGAACCATTTTAGAAATTTTTTTGTTATACTTTTATGAGAAATATAAAAAGCTGAAAAAAAAAATCAATTACTTTTTTTTTTTATATTTTTCATAAAAATAGTATCAAAATTTTCTTAAAATGGTTTATTAACAATTGTCCAAAGGTAACACTGTTACCAATACATTTATTTAAATAGGAATGCGATAAAATCCAACATAGGAGTATGATCTTAATATTAATTTGATGCAACTAGTTATACACTTTGCCACAGAGTATCTCTCCCAATCATTCACTAACCTCTCTGAGTTAAACCTTAATTATCAAGCTCAAAAAAAATTAAAGCAAGCCAGCAAAGCAAAGGAAAAACCAAAGTACAATAAAATTTCTCACTCACTAAAACTCAAAAGTCTTACTTCACACTTTCAGACACAAAAAAAACAAAGGCGGACTCTTCTGACCTCAAAGGTAACACTGTTACCAATACATTTATTTAAATAGGAATGCGATAAAATCCAACATAGGAGTATGATCTTAATATTAATTTGATGCAACTAGTTATACACTTTGCCACAGAGTATCTCTCCCAATCATTCACTAACCTCTCTGAGTTAAACCTTAATTATCAAGCTCAAAAAAAATTAAAGCAAGCCAGCAAAGCAAAGGAAAAACCAAAGTACAATAAAATTTCTCACTCACTAAAACTCAAAAGTCTTACTTCACACTTTCAGACACAAAAAAAACAAAGGCGGACTCTTCTGACCTCAATTCAGAATCTCAGATCCAGAACCTTCTCTGTGTCCAAAATCTTTGAATCGAAAATGACGTGGCCGTCCGGTTCCTCCCGTAAGGTTCTGACCTTGCTGCAGCTGTTGCTGTTGTACTTTGCGTGCAGTGAGTACGAGATGGTACAAGCGTCGGTGCATGAATATTCCGGCGACAGATTCGTCGCCAAAGGCGGCGCCTTCGTCGTCCACGGCGGCAGCGAGGGAATTTACTCTTCTGCCCCTTCTCACCGCAATTCCACCTCCCTCACCGACAATGGCGACTCGTACATTCGGTAATTTTTGAAGAATCTGTGCTTAAATTTTGTTTCAATTATGTGAATTTTGTTGAGATCTGGTGCGAAAATGTGTGTGTGAGTTTGATGCGAACTGAAATTTAGGGGGGCTGAGATTATTGAGTATATGAAGTATGAGCAATACGATAATGATTGAATTACGCTTTTGAAGAATATAAATGAACATTCGGATTCTTGCACTAAGTCAAAATTTCATTTCTGTCAATCTAACTGTTAATCTGTTGAATTTGGTGAATAAAATTGACGATAGAGAGAGAGAGAGAAAATGATGGAAGAGTGATTTGAATGAAAGTAAGATCTAAAATATCACCTTTAGAAGTAGTAAAAAAAAGGACATGTTAATTAAGGAGATTATTGAGAGTATGATTTTGGATAAGATAGAATGGCGCAGAAGAATACACGCGAATGAATCCGATTAGTTTGTTGAGGATATATTCTTGACGTTGTAGTTCTGGAACTAAGGCTTTGGGTGCGTTTGTATAAGACTGTTGCAAAATTGTGTTTTGAGTTTAAAATGAGCGTTTCTAAAAAAGTTACGAGTAGTTGCTGTTGTAAAATAGAGTTTTGGGGTTTTAAAAACGTTCTTTTGGGCTCCCAAAACACCTAACCAAACTGACCCTTTGTATTGTTGTAGTTGACCGAAATTGATCACAACTTGAGAGCCTCTAATAAATCATTTTTTTCCATGAATTAATGAAGTTAAAAAAGTGAAGTTGTTACATGATTTAACTGTGGAATTTGCATGAAATAAAGAAAAGGGTTGTGTGTTCTCTCAACATGCTGTCTATAATATGTGAGAAAATTTTTGAAATTTTGTACTGGCGAGGGCATTAGTGTTCTATGGATAAGGGTGATGCAGTTTTAAGTGTAGCTTTTAATGAAGTTGATGGTGTTCATTTTACACTAAGAGAAATATATTGATAGAATTAGCATACACTTTTAACATTTTTCAACATTTCTCTCTTGCATTGTGGTCTCCATGTTTGAATTATTTGTTCCCAATGCCTGACCTTATGTGGTAATATGAAACCAGTTTTGAGAAGGTTAAATTCCGGAGAGGCAAGGAATTGGCTAACTTCAGCTCAGGGTTGCTGCACGCCATTGTTTTTGAGGTGGAAGATAGAGAGACAATTGGGGGTTCAGCGTATGGGGGTCAAAGAGCTGTTTGTTGCACAGCAGATCTTGCAAAACTAGGTGTCTGTTCAGAAGGAGAAATCATTCACCGCCCATCTACTGAGAATCCTGGTTGGCCCAAAGTGTTTGGTGTCTCATTTGATTTAGATGAAGAAGTTGCAACGTTGCCAGCGAAATCCATAGAGATAACTAAAACAGGAATGTATAACGTGTATTTCATTCATTGTGATCCAAAGCTTAAAGATTTGACTGTGGAGGGCAAATCAATATGGAAAAATCCTGCTGGTTACTTACCTGGTAGAATGGCACCACTTATGAATTTCTATGGATTCATGTCCCTTGCTTTCGTGATACTTGGGATATTTTGGTTCTCTCAGTATGCAAGATTTTGGAGAGAAGTTCTTCCATTGCAGAACTGCATAACAATAGTGATAGCACTGGGCATGTTTGAGATGGCTCTTTGGTATTTTGAATATGCTGAATTCAATGAGACTGGAATCAGACCAACTGGGATAACCATGTGGGCAGTCACCTTTGGTGCTGTTAAACGTACGGTAGCTCGTTTAATAATGTTAATGGTTTCAATGGGCTTTGGTGTTGTGAGACCTACCCTTGGTGGGCTTACATCAAAGGTGATCATGCTTGGGGCCACCTTCTTTGTGGCATCTGAAGTTCTTGAATTGGTAGAAAATGTTGGTGCAATAAGTGATCTTTCAGGAAAGGCAAGACTTTTTTTGGTTCTTCCTGTAGCAGTCTTGGATGCTTTCTTCATTCTTTGGATATTTACTTCCCTCTCTGCAACTTTAAGTAAGCTTCAGGTACTTGGTTTGCATCTTCTCTTATTCATATTTTATTATGTTTCTTGAAGATCTTATGGTTTTGATGGCTACTTCTTTTGTTCCTCAATGCTAAGTAAGGGGTCATAGGTGTAACAGATTGGTGTAGGACATGGCCTTTCTGCTGTGTTCTCAAATTGAAAACAAACTAAGTGTCTATATAGATGGATGCAGGTGTCTTGTAAACTCAATAACCAAAAACAAGCTATTTTTAGTGTCCATCTTTAAGAAACCATGACAATTATGACCCTTCTTAAGTTATCTGTAGGCTAAAGCTTAAATGAATTTTCTGTTTGATGATAATAGGAATCAACATAATGTTTTCTCAAAGTGCTTTGTACTGCACCAACATAAATGTGGTTGGTGTTGTTTTTGTAAAAATTAAGAGAACAATAGAAGATTGAAGTCCTGAATGTTCATTATTTGTCTCTTGGCTTGTAATGACAATTAAAATCTGTGAAACCTTTTACCTGTTTGTGCCTTATATGCTGGAATTGGGTGGGTTTGCTTTAAGCCCTAAGCTTCATTAATGCTGCCTTATGTAATGCCTCCTCTTCTTATTTTGTATCTTAATAAACAAAGATCTAGATGATGACTTATATTTGCTTATGTGGTGTGACAGGCTAGACGGATGGTTGTTAAACTGGATATTTACAGGAAGTTTACAAATGCTTTGGCCGTAGCTGTTATCGTGTCTGTGGGTTGGATATGCTATGAGGTAATCCACACATTGGCACTTATATATGTCTAAGAGGAAGATTAAGAAAAGACTGAACTACTAGCACTTTTAAGAAAGTTGTTATCTGCCAAATGACTTGTTTGACTACTAGCTGAATCTATATCATCTATAGAAACTTGGTAAATGTGAAAGAAGATGATAAGAAGTTTTCATTAAATACACTCGGAGGAACAAATATAATGGTGTTAAAACTCACCATTTTTAATTGCTTTATTTATATGAACCTCCCTTTATATATAGTATAGATTAGGCGTTCAAATGGATTGAAGTTACTTATGTTTTTAAGATGGATTGGAAATGGAACTAGGTGCTCTACCATCATATTCTAAATCCTATATAATTCTAGGACAGGTTGGATTGGAAATTCCCAAACTGGATGGATTGAAACTATTTTATTCTTGGATAACTAAGCTTTTACTTTCTGTCTACAAAGGTCAAAAAATTAGGATGAATATTTGTTTGGATCATCTTTTCTTTTAATCCTGCTTTCTTTGGTAAATTTGGTAACGTGGTCACTTGTTATATGATTCTCAACTTTGTATTTGCAGCTTCATATGAAGTCTTTTGTAACATATTTCACAACTTTGTACTCTGCAGCTTTATTTCAAATCAATTGATGTTTACAACGAGAAGTGGCAGAATGCATGGATCATCCCTGCATTCTGGCAAGTCCTGTCTTTCTCTCTTCTTTGTGTCATATCTTCTCTCTGGGCGCCTTCTCAGAACTCAACACGGTAAAAGCCAACAAAAAATAAAAATATTTCATTTTTAGGTCGAAATGGCACATATCTTGGTTAAAGAACTCTGTTCCCACTTGTTTTTCTCTTCTTGACAGATACGCTTACTCTGACGATGGAAGCGAAGAGTTTGACAGAGATGATACAACTCTGACTCTCATAAAACCAGCCCCATTGCCTTCCAATGACTTCCGAAGTGCGCCTGAAGCTAGATCAGTGCAAGACAGCAATGGATTATTGAATGGCGATTTGGAAGAAGACAAGACCGAGTAAATTTTAAACGCATCTGCTAGTTTATTATTATCATCATTTACAATCCTCAGCTGCTCCCCTGAATCCAACGCTAGCAAGTATACAGGAGTAGAGATCATGATACGAAAATTCCATGTTGCGATTGTTACATGACTTTTGTATTTAAATTATCCCTAGTTAGTTTTTTTTTTCTATGTATTTGTTAAATTGGTTATTGTATTGCTTATTTATTGATGTAAACGAAGGAAGAGTCAATGGAGATTAGTGGCATGATTGAATAAAATTAATAGGTTTATTTGTTAGGAAAATTCCTTAAGAGAGAAATTTTGTTGAATGGAATGATGTGAATTCTGCCCAACTAACTGACGACTTGTATTTCTTCTTTGTCGAATGTCGTTTTCCTTTTTGATTCACGTAAACTATTAGTCTTCTTTTCTTTCTTTTGTTTTTAAACCGCACGTTAGGTTTGTCCTTCAAAATTAGTGCATCTAATTTAGGGGACCAGCCAATGTGTTCCACGTCTACATCTAATCTCTATAGCATCTAGGTACAACGTCCATAATTTGATAAATTCTGTTTGGGCCGGCAAGGCAAAGCATTGCTCTTATGAGTTATGACATGGATGTCATGTCATATCATGCTCGCTGCTGCCTTATATTGACTCTTTTTTTTTTTTGAGAAACGCCTTTTATTGACTCTGAATACTTTTCTCTTTTTCTTTCTTTCCTTGGAATGATTGGATGCTGCATAAAGAAAGCTAGAATTTGCTTGTGCGGTTGGTAGCTTGCTTTAAAACGAGATGATTGGCATTCGTGCCTTGGTTTGAGCTTGAGCAGCCAGTAGGAATGGACTTTTTGACGTTTTAATCCCACCATTAAGGTCTACTCAAGTCTCTCACGCACTTCAACTAACTAAAAGCAAAATTCTCTATTAGGGATGACCTAAGGTATTGGTAGAAGATTTGAGTCCCAAATTTTCATTAAGATCCTTGAGGCCTAAAACCCACAAGATTAACGATTCAACCCTTGGGATTTTTACCATTAAGAAAAAAAAAATACCCTTTAAGATTTATTATTTATTTGAGTAATTATTATGTGCTCTCGGTGATATAATGCTCTCTTTCATTCATAAAAAATTCCATTAATTAAATTCATAATAAAATCTACCACGAGAGTAAGCGATTTCTCTGTTCAATTTCTTCTATTGCTTGATAAAAGAATTTGGACACAACATATACCGACATGTCAAGCTATCCATTCCACCATGAATGTGAGATTTTCCTATTTAATCCTTCTATTGACAGATAAAATAATTTGGACAACACGTCCAGCTATCCACTCCTAATTTCTATTTCGTGATGCATCCAACTCTCTAAAACTTCATTGGAAAGCTAATTATAAAATTTACAACTTGATATCTGGTTTATTCATACACAAGACCTTTCTTGCAGGGTTCATGATACTCTGAATTTATTTATTCCTATCAGTGTTAATACATTCGTTCTTCAAATTGGAACATATGTTAAATATATGCCGCAAAGGTCACAAGGTTATAGTGGCACCCGCACTTTATAAAGAATGCATTCTGAAAGATGAATGCGTCACTCTCAACCTTGTATGTGGCTTAAGAGCTTGGTTTCCACTACACAAATGGCAGCATCTCCCTATGACTACCAAACATACAATGTCAGATTTTCCCACTACATTCAGGGGACCCTTTTACACCCATTGAAAATGTTTGATTACATTTTTTTACACAATCTTGATTTGGTTGAATAAGGTATATTCTGTGAAATTCCGATAATTGATTATTATCAGTATATCCATATCGTATCAAGTGCAGGTTCATGTTGTTTTCCCTTTTCAAGTTCTCTTTTCTGTGCCCAATCAGTGCTCAACTTATTGAGCTCAAGTGTGTCCATAGGTTGGGTGGGAGAGAGATGCAATAATTAGCTAAATACAAATTAAATCCAATTACTTTTGGATCCAAAAGAATATAACAGGACTAAGAATTTTTTCAGGTAATCGTATCATAAAGACTTAGAAATATTCCAAATATGGTCCTAACAAGTCGGACACATGTACACAACCAAAAAGGAAAAATAAAGGGTCAGAATCAGAATTAGATTTTTCAGCTACTACTAGATACTCACACTACATCCTGTAAGTAGAATTAATATACCTAATTATCACACTTTAGATTGAGAAAAATACCAAGTAGGAACCTCTACTAGCATGAAATATTAAATCAGAATCACATAGAAGGTGCAGAAATCAAACTTAAAAAGTCCATTAATATATCTTATAGGTGATGCAGCTCAAAAGGAGATGGGAGAATTGAGCAAGGAACAATGGACATACAGTTGCGGGGTTTAACCGCAACATTACATGGATTTTGCCATATTTGAATAATTGAATCTATATACATGGGTTTTGCCCTTTACACATGTTAAGCAATTCTCCACTAGGTTTTCTATGAGATTATCCAATTTCCAATTTGTTCTCATCAAGGCCAGAAACATAACATGGTACAGAAGTCATTCGAAGCTTGAAAAGGAAACGGCCACTTCAACGCATGTTGATCTAAGATTCCGTTTCCCATATATGCATCTTAACAAAGGGCAAAAATGCAACATGGTATTAAGAGTCATCTGAAGCTATAAAAGGAAACTGCTTGCTGACATTATAGAGCAAAAGAAAACACACATGCAACAACACGAATATAAACAAATGAAACCAAAATCTAGAACGTGGTAACAACATAAATAACATGCTTACAGTGCAGAAGCATTCAGGCTGAAGGGACTTTTGCACGATCCTGGAGAGCTACAACTGATCTTCACAATGAATATCCAATGCAGAACTTTTTTCACAAATCAGAGGCTCTGGAAATCCCAGATTGACCAGCACCACATCACCCAAACACTCCACAAAAAATTAAAAGAATTCTTCCTAGTTTCTAATTTCCCAAAACTCGCTCACTTCCCACTTCACTTCAATCCATTAGCTAGATCTCCTCCTTATGTGCTGGGATACAGGGTACCCCTCAAAGAAATCCAACACAGCAGTCTCCAAATCATCAACCGAGTACTTGATGTAATTCTCCGGGTGCTTTCCACTCTCAATATGGGTCCTGAACCGCCCCAGAAACGACCTATAAGCCGGGAGTAACTTCTCCGATATAGATATCCTCAGCTCCTCCCTAAGCTGAGCATCAGGCACCAACCACTGCGCCTGATTCCTATGAACATCCTCGAACATGGCGTTAAACGACTTAAACCTCTCTCTCAATGCACTTTTCGACACCCCAGATGAAAAACTCCCAGTCACATGTAACCCTTCATCTCTCAAACAATACAACACCCTAACCCAAGTCGCCCTCTGATAATTCGTCGCGGCCTGCCTAAACTTCCCAGTTAGCTTCTTCAGATAATCATCCCCAATCATTTCTCTCAACTCAGGTGACCCTTTCACCTTTTGCACAATGTAATGCACATTGTTCATCATAAACAAATGTGCCAATGAAGTATCTTTGTAGTGCTTAGACTTTCCCTCCAAATTGAATTGCAAAATCACAATCACCCAAATCAAATGCAATGCCAAAGGAGTCTTCCCTTCCAACTCATCAGCAAACTCCATATCAGGAGTCGTCGGATCACTCCCGTATCGGGTTCCGGTCGACGGTTTCGACACGATAAGTTCAATCAAAGTTTGCTTATAATCCGAAATCAAACTTATGTAATTCATCACATACCTCGTCAGCGGGTGTATCGTCCCGCCGGGCACCGGAACCCTAGACGGCTCGCGAAGAACCGCGTTTTCGAACTCCGATAAGATCCCTCTCGCCGCCTCGGCGAGCCGAGACAGAATCTCCGCCGCTTGAACCCGAATCGACTCGGCAGTTTTCGCTTCGAAAACGATATCGATGTCTGGAATCAAAACCATCAAAGCATCATGTAAATCCAGAATCTTGAACAGCTTCTCCGGCGATCGGCGGCTGATACTGATCGCTTCGAAGAGATTGAACAGCTGAATCGCCGGACCTTTCACGGTCTCGACGAAGCACGCATCGTCGATATCGGTTCCCAAATTCTCGAAAATTTGCTCGCAGAGCTTCTTCTCGCTCGCGAACAAAACCCTAACGCAAACCTTCGCGGCCCGAATCCACCGTCGGATCTTCGCTTCGAGCTGATCCCACTCCAGCCTCTGCACATCGCCGATGCTCAGCTTCTCGATCCCGAGCCGCCGGAAACTCGCGTCCACCGCCGACTTCCGAACGCTGCCGTACACTTGAATACACTCCCGCAAGAAACCGGCGGCGATCATCCTCTCCGCGATGCTCCTCAGATCGTAGATCGCATCCGAAGGCACCAAATCGATCTCGCGGATACTGCTAGTAGTTCGGTAACTCGATCTACTGCTACCAGCAACATCAGAAACCGAATCTCCACCTTCTCCTTCAC
The DNA here is from genome assembly GCA_023736055.1 of Quercus glauca. Classification (NCBI taxonomy): domain Eukaryota; kingdom Viridiplantae; phylum Streptophyta; class Magnoliopsida; order Fagales; family Fagaceae; genus Quercus; species Quercus glauca. Next base: position 6,190,595 of record CM043319.1, on the reverse strand, counting down.
CTTCCTCCTGCTCCTCCCGCTGCTGAGCAAGCTTCAAGCTCATATTCAAATTCAAATTCAAACCCTGATCGTGCTCGCCCTCGTCCTCTTGATCGTCGACTTGACCGTGAGAGTGAGTCGACGAGCTCGGATCGGAGCTGAACGACATCGACTCGGCTTCCAGAGGAGCAGTGTGACCCAGCAGAATATTCCGAAACTCGTCCTCCAGCCGAGCCATGGCGATCCGAATCGTCGAATTCAAACCGCTTTCGTCGCTGTTGCTGTTGCTGTTGCTGCTGCTTTCGTTGTTGATGTTGGTGGAAGATAGCGACCGTTGGATTTCATCGACGGCTTGTAAGTAACGATCAACTTCGTCCCGATCAGAATCGAAAATCATTTTCTCTCTAGCTTCTTCCGATGCAGTTGAGTCCCACCGTAGGATTATCCCCTCCGCTTCATCCAACGGTGTTCGTTTATCCTCCGGCGGCTCCATTAACAAAAAAAAAAAAATCTTAAATGGTAAAAGAGAAGGTTTTTGATTTTTGGTTATGGTGGTGGTGGAGATATTTAGAGAGAAAAAGAGATAGGATTGGAATGACAGGGAAAATTGAGGGTGTGGGTGTATGACTGGCTGACTGACTGCTTGCGTTTTTGTCTTGGAGTGTGGATTTTTGGAGAGACTGTTGTGTATGTGTGTGTTGTGAATTGTATTAACGAAAAGAAAGGAGTGGGAGAAATGATTGACTTCACAATTTTGACTTTCTGACTTTTCTTTGTGTGTGTAGTGTTTGGTTGGTTAAACTGATAACGGGGTGTTTAACTGTCCATGTTTTTCTACTTACGGTAAAACAATGTGTTTCTAGATAAAATAATGTTTAGGGTGTAATTGAAAACATTGTAATAAAATAATTTTAAAATATGAATAGTTAAATAGTCTTGGGTCCCAGTTTGAAAACACTACCATGAGTTTTAATCTGTTAGCTGAACAGTAATCATGGTCCTAATTTTAATACACTGTTGTGGGTCTCAATTTTAAAATTTGAACAGTAACCATGAGTCCTACCGTTTCAAACGCCAAACATAAGCATGGGGTACAAAATGTGCTTTCCAAATGAAGGCTTAGCAACACCTCATTCATAGTAAGCACTTAAAAAAAAAAAAAATTTAGTAACACCTCGTTCATTTTATAGTAAACTTAATACAAATTTTTTTTTAATCATTTTTAATAATTTATAAGAGTAGAGACGGGTGTGGGAGAGAGTGATTTTAATTTTTTTTTAAAAGGAATATCTAAATTCATTAAATATAAACTTTTGATTATAATCTCTCCCTCTTACACGCACACACAAACACAAGAACATAGGGAATGACTTAAAATACAGCACACACACAAAAGAACCTTCTAAATATAAACTTAGATGAAGAAGGAGATGGACTACTATCTTTGGATACTTGTAAAACTTATCTCATACATATATAATTCTAGAGCGCGAGAACCATACAATTTTTACTAATTAAATCTTACAAGCTAATGTATTATAATACAAAAATAATAATAATTAATTTCTATGTTTTTTTTATGTGACATCATTCACATTTATTACGATGTAGTCTATAAATCTCTTTTTTAGTAGAATTAGTACTACCCTTAGCATTTTTCAATCTTAAATAATGACAAATATATGTAAATAATCTTTAAATTTATTTAAAGATAGAACAGAATAAGTAACATTTTGTATGTGTCAAAATAAGTAATTTTACATGGAAACAAGCAAGATACATTATACATAGTCTTAGATGAAGTAATTGTTTTTTATATTAAATTCAATAAGGATGTGGTGTACAACACAAAATTTACCCCTCCAATTAATTCTAATACTCATTTGAAAATTTAACTTAAGTTTATTGAGATGTTATTATGTGCGGTAGGATGTATTGAATTTTAAAGAAAAAACTAACGTGACAATCTCTTAATGGATGGTGTAAAACATGAGTTTTACACTCCATCGTCCATTCTTACCAAATTCGAACTCATTGTTTTTTCATACTTACCAAAATTATCAAATAATTATGATTATTAAATGACTATATATGTAGAGTGATTATTATATACACACATGCAGACATACTGCAATATCATATTCAAAATTTATCGAAACCACCCTAAGTGCTAAAACTTAGAAGAGAGAGAGAGATGAAGACACAAATGTATTATATATCTCTCTTAATATGAATTGTTTTTCATTGTTATTATTTTTTTTCTTTTTCAATAAGTATTTTAATTCTTTTTTTATAGTAACAATCGAATTCCAATCAATGACCCACCTTCAAGATTGACAACAACAAAAAAAACTTTTTCCAATTACGCTAACTCAAATCAAGAGAAGTATCTTAATTTAAGAGACATTGACAATACAATAGCACTCAACCAATTAAAGAGTAATCTAATAGACTAATTTTAAGGTAAATCAATGAAAGCAACGTTACATATACACTTATTCTAATTTATTTTCTTGTTTTGAGTTGAACGGTGTATAGTTTGTGTCCATTAGACTTCAACAGTAACGTACTGATTTTTTTCTATTGAATTTGAAAAGACAAGGCATCTTTTGAAATACTTGAACTATATCGAAATTTGATTGGTCCAACCAGGCCTACATACCTTGTCTATTTTTCTTTTTATTTTTATTTTTGGAGAATACAACCAGGCCACCTTACTTTAAAAGGGTTTATATTGCATGTCTAATTAGGCAACCTTACTTTATAAGGGGTTATATGCCATGTCCATGTGGCTAACCCTAAGCCCACATAGTGATCTAGCAAGAAAATGATTGAATTTTTATTAACATAACATGTGGAGTTTAAATAACTGATGAAGTATAAGATGTTATTTCAAATATGTAATATTATTAGTGTTTTTATTTGAGTTAAATCTTCAAAGTTCAAAATGCAAATCAACGTGGGAGATTCAATTAGTTTAATTGATAAAAAAATTTTTGTTTCGAATATAAGGAAATGAATTCAAATATGAATTTATATATTATTATTGTAACTATGAAATTATTTATATATATATATATATATATATATATAAAGTAATTATTAGGTATACATGTATAAGTAAAGTTCCACCATGGTTTTTTAGTGGTGTTTAGTGCCTTTGTTCTAGAACCCATTTCTCTCTCCCTTTTGTGTGTGTGTGTGTTTGTTTGTTTTTTTTTTTAAGTATGAATAAAGTCGCACATTGAATAAAAATAATAAAAGGGAGTGATTAATATAAAATAATTAGACCAAAACTCATAGGCTTAAGCCTTTTGGATCCAATCCTCATGAAGGGGAACAATATATTCAAATCTTATCATATCTATAAATTTTAGCATCCATTTAAAAATTTAATTTAATTTATTTTTTTAAATATTACTCATCAAATAACAAGATATTAAATAGTGTATCTCATGATTTTTTTTAGTTAAAAAGTTAATTTAAAAAAGAAAGAATGCCTAAAGGGTGTTGTTTGCTAACAAAATTAAGGGTAATACAATTAGATATGTTTCAATAAAAATGATAGTAAGGTGCTTCCATAATCGGGAATGTATGTTTCGATCATGTACCTGTATTGTATATAGATATATTGCAGTAGTAATGCAAATTATTATATAAAGGGTAGTGTTAGTGAGTACCGCAAGGTGCGGTAAGAAAGAACTTTATATGTCAATAAAGTCAACTTTTTGTCATATTTTAGACCAATTTTATAGGATGTAGAGCCAATAAAATCAACTTTTTGAGTTTCACTTGTTATTTCAATACTAGATTCAGTCATTTCATCAATTTATACTAATTTTTTATAGGTCATGCTAATAAGTGCCCTTAGAGTATTAGTTAATAATCTATTTTAGAAAAGTTTTGACACAACTTTTATGGGAAATGAAAAAAACTATCAAAACATTAATTTTTTTCCCCTATAAAATTTTCTTTAAATGAATTATTTTGGAAAATTATTAGGTACTCCCGGAGTACCATAAATGCGTACTCCCTCCTCTCACATGAATGGTGGGTCCCATCATAAATTTAATTAGTGGGACCCACCATTCATGTGAGAGGAGGGAGCACGCATTTATGGTACTCCGGGAGTACATAATAATTTCCCATGAATTTTTAACCAATGCCCTAAAAGCATTTATTAGCATTTTCCATTTTTTATTAAGTGAATCCCACAATAAATCATCATTAATGAACACCTAATTGTGTCAATTAACATTTCCCTTAAATACACTATTGGGTGATATTGAAAAACCACAAAGTAAAAAAAGTACATTCTATAAAGTAATATGAAAGTTGTCATGAATCTTCCTTTGTATGTGTTTTTTTGGTTATATATGTGCATATGTATTCCTTTCTCTCTTTTCCCCCCACCTTTCTTTGTACTTTCTAGCAGGCAATGTTTGAATCTCTCATAAAAACATTGAAAAAAGAAAAAAGAAAAAAGAAAAAGGCAATGCTTGAGTCTAAAAATTTCCAGGATTCCCATTTCCCAATTCCTTTTAACAGAGAAAGAGATGTGCATTTTTATTTTATGGAAAAAGATGTGCATTTTACAATAAAGTGTTTCATATTAAGGCCAGCTAGGCATAAGCGTAATCTGCTGGCTTAACCTAAATTAATTCCTCTACTATAAGATTAATTAGCGAATATTTAGCAGATATTCATGTTTACCTCTGCTGCCTCGGCCAGATACAAATACAACATAAATTTAAATAATTAAAAAAAAAAACTAATATTAGATTCAAATGATGAATTTAATGAAGTCAACCGATCAACTGACAAAATAGGCCGATATTCACGTGCGTGCATGCTTGCATATACGTATATAATTTGCATCAAGAATAATCAAACATTATCTTTATATAGTATAAAATAATTAAACATTATAAAATCAATTTAAAATGAACAAATTAGTAGTATTTAAAAGTTATAAGACAAACGACGCTGGCTAAGTGAGTCTTAAGATCTCATAATATTAATGAGATCTTGGGTTATAAATTTTTTGCCAGTATCTCGAGGTCATAAAATAAATGAATAAGTGGACTGCATACACTAGAAAAAATAGTCAAATACTAAAAAAAAATCTGAATTATATCATTATTTATAAAAAAAATAAAATAAAAGTTATAAGACATAAGGCGTTCTCACTAAATGGTTTTTAAGGCCTCATAATATTTATGAGATCTTGGGTTAAAAATTTTTTGTCAGCATCTTGGGGCCATGAAACAAGCAAATAAGGAGATTAAATACACTAGAAAAAACAGTCAAATACTCAAAAAGATCTGAATTATATCATTATTTATAAAAATAAAATAAAATAAAAGTTATAAGACACTATCAAGAATTTTGTAGTTTAGTACATATTGAACTATAACAACTTGGTTTGAATTCCCCCTCCCAATTAATGTACCAAAAAATAAACAAATAAATGTATAAGACACTTATTTTAAGCTGGCATAAGATTTAAATACACCATATCAGCTATCTATTTTTCTCATTAAATATTGTTTATGTTTTGGAAGCTAGTGTATGGTGGATTGGAATATGCCAAGAGTACAAGTACAGCTTGTTATTAATTATCAAATTAAGAACAATCTAGAGAAGAGAGAAACATTTTATAAAAATCTTATTGGCCAGGGTACATTTGTTTTTTAAATTCAGAGTTGCACGAGTGGTGCAGGGTGGGTTTGGAGAAACTCAACATTTTGCTGTCCTTGCTGCACACATGACAAGAACGTGAAGTAAAATCGTGTGCTAGTGCTAGCTATATACAGCCACAAGTGTAATAGATGTACAATTTTTATTTTATTTTGTATAGGATAGATGTACAATTTAATTATTAAAGAAGTAAGAAGTAATAGGATTGCGTTATTTTCAAAAAAAAAAAAAAATTATATAGGATTGCGTTTAATATGGTTTTTTTTTTAATTGAGCTTTGTAAAATTTTATATAACAAAAATAAACACTTCTGGAAAAGATGATACTTTAACAAAAAAATATCCATAATGCTTTTTCCCTTTTTAAACCTTTTCTATACTAAACACTGAAAATTTGATTTTAAGGAAAAATAAAAGTTAGGCTCGATATACCAAATGAACCCTACTTTAATCCATTAAATATTATATATATATATGTGTGTATGTATGTATGTATATATATATATATATATATGTATATATTAAAGAATAATATTGACAAAAACAAACGAGTGTCAATAAACATAATTGGATTCATATCAATTTCATTGAATGTTCATATACTTTCCCTATAACTAAGTTTCAATCTAAAATTATATATAAAAATTGAAACTAAGAGAAAGTTCTACCGTAAAAAGCATAGAAGTGTTTAAAGTAAGCATTTGCTTATTATTTTCATGTACATACCAATTATTCTCAAAGGCTGTTACATAAACTGTATTATTAATTTGATTATTCATGTATTTCTATTAAAAATAAAATTAATATAAAAAAAAATCATATATCGAATGGGGTACAAGCTAGTGTCTAATAAGATTTTGTTTATTACGGAAGATAATGTTGCTTTTAGATGTGGAATATGACAGAATATTTGGGTGAGCATAGAAATTTGTGGCACAAAAGAACAAAACAAAACTTAAAATATTAACCTTTATTATTTGTTTTCAAATGAAGCTTCTATTTACAATGATTGTAGCGCCGAATACACGTCCTGGTTCAACGTGTTAGCATGGGAAAATGATAATTAAGTGTACGGAATATTATTGTATCCAAATTTTTAATGGTAATACTAATCTCAGAGTTAAGGTGGGTTACAATTGTGTGCCAGGTTAGAAGCTTAGATTTGCAACTTTTTATATTTTATATATTCATTTTCATATATTTCCAGCTGTAGTGGTGGTCTATAAAGTAGAGAAAGGTTGACTTATAAATTATAAATAAAATATTGTCAGCAAATTAATAAAAATAATAATACTCCATAGAATATATAATAATTCTGGCAATGAGTTGGAACTTGGAAACTTGAAGTTTGTTCATTTGAGCAAACAAATACCTCATTGTTCTCTTGTGGAAAACTGACTCAAAAAATAAGTGAAAAGAAATTTTCGAGTTAAGGCCAAAGACATAAAGGGGGATATGGCCATCTTGCATCCTTTATTCACTCAGGCCAATATATAATTTAATTTGATCTCAAAAAAAAAAAAAAAAAAAAATTACAAGATTCATACATGATACAACATTTAAAAAAAAAAAAAAAAAAATTTAAATCAACGAATGGTCATTTGCTTTTAATAAGAATGTAAACACACCCTGCTCAAAACAACTTAAAATCATTAAGTTACGTTTTCAAGTTTAAAACCATTATTTAAAGTCAAGTTTTTAGTTGTTTTGGACCATGTGTATTAGCGTGTGCAATAAACACTACCCAGTGGAAAAACATTTTGGAGCCTTGATATGTTTACAGCCCATTTGGTCATTCATTTTAAACACTAGTGTTTAGTGTTTAAACACTGAACACTAGTGTCCAAAATGAAAAATACGCGTTTGGTCGTTCGTTTCTGTTCAGGGTTGTTTGAAAAATATTGTTCAAAAACCAGTTTTTAAAATGGTGCTTTTGAAATCACCTCCGCCTTGTTTTAAAACAACAAACAACGTTTTTTTTTGTGGCAATTGGGTAATTATTTTGAACACTGTGTGGGCCCACCTGGTTAGACTTATCTTTGTAGTGTCTCATCTCCTGAATTAAGACATATTTTCTCTCCTAAATTAAAAAAATGTCAATATCGTACACGTATCAGCTTTTTTTAAATCAAACACACACATACCTAACACATATTTCTGTTTTTTAAACATTGAAACATATTATTTAAAACCATGATACCAAACACATTTTTTTTTTGTTTTATAAACACTAAAAACACGTATTTTAACAATAGTTTTTAAACCACAGTTTTCACATCATTTTAAATAATAAATTTTGAAATTCATAACCAAACGGGCTCTTAGCATGGCATCTCTAGCTTCTCAAATGACCCAGCATGGAGGAGTGAGCTGTGAAGCCAAGGAAGTTTAGTTTGAGTTTCTACCATTTAAAATCTTTGTTTCAGTGAGGGCCATTCGTTAGAGGAAATTTAGCATAAGCTTGAAGACCGCAAAGTCAGCTCAAGGTCCATTGTTATAGCCCACTACCCGTGAAAAACCACATGAAATTGGGTCTAGATGGGCCTACCAAATTAATCCTCAAGATCCATGAGTTTTTTCTTCACTAATGGATCAAGTTTCCAACCCATAGATCTGGCCCAAATTGATTACAAACACATGTTATTGAAAGAAAGAATGGGTCAACAAATTCAACCCAAAAGGCCACTAACATGGCCCGGCGTAGGTTTAAAAGACATAAAGGGAATGACCAAAGTTGAGAGTCACATGAGGACAGCCCATATGGCCTACATGCCTGGGTTGAATCTACACATTAGAAAAGCCTAAATAGGCACCACGAGAATTCAATACCAAGGCCCATACACATGTGCATAGAATCTCAAGACTAAAGAATTTATCTCACCAACTAGGCTAATTATAGAAGGTTTAATTGATATGACCCAAAGGTTAAAAAGACTTGAATAATCATTTTATGATGAAAATAGAGAAAAAAAGAACTGAATTGAAGTCATGGATTTACCTCAGTCAGATTATATACCAATATATGGTTTTTAGATTTGAAACTCATTAGAAAAAGAGGGAAGTGTACAAGAAATCAAATCATATAGAAATGATAGACGTCTTGAACACCCTGAAAATGCTATGAGGTGTTTGAAAATGGTTGAAATAGTTGATAGGAGGATCACTATAACTATAGCCATTGAGAAATTTACCAAAGATGAAAATGATTTTAGTTGTTAAATCTCTCTTTGATTGATCAATGTGTGATATTCCGAATCCTCATTACTAATGGAATGGAAATGATCTTTGGATTGATTAGAAGATCCTTTCAATTGGCTAGAATCCGTTACTTGAATGAAACTAGATCTTGTGGAATCGTATTGAATATTTACGATACATTTTGTAGCTTGCTAAAAAACCGATCCTTGTTTACTAACCACACATTGTCTACCAAATCCAATTCTCTCTCGATATTTTCCTCAAAAAATCCAATTCATGCGGTTCCTTGTTATTTGCATATGACCTATTTTTCCTAGGTGCTCATTTTGTATGGATTTTTAGTTTAATGTTTCTATTCAGCGGACGTGGCTATTGGCAAGAACTTATTGAATCCATCATTTGGGCTCATAATAAAGTAAAAGTTGCTCCTGCTATCGTCTTTCAGTGTCAATGTCGGCCTAGCAAAGTGCTTTCGCTGTTGGTATTCTTTTTGATCTCTACTCATTTCACCGTTCCACCAGAAATTCCCTTTGCCCCTATTGTACTCTAGCTTGGTAGTTTCCACTGCTTGTCCAAGGGTGAGCCCTAGGATTTCCCAATTTGAAAAGTGTATTGTTGGAATTGGGTTGAAATGCCAAGTGGCTCTAGATTCAGGGGTTCTTGCTATAATTGAACACGAGGGAAAGAACATTTCTACCGATGTTGACAAGATACTTTTATCGGGCAAGGTGGATAAGGGGGATATTATAATCATTCCATTAATTATGTATCAACATTCTAACAAAAATACTTGTATGCATAAAAAATCGAGGGTTCCGCGAGGTAAATGCATCAAAAAATGGATATTTCTTAATTCTTTTTTGGAAAAAAAAATTAATGCCCACAGTAGACAGTAGAAGGACTAATCGATTATTACTGTCAGCGTCCCAAACATGCCAATATTAGCATTGATGGTATGTATCTGTCTATGAGGATCCCATCAGGGTGCCTTCTACTTCTAATAGGCCATGAACTAAATCAAAATCATTCTCAACTAGGGGTGTGCATGGGTTGGGTTGAGAAGATTTTTTGACCCAACCCACCATGGTGGGTCAAAAAAAATTCAACCCAACCCAACCCATCACATAAGTCCAACCCAACCCAACCCAACTCACATGGGTCGGGTTGAACCCATGGGTTTGATAAATTATTATTATTATTATTAAATATATTATTATTAGTATATATTATATATAAGCACTTATATATTAGCACTTATAGTATATAATATTATTATTAGTATATGTAAGGACTCAAATTGTATTGAACCCAAAAGAGGGATGGGATTCGAGCCCAACAAGCCCAAACAATAAAATTTTTAGAGAGTGGGTGTAAGAACTAGTTCTAGTGAGTGGAAAAAGACATCGTTCTTGTGCAACAAAAGGAACTTCAAATTAAATCAAAGAAAAACTCTTCCTCGGCTAGGTTTTTAGTGTGTATCTCTCTGGACTCTTTCTCTCTCCCCCTTTCTTCCAATCTCCCTAAATCTACTACCTTCTTCATCCTGCTTTCACCGTACACGTGTAGGTTCCATTCTGAGAACTTCTTTCTGTCCCATCCAGAACTTCCTGGATCCTCCGCTCAGTGGCCATAAGGCTGCTTGATTACTGTTCAGGTATCACCTCCACATTAATACGGCCAGAGATTAGCTGGGAAATATTTAATGTGGAGGTATCAGCTTTTAGGAGATATTTGTTACCTTTCCCCGTTCCTCCTTTGTTCAATATTCATTAGTTAGTTTGCATGTAATTCTGTGAAGTTCCTTGACTATTAAAAGAGTTAAATCTACCTCGGACGTTGGTTTGAGTAATAAATCTTATCATCGGACGTGGTTTGAGCTATTATGTACGACTTACGTCTCTTTGTCTTATGTTATTCTCAAAATGGCTCTATTTAACCATCCTCGGACATGTAAGCGTCCTCAGACTGAGCCGTTGGGCCACAAGCCCACTTCCTATGAACTCTCTGTTATCTTTTTGGGCAACTGGCCCCACAGTATATATTAAATATATTATTATTAGTATATGTTAAATTTACAGCTGATTTAAAAAAAATTATTAAATATATAATATATTTTAAATATATATTAAATATAGGTGGGTCGGGTCGAGTTTGGCGGGTTTGTAATTTTATGACCCACACCCAACCCGACCCGCTATAAAAAAAATTTTGTGACCCAACCCAACCCATCAAGCCTTAAAAACCGACCCAACCCGGTGGGTCGGGTTGAGTTGGGTTGGGTTTGGCGGGTCGGTGGATTTTCTGCACACCCCTATATCTCAACGGGTTCATAAGAAGTGATCCTGTTTTTTTCATTCGGTCTGGGTAAAAAGATCATTTTATGTCGACTTTGGATCAACCCAAAATCTAACAAATGAGCTTAGACCACTTGTGAGACCATTGGGCCTATGTTTGATGCCATGTGCAAGTAAAAAAAAATCCATGAAAAGCAAAGTTATATCTACCTTATAAAAAGGAGTCATAGAACACCATTTTCTTTTTTTCCGTAAATTCTCTCTCAACTAAAGTTGTCAAAGCTAAAAACTATAATGAAAGTTGTTTTGGTTTTGATTTACAGTTTTCGCATGAATATCCAAAGATACAAATATAAGGTGAGAAGTGACTGGTTGATATCAAAAGGTGCTTGCTATTTGGTTGGTAATGGTGCGTCCATGAATGTTTGGTTGTACTCATGGGTACCTTGGTTACCTAAGTTCAAGACAAAACCAAAGAGTATAGAAACTCCCCAGAATCCACTAATGGTTTCAGACCTCAGAAATCATGAGTTAAACTACTGGAATGGAACCATGCTTCAAGAGCTGTTTGAGCTAGAATCTACTCAAGCCATTTTGAGCATTCCAATCCCTTTGAGTCCAAAACCTGGTGAACTAATTTGGGTCAAGGACTCTAAAGGTGTATTCCCCGTGAAATCTACATATAGAGTAGAATAAGAAGATTTGGAGCTTAAAAGCACCTAAGAGAGTAAAGATGCTACTTTGGAGAATTGGTTCAAATTCACTACCAAGTACCAACTAAAGAAAATCTGATTTTAAGATTAGGGTCTAATGATAATCTTTGTCCTTTATGTGAAAGTGCTGTGAAGACATGTACTCACCTATTTTTTAAATGCCCTATTGCTAGAGCAATATGGTTTGCTGGCAAGTGGGGTTTAAAATACAATGCTCCAGTAAACTCATGTAAAGATATCATCAAAGTGGTGACATAACTTTCAAAACATGGGATGTATGGACAAAAGAAGAAATTCTAAAGCTGTCCTTATATATGACCTTCACCTTTGATGGAGAAATCAAATTCTACACAATATAATGGTGGCAAAGCTAAAATTATTGCTATTACCAGGAACATTGAAAATAGGCTCCAAGAATTAGCTTTTGCAATGATAAGTGAAAAGCCATTTAGAGTGAAAGGTAATGCGAAGCACTGGGCCCCCCCCTACAACAGATTGGATCAAGTTGAATGTAGATGCTGCAATCTCCCATGCGTTTTCCACCTTGGTTGTAGTAGCTATTGATAACAACGGAGAAATCATTTAGGTATGAGCTAAACTTTATGAGTTGTGCTCTCCTTTACAAGCCAAGGCAGCAACTACTCTATGGGCTCTTCAAGTTGCCCTTGAGGAAAAATGGGAGCTGATTATTGTGGAAGGGGATGCAAAAACTTGTATCGAATCTCTAGTGCCTATGAGTTCAAAGGGAAAGCAAGTGCACTGGTCCATCTCCACCTTAATCAGAAATAGTTTAAAATTGGACTAGTAGAGAATGTAATGTTGCAGCTCATGCATCTGCTAAGTTAGTTAATTAGTAGTCTTAGAAGGTCCTTTTCTTGTATTAAGTTCAACATTCCTATTGCTATTACTAATTAATATAAATATGTCATTTTGAAATTACTAAAGAGAGGTGAGTTTTAGTTAGTTCAATTAGTAAAGTCTCTAATAGTTGAATAAGAGACTTGGGGTTCAATCTCCGTCTACATAAAAAACCGATTGGTGTCTTGGTCTGATAATAATGAACTATAAAAAAGAAATTACTAGAGAGAGAGAGAGAGAGAGAGAGACCCAAATATGGTGGCCCAATTCACCACTCTAATATCTTGGTCCAGTTCACCAAACATAAACAATGTGAAAAAAAAGGGGGTATAATTGAAATTTGGGTCTGATCTGAGTATCTGACACCACACCAAAACCTAACAATTCACATGAGCTTTTTTAGGTAGCCTTAGCCTTTCTTTTTTCTGCTGAATGTAAACCTTTGACTTTCAGTTTTTGTCTGACTGCAAAAATTGGGTAATTAAGTTACTAAATGGTAGCCTCACCCTTTCAGTTATCTGTCTTGCCAAAATTGCATCTTTGTGTTGTGTGATGTCTTTTTTTTTTTAGTGTAAGGTCTTGTTCTGTTTTAGTTTCTTTGCATTTTTTTTTTCTGAGAAGATGGTTTATTTACAGTTGCTTTACTTGTTATATTGTGCACATAAATGACATAATTTATATATTAGTGATTTTATTGCAATTTGATTAATTAGGATGATTTATTTTTCTGCATAAGCTTTGTAAATCTAACACAGAGCTTGTAACACCACAGAATTTGGGTCCTATTAATAAAAGTTCAAGAAAAAGTTTGGAATGGTAAATTTTATTTTTTTGCTAATCATTCTTATATTTATTGACTTGCTTGCAAAATCTTTAACATTAAAGCTTCAATTTTTATCCATCTTAAGTCATTCCTAGGGAGTTTGTTTACTTAGGTTTTGTTGTCCTTGATTTGGTAGTTGTGCTTTGCTTCTTATTGTAGCTGCTAGTTTTTTTTGCTGCTTATGTTTAAAGATTTTTTTGGATGAACCTGTATCAAGATAGTTGTTAATGAATTATTATTCATTCATTCATTTATTTTTTTTCATGATATTTTGAGGGAAATTAGAGATGCCTTAGTTTATATCTTAGCAATTTTGAGGTTTGTATGAAATTAATGAGAATTGGCACATTTGCATTAAGAAACTGTGGTGATTTTTAATTGGGTTTTCTGAATACTAAATACACTTGGTTTTAAGAAATCCATTGACCTCATTTAAGGGAAAATGTGGGAGATAAACTAGTTAACATGTTAAACTTACTGAAACTATTTTTAATAGCTCTGCATTGATTGAATCTTGGTCTTAGACTAGTCTAGCTATACCCAAGGTATGTCACCATCATGGAAATTGGAGATATACTTTTCACCTCACATACAACTTTTGTCGTAATTGTTCCTATCTTGTTGATACATGGATTGGCAATGTCACTGCATATAAAGCAGATGAACTTGATCTCAAAATTCACCATGTTATGTGAAATTGGAAACCTTTGAAGTTGCCACATACTCATAGCCTTTTCTCTTGCAAGACATTAGTGGTTCTGAAGTGTCTATGAGATATTCTAAATCATTTCAGCGTAGGTACACATATTTTAGTTCGGGCAGATGTTAATATTTGTACATAAAATATGTGTACCTACGTTGAAACGTTTATCACAAGACAAATGTATACCGACACTGAAGATTGTCAGCTTCAAAATAGTTTTTGAACTAGACAGCTTAGTTCAGCCAAATGTTAATATTTGTACATTTGAAGCTGCAGATCATTAGGAGGATTGTTATGCAAATAGCGTATTCAAGCTTCTTGCAGCACTTTATAACGTCAAATTCCTGTCATTTTTTTTTCTGGTCATTCAGAGGTAAGGTCACCTTCTTTATTTATTTTTTTGGATAAATAATATGTTATTCTTGTTCAAATTGCACTTATTCCTACAATAATGTGATGGAAAAAGTGAGGTTGTAATTAAAGGCCTAATAGCGGGTTAGAGTCTCATTCCATTCCCGGACATGCATTAGTTTATATCTAGCAATTTTAAATTTGGAGCTGTTGAGTAAATTTAGAAACATAGCAAAAAGTAGGATTAATGATGGATTTACAGTTATTATGGAGTTCAATGATTAGTGTAGACATTAATGCTGATTCTAAAAATGTGTATCAAGATCGAAACCTACCTTTTGATGGTCCGAAATTAATCTTTTTTTTTTCCTCTTCTTCGGTGGTAAACATATTATTTTTAGCTAATATGTGATATTGTTTGGTTGGAATTTGAAGTGAAATCTACAACTTTGACTGAATGATTGAATTAAAGTTTGAATATGATTTAATTTCTAAATATATGGTGGATATTTATATAGATACTTGAATTGGATAGGTTGGGACAATTTTTTGTTGATCTGTATAGTCACTTTATCATTTGTCTTTGAACATGATGTTGAAGAACAGTATACTATTGATATTTTCATGAAATTTTTTGGTTCTGACATTAATATGTCTCAGTAGGAGAATGCATGTATTGATAGACATTATTAACAGCAACGCAATGTCTGGCCAAGAGAATGTGAGCTAGATGTGAATGTGATCCTCTTTCAACCGGGGTCTTTATCAGTATCTGCATATGCTGATGCCAATTGGGCAGGAAATCTGTTTGATAGAAGATCAACACCAAGCTTCATTGTTTTCCTTGGCTGCAACCCTATCAGTATGTGTGTTTCTTCCTCAAGCACTTATGATTTGGTGTGATAATGTCTCTGCACTAGCTATCGCCTCAAATCCTGTTTTCCTTGCAAGGAAAAAAAAATATTGAAGTTTGACTTCCACTATTTCAGAGAATGTGCGATCTACAAAGACCTCAAAGTAAAATTTATCTCGCGCCAGGATCAGATTGCAGATGTTCTTACCAGCAAGGGCCTTCCTTATCAAAAACAAACTCATGGTTACTCCGGTGTCCATTCATTTGAGGGGGTATGTTAGCGATCCTATTTTACCAAAGGAAATTGTCACATGATTATAGTGGCAATCAGTTAAGACTGTTGTAATTTGTGAAAGATTAGTTCAACTTGTTATAAGTTTATAACTACCATTCTAGTTTAGCAATTAAGCCTGCAACCATCTTTTGGTATAGCAGTTAGTGAAGTTAAGCTTGCATTGTTTGTTACCAGCTATCAAAGGCACACGTGTAGTCTATAGATCAAATGTTCTCTGTGATTAATTTAGTTCACTCTCAAATTCATTTTGTTCTTCCCGCAATTATATCATTTAGTTCTCTGCTCACATTTTCTGCCTTTAGTTTTTGCATAACATCTTTTACTACAGCAAGGCTTTCAGGATCATCAATATCCAAGGTTTGTATTAGTGGCTCCTTTCTTAATATTCCGTTGAGTATGATGCCAAACTCCAAAGCTAGGGAGACAGGTTCCATATTGATTAATTGCCATGTTAAACAAAGACAATGAACTCTTAAAAAATTCAATGCCACAACTTTAATATAACCGTACTTAAAAAAAAAAAAATTGAAACTTTATTAAGAAAACAAAAGGGTACTCTCCTTTAAACATCTTTGAATAATTGGTAATATATAAGAGATGCACCATGCACTATAGTATCTAAAACTTCAAAAATTAGGGAAAAGTGGTTGGATTTTCGAAGGTTTGCTCAATTGCTATCCAAACTGTTTTGGCCAACCACAAGCATTCTTTCTAGCCTCAAATCTTTTCAACCAGTAACTATCTCTACTCACATTAGATCCTTTTAAGCTCAACAAAACTAAACATTGACCACTAGTTGTAACTATGCCCAAACTTTAAATTTAGTGCATCAGAACACCAATTAGGCATGTCATTTCCATGAGACACCCCAGCTGATCTAATCCCAAACTAAAATTTGTATAAGCATATCTAAAACAGCAGCACAAAAGATTTTGACACAAGTGTGACAATATCGTTCTATAGTCAATCCTTCTAGCAGTATCAACTTGTGATAGCAACAATTAATTTAAACAAGCACATAAAAAATCTTGATATTACTTGTATCATTTTGGAATAATTTGTATATGTAAGTGATGGAATCCTCTAGGGAGGACATGGCAGAATAGGATGCGGTAGGATAGTACCATGACTACACATGTTAGGTCAGAAATTTTCTGAACCACTGGATTGAGTTTGACACCTACATAAAGACTTTGTTTGATGGGGAACGGAGCTCTGCTGAAGGTTGATGCAACCTATGTTGTGCATTAAAAGCAGAAAGCACTCTAATGCTTAAGTTAGTTTCATACTTAACAATAGAGATAAGGAAGACCAAAAAAGGACTATAACCATGAATGTATAAACCAGTCCGGCGGTTAGGACATAAGGCAAGCAAAGAGGGGGAGAGAGATAATAGAGGGCCTGTGGGCTTCCCAGTAGCCCTGAGGCAATTTTAAAATGGAACCATTTGGATGTAGTCATTCATGGATTTTTTTTTTTTTGTTGGTAGGATGAGTCATTCGTGGAGTTGGATGGGTGGGAATTGGAGGGGAAGTGAAAAATTGAAAGGAAGAAATGGAGGCAAAATGAAATGAACCAAAAGAATGTTTTAAGGGGCATTTTTATCTTATCATACAATAATTGACTTGTTTCTATGCTTTATGACACTCATTCACTTGTTGACTTCATCTTTAATTCCCTTAAAAGTAGGGTCATTTAGGTAAATTAGTATAGCCTTAACGGATGCCCTTAGACCTTTCATTAACAAAAGCCAATTTTAAAATAGAACCATTTGGATGTAGCCATTTGTGGAGATTTTTATTTTTATTTTTTATGAAGAGTCATTCATGGAGTTGGATGGGTGGGAACAGGGAAGGAAGTGAAAAATTGAAAGGAAGAAACCAAGCTAAAATAAAATGAACTAAGAGAAGGGCTTAAGGGGCATTTACATCCTATTATACAATAATGGGCTTGTTTCTATGCTTTATTGACACTCCCATCTAGGGGCGTTCATGGTGTGGTTTTAAGCCATTTTCACCACTGCATTTTGTGGAGTAATTTGGCCAAAACCAACATTGCATCGCACCTCAGTTTTGCGATCACATTTGCGGTGCAATGCGCTGTACAATATACGGTTTGGTTGGTTTTGGGGTAATATATTTTTCAAAATTTTGGACTGGATTGGCCAATGGGCCAATTTTTGAACTGTTGGGCTAGTTTTTCTTTATTTTGGGTTGGCTTTTCCTAATCAACACATGCTGGGTTGGTTTTGGTTAGCCCAAAGTTTTGTTTTTGTTTTTGTTTTAAAAAAATGATGCTTAATAACGACATGACAGTATAACACAGTCCTAGATTACACCGTTAGTAACTTAGTAGCTTTTAAACAAAACAAAAACCTGTAAGACAAAACAAGTATTACAAACACCAATTACTAGTTTACCATTAATAACCATGACAATAGAACATAAGTAAAAAAAAAAAAAAAAAAAATATATATATATATATATATATAACACATATGTAACAAAAAAAGTAACACAAATATATACAAGACAATACACACACTCACACACAAAACCACACTGTACCATACTGTGTGGTACGGTTCATTAGTACTTGCGGTGCGATACAATTACTCTATTTTGTGGATGGTTTTGGTCGATTTAGGTGTGGTCATGTGGTTTGGGGAACACCCTTACTCCCATCCAATGTTGACTTCATCTTTAATTCTCTATAAAAATAGGGTCATTTAAGTAAATTAGTATAGCCTTATGGCCCTTATTGGATGTCTTTAGGACAACCTTTAACAGAAGCCCTATTAATATATTTAGGACTTTAAAAAATACAAATTTCATAGACCCAAATATAGTGGCCCAATTCACGAAAGCTCTAATCTAAAACTAATATTGGCCTAGTTCACCAAATATGAACATTGTATAATGAAGAAAAAAAAAAAAAAAAAAAAACCAAATAGGTTGTACTAGAAGTGATTGAGATCATATGCAATTGTATATGCAATTAACCCATTCCTTCATAATTTTTTTTACATTTTTAACTTTAACATTTTATTTCTTTCTAATATTTTTTTATTTAACGATTGAAATTGAAAGTTGCTTTTTCTACCTCTCAATCTCAACCCTTTATTGCAATTGCACCATGTGCAATTTTCAATCCAACTAGATGTTGGGTCTGATCTGACACTCCACCAAACAATCCACACGAGTCTGATCTGACACCCCACCCAATATTTCACATGAAGTCAGTCAGAAAACCTTTATATAGCCTTTATTTTTTCTTGCTGAATGGTAGCCTCATCAGCCTTTCAGTTATTGTCTGTCTCCGTAAATTGGCCTCACCCTTTCACTTATTGTCTCCGTGCATGTGTGATCTCTTTTTTTTTTTGGTGAAACGTGTGATCTCTTTTGGTTTCTTTACAGTTGCTTTGCTTGTCATATTGCCTCTGTGAACTGCCCTGATTCATTGTCACATATATGTGTGTGTGTGTGACAATTTTACTATGATTTGATTAATTTGAATTATTTATCTTCCTGCGTAAGCCTTATCTAACTCCGATCTTGTGACACTATTGAATTTGGGTCCTATACATATAAATTTAAGGAAAAGTTTGGAATTGTCACCCATTTAGATTTAGATCTATGTTAATACAAATAATATTAAAAAAAAAGGTTGGATTTGTTTTTGACCTAGTATCTGTTAAAATGTAGTCATGTAACGTTTTTACCCTTAAGAGTACATTTCAGATTTAGCACTATGTTAATACCAAAAAAAAAAGTTAGATTTGTTCCATTTAAGCTAAAATCCGTGTATATAATTGCATGAATAGCATAGGCTCTTATTAAATGAAATTTTGATGGTAAAGAATGGAGTGGCGATTAAGTAAACCTTCATTTATTCTTAATAATTTTTTACCATCAAATTTTCATTTATGCCAAAATCTTCTTGAAATTGATGAAATCATGAGAAAGATTTAAGCTAAAATTGCAAAACTGTTTGTTGGTTTATTTAGTGAAATTCTGTTTAAGCTAAAACCATCAGTTTGGTATAAGACTTTGTTGTTGTTGTTGTACATAGCTTTTTTGTATTTTTCGCTTCATGCATTTCTGAGTGTTTGAAATGATACAATGTGGACTTGCTTGCAAAAATTTTACATTAGAGCTTCAATTTTTATCTTCTTAAGTCATTCCCTAGGAGTTTGTTTTCTTGAGTTTTGTTGTCCTTGATTTAGTAGTTGTTCTTTGCTTCTTGTTGTAGCCGCTTTAATGCTGTGATGTTTCACAGATTTTGTGCTAGGTGATGGAACGGTTTTGTTTGCTGCTTGTGGTAACAGATTTGTTTGGATGAACTGATGTATCTAATTCTTTGTTAATGAATTATTACTTGTTCATTTTTTTTTCCATGAAATTTTGAAGGAAATTGGAGATGCCTTAGTTTATATCTTAGCAATTTTGTAGTTCGTATGAAAATAAAGAGAACTGGTTAAAAAACTGTGGTTATTTTTAATTGGGTTTTCCGATTTTGACGTACACTTGGTTTTAAGAAATCCATTCACCTCATTTTAATGGAAATTGGAGATATTAGTAATTATTGAAACTATTTTCAATACCTCTGCATTGGTTGAATCCTTGTTTTGGACTAGTCTAGTTATACCAAAGACATGTTACCACCGTGAAAATTGGAGATACTTTTTCGCCTAACATACAACTTTTGCCATAACTGTTCTGATCTTGTTGATACATAAATTGGCAATGTCACTACGCGTAAAGTGGATGAACTCAATCTCAGGATTCACAGTGATGTATGGGGTTGGAAACCTTCGAAGTTGCTACATAGTCATGGCAATTTCTCTTGCAAGACATTAGTGGATCTAAAGTATCTATGTGATATGCTTAAACGTTTCAGCGTAGGTACTCATATTTTTGTTCAGGCAGATGTTACTATTTGTACAACAAAAATGTGTATCCACGTTTAAACGTTTTAAGTGTATCACAAGATTAATGTGTACCTATGCTAAAGAACTTCAGCTTTATAAAACTTTTTGAACTAGACAACTTAGTTCAGGCAGATGTTAATATTTGTGAATTTGAACTAGACAACATGAAGTTACTCCTACAACATGGCTTACAGTTACATGCCATTAAACTTTACTTATGCATAATTTTAGTACGATAAGATTAATCGCTTTGTCAAGCTTAGATTTGTTTGTTGCAGTTTTAGCTGCTGGTTTGTTTTGTCTGGTTGAAGTTTTCTGGCTCAAGTGATTAACTATCTTTTGTAAAATTTATGTTTTTTATTTTTTATTTACAAGATAGAAATTCTACTCTAGCTTAATTTAAGTGTATATGTGTGTGAAACTCCTCTTAGAAACTTGAACTTCGGCTCTTTCCCCCCACACCCCCCAAGCACTTATACTTGTAGAATGACTATTGCACCAAGGGTATGCGGTGGTCAAAGAAAATAATGTTTTAAAATTTACATGTATAAGCCAAGGTGCCTATGCATTAAATTTTTATCTTGACCTTTTTCTTTAGCTCAAATTCTTGTAAAATGGTGCATCAAGAAAGGCCACTTAATTCAACTTATTTCCCTATTAAGTTGAATACAGAGAATTCCTTAATCAAAAGAAAATAAAAACTTCTTTACATTTATTATGGGATGGCAAAGACAAAATTATCATCAGTACTAGGACGCCCTGATGATTGGCTTGCAAAGCTGTGTGATTCAAGTCTCGTCCTAGATAGCCCGCCAAGGCCGTCATATGAATTTCTTGCTTCAAAAGTTATTTGTGGAAAAGAATCTTCATAGCTGTCTCGAAGAGATGGTATGACATTCATTGTTCTATCCTCTTGGCCTCCCTCTACTTGCACCTCCTCTATCCTTCTAATGGCTTCCATCATGTCCAGTCTTTGCTCGGGATCACTTTCAGTGCAAGCTGCACCAATGTGGAGTAGCTTTTTCATCTCACCAATTGAATTTCTAGAGCTTGCAATTTCGGGATCAAACAATTCAGATTGTCTATGATCAGCAATAGCTGAGTTCACCCATTCGACTACGTCTGTGCCACCTTTGTTGCTGTTTAGATATTGAGAAGGATATTTCCCAGTAAGGATTTCAAGAAT
Source organism: Quercus glauca (assembly GCA_023736055.1). Taxonomy (NCBI): domain Eukaryota; kingdom Viridiplantae; phylum Streptophyta; class Magnoliopsida; order Fagales; family Fagaceae; genus Quercus; species Quercus glauca. The sequence goes on along the minus strand of CM043319.1, from coordinate 6,168,713 downwards.
GACAATTCCTAGACTGTATACATCACATTTAGGAGATATTAGGCCAAAGATTGCTGCCTCGGGCGCCTTAAATGCAAACAATGCTTGTGCTGCATCCAAAGGATTGATCAATGGGAAGAATCCATAGTCTATGAGTAAGGGGTCAAAGTCAGGACTGAGAAGAATATTGCTGGATTTGAGATTTCCATGGGGTATACTGGAGTAAGCAAGTTCAGTGTGAAGATAACCCATCCCTTCGGCAATTCCTTGAACAATCTTTAGACGTGTAGGCCAATTGAGTTCAGCATGTGATGGTCCACGATCACCTAAAAAAGTGCAATGACAACTTTAGAAGTCATTTATGTAGCAAACATTGATGTCTAGATTCACCAATAGAAAAATGCATGTAAATTCACTCTATGCTTGGTCCCAAAAAGATAAATCTTAAATTTACCTATTAAGTCATACGCAATTGTAAAATGATAATTAGAAGGAACATTGTTGGGTTGTTTTGCTAAACAAGCTAGGCTGCATTTTCTAATAGATTGACACCCTTCTTATTTTGATGTCAAAAGAGAAAATGCAGACTTTGCAAGAACTTGTCATAAATCATACCATGCAATAGATAAAGCAAGCTGCCTTTGGGAATGTACTCATATACCAACAGCTTCTCATCTTTCCGGAAATGGTAAGCCAAAGGTGTCAAGATATTCCAGTGTTGTAGACTCGCAAGCTGCCTTATTTCTGCATCAAAATGATCTCTTCCCAGTGCATTCATCTCTCTCATTCTCTTCACTACCACTGCCACCCCATTAGCCATCACAGCCTTGTATGCAGACCCCGAAGACCCATTTCCAAGCACTTCTGCAGATGCCCTCATCAGATCTGACAACCCAAAAACGCCCTTTTCATTATTCACCACTACTAAATCTACCGCCATATTGCCTTTGCCACGATTAGATCCCCTACGGCTTGAGCTACTGCCCTTCCTATGGATTGAATCGGCTTCTTTTCTACTAGACCCGGACTGAGACACCCGCACCTCAACAACATGTTCCTCAGAATTTCTCTTTTCATGTTCAAGCACATCAAACTCATCTCTCTTTTTTTTTCTTGATCTTACAATAATCACAACAATAATCATAAGAAGCACCACCGCTGCAACTACAATTGCAATAATCATATTTTTTGAAATGTTTGTGTTTTTTGATCCTGCTGGCCCCTCAGCTGCTGCCTCTTTACACACATTGCCCAACGGTTCCCCACAAAGGCCACCATTTCCCTCGAATGTACTTGCATTGAATTTCGTTAAGCTGGATGGAATTTCACCTTCTAATTTGTTGTTTGCAACATCGAGTGACGCCAATGTTGGTTGATCTATAGAAGGAATAGTTCCACTAAATTGATTGTTATCAAGAAGCAATTCACTAAGACGGGGAATTTGAGTTAATGAAGAAGGTATTTTGCCTGTAAACATGTTACTAGAAAGATAAACTTTCTTCAAAGACCCCATATTTGCAAAATAATCCGATGGAATTTCACCTGAAAATCGATTCCTTGACAAGTATATAGCCCTCAATGAACCTAACCGGTTGAATTCGGGTATTGGACCTGAAAAATTATTACTCATAATGCTAATACTTCGGAGTTCAGAAAGTTCAAGCAAGGCATCAACATCTATCTTTCCTGATAAACCAAAACCTCCAAGGCGAATATCGGTGACAATGCCATTGGAACAAACTAGTCCATCCCACCCAACTTCTCCTTCACAAGGCAATGAGCCATTCACCCAAGAATTTAGAGCACCGGCTTTTGTAAACGAGCTTTTGAGCTTAAGCAATGCTTCTGACTCCGTTAAAGAAGATCCCATATGAGAGAGGAACAAAAAAATGGACAGGAAAAGAGACCGCCCGAGGAATTGCTGAGTAGCGGCCATTACTCAGCCGGTAACTTGAAGCCTAAGAAAGGTTTTGGCTACTGAAAATTTTGCTGTGAAATTTTGGGTATTATTTACTCTGCTGAATTCTCGTTGTGGCTTGAATTGGTGTGTTCTCTTCATGGTGTGTATTGTTTTGGGAGAGAGTGCAAAGATAGCCTCAGAATGGGAGAGACCTAAGGGCTTTAGGGAGAGAGTTCTGGAGCTTCTTGTTTGAAAAAGTCAGTTTTTTTTTTTTTTTTTGAAAAACCGTTATAACCGTTTGTTCTAATTGGATTAAAGATGCCTTTTTTTAGGTGGGTTTCAAGCTAAAAAAAATAATCAAAGTCCCAATTTAAGGCCCATGTTCAGCTCACAGTATTTTTTTTTTGGATGACCCAGCTCACAGTATTTTATTTTGGGTGTTACAAGCTGGGCGATTAAATTGGTGGACATCTTGCTTAAGTGGCCAACCCAAGTGAGGTTTTAATTGTTTAGACAATTGAATGTGTAGCCACATCTTAATTGTTTTTTTTTTTTTAAATTTATTTTTAGATATTGTTTGTATCTATCATTTTTACATATAAGATCATTTCAGATGTAATTCTATACATCTAACTACATTTTTTTAAGAATCTTTCTTTAAGAATCTTTTGCCTCGTATTTATTTACACTTTTTTATTCTTATTAGTGTATAGTAAAAGTGATATCAATGATTAATGTAAATGAAAGAAAAATTACTCTAATCACAATAGAAAAATTTAAGTCCCCTCCTTTTATTTTATTCAAAGTGATTTGTGGTTAGAGTTACCCCCCTCTCTCTCTCTCTCTCTCTCTCTCTCTCTCTCTCTCTCTCTCTCTCTCTCTCTCTCTCTCTCTCTCTCTCTCTCTCTCACACACACATTTTTTAAGGTCATTACTCATTAGCACATAGATAGAGATAGTTCTCTCCATCTCTTAAATCCTTTATGTTCTTAATAAAATATAAATTTAACATATGCTAAAAGATTTAACGACAAGGCCTTTAATATTTTTGAAATATAATATTATGGAACATATTATTATTTTTTTATATTTTTTAAACCATTGCTACTATTATCTTGAATAAAAATTATTAACCTTAAAAAAAAAAAAAAAAAAAAAAGGACTCACGCATATGCTCAAACACTTGTGTGTGTGGGGGGTACCCATAGTTATTGGGTGTGGGGCCCCAAATATTTAACAATTTCGGTCCACTCCATATCCGGCCCAAGGCCCGCGCCGAGGAGGATATAGAGGTCGAGGATGCCCACCTCCTCGGCCTACCGACGTTGATAGAGGGAAAATATCACTCACCCATTAAATATACACAACTAACACTCTGACCGCTTTAATGCTGAAGTGACCAGCAAACCCAGATGCCTTGGTCACTTCAACTAATAGAAGGCCTGCAAAGGCGGCTGGGAACTAACAGAAAGCCTGCAAAGGCAGGTGATGGGACAAACCCATAGACACAGAGTTCGGATAATCGACAAGTGGACGGCGGAGGATTAACCAAATGAGAATATATAACAGATAGAATCCCCAAAAGAGGGAGGGAGGGGCATTGAAGAACAACCCTTGTGTTTATCAGGTCTAAGGAAAAAGGTCCTCGGACTGAGTCGAGGATGAGCATGCCTCACAAACACTTAACCAAAATCATCACAAAGATCTTCACAAATACTTAACCAAAGTCGTTATAAAGATCCTCATAAACATTTAACCAAGGTCATGGTGATTATCCTAAAAAACACTTAGTCAAATTCCTTTGTTATTATTCCTATGAATTTCATATTATCCATTATTTGCTTTGTTGGTGCCTAGCCCTTCTACCCACCCTCTACAAATTTTATTGTTATGGGTCTATTACAAATTGAGTCCCTACAATTGGCGCCGTCTGTGGGAAGGACTTGTGCACCAGCAAGTGCGACGGTCGGTGTGAAAAACTCAAGAGCAACGCTTTAAAAAAAAAAAAAACACCAAAACAATACAGTTTACAGCAACAACATTCATCCAGAAGTCAACAATCACAAGAAATAAGAATATGCGAAAAATAAAAGAGACAAAACAAGTCTACTTCTTTGTTAATATATGAAGAAAAAGTTACATCTCTTACAAGTGATGCCCGTGGGGCTTGTTCTAAAGCTAACTACAAAGACAGACGCCTAACAAAGCTGGCAGAGGAACAAAAGATAGAAAAGAAGGCTGGTTGTGAAGTAAGAGAAGAGGAAATGAAGGACGGAAGGCTGGTTGAGGAGCAAAAGAGGAGGAGAGAGATGGAGAAGAGGGAAGGAAGGCAACATTAAAGGCGGAAGAGACCGCGGCACCGGGTGGTTCCACCTCCTGGTTCTGCCTAGTTTCCCTCCCAGCCCCATCGTTGCCAGCTTGGAGGGTCACAGACCCAAATCCAAGGGAAGGAGGTTACGTTCTTTCTGGATCCTTCTCTAGACAACAAGGAGGGTTCCACCACTGATTAGGTTGAAAAGAAGGAGAATCTCCGGCCTTCTCCTGCCCCAACCCCAACATGACGTCTAGGGTCGGGGCGCCATCCTCGGCTCCTGAGAGGGGCTAGGCATCCTCAAGAATGCCCTTTCCAAGGGCCAATTCATTTGGAGGGGCTCAAGATGCTATTTTTTACAGAACCCCTAGGCAGTGTCTTTGGGAGAGTTTAAGATGAATGTTTGTCAAGTGTGAAGGAAAAGGTCGCCCCAGAAACGCCTTATATAGAGGGTGGAAAGTTGGTGAGAGCCAATCCGCATTAAATCCTAGGAAGAGATTTCTGGAGGCAATAATTCCGCCCAAATTCCAGGGGGCTTATCCACCGTTAGATCCTCGTAAATCCACAAATGACATTAATGAGGAGGCGCCTCATTAACGAGGAGGCACCGAAGCGTCAAAACGCGTTACTCGAACAACCCAAGAGACGCCTCGTAATCAGAAGAGTCACGCCAAACGAAGAGGCAGAACAGAGCAGAGTCTTCTCCTACCCCAACCCCAGCATGCGTTTGTTATTATTTTGCTTGAAAAGTGTATTTATTTAATGTTTATTATAGATTATAGCAATGTAAAATTAAATGGCTATGGATAAATAGATAAGATAGTAAATAAAATGAGAAAACTAGGTACTGGACAGAACTAAGGCATTGCATGGTCCTCGGACTTAAGCCTCTGGAGAAACCAGATACTTCAGATGAGAAAACTAAGTGTTAGACAGAACCTAGGCATTGCATGGTCCTTGGACTCAAGCCTCTGGGGAAACTAACCACTTAAAATAAGAAAACTAGGTACTGGACAGAACTAAGGCATTGCATGGTCCTTGGACTCAAGCCTCTGGAGAAACCAGATACTTCAGATGAGAAAACTAAGTGTTAGACAGAATCTAGGCATTGCATGGTCCTCGGACTCAAGCCTCTGGGGAAACTAACCTCTTAAAATGAGAAAACTAGGTACTGGACAGAACCAAGGCATTGCATGGTCCTCGGACTCAAGCCTCTGAGGAAACCAGATACTTCAGATGAGAAAACTAAGTGTTAGACAGAACCTAGGCATTGCATGGTCCTTGGACTCCAGCCTCTGGGGAAACTAACCACTTAAAATGAGAAAACTAGGTACTGGACAGAACCAAGGCATTGCATGGTCCTCGGACTCAAGCCTCTGGAGAAACCAGATACTTCAGATGAGAAAACTAAGTGTTAGACAGAATCTAGGCATTGCATGGTCCTCGGACTCAAGCCTCTGGGGAAACTAACCACTTAAAATGAGAAAACTAGGTACTGGACAGAACCAAGACATTGCATGGTCCTCGAACTCAAGCCTCTGGGGAAACTAGATACTTCAGATGAGAAAACTAAGTGTTAGACAGAACCTAGGTATTGCATGGTCCTCGAACTCAAGTCTCTAGGAAAACTAACCACTTAAAATGAGAAAACTAGGTACTGGACAGAACCAAGGCATTGCATGGTCCTCGGACTCAAGCCTCTGGGGAAACCAGATACTTCAGATGAGAAAACTAAGTGTTAGACAGAACCTAGGCATTGCATAGTCCTCGGACTCAAGCCTTTGGGGAAACTAGCCACTTAAAATGAGAAAACTAGGTACTGGACAGAACCAAGGCATTGCATGCTCCTCGGACTCAAGCCTCTGGGGAAACCAGATACTTCAGATGAGAAAACTAAGTGTTAGACAAAACCAAGGCATTGCATGGTCCAAGGACTCAGGCCAACGGAAAAACCATATCCGTATGAAACACTAAGTGCCAGGAAAAATCAAGGTCCTGCATGGTCTTCGGACTCAAACCTATGGAGAAACTAGTCACTATACGACGATACAAGCACTGGGCAGAAATAGGCTTTGATACTAACCAAAGGCCCAAACTTATGGCAAAGCCGATCCCTTGGGTGCTAAGCGATGAATCCTGCTAAGGACGAAAACCAAGCGAAGACGAGCACTAAAAGCATAACAAACTTAAACCTACCTCTCCTAGAAGAATTAGCAAGGAACTCAGGCGGTAAATTATAGATCGAGGAGAAAAGAAAAACTTACCAAAGTAAGAAAAAACTCCTCGGACAGGCCTTTTGCGCTAAAAGAAAGTTACAAGAGCAGTTGAGATGACAGCGACACTGACAGAGATGTAAGGTTCAACAAAGGCGCGAAAATGCACCGAGAAGGTCAAAATCCTCCTCCCCGCCTGAGAGGTCGGGCAGCAGAATTTTGAGGGGCTATTGTGGGGCCCCAAATATTTAACAATTCCGGTCCACTCCATATCCGGCCCAAGGCCCGCGCCGAGGAGGATATAGAGGCTGAGGATGCCCACCTCCTCGGCCTACCGACGTTGATAGAGGGAAAATATCACTCACCCATTAAATATACACAACTAACACTATGGCTGCTTTAATGGTGAAGTGACCAGCAAACCCAGATGCCTTGGTCACTTCAACTAATAGAAGGCCTACAAAGGCGGCTGAGAACTAATAGAAGGCCTGCAAAGGCGGCTGAGAACTAACAGAAAGCCTGCAAAGGCAGGTGATGGGATAAACCCATAGACACAGAGTTCGGATAACCGACAAGTGGACGGCGGAGGATTAACCAAATGAGAATATATAACAGATAGAACCCCCAAAAGAGGGAGGGAGGGGCATTGAAGAACAACCCTTGTGTTTATCAGGTCTAAGGAAAAAGGTCCTCGGACCGAGCCGAGGATGAGCATGCCTCACAAACACTTAACCAAAATCATCACAAAGATCTTCACAAATACTTAACCAAAGTCGTTATAAAGATCCTCATAAACATTTAACCAAGGTCATGATGATTATCCTCAAAAATACTTAGTTAAATTCCTTTGTTATTATTCCTATGAATTTCACATCATCTATTGCTTGCTTTGTTGGTGCCTAGCCCTTCTACCCACCCTCTACAAATTTTATTGTTATGGGTCCATTACAAATTGAGTCCCTACATTGGGGATTTATTTTTTGGAGTTATTACATAATATAATGAATAACTATTACAAAATTTTCGGTAACGAATAACTGTTCATCTCTTTTTTTTTTTTCCCCCCTAAAAAAAATCCCCATTTTATTGTATCTAAAACAAATCACACATCAATTTGTAAATATCACAACACTATATACTATAATAACAGCAGCATCACTGAAAGATTATTTTTCCACTTCAAAACACATCATCCAACATTGAATCCAGTTACATTTCCTAGATGGATCTTGGGGTGGCTTTGGCATAACAATCATATAGACTTTTTCGTTTTCCTTTTCTTTTTCCCTGATTTGGCGCCTATCAAGTATCAACTAACCTCCTTGAATAGTCTTTCAATTGAAACTTACTAGAAGGTGGCTGAATACTTATACTATAATAGTCAGATGTGCTGGCTTGTGTCATTTCTTGGCACAACGACTGGCCTCAGTTACGCTTTGCACCAATTCCTTATCTAGGTGCTAAATTTTCTCAGATGCATAATTCATAATTCATTGACTAAATCTTATCAAGTAACTCAATTCCTAATTTTCTATCGAAGGGAGAACCAATTCTTTATCTCTGATTCAATATTGACATGATGAAACTGAAAAACCATTCCATTTTTCAAGGTTCAAATTTTTTTTATTTTATTTTTATTGCTTTTTAGTGCTTGTTCATCATGTAGATCAGGAATTAATATGCAATTTGAGAAGAAAAATTATCTAGTAGACAATCAAATAAGCAAATTGCTAACTTTAAAAATATTTTTCATACTTATTAAAATGAAATTGTTTCATCACTGTAACTCAGTCATTTTCCTTATAACACTATATGTAACACTAAATGATGATTATTCATTATCATTAAGTCAAGATACCAATCGATTTTTGGTATAGGTAGGATTTGAATTCCAATTTTCTCATTCAAAAGCACAAAATTTTACGAATTGAGGTAATTAGAATTCACTACGAAAGTATTACTTACGATGAATTTTTTTATTGACTAAAGCTCTTATTTATTTATTATTTTTTTTAGAAGTAGCATAACTTATTTAGTAATTATTAATATAATAAATATTTTTTGTAATGAAATAGCATATGAAGCAACAATTTAAATAATAATTTATATTATTTATAAGAGGATTCTCCTCTTTAAACTGGACTTTTATGTAGTTTAAAAATACCCATAAACCTTAGGTTTAATAAGGAAATAATTTAAGGACAATCTGGTAAAAATATATTTTCAACTTCACTTAAAATGCCTAAAAAATAGGATACTCTCCTACTAATCCATGTTTACAAAACAAACTTATCCAAAATTAAAAAAATAAAAATAAAAACAAAAAAGGAAAATTAAGACACTAAACCAAAAAAAAAAAAAAAGCCAACTCTTTGCATTGTAATAGTGCAATCGCCATAATAAGTTTCAAATCATTTCAAAAGCCAAAATTTTGAAATGCCTTAACTTTACACTTATTTTTATTTTTAATTATGTAACTTTCAAATTTTACATAATTAAATAATTCTTAAAGTTATTATTTGCTTAGGTTATTAACATCATATTCGAGTAGGTTTCAGCTAATTTAATCGGTAAAATCTTTTATAGTAGAATTAGAGATTTTGGGTTAAATTCCTGTCTACATCAAAAACCAGTTGGTATTTTAATCTGATGATAAAAAATAAAAAAAAAAAAAAAAAAAAAAACATATTCAAAAGCATGTTAATCAATGCAATAACCTTACATGCGATGATGCGAAGATGATGGCTAAAAAGATATTAGGTCAATAATAAATTTTGGAATATTTTAAAATTTAGATCCAATTCATTTGAAATGGTTATACAATTCACTCAATCTCTCACCCATTCTCTTTTCTGTCGGATCCCGATTTTGAGGACTTTTTCAATAAAGTTACTCTTATAAAGTCAATTCAATACATTAATTTTGGGTCATCATATATGAAGAGAAGTTGAACCCTTTTAATTGTATAGTTTTTGTAGTACAAGTAAGAAATGGTTAGGTTAGTAAATGTTTCCATCTCTTTAGACATATCCAAATTTGATAGACTGATCAATCGCCCTCAATTTCAAGTCACTATTTTTCTCTTGTTAAATAGGAATTCGAATATTGCTATACATACAATTTTCGTAACAGACAAAAAGAAATAGTTAGGTATGGAATTAAATTACAACTCATGTTTATTGGACTGACCAAGTTGGCTTTTGGAATTTTCTTTAAATTTTAATCATGTGTTATGGAAAATTATTTTATTCCATGGTGTATAGGATAGTATTTGAATCTTCGACTTTAGTTCCCCAAATTGCAATCTGAATAATTTAAAACAATTTTGTAATTGACCAACTATTGTTTGCTTGGCTACTTTAATCATGTGTTATGGAAAATTATTTTATTCCATGGTGTATAGGATAGGATTTGAATCTTCGACTTTAGTTCCCCAAATTGCAGTCTGAATAATTTAAAACAATTTTGTAATTGACCAACTATTGTTTGCTTGGCTACACAAATTGAATATGGTAATGACGACTTTGATGATATCATGTAGTCAGTGTCTTCTAGAGCACAAAAAATTTTCCTCCCCATCTCACCCATACGCTTAAATATACAACTAGTAGAGATTGATAATGATATGTTTCGAATTTTTGTATTATGGAGTTTGGCCAAATCTGCCAACCAATTGAGAGTAACATGAAAAACCCACGTTTTAAATACAAGTACTTCCATTTAAATTTATAAAAAAGAAAACGAGTGTTTTAAGTCGTCCCAAAAGAAATGATTATTTTGAGAGTTAAGAAAATGAGATATGATATAGATATGTTCGAATTAAAATAAAATCAAAGTTTGAGTTGGAGACACCTGGAAAAGTATAGGAATATTACAGTATATGAATGATATGACATTTTATCTTGAACAACTTTTGAAACTTTTTATGATTGTGATCCGTGGTATTTTTACTCAAAGGTTAAAAAGTGATTTCCTTCCAAGTTTTGGGTTATTATTGATAAATATGATCATCATCAATATGGGATTTTGGCTTAATCCTTTGGCAAGATCTTGAATTTTGAGGAATTGGTAGAGTTGCTACCAATTTTAAGATACTTTTAGTTTGATTAGAGCCACCTAATATTTAATTGGTTTTATCACCTGCTTAAGGCTAAGGAAATTAAGTCTTGTATATCTACAAACCATTAAACTTAAATAAGTTCATTAGTTTGGGTTGAGATGTAAATCTAGAGGTTCAATGTTCAATTCAGCACACTATTAGTTCATGAAGTTTTCAAAATGTCTTATAGGCAAAAAGGGAATAATCTAGTCAGAGGTTGAGACATCACTTCTTAAAAAAAAAAAAACAAAACAAAGCAAAAAAAAAAAAAATTAAGTTTCAACTTTCAAGATTCTTTTTTTTGTGTGGAGAAGGTATTACATGTAGTATTCATTTAATTATGCTTGCCGTATTTTGATTATCCCTAAATCTTACTGATTCATAAGTTATTATATTTATTGAATAAAGCTAAGCAAATTGAGTCTTGTATATCTACAAAACATTAAATTTAAATAGGTTCATTAGTTTGGAGTGTGATGTAAATCTAGAGGTCTCATGTTCAATTTACCACACTATTGGTCAATAGAGTTTTCGAAGTGTCTTACGGATAGGAAGTGAATAATCTAGTAAGAGGTTGAGACATCACTTCCTTAAACAAACAAAAAAACAAATAATAAGTTTCAACTTTTAACGTTCTTCTTTACGTGTAGGGAAGGTATTACATGTAGTATTCATTTAATTACACTTGCTGTATTTTGATTATCTCTAAATCTTATTAATTCATAAATTATTATATTTATTGAATAAAATATAAACCATACTAAAAGAAATAAATGATGGGATTCTCATTAAAAAAAAATTTATATATGATAGAATTAGTTGGATAAGGCCCAAGGTTTAGAGGGACAAAACACAGTGCCAGCTTATGCGCTACAACCTTATATGCTAGTACTAAATTGGACTCTTTACAAAAAAATCAAAACTCACAATTGCGTAAGGATTGTTGCAGCCGTGAAATATACTCCAGAATATGTCCACATATAAGAGAGGGATGAATTAATTGGCAAGCTTTTGTGTATGAGCATACGGTGTATGTATAAGTAGCAAGATTCACATTTTTTCATGTATTATTATTTGTTTTGTTTTTTGCCAAAGAAACAAAAATGAAGTGAAAATTTTTGCATGCCACTGTGAGGCTTGCTCGAGCTGTTGAACAACCTTAATTAGTAGAAATTAGGTAACCAAAAACAAATCCACATGCTCATTGTGGTTTGAGAAAAATAGGGCTTCCATTTTTAAGCCATGGAATTTTAAAAGGCTTTCTCAGCCAAAAAAAAAAAAAATTAAAAGGCAACTTTTTTTCTTTTATTGTTTGACATTGTTACTTACCAAAATAAATATATGACATTATTTTAAGTATTTATTGGTCAATTGAATAACTAAGATAAAATAGTTTAGATGGTTTAGATTTATAAAGTAGGTCATCTATCTCTCTCTCAAAAAAAAAAAAAAAAAAAAGAATAAATAGGTCATCACTCATTCACCTTTTTTTTTTTTTTTTTGTGTGGAGAAAATCATTCACACACATATAGATTAATATGCAAAGTTTAGAAAAAGTTCAATTAGAATTTGAAATTAAAATCCAATTTTGTACTACATGCCTAAATTTATGTAGGGGTCACACCATAATTATCCACTTAAATTTGTGCCATATGTCCACTTAATTTTTTTAATCTTTGTGCCAAGTGAGTTAATGAGTGCAAAATACTAATAATATAATATTAATGAACTACAAAATTAAAAAAAAAAAAAAAAAACCAACCACATATACTCAATAAAAATCATCATACAACAAAAATCACCACATGTTTTATCTTATTAAAAATTAGAAAAGAAATGATCATAAGTAGTGTTAAGTTTAGGTAAGAATTTTAATATGTGACTAATTATGTTTACTTTAAAAAAAATGACAAAAAATTGTGTTTAATTTTAAATGTATATATACGTATGCATTAATGCATGTGTTACATGTTATTTTTTATTTTATTTATAATTTGACTAATTATTTATATTTTTTATAATAAAAATTAAGTTTAATTTTAAATGCATTTATGCGTTTGCATGGGTTACATGCTAGTATATATTAATAGCCAAAACTCGGAGAAAATTCAATTAGAATCCAATTTTGCGTCATATGTCTAAATTTATGTGGGGACTACACCATAATTATCCACTTAAGTTTGTGTCATATGTCCACTTAAATTTTTTAATCTTTGTGCCAAGTGAGTTAATAAGTGCAAAATATTAAGAATTTAATATTAAAGAACTAAATCATTAAAAAAAAAAAAATCAATCACATATACTCAATAAAAACTACCACACAACAAATTAGCATAGGTTACATGTTAGTATATATTAATAGGCAAAGCTCAGAAAAAGTTCAATTAGAATTTGAAATTAGAATCTAATTTTGTGTCATATGTCTAAATTTATATGGGGATTACACCATAATTATCCACTTAAGTTTGTGTTTTATGTCCATTTAAGTTTTTTAATCTTTGTACCAAATGAGTTAATAAGTGCAAAATACTAAGAATCTAATATTAATGAATCATAAAATTAAAAAAAAATTAAAAAACCAATCACATAAACTCAATAAAAATCACCACACAACAAAGATTATCACACGTTCTATCTTATTAAAAATTAGAAAAAAAAGAAGATCATAAGTGGTATTAATTTAGGTAAGAATTTTAATATGTGACTAATTGCGTTTATATTTAAAAATAATAATTTGATTAATTATTTATATTTTTATGATAAAAATTGAGTTTAATTTTAAATCTATACATACGTATACATGTCTTACATGCTATATTTTTTTAAAAATAATTTCACTAGTTATTTATATTTTTATAATAAAAATTATGTTTAATTTTAAATGCATCCATGCATTTACATGGGTTACATCCTAGTATATATTTAAAGCCAAAGCTCATAAAAAACCTAATTAAAATCTAAATTAGATTTTAATTGTGGGCTAAGTTTGTGCCATGTGTTCACTTATGTTTTTTAATTTTTGTGCCAAGTGAGTTAATGAGCGCAAAATACTAATAGTCTAATATTAATGAACTATTAAAAAAAAAACTAATCATGTATCTATTCAACAAAAATCACCACATGTTCTATTTTATTAAAAATTAGAATAAATAATTATAAGTAGTATTAAATTTAGATAAGAATTTTAATATGCTTCTAATTACATTTATTTTTCTAATAATTTGATTAATTATATATATTTTATGATAAATATGTGTTTATTTTTAAATGTATCTATGTGTAATGCATGGGTTAGCAGCTAGTTATTAATTATGTTTAGCAAATATAATATTTTAAAAGATCTTTCAAATTAAAAAAAATCATTGAACATTTTGTTCTTGCTTCAGCTTTGCAGCGTTGTGGACAAATGTACCACCATCTTCGGTTTCTTCCAACAGCTTTGCAGGATATATATATATATATATATATGTCCTATCCTAGATAAGTCTTGTGTTGTGTGATATGCCTTACTGTGTGTTTGGTTGGTCTTATTTGTTTTTTTTTTTTTTTTTTTTTGGAGAATGGTTGGTCTTATTTGTTGATTTGTTTATTTGCTAAAACTAGTGTATTAGAAATAAGCTACGTGTGCAAAAAAATAAAAATAAATAATAGCTAACTTATTGAATGGCTTATATTTCAAGTTTTAATGCAAAAAATAGGCTTGAAAATGGGGAAAAAAACCTAGCTTCACAAAGCCGTTCTTACAAAAATTGGGCTTTAACAATTAAAAAAACCTCTAAAAATGCATTGATTTTTTAAATGAAATAAATAATAAATTGAAAATATCATCAATTACGTCCATTGATTTAAAAAAAAAAATATTATATAACATCTAAAAATAAAATATAATAAATTATTAACACAAGGGGAATGAACCACATATTAAGTTGTTAACTCAAGCTTCCTTATAAAAAAGGGAAAAAAATAATAATTCTAGCAACTCAGAAACACTTTAAAACCAATCATATCCCTTTGAGGCTTTTTTTTTTGGGGTAAAATGAAGATATGCATAAATTAATTATTAATGAGTCCGTTACAAAATATAGTAGTTTTGTCAAAAGCCCGAAGTCTTTCTCCCACATGCAATGGTTCCATAAAAACTACAAAAGAAGTAATAGAAGTGATCCCATTCTTGCTAATGTATCCGCATATTGGTTGGTTTCACAGTAAATGTGCTCAATGCTATATATTTTAGTGATACAAAAATTTCAACAATAAATGTTAGTGGCTAGTTTGGCTACAAACTAGTTTGTAGCCAATAGCTACAACTCCACTTAATATATTTTTATTAAATGTGAATTTTGACAAATTCATCATTAGATAACATCTTTTTCTTATATTATCCATGTTTGCAAACTTTCCAAAAGAAAAGTCAATAGTTATGTCAGCAATCAAATGTTTAAATTTCAAGTTTTTGCATTTTAAAATTATGTAGATGGATTGAATAGCAAAAAAATTCAATTAGCACGAAATTTGACATGTGTGTTAAAACATAAAAAAATGCAATCAAACAGCTAGATTTTCAAAATATGTAATTATCTATTTTTTTTAGTAGTTGTTGTAGTAATTTACTACAACCAAGTTTATAACCAAACTTTGTCATTTTTTATATTTTATTTTTATTATCTCACATCAAGATAAATATTTTTGTTTTCTTACATCATCCACGTTAAGTCAATACTTATATCATTAGTCAAATGTTTTAATTCCAAGTTTTTGTATCTTAAAATTATGTGTATGGATCAAATGGCAAATAATATCCAATTGATGTGAAATTTGACATGTATGTTAAGAACATAAAAAAAGGCAATCAAACAACTAGATTTTCAAAATATGTAGTTATCTTAATTTTTTTAGTAGCAATTGTAGTCATTAACTACAACCAAGTTTATAGCCAAATATTATTCTTATTTTATTTTATCTCACATCAAGATAAATATTTTTGTTTTCTTATATCATCCATGTTTTCACACTTTCTAGAAGATCAAAGTAAATAGTTATTTCATCAATCAAATTTTTAAATTTTTAAATTTTGTATCTTAAAATTATGTGTATGGATTGAATAGCAAATCACATCTAATTAACGCGAAATTTAACACGTGTGTTAATAACATAAAAAAAAAACGCAATTAAACAGCTGGATTTTCAAAATATGTAGTTATCTTAATTTTTTTAGTAGCAGTTGTAGTCATTGACTACAACTAAATTTATAGCCAAATATTATCCTTATATATATATATATATATATATATTTTTTTTTTTTTTTTGTTTTCTAATATCATTCACGTTTGCAAAATTTTCAGAAGATCAATGTCAATAGTTATGTCATTAATCAAATATTTAAATTTCAAGTTTTGTATTTTAAAATTATTTATATGGATCAAATAGAATTTAAATAACATCCGATTGATACGAAATTTAACATGTGTGTTAAGAACATAAAAAAAAATGCAACCAAACAGCTAGATTTTCAAAATATTAATCATCTTAATTTTTTTAGTAGCAACTATAGTTATTGACTACAACCAAGTTTATAACCAAAATTTGTACTTATTTTTTTTTTTTTTTTATCTCACATCAAGATAAATATTTTTGTTTTTTAGAAAATCAAAGTCAATAGTTATTTCATCAATCAAATATTTAAATTTAATTTTTTTGTATTTTAAAATTATGTATATAAATCAAATAGCAAATAATATTCGAATGACACGAAATTTAATATGTGTATTAGAAACATTAAACAAAAAAATACAATCAAACAACTAGATTTTCAAAATGACAAAACTTAAGTACAGTACCTTAGGTGCTATTCCTCTCTTAAGATTCAGTTATGTAGCTACTTAACTAAAAATTACAGTTCCATTTCATGAGAAAAAATTCACATGGCAGAATCTTAAAAAGGGAACTTAAGAAACAATGTCTAGGTGATGTATATAAGTCTTGCTCTTTTTAAAATATATAGTCATCTTAATAGTTTTTTAATAGAGTTGCATTCTTTATCCTTATTATTTTTATAATCTCACATCAAAGATAAATATTTTTGTCATATATATATATATATATATGTACATATATATAATAGACTGGTAGATAGTTTTGTACTCTCAGGTATAGAGTATAGACAGGTATTTTTATTTTTTTTCTCAAAAAAGGTTATAGTATTAGTTTATTTTTAGGAACAAGAAAGTCCTTGAAATGGTTGTCACGGGGTTTATTTTTATTATAAAAGTTTCCACGTGAATTGTATGCCTTGGAAACTTGGGCACACAGTTGACAGTACAGTTCACCAGGACCACTGGAACTGGACCACACTCACCGCAAATCCTGGTGCTCTCGCAGTTCAATGCCGTGGAATTTCGACACGTGGCTGTCACTACGGTGATGTCAAAATGACCGAATTGCCCCTGGGGAATTGTTTGAATTGTTTAGCACGTGTTTTTAACTTTTTTTTTATATATAAAGTATAGAAATAAAAAAAGAAACCACACGAATCTTGAAGACACGTGCCGGAACGGTATTGGCCGACGCACGTGTCGGCACTTTCGCTGTCGGCACGTAAATGTTTTTTTGCTCTGGTTTTGTCACCTAACACCGTTAGCTTTAACGCCGTCAGTAGTGTACGAAATGACTTAATTGCCCTTTTTAGGAAATTGCACCCTCAATTTCACTCATGCTTTCAACTTTCAACTTTCCACTTTCCACTTTCCATCCCCTCATAAAAAATTTAAAAAAAAAAAAAAAAAAAAAAAAACTTCCACTTTCCACTTTTCACTTTCAAGCCTAAAAAATAAAAAAATAAAAAAGTAACCCATTTGAGAAATTACATTTCACCCACTATGATTCTGTATACGTTAGGATTCAGATTATTTTTGTGCGTTTGTATTTTTTTTTTTATATAACCTGCGCATGAACAGTCATTTTTTAAAAGTATTTCAAAAGTCTTGAAACTTTTTTTAAATGTGCAATTGTTTTGGTTCTTCTTAAATAATAACAAATATTTTAAGTTATTGTTCATGATTTTTTTTTATAAAAAAAATTATTAATAATTTATTGGTTTGTACTTTTTTTTTTGAATGTTTTATTGGTTTGTACTTTGTATGCACAAATTTATTGTTGTTGATTGTGTTTTTATATCTTTGTACATTTTGACTCTATTTTAAAAATGACTTGGTTTAAGTCCATGCATCTAGTGTACTGGACTCGATTAGATGGTGACATGTATCTAAAAGTCATCATTTCAATGAATTCAGTACTACTAGATACTGGTTCTAAGCCTGTCCCTTTTAAAAATATATATATTTGGGAAATGACATTTCAATTCACCTACTATTTTGCCTCTTTAACCTATTCATGAAGTCTTCAAAGTTTTTGAAATGTGCAATTGTTTGTTTTTTAATTGCATGTTGTCTTGATTCTTCATCAATTATAAATTACAGTGCATGCTATTTCTTTTTATTGAAAAAATAATAATTTATTGATTTACATGCATAAATTCATTGTTGTTATTTGTATTTATTTAATATTTATATAAAATTTAACTCTATTTTTAAAAATATATATAATTATATCTTTAATAAACATTAAATGCACCTTAACTTAAATCTTTAATCCATTGGTTTGCAAAACTTATAATAAATTGAATCACTAGGCTAAAGTCATGACAATAGCATATGAAATGATAAGTTTTGTTATTAGATTATCTCCTTAGTTCTTCTAAAAAATGATTATCTCTTAAGTAAAAGTGTAAAATTTAATTTAATTTCCTAACTTTTACATCAATTTTTAAATTTGTCCTTATTGTCAAATTACTCCTCAAAGTTTAATTGTCAATTTAGTTTCCCACTTTGTTAAAATAAGTCAATTAGATATTAATTCATTTTGTGAGTGACTAAATTATTAAAAAGTAAACCTTTAGAACTAATTTGATAAATGAAGTTCAATTTAAGGGACAAAATAGAATTATAACCTAATAAAACATAATATGGTCACATATTGTTATAACATTAAAGAGTAACTACAATAATTTTATTAGCTAAAATTATTAGGGAAAATATCCATAAACCCAAAAAACAGGTTGGAATCTCTGTGCTTCGTTTTTGCAATTTACAGAATAAAAGATCATCATTAGATTATATGAGTTAAATACTAACATATGATTTTCACCGTTGAAATACCTTTTAGCTGTTCAAAGTGAAAATTGTTTTAATTGATTAAACTATCAAAAGCAAAGAAGGCACATCTAAATTTCCTTCCAAACAATTATGAGAATTAAGAATTCTTCTCTTAGGTAACTAGTCTCATTTTAGATCATATTGTACTCCTTTTAATTCAATGAACTTTGACAATCTGGTATGGTTCAAAATATTCTATCAAAAATCAAAATTAAAAGGTTATAAATGAAGGAATAATATCGAATTTCCACTACTCAACTTAATATTTCGATGAGGGTGACCTGTGAACAGCTCA
The DNA here is from genome assembly GCA_023736055.1 of Quercus glauca. Taxonomy (NCBI): domain Eukaryota; kingdom Viridiplantae; phylum Streptophyta; class Magnoliopsida; order Fagales; family Fagaceae; genus Quercus; species Quercus glauca. The sequence continues at coordinate 6,149,706 of CM043319.1, read as the reverse complement.
TAAAATGTCACAATAATGTAGATCCCCGAGGTGTAGTTTTTAATTCAACTCTCCATAGGGCAAAAATATACTATATATGAAAACAAAAAATTAGAGAAAGAAATAAAAAGGTGATATTAAAAAAATGTTATGTACACGAAAAATCTGACAACATTTTTCACAATAATTAAACTGACTAACTCTGAATGGTTCTCATCTGAATTTATTATTGACATCACATTTTTACCTACTATTAACAATCGGTCACTTTTTTTTGTGCCTATAGACTTTCAAAAAAGAAAAGAAATAAAGAGTAATGCTCTAACGAATACTAGGGTTGTTAATTCGTGTTCGCGTGTCGGGTTAGTGTCGTGTCAACTCATGAGTATTCGACTATATGGGTCAACTCTAACCCGACATATTTATTAAACGAGTCAGGATTCCTCAAACCTAACATAACCCATTTATTAAACGGGCCAGTCGTGTTGACCTGTTTATAAGATTTTATCAACAAAAAAAAAAAACTAATTTTAGTATTAACCAAATTGATATGAATTATGAAAAACCAAACAAAAAAATATTTTTAATATAAAATTCAGAATTAACGAGTAACTGCATTACAAATAATAATTCAAAACTAAAGCATATCTTAATATCATAAATAATCAATCATAATATGTCAAAGTAAATAAACCACAACAACTAATAGTTTATATACCTAGGGTTTGAAGGATATATTGGTACAATGTCATTTAATTAAATGGGTTAGACAGGTCAAACGGGTTCTATGTGATGGACACTAACCCAACCTATTTATTAAACATGTCTATTGTGTCAACCCAAATATGACACGAGCCCCTTAAATCTCAACTCATAACCTACTAATTTTGTGTCTGTAGTGTCGGGTTCATGGGTCATGTCCAATTTTGCCACCCTTAACGAATGCTCTAAGGATAGTGATTAAGATGTATTTTATACTCTATTAAATAATAGTTTTAAATATTTTTCAAAAATAAAGTTGAACTGATCACATATATATATCAAAGGAAGCAAACACAACCGTAATGAATTTGTGTCTATAAGTCAATAAATCATTAACATGTATATTTTATTTTTGAAAAGTATGCATTACAATTCATAATTAAATATTTATTAATCTTTAACATGTGCTCGTATCGTATGCCACTTGTTGACTTAACCCTTTTATTACTAGATTTTTGTTGTTGTTGAACTTTTATTACTAGAATTTAATAATTACAATGTAAGAGAAAGGAATTTCTCTAAGCATCTCCCTTAAATTTTATTAAGAAGTGCCAAATGAGCTATGAGGCTCACGTTTGGATAGCGTTTTGCGCGTCTAAACGTCCAACATTTCCCTAGTTTTTATTATTATTATTATTATTGAGAAGCGCTCCATCACGTGGGTTTTAGTGCACATGACCCACTACCTCTTTGATTGCAAAATTTACACTAAAATTGCACTGTTCAGTGGGTCCTGTGCATTGTTCACAAGACTCACAAACCTCTTTTTTCATCAAAACTTTCATTAAAAGTAGGTCCCACGGCACTATTCACACATTTAAAAATTATTTTGCTACAGTATTTTCAATTTTTAGTAAAATAAGTGGTATCCAAACACATTCAAAGACTTTAAAGAGTAATGCTAAAGGTATAAAATTTTCAAAATCTTTTTATTTTCATAACAACACATGTGACAAATTATGATTACCATCATTTTTACATGGATTACTACACCATTTTTATTAGCACTATTATTAATTATGAAAAAAAAGGTTACGTGTGTTGGTTTCACCCAAAATAACATTTTTGCTTTTATTTATTTATTTTTTTCTGTTTTAAAAAAAAAAATTACATTTTTAAGAAAAAAGCTAATTTAATTTTATCTTTTTATCATATATTTAGCTTAAAAGTTATCTAAAAATATTTTTATCCCATATTTAACAAATAAACTACAAAAAAAAGAGACTTGTTTAGAAATAGAATCAACAAGACGAAGGTAACTTAGAATCCCCTTTTATTCTTTTTGACAATCTACAGTGTGTGGTGGAGAATTTACTGTTCCTTAATAAGGCAGATAATGTTTGTAATTGACTTATTTATATTTATATTTAATCTAATGTATTATCCTTTTTAACCAAAAAGTAAGATTGATTTACCCCCAAAAAAAAAGAGAGAGTGAAGATTGGACCTAGTCCACCATGGACAATCTTGTAAATGTATCATCTCTCTCGATAAGTGGGGTCACACTCCTTCTCCATTGACTAGTTTTGTTGAATTTATGATTACTGGCATTTGGCCATCCACCTCTTTTTCTGATGCAAAAAACACGTGCTTGAAAAGGAAATTTATTAAATTAAGAAATTTCCATGACCATATTCAAAGTTGGAGTAATGAACAAGGACCCCCCCCTCCTGGCAAATCATGTTCAAAGCACACGTTTAACTGTTTAAGGAAGCTACCTATCCCTTACACTTAAACACCTATATCCTCTCCTGTCTTAGTCTTTCACCCAAGTCCCCAAACTATAATACCCTTTTAGAATTTGGATTAAGCTTTCCAAATCAAAATCTTCACAAAAACAACACCAGTCACACAAATTTTCTTTCATTGTTTTGTGGTGAGAATAATATAGCTGAAAGTTTTCTAGCCAGACAAACATGTTGAAACACAGCAAGGCACAAGAGAAGTCCAATTTTGCACAGACATGCAACCTCTTGAGCCAGTACATGAAGGAGAAAGGAAGTCTTAGCCTTGAAATGACTAGGAAACCAGAACCCAATGGTACTGCTTTCTTTTCTCTTTATTATCTTCATATATCTCTTTTGGGTTGTCTTACTTTTCACTTTAGAAGTTGTTACTTTTTGATTTTTACTCTCTTTATGCCCTTTAAATTTCTCATTTCTTGAGAGGAAGGTTGAAGATTTCTGAAATCTATGCATGTTTATATTTTTTTGACTTCCAAGAAGTCTCAGTTTTAGAACAAAGGGTCTCATATACTTTCTTTGTCTGGCCATGTTTCAGAAAACCCCGAGACACCAGTGGCAACCACTATGGATTTGTTAACAAACTTGGAAAATTCAGGTGAAGCTTTGAGACAAAACGGTGTGGCTCCGGCCTCAAACGTGCAGCCCATGGACTTTCTTCAAAAGCTTGGTGTTTGTCCCTCAAACCCAGCTGAAATGGCTACCAATAAGGCTGATTCCAGGTGTGTAGCCCTTTGTGTTTGCTTTTTTTTTTTTTGAATGTATTGAAAGACGAATAAACTTGCTCCATTATTTATTTATTTATTTTTGAAACATTAAGTTAGCTCTATTTTTTTGGATAGTGATGGACATCATTATTATTATTATTATTATTTGAGAAACATGGAGCACATGCTTGTGCTCAAATAGTTAGATGGATCTTCACCAAAAAAAAAAAAAAAAAAAAAAGTTAGATGGTGAACATAAAGTTAATTAAAAGCGAATGTTTGTGCTCAGATAGTTAGATGTCATCCATGTAGGAAGTCATCTGAAATTACATAAGAACACCTATGATAGGCACCAAAAGACCTACATAAACATGATTATATTCTAGTAATTTGTTGTAACTTGTAAGGGTATATTAGGGGAAGGAAAAGTCATGCACGTACATATAGCTTAAGCATAAACTTCATGGGTATTTGGAGAATCTCAGCTTTAATCCTTGAACAAAAAAATATTGTCATTAGATTAATTTATTTGGTATAAGAAAGTTGGTAACCATGTGGTCGACTGTAATTAATCTGTCAAAATTTTTTAATTGTTCTCAAAAAGTTTGAGACTAATGCTTAATTGTGTTGTTGTTGTTGTAGGAAGCCTGCAACCATGGAGGCTGCGACAGCCCAGATGACCATATTCTATAGGGGCCAAGTTCTAGTATTCGATGACTTACCAGCTGAGAAGGCAAGGGAAATCATAACTGTGGCTACCAAGGGAAGCTCTAGTGTTTCTAATGGCTTTGTTTCTACTCCTGCTAGCATAATGGAGAAAGTTAGATCAAGAAGTCCCATGGCTTCTGAATCAAATGTTGTAGCCGCGTACGAAAGGAATACCACCACCAAAGAAAGGGTTCAACAACAACCTCGTGCTATTGGTTCTGGTAATTGCCTTGTCTCGTGTGAATAATTTTAATAGGAAAATGTTTTCAACTTTCAAAAGCTTTGTGTATTAACATTTTTGTTACAATTTTTTTTACCTTACAGATCTGCCTATTGCAAGAAGAGCTTCACTTCACCGGTTCTTTGAGAAGAGAAAGGATAGGTAAGCAATCCTTTAGAAGATATAAAAGAAAAGGAAAAAAAGGAAGCAATGATGTGTTTAATTTGTAGAGTTTTTTTCTCTTAAAAAAAAAAAAAAGTACCACCCAATATTCTAGAATTTGCAGGAGCTTTAAGGAACTTGGGTGGATCTTCCAATTTATTTAACAATGCAAAAAAAAAAAAAAAAAAAAAGTAGTCAAATTTTGGTTCAGGTTATATTTAGTCCCTAAATTTTTTGAGGGGAACAAAATATTGCTTAAAAAATTGTGATTGATACATTTATGATTTTTTGAAGATTGAAGAAAATTTTCAACTTTTAAGGATAAAATATAGAACTTGACAAATTTTAGGATTAAGCATATTTGTTCTTTTTTTTTTTAATAATGGGTTTCAATTCCGTCATGTAGATCAATTAATGATGTTCTTTTCTAAATTTTTTTTGCTTATTTTTCAGGGCGGCAGCAAATGCACCATACCAAGTGAACCCACCTTCACCAGCTGCACCCAAGCCTGAGGAAAGCAATCCATGGATTGAGGTGGGAGGTCAATCTTCAAACCAGCTTGAGCTCAAGTTATAGTTACCACCTGATCACCATCTTCTACATGACTTAGGTTACCTCCCTCTGGTGCCTTAAAAAGTTAAAATCCTAACTATACTTGTCAGCTCTTCAGTGCTTTTTTTTTTTTTTTTTGGGTTTAATTATTTTAGAATTTATACATATATATTTTTTTAGATTAGTGAGTATGGCCCAAGAAGAGGAGAATTTGTAAATTTCATTTATTTACGTGATTTCTGAAGATTTGAAATTTCATTTCTGATTAGTACTTGTGTTGTATATGTGTTATCTAGAAATTTTATTAATCAATAACTAACGAACAATTAGCCATAAATATTGGGGTTTAAGTGACACTCTAGTCATATATATTTTGTTTTTTTGTTTTTTGTGTAGCCTTACATTTGTGCTCAAATTCTACATCCCTCACTGTTTAGCTAGAGGTCATGTCCAGCACACAAAACTCTTATTTTTGTAGAGTTTAAGAGGAATCATAATAAACATTCTTATTCCCAATTTTTTGACTTAAATTCACCACTTATTGCCTTTGGTAAATAAGTACACAAAGACACTTGTTATTGTACCAAACCCGACGTCACTATCTATCTATCTCAAAACAAATTAGCCATAAATATTTTTGAAACTTTTCTACTGGTTTTAGAGAAGCCATCGCTCACTGTCTGGTCCACAGGGTTGCTGTATTCTCCCACCTTGGGGAGCTATCACCAATTCATCACCATCTTCCCTGAGCTCAAAGACGGGTACGCCTTTAGTCCGTGGCATTTTGGATGTTTTTTCAATAAAGTTTGACATTCATCACACACGTGCACAGAGAGAGAGAGAGAGAGAGAGAGAGAGATATCAATATATTGAAGAAAAAGTTAACGGATGCCTGTGGGCAGTTTAAGAAATATATTTAAAATAATTTTATGAGAAAGAAAAAAATCTAAATTTTTTAACAGCATTTTTTACTTTTCATAAAAATAGTACTAAAATGGTATATTAACAAATGTTCTTAGACACTCTTTAACCGAATTCATATTGTTGGATCTTGAGTTGTTGGATCTTGAGTTGTGTCATTCTAGTTCAAAACCAATTGGTAGTGAGGAAAATACACTCAAATCTTTATGGCTTTCTACATCACACCACACAAGCTTGTTTTTAGAGTAGTTATAGGAAGTCAAATTGTGGTCCCCCAACACATATATTAAATGGAAAATTTATTTCAAATTCTAAAGATCAATGAGATCTTACGAGACTATATGAAGAAAGCTATGAGTCATCTAATGACTTTGCTTTAAAGTTTGTTTAAAATTCTAGTTGCAGCATTATTATTGAGATAGAGAGAAAATTAAGAAAATGTTGGTAATACTTGGGATTGAATGTCATAATTCACAACAAATGGGATCAGATTACAAGATTAATTAACATTTCATTTGTTATGATGGTATTTTCTAGTGTTTGGTGCGGTAAAAAAAGATAAGTCCTGCAATGAAAAATAAGAAGAAAATGTTTTATGTTTTTGAATAGTGAAAAACGTATTCTAAAATATTACATATATTTACATATATTTGTGAAATTCAATTAGTTCAACTGGTAAAGTCTCTTATTGTTAAATAAAATATCAGAATTAAGCCTCAGTCTATATTAAAAAAATTAAAAAAAGAAAAACATTATATATTCTATAGACCCCAAAAATGAACTATACATTATCAAAAATAAAAACTCCCTCGAACATTCTTGAACAAACTGCTACTATTCTGGCAGATTTTCGTAAAAGGTCAGCTCCTTCCCGCTTGAAACTACGTCCTACAGCTACTAAGTGGAAATCTCCTGCTCTGGCCGAGTATAAAACAAACCATGATGATGCTATTTTTGATGATTTAAATGAAGCTGGAATTGGGTTGGTGGTTCGAAACTATAAGGAGAGGTCATGGCAGCCATGTCTGAAAAAATTCCTCTGCCTTCGTCAGTTGTTATGGTGGAAGTTCTTGCAGCTAGAAGTGCAATCCAATTTGTGAAATAAATTGGTATTACCCACTCTATCTTTGAGGGTGATTCTGAGCTTGTTTGTAAAGCTCTCATAGGTGAGGGCTCTTCTCTCATCCTTAGGACATATTATTAAAGACATTAATATTTGGTGAAACTACACTATTGGTCCCTGAAGTTTATCCTGTGTGCGCAATTGGTCACTCAAGTTTGAAGCGAGAACAATTAGTCCCATAAGTTTTAAAATTGAGTTGTATTGGTCCTTTTATTAATTTCTGTTAACGGTGTTACTTAAGTGGCTAATTTCACAATGACTTGGCATTTTCTTTAATGATGTGGCATATTTTTAATTAAAAAATTACAAACTAAGTGAGAAAAAATATTAACCGGTACCAAATTAAAAAAAAAAAAAATTCTACCTACTGTAAAAATCCACAACGAGAGAGAAAGGGAGAGAGGAAAGAAATCAAACCCCATAAAACAAAAGAAAATGAATAAAGATAATCGGAGAGAAAGAGAAAGAGAAAGAGAATGAATAAGAAAATAGCCAGCAACCTGTTCCTCAAATCACAAATCCCTACAACTACTCTAGCACAAATCGACGACTTTTCTAGTTTTCTCTACGACCCATTATTCCTCTTCCCCATTTCCTCTCTTTCTGTACAGTGAGAAATCACATAACATATATATATATATATATATATATATATTTATAGCATTATTCCTTTTCTGGTTTGACTTCTCTCCTCTCTCCCTTTCTCTCTCGTTGTGGGTTTTTACAGTAGGTAGAAAATATATATTTTTAATTTGGTACTGGTTAATATTTTTTCTCACTTACTTTGTAATTTTTTAATTAAAAATATGCCACATCATTAAAGAAAATGCCAAGTCATTGTGAAGTTAGTCACGTAAATAACACCGTTAACAGAAGTTAGTAAAAAGACCAATGCAACTCAGTTTTAAAACTTAAGGGACTAATTGTGCTCGCTTCAAACTTGAGGGACCAATTGTGCACGCAGGGTAAATTTCAGGGACCAATAATGTAGTTTCGCCTTAATTTTTTTGTTGGTTAGCTTGTGAACCATTCCTTCTCTCATACTAAGAGGCAAGATAACTCTTTTGCTCATGCCTTAACTAGGAGAGTTAGGCTTTCTTTTCTGTTGATAGTCTGTTGATAGTTTGTTCCTTTAGAGATAGTTAATTTCTCTGTATTTTGATGTTAAAGTTCTTTAATTACTAGTAAGCAGCACTAAGCTTTTTCTCAAAAAAAAAAAAAAAAAAAAAAAATCCTCAATAGTAATTTTTCTCTTTTTGTACAATCTCTAGAGCAATCATTACAGCGTGTGGAAGACAATATTTAAATTCTAATGTACCTATTAAAAAAAAATTATATATTCAATATACCACCAAAAATAAACTAAACACTATCAAATTAATAAAACCCCCTCAATAGTAATTTCTCTCTTTTGGCGCCATCTCTTTCTAAAGACTAATGGTTAACTATTTTTTTCCAATTACTTTCTTTGTTTAGATTAGTCACTATCTGTTCCTCCAGAGATAGTTAGGGGCTGTTTGGATTTGCTGTTCCCATAACTCATAACTCTGTTTCTATAACTCATAACTCAAAAATGGTGGGACCCATGATTGAGAAGTACGTTTGGATTTTGTTTCCAATTTTTGTTTCTATCACTCAATTATCTGATTTTTGAGTGATAAGTTATGGAAATTGAAAACACATTTTAGGTGTTTTTAGTTTCCATAACTCTGTTTTCAATGACATTTTCATAATTAAAACTACATACTAGGTCCCACAGTCAGAGTTAGCCGCAACTTTTGACCCTTTTTTTTTCTTCACTAGGTTCGGTGAGTTTGGTTTCTTCATTTTCTTTTTTTTTTTCTTTTTCCTTTCACACTAGGTGGCTTCGTCTTCTTCTTCTTTTTTTTCTTTTCCCTTTCACGCTGGGTCTTGGTCTTCTTCATTAAGTTTTTTATTTTTATTTTTTATTTTTCCCTGGATTCGGTGAGTTTGGGTACTGGGGATTGAAGGGGGAAAAAAAAAGTAAAGCTGCACCAAGTTACATGTATGGGGCCCACAAACAGTTGAAAATTTTGAATGATGACAAGTTGAGTGATGGTGCCAGATAGACTTCGTGTAGGGAGTTGGGGTATATTAAGTGATGAGTGATGAGTGATAAGTGACGAAAATTGAGTGAGAAGTGATGAGTGAGGGAAAAAAAAAAAAAACCAAACAGGGCCTTAATTTCCTTGTATTTTGATGTTGAAGTTCTTTAATAATAAGCAACACTAAGCTTTTTCTCAAAAAAAAAAAAAAAAAAAAAAAAACTCCCTCAATATTAATTTTTCTCTTTTCGTACAAACTCTAGAGCAATCATTACGAAGTGTGGAAGACAATATTTAAATTCTACTATACCTATTAAAAAAAATTATATATTCAATATACCACCAAAAATAAACTAAACACTATCAAATTAATAAAACCCCCTCAATAGTAATTTCTCTCTTTTGGCGCCATCTCTTTGTAAAGACTAACAGTTAACTATTTTTCTCCAATTACTTTCTTTGCTAAGATTAGTCACTATCTCATTTAGGGAAGTTCACTAAATCGTAAAAACCGTACAAATCGCAAAAATCGCACCAAAATCGCCTGCAAAATGGCATAACCACATTGCACCACAAGTAACAGTGCACTGCACTGCATGGTGCAGTGCAGTTTGCAGTTTTATGATAAGAAAACTGCACAAACTGCACCGCACCCTCATTATATATTAATTTTTTAATATTAAATAAATTATTAATAGTTTAATAACCCTAATTTTCAAAAAAAAAAAAAGTTTAATAACCCTAGCAAGTGTTGATTAGGAAAGCTAACCCAAAATAAAGAAAAACTAACTCAATAGTTTAAAACTTGGCCCAAAACAAAGGGAAAAATAAATTTTGGGTTGGGCAGGAAAAACCCAAAATTTGAAAATATACTGGCTTCAAACTGCATCTTATCCGCCGCACTGCACATGTAATCGCAAAAATGAGGTGCGGTGCGGTTATGATTTTGGCTAAATTCTAAACCGCAACGCATCACACCGCATTGCACATGTGACCGCAAAAATGAGATGCATTGCAATTATGATTTTGGCTAAATCGCATCGCAAAGCATGGTGCTAAAAATGGCCCAAAATTGCAACACACTGCACTACGAACACTCCTAATTTCATTTAATTTTTCAGGTAGATTTTGAATTTAGGGTTTGCTTTTCAATTTGATGTTCCAAAAATAAGAAAATATTTTCCTATTTTAGGATCTAATTTTGTGAATTAAAATTTTTCTTCCTATGATTATTTAAATTAGAAAAAATATTAATAATTTTTTGTGTGAGTCAAACAAAAAAAATTGACTCATTTTTAGGATTGAAGAGTCATAACTAAACCCATAAAACAAGTTACTTTTCCAAAAAAAAAAAAAACCTTTTCCAAAAATACAAGCCATTTTTCACAAAATATTTTTTGTTGTAAGAATAGAGCCTAAACAATGAAATATTGGATGTCTTCTATTAGCATGAAAAGAGGTCCAAGATTTTAACAAAGAATGCCAAGCATGATAAATTCTTTGACAGAGATGAATTGTTCAATACGTTCTCTCATTAGTGAAACACAATAAAACTGTTGGGGGGTAGGGGTCACCTAGTTTTAAGAAATTCAGCTGATTTTTTTTTTTTTTTTTTATATAATATTTTATGTGAGTTCTTTATATTTTTTAATTTTTTAAGTTGGCTAAAAATCTAAAGTAGACAAAAAATTAATCAAAGAAAAATATAATAATAACTATTCAGCCTATATTTATTTATTAATTAATGCGCTTTTCTTGGCATGATGTCACTATTCATATACAATTCTAATAGTTAGAACTTTTTTTTTTTTTTTTTTTTTTGAGAAGATAATAGTTAGAACTTAGTTTGTCCTGTTAGTTGGTATTGTTTAAATATTTGGTCAAGACAAATTGTGGTTTAAATAATTAAATCTCCTACATTTGCTCACATCAATAAACACTATTTGAGGTAACCTTAGATTTAGTGTTAAATCTTCTTTATAAACTTCCATTCTATTTTAGTGAATTTGTTATCTTGAGAATTGACGGTTAAATTCTTGGTTTTTGCTGTGAAATAGTTTGTTTCATCAGTTTTCTTGAGTCATCAGTTATATGTTTTATGTGATTCGTGTTTGTTATTCAATTCAGATCTAAAGCATAATTAAACTAATTAATTACTTGACCAAGAGTTGGTTAATATTTTGACAACTAAAGCCTAAAAGGCTAAAACTCTGATAGTTATTAGATCATACAATCATTTTTTTTTTCTCTCTAAAAAAATAAAAAAAAGAAAAGAAAAGAGAAAGACCATACAATCATTTGCCTCAATTGATTGTACAAATGAAATGCACGAAGATAACGAGCAAACATTTCAAAATTACTTCCATCATCAATCGGATATGAGTCGAGGGTTGTCTCTAGCTCGACCGACATTAGATAATATTCTCTCACATAAAACCTCAAGTCCTCGATAATGGAGATCAACTGTATGTAAAAACATGCACTTATTGCCTCCCTCCCCCATTTTGACCTTGAAGTTCACGTTTATGCGGATTTTCTTGAATAAGAATTGTCAATAGCTTATGTAGATTTTAACAGCATTTGAGATTGATTTTAGTTATAGATATTTTTATTTGTTACGTACCTCAAAATCAATGACTTTTGTTTAAAGATAAGAACCTGGGTACAAAAATTTTGCCTCATCTTTGTGAAGACATTCTATTAAGCAAAGCTAAATGCAAACAAATTTATTGATATATTATTATTATTATTATTATTATTATTATTATTATGATGCTCTTGTTCAGCTTTTTTGGTTGATTTCTATTTTCTAGGGATGCTAAGCTCATTAAGATGAAGGGGGCAGAGTCAAAGTGTTGTTGTTATTGTGTGTGTGTGTTTTTTATTTATTTATTTTTTTTAATCCTAAATAAAAATTTCTATTTTTAAAATTTTTATTATTTCAAAAAAAAATTATTATGGATTTTTTAATGTAATAAATTAAAAAAAAAATCAAAACTACTTTGTTTTGGGTACTTAATGGTAGATTGCTTAACAGATGCAAACAAGAGGCCTTAATTGAACAATTTTGAAACTTAAGGACTTAATTGAACAAAACCAAAGTTAGAGACTCGAACTGAATAATAATAAAACTTAGAGCGTAGATTTTGCTTTTTTGCCCTTAAATTAAATATTGTAGAGAAGGGGAAGTAGGAGAGCCTAAGAATGAGAATGCAAGATTTACGTAGTTCAACCTCACAGTTTATGTTCATAGGAGAAAAACCTAAGTAGCAACATCTTTAGTATTTTCAATTGCATATTACATAGAATGTAAGTAGGGTATACATAGGAGCTAGGCCAACCTTACATGGGCCTCTTTGGCCATAACATCTTAACACATATAAACTTAATATCTTTAACAAAGCTAACACCTTTTATGCTGGTTGCTCGAGCTTGTAGGTCATTGTAACACTTGCTCTCACCATGTCCTTTAATTTGACTATTTTCTGAATATTTCTCAAGCTCTTTGTTGGTTGAGAGTACAAAACACTCTGAATTCCTCAATGCTTCAAGGTTAACAGAGCTTGTCTTAAAAGGAGGAAGGAAGTGAATTGGAATTATTGTCCCAGCTAAAACATCCAGGAGTATACCCATTATGTCTTTGCAAAACAAGCAAAATGTTGAGAATATACACGAATTCCCAGATTTGTAAGATGCAAAAAAACATTAAAAAAAAAAAAAACACATACACAAAGGCAATCACACGACACAAGAAATTTCGTGGTTTGGCAATTTGCTTACGTCCACGGAATTGCAGTGATTTCACTATTTTCAAAGAGATTATAAAAAGTGTGGTAGTACAGTTTTTCTCTCTAAAATAACACCCCAAAGCCTAATCTGAAGCAATATATCTCACATAGCGGACTTACAATGGGCTAAGCATTTAAAATCTCCTATTAAAAATCATAACACTTTTATATCGAGTCGAGTCAAAGTCCTGACAATTACAAACTAGGCTCCATATTGCCCAACACATGAACCTTCCAGCTGAATCTCTTAGACCCCCATTACACCTTGCATCTCTTATAACTCATCACACCTTGTAGAACCAAGAATTTCCATCCTTAATTGCTTGCCTCTAACCTGCCAATGCCCCGTTTGATGTGCTTCCCTCAGCTTGATAATTTGGTCCTTCTTCAATAACCCTCATTTCCCTGCAAAGCTGCTCTATGTTCTCACTGTAATTAAAAACCATCATAGTGATCTCACTGCCTTTGAAGGTAGATTTGTTACTGAAGAAGTGTAAATCGATCGGCAGTCTATAGCTGAAAAAGTGTAAATGAAATTAGTCCAAGTGTCATTGTTGTTCTATATTTCAGTTAATCAGCTTACAGTCTAATCCTTAATGGAGCAAGGATGAGCCAATTTGAACAGCCCTTCCAGATGGCAAGTAACGAAAAAATGATCAAAAGACTCACTTCCTTCATTGTGCAGAATGCATGAACTCTCAATGTCAATATGCTTTGTTAGCAATATTTCCTTTACAGGTAGAGCTCCAGTCAAGATTTTCCAAAGGAAAAATTTTGACATGAAGCCTAAGCTGCCAGAGAGTTGGCTAAATTTTAGGACTAGATCAACACATACGGAGTGAATGTGAACAAGCTTGGTAGTTGGGTGAAAATAGCCAAATACCACGTTTTGGAAAAATTTTGGCAATCTAGCATCGTTTTGGAACTAATTAGTAACCTACCACTTTTTTAGTACTGGAGTTTCTCAAACTCGAGTTCTAAATGTTACTTGAATTTAGTAAACTCGAGTTCTTAGTAAGCATGCCACCTGGCACTGGCTGAGTTGGATTTTAGGCATTAAAAAATGCCACCTGGTACTTGAGCTTCTCAAACTTGAGTACTGTGTGCCCTGAATTCGAGTTTCGTGAACTCAAGTACTATGTTAGTGTAATACATAGTACCCGAGCTCCTTAAACTCGAGTATGGCTTGGGTATCACAGACTCATACTCGAGTTTGGTGGACTTGAGTACCATGTAATTTTACATACACAGTACTTGAGTTCCCCAAACGCGAGTACTTGAATTTTACAGGACTTGATTTGCAGAACATCTCCATTGACACCAAGGGTCAATGGTCCTTTTTCTCAGAGTGTTTGATTTATTGTCCTGACTGGTGTTCTTAAATGAAACATGTTCTTAGGTATCAAAATGAATGAATAGGTGATCAAGTGCCTTCTTCACTACAGAATACATGGACATTCTCTTATGATTTTAGATGTCTATCACTTGTTCTTCTCTGATAGGAATGGGAAATCTCATTCAGTAAAATCTACAATGTAATCCTATCAGACTCCAAGAGTGAAGCGTCAGGGTCTTAGGGAAATACTTGGCTTTGAGAATTGGGAGTTCTAGACATCAAAATAGAGACTTTTCTCCAAAACTGTTTTGGTCATCACTTAATTGATTCTTCCAAGATTGATGACAATTGGGAGTTCTAGTCCATACGTCTTACCTCACACTTGTAGGATTGCAAATTTGTTGGACAAGCCAGATCAGCATTCTAAAGTCCTGATTTCTTACTTAAGGAATTATTGATTGCAATAATTAAGTAAAAAAAAAAAAAAAAAGTACAAGCAGACTTGGGTAGTGATCTTAATTTACCACCATATTACATCAGATATTTTCAACAAAATATTCAAACTAAACAGCCATATTGCAAGATACAAACTCTTGTTACTTCTGTAAACATATTTTAAATTCTAAAACCGTCTTAGAGTCAAATTGAGTTGTCTGATTCGTCGGAGTCACTTCTGTCAGGCTCCCCAACATTTGTTCCATCCTCTAGAGCATTAGCCTTTGTCACAGGTGTAGGCACAAGTTTTTTGCTTGCATTATGAACACTTCCATCTCCATCTTCCTCTTGCTCAACAATTTTAGCATGTGCACAACTCAGTCAAGGAATTATCAACATATAAAAACATGGTATGCAAATCTTCACATCGCAACATAATCACCTAGAAGAAATAGAATCCATGTAACTATGTCAAATGTCTGACCTTGAACAACTTTCTCACACCCAAACAGCTCAAGCCCACAAATTTTCAAGCTTTCTAGATCAAAACCCATAATTTTTTTTCCCCAGTCAGCTATAAGTTCAAGTGCAAACTAGGCAATCAGAATTTAACTTCAAATTAATCACATAAAAGAAATCATATCCACGCAACAATATTCAATGACTTTACATTACACATTCTATTACATTAAACAATTAGTATGCAATTTTTGCGACAAAACAAATGGCAAATCTAATGACTTTCTGTATGCATCCTATAGGGAAAGTAGCTTATAGTATAAATGCCATATTTGGTCCTTAAAATTTTATCCAATTTTTCTTAAGTTTCAAAAATACATAATTGAATGGCATATAGCATGCATTTTGATCTAATGGCATATATCATGCATTTTGTTTCAAGTTGCATTTAGAAGGATGCCACGGTTCAAACTTAGCGTACCTAGTTCGCGAGACCACCATTTGTCAGTATCTTGTTCCGTTTAGGGCATGTTCTTCAGTTATGCCCCTCTTGGTCACACAACCCGCATTACACTTTCCTCCCCCCCTCCTTCCATGATGTGGTTCTAGGTCGTTTCCTGCTCTCGTCCATCTCATTCCTGATTCGTGTTGAGATAGGGCAACCTTTTTCTTGGATCAATTAGGGGTTAGGGACGACCCTTCGAGTTTCTTCAGGATTCGGCCATGATAATCTATCTTTCAACGTAGGGAAAACGGGAACATAGCTGCAGAACAGTGCGTTCACGCTATAGCATGGGTTAATGTATTGCTCTGCATCTTGTCAATACCAAATACAAACTGCAATGACATGTAAACGTGGTATCTTATACAATTTCCATTTCTGACATGTGCAAGTTCTCTGCAGCAGATTAACTCCATGTGTGTGATCCCCCTCACCAGCAGTCCCTGGGCTATGCGGTGTATCTACTTGATATGATTGTTGTTACACGCTCAATCTCATCACCCTGTGATGCTCTGCCTTCTTCTTATTTCTCATGAAGATATCCAAGGCATATTTACACAATTTTTCCCCAAATTCAACTGCGCTATGCTCTTACTGCGATGATCATTGAAGTAAGCATTTAGTTTGAACCATGTGTATTTCACCACTACTGTAATGGGTAGAACACCATTGAAGCACTCGGAGACGTTTGTGGTCATCACCCCATAACGGTAACCATCGTCAAAAGCTAGAGCCCATTTGTGTTTGGGCACATCCTTGAGATATTGGTGTGCATCCCGGTTGACATTTTCAATTAAATCAAAGGTGGCATTGAACTTTCGCTCTTGGTTCACACACACACACACACACACATATCAAAGAAAGCAAACACAACCCTAATGAATTTGTGCGTATAAGTCAATAAATCATTAACATGTATATTTTATTTTTGAAAAGTATGCATTACAATTCATAATTAAATATTTATTAATCTTTAACATGTGCTCATATTGTATGCCACTTGTTGACTTGACCCTTTTATTACTAGAATTTAATAATTACAACATAACAGAAAGGAATTTCTCTAAACGTCTCCCTTGAATTTTATTAAGAAGTGCCAAATGAGCTATGAGGCTCTTAGCAAGATAAAGACTTTAAAGAGTAATGCTAAAGGTATAAAATTTTCAAAATCTTTTTATTTTCATAACAACACACGTGAAAAATTATCACTACAAAAAAAATTGGACTATTGTGGCAGATTTTTTGCGGCAAGTACAAAAACCGCAGCTATATGTTGCCTATTGCGGCGTTTTCTGTGACCATCTATGTATATAGGGTCTATTGCGGCGTTTTTTGGACCGCCGCTGTAGGTATAGACTTTTACGGTGTCCTACAGTGGCGGGACATAAAACCACCGCCATATATATGTTTTAGCAGTGGTAACATAGATATAGTGGTGGTAGAGAAAAACGCCGCAATATTCGAGATTTAGCGGTGTTTTGTATGACTGCCGCAATAGGGTCTCCTGTTGCGGCGTTTTACTTTAGTTATAATGGTGGGTTAGACCGTTGCGATAGACCTTCTAAATCCGCGCCGCTCCCCAAATCTTCCCTTTGTTTTTTTTTTTTTTTTTTGGCTTTTTATTTTAGCCCCTCTTCATTTTTGCGAAAAACAATGGATCTCTCTATCTCTTATTCACTGTATCTCTCTCATTCACTTCGAAGACCTAAAATCCCAGCTTTTTCTCTCTCTAGCTCTTACTCTCCCTCGCAGACCTAAAAACCCACCCAAACCCTATTTATCTCACTCTAGCTCTCTCTCACTCTTTCTCTCACTCTCCGTCGTAGACCCAAAATCCCAATCCCCCTCGTCGGTGCCACCTCATCTCACTCCTAAAATACCAAACGCTCTCTCTGTAAGTTGTCTCAAACACTTTCTCAGTTTTTTTTTTTTTTTTTTTAATCTCTGCGTTGGTTTGTGATTTTCAAATGTGCATTGGTTTGTTAATGAAAAAAAAATTTCAAATATTTTTTTTGGTCTTGGTTTGTGTTTGGTTGCTGAGAAAATGGTAGAAAGGAAAGGAAAATTAGAGGGAAATTAGCTCTGTTCAAATTTCTTGGCATGCATGCATTGTTTAAGATAATTTGTCTACACTCTCATCTTGTGGGGTTGATTTTTTTCTCTGTGTCTTAGTTTTGGAGTTTTGGAGTTTTTAAGGTTCTAGATTGCTTTGTAAAAGTCAGTTCCTTCTTGGTTAATTTTCACAGATCGGGCTTTATTGTATTTTTTTAATTAATTTTAATGATGGGTTTTAGGCATGTAAGATAATGTTGTTGGATTAAGGTTTGGTTGGGCTGATTTGGGAGTTTGGAGTTTAACAATAAATGTTCTGTTGCTGTTTGTCTGTGTGTTTTGATTTTTTTTCTTTTGGTTGCCAAATGCAAGATTGTATCTGGGTTTCTTTAAAGTTGAACTATGTTTTAATTTAGTGTGGTTGATGTGCTTACTAATTAAATAGAAAGTTTTTAGAATGTAGTTCTTGCTAGTTATTGGTATTTAGATACAATGTACCTTTGTTCTGAAATTGTCTCATAGATTCTACCAGAAGAGGGAAAAAAAAAATGAAATAAGAGAATAAGACAGTTGTGTAAATGCTACCCTGGTGAAGCCCAAATATCAAATTATGTTTCTGTTTGATCTGTTGGATTGTGTGATTTAAGGGTTTATACTCTATTTATCATCGGTGGCTTACTAGAAAAGGGAGGAAATGCATTTTGGATTCAAGTAATTTTGTTGTTAATAATAATTAGTTACATGCAGAACAGTTATTGTTCATTCATATTACATTTTTCTGCTTTTGTTTTTGTTTTTGTTTCTTTTTTGTTATGTTATGTAATGTGTTCAGCATTATATTTCATTCATATCAACTTGTTTTTTACTTGTTGTTGTGCTTATATACTTGTTTTTATTTTACACTTTGACAGTTGAAATGGCAAGGTGAAAATCAGTTTTGCGCATGCGTTCCAAGAGCCTAACAGTGGAAGGAGCTTCTATAGCACATGTGGATGAAGAAACGAACCAAGAAATGCACGAAACTTCTACGCAAGGTCAATTTGTTTACAATTTTTATTTTTATTTTTGTTGGGTTCTCATTGTTTATCTTTGTATTTGTGTGTTTACAGTTTGTATTGTATGTGAAATTCTCATTGTATCATTTCCAAGCAATTTCACCTATAAAACATATCTTGATAGATATTTATCTATAGCTAGTTTTTGTTAGGCCCAAGTTGTGGACTCATTTCAATATCTTAATAGATATACAGGAGGTTTTATTTAAGAGACAAAGCTACAGTTAAGGGTATACACATGATGAGAGCAGAACCACCTTGGGGTGGTTCAAAACTTGAAACAAAATTAATATAATTGTGACACCACATAGCTTAAGTGTTTTGCTTTTAAAAGCTTTGTTATATCTAAGAAGCTACTTAAAATTGTAAAATTGGGGTAGGTGCTTGATGTTGTCAATTAAAAGGTTAAAATTTTATATGTAAAATGCTTAAACAACCCATTTTGTGAATATAATTCTCTGCTTTTAGTTTTTCCATATCATTTATGATCAATTTAGGGTGATAGTAACTCTCTAGTATGTTCTAATATACCTCATTTTTTAATAAATGCACCTGGTGTATTACTTGTGTTTCAAAGTCATTTTTGCAATTTTAGATTGCCATATACTTCAAAAAATTACCAATAGAGCTTGGTGCAACTATTGGTGCATATGTGCTACACGTTGCTCTAAATAAATAAATGAATAAAGAAAGAAAGAAAGAAAACTTAAGATTGTGTTTAGGATTTGTTTGATTTCTAGAAGAAAGAATGTATTTCGGTTTTCTTGTTGGAAGTGTTTCTGGTTTACTTACTTTAACGATATTGTCTTTTTTAAATTTCAGATGTGTAGCCACCTGTATGTAGAACTCGTGGGCGAAACAAGTACTTGGAGGTTTGGGATCTTCCCGACGACCAAGTAATTGAGTTGCCGCTAAATAGTATGCATTAGCCGGTTGATGAAGGGGGGAGGACTTTCACTGGTTTCTTGGGGACGATTGCACAGAAACCCCATATGTGCCCAATAAAATATTTGGATTGGAGGGACGTGCCAGCAGAACTTAAAGAAGAGTGTTGGCGTCTTGTAGAGGTATATCAGGAACTTATAATACTTGTAATTATGGCATTTTAGCATGCTTGTTGCCATTCTAATTCTAACTCAACTATTTGATTGTAGCGAAAATACGTTGTCCCTACTAATCCTATTGCATATGCGAGGTTAAAGACATTTACTTTACAAAAAATTGGGAAGGCTTGGAGGGATCACAAGTGTAGGCTGAAAACGGCTCATTACATACCGCATATAAGAAACAAAGCACAGGTGAAGAGCGACCGACCCAGGGGATGCATACCAGAAGATTGGGATGTTCTTGTTGACCATTGGTATAGTGAGAATGCAGTGATATGTATTTTTTTGGTCTTAAAAGATATCTATGTAGTCTCTTTGATTTAGTTTTGTGGGTTCTCTCTTATTAGTATATGATAATACTTCATGTGCAAGGTGCAGTGACATGTAAAACTTGAACTAGTATTACTTGGCTAGGCTGTTAATATTTATGTAGTTTCATTTTAGGTTGATAGGCTTTAGAGATATAGTTTCAAACTTTTGTTTTAGTTCTTCCCCTACTTGGCTAATGGTCTTACTTGTTGAAACCAATCAATGGAAAGACTAAATGCATCTAAATATTTGGAACTATTGTAAACCATTCCTAGACAGTCATATAACCAGCGAGGACATATATATAGAGACTGGGGAAAGAAATGGAATGGGGATATTTGAACCCCTTTCAATTTGCTTTTTATTTGTTTTTGTTCAAATTATTTACATTGTAAGCCTGTCTAATATTTTACTATGATTAATAGTTTTTGAACTTTTTTCATTGAATATTGCCATAAAATCACAACAATTTTATTTTAAAAGTAGTTGCTGAACCCTGTTATTAAAAATATTTGAGATGCATTGTAGTTTTAGGAATAACAAATATTCATATAACAAAATTAGTCCTAGTTAAAACATTATCACCAATTTTTTTTGGCATTTTGACATTATCATTTAGTGTCCTTGGCTGTTGAATTTGAATAAATTTGTAAGATTTTAGGGAAATTTTCATGCCATTCATCTGTGAAAAATTGCTATTCTGATGGTATTCTCTGACTCCATAATTTTGTAGATAGAGTTAGAGAAGAATAGGGAGCGTCGTTCTAAACAGGATGACTTACATACTGGTGGTTCATGCAGCTTTGCCATGCACGTTGCAAAGAAGATAATAAGTATTATAACTAATTTTTAAATGATTTCACTTATATTAAGTTTATGTGGAACCAATATGAATCACTACATAAATATGCTGTTCATATTGCAGGCAAAAGCGGATGGACATCTTGTAGAGCGTGCAATATTATATTCAATACTGCATACTCGTAAAGATGGATCTGCAGTTAATGAAGTAGTGAAAGAAAAAAATGGTGAGTAATCCCTTGCAAATCTTGTTCCTATGTATGGAAAAGTTCTTCTAATCGACATGCAACTTTTACAATTGTAGGTGCATGTGAAAAAATCTAACTGGGAATTTTTTTGGTGGTTGGCAGCTTAAGTGATGGAATTTTTTGGGTGCATGTGTCTGTGCATTTTGTGTATAAAGACAATGCAACAGTTGATTTACATAGGTTTTGCTGTACTGGTTTTGGATACTGGTCTCCAGTTGATGGGTTATTAATGGGGTTGGAACTATGAGAAAGATAAGAAATGAATTTTTTGTTCTTCTCTAGGACCTAAAAATTATAGAGCAATCCATCTTGTTATGTTAGTTCGATCTCTAAATGATGTATGGAAATGTACTGTGAATTAAAAGATCTATTAAAAGTTATAAGCAAATTTTGCATTGCCATTGCTGCTTTGTAGTGGATATATACTCATTATTCTGCTCCATGATTTGGAGCATAATATGAATTGCCACATTGCATTGGAATAACATATATATTTTGAGACTACAAAATAATACTATCATCTCTTTGGCATTGATCTCCACCATAAATTTTGGGATATATGGGATGACACACTGATTTTTAGTGGAGGTGATTCTGATTAGTTGTATTTGAGATGTGTTTTGTTATGTTTTGAAGCTATATCAAGATTGAAGGGTAATGTAGCAAATCTTAATTGGTAATGTAGCAATCAGCAAATATATGAAGGTTTTAGTCAAAATGTTTTTACGTATATGTAATTCCTTTTGTTTATGAGTTTTCTTTGATGAGTTTTTGACTAATTTGAGTTGCATTATAATAATAACTTTGTGCTAGCATCGTATAGCTGGTATGACAACATGGTCCTTAGAAATTAGCTATCTTTAAATATGTATAAGTTGTTTTGAACATGGTCCTAAGATTGGCCTAAAGTTGAGGTTTTGTATAAATTGTTTTGAACTTCAATTAAGTTTGTGGCTTAATATATGTGGCATTAACGAGGCAATCTCTGAGGGCTTTGGTCAAATTATTTTTTCTTACATGTAATTCCTTTTGTTTATGAGTTTCCTTTGATTAGTTGTCGACATAATTACTGTACTTTTTTTATTAGTTCCAAAAGCCATAAATTTGAGGAGGGTTGAGTCAATTCATTAAAGGCTACTACATCGAAATTTCTTAGCCTAAGAGTAGGACTCTAATGAACTTGCCTTGAGGTTTTTACTTAAGCCAATTCCCAGTAGATAGAGTTCTATCATGCTTAAGTGATGGAATTTTTTTGGTGCATGTGTCGGTGCATTTTTACTTAAGCCAATTCCCAGTAGATAGAGTTCTATGAACTCGTGTTTTTTTTATAATCTTAAATTTTTTTAAAAAAGTTATAATTAAAATAAATCCTTAAATTTGACTATTTTTTAAATGAGGCACTGTATTAGGACACTCGTTTCTTCATAACATGTATTCAAAGGAACCCAGTAGAATGCATTTTGATTTGTCGATTTAAAAAAATATTGAACTTTAATTTTCATTGTCTTTTTGCTTGCAATCTTCTCTCTTCTACTTTGTTTTATTTCAAATTTGAAGATGAAGTTGACTAAAAAAAGAAGAAGTTCAAAGCAGATGTGAATTGAAATTTAGGTATTTAGAATTTATCATATTCCTATCCTGACAGAATTTTATTTTTAATTTGTTGTGATTTCTGTGATGAGTGTGGACACCAAACAAAAATACTCCAATTATACTAGATTGGTATGGATAATCATCAAATAAAAAGTAATTAATAAGTATTGTATGCATAACCTAAATAATACTCCTCCATCCCAAAATGGGATACAGGACTATTACATTGTATTCATTACATTGTGTATACTTCTCAATATAATTTTTGTTGTCTTCAATCAAATGATGTTGCTAATTTCTATTTTTTTTTTTTGTTAAAATCCAAATATCAGGATAAAATGAAGGAGTTGTTGGTTGAACCTTTGAATCAACTGTAATTAGATGACATAAGTGATAGTATTGCATGGGCATCGGATGATGTGTCTGCCAAAGTGATGGGTAAGGAGCGCAAAGACTGTATTCGTGGGCTAGGATTTGGTCCAAGCCCAAGTGGCCGAAGTAGCAAGTGTGCTATCACGGACCTTCAAATACGATCAAGTCAATCAAGGGACGACGAAGTTGCAAAACTGAAGGCTTCCTTGGCTGAGATGCAGGAGAAATTGTTCGCTTTTGATTAAGTGAAGGAAAGACTTAGCCAATTCGAAGAGATGGAGCAAAGAATGGCCTGCATGCTTCAACAAGTGCAACAAATAACTTCACAATGCAGTCAGGTTGGCATTAATGATTTTGATTTTGGGGTTTCTAATGGTTAACTTCACATACATTCATACATACATGCCTAGGGGGTTTTTTTTGAGAAAAAGACATTGTGCATATCCAAAGAACTAATTTTACACAGAGAGATATTTTGAGAGATCATTCTAGTTTCGTAAAAGATTTTCTTGTAATTCATAGGGCTTTGTGAAGATTCAAGTTTGTAAGTATTTCCTTTGTGAAGATTCATAGGGCTTTTATGGTGAGTTATTTATATGCTTAAAAGCCCCTACTTGAGGGATAAATATACACAATTCCAGTTTAGAGTTTTTGAGAAAAATTTGGTATGAACAGTAAACTCCTTAATGGCTTACCAAAACATCTTCCTTTATCCTACTGGGAATCTGCCACTAAGTAATTGGCTACATGGTTATTAGTATCAGATGATATGCAATTTATATAATCAAATACAGATTGAAATGGTAAGAGAAAAAAATTATTGAATTGTATGTTTCTAGAGGGGAGGCTCATGTATTGGCCCTATTGAGCAATTCATGCTGCATATTGTAGGAATTGTAATGAATGTATCAGTCCATATTGTTCGATACCTGAACCTGTGCAAATATGTTGAATCCTTGAGAAAGGTTGAAGAAAATTGGATTGCAATTCCCTGCTGTTGGTAGACAGAATGGGGATAGGAAGAAGGAAAGGTGCCAGATAGGTTACCCTACCTGGCAGAGGATGACATTGGGGGAAGCTTTAGAGTTTAGAGGTTTGGGATGTAGTCGGAGAGATGGGGTAGTTTTGGTGTTGGAGGGGTTTTGTTTTTAGGATGCAATGATGAAATTTCTATTTGAATGTAAGTACAATACACTTTAATTGAATACTAATCCAGTACTGATCTTTATAGAGATTATCATAATGGACCATAATCCAGAAGAAGAAATTCTAGAGGGGAGGCTTGGGATGGTTTGTAGACCCCGACATCCTAGGTTTGATCCCTAAGAGGCTGCTTATAGTTTTGGTTGATTTAGGCTAGTTTGTTTAATGTGTTAACTTTAGGGTTTTATTTTTTGGGTGGTAGCTGGGTTGGGTAGTTCTGGTATGGTGGTTTGCTTGTTTCCTTGGTTGTGGCTTTAGCTGCTTGTTTTGGGCTATGTGTTGTATTGTGACCATGTATTTGATATAATGTTGAAATGATTTAATGAACTTATTTGAATGGGGTTGTTGTTTCATTGAGCTTGTAAGGTACAATGGATGGTTGTAATACTATAAAGAATAATAGGCACTCAAAGTTATACATGGGACTCGTAAGTCTGATACCTTTACATGGATTTGTTTACAAGGCTATATGTAAAAAAGAAGGAAATTGTTTACAAGGCTGGATTAAGTTGCAGTGTGAAATATGAAATTTTCTTTTCAATTTTTACAGTTTCCTCTATCACGAGCTAACGAATTTTATTATTATTATTATTATATTTTTATAGTATGTGATATCGTTGTGTCCTAATTATTGCGGCGTTTTCCCTATAGTGGCGTTTTCCCTCGCCGCTGAAATGTTTACACATATAGCGGCGTTTCTACCTACCGCTAAAAGTTCAATGAGCTCGTTTTAATTCATTCCCTATAGCGGTGCTTAATGACTGCCGCTACAGGTTGCCACAATAGCGGTGGGCATAACCCGCCGGTAAAAGTCGATAGACATGAATTCTGACAGCATATGGCGATGGTTTTTTGCCCGCCGCAATAAACCTCAAACGTCACTAAAAAGTGTATTTATAGCGGCATTTTTTGTTACTACCGCAATTGAACTATGGTGGCAGTGCATAGTAGGCGGGTGAAACCGCCACAATAGGCCAAATGGACCTTTAGTGGCCCTTTTTTGGGCTTTTGCGGCGGTTTTGGCCCTCCGCAATAGCCCCCTTTTTTTTGTAGTGTATGAATACCACAATTTCTACATGGATTACTACACCATTTTTATTAGCGCTATTATTAATTATGAAAAAAATGTCACATGTGTTGGTTTCACCCAAAATAACATTTTTGCTTTTACTTATTTATTTTTTGTCTGTGTGTGTTTTTTTTTAAAGGAAATTAATAAAATTACATTTTTTTTAATAAAAAAAGCTAATTTAATTTTATCTACTTATCATACATTTAGCTTAAAAGTTATTTGAAAATATTTTAATCCCATATTTAACAAATAAACTACAGAAAAAGGTGACTTGTTTAGAAATAGAATCAACAAGAAGAAGGCAACTTAGGGGCTGTTTGGTTTTTCAGTTTCCATCAACCATAACTCAAAATTGGTGGGTCCCACAGCTGAGTAGTGTGTTTGGATATGTTTCCAGTTTTATTTCCATCACTCAATTATTTGATTTTTGAGTGATGAGTTATGGAAACTGAAAACACATTTTAGGTGTTTTCAAGTTATCAAAATTGAGTTTTCATGGCATTTTGGTAATTAAACCCACGGTTAGAGCAACATCACACCAGCACACCTTTTTCTTTCTTTCTTTCTTCTTCACAGACTCACTCCAACGGCCATTTTTTTCTTCTTCTTCATTCTTTTTCTTTCTTTTCTTCTTCACAGAAACACGAGTAACTTTATCAAAAAAGAAGAAGAAGAAGAAACACATGTGTTTCTTTTTTTGTTGTTGATAAACCTAGAAAATCAAACCCATAAACACATAAGTTAGATCATACACACTAACACACAAACACAAACCTACAAATATGTTTATCCATAGCCACAAAAATTCCATTGCCACCAATCATTCCAATCCAACGGCCACAAAAATTCTATAACAATTCGAAGATCTACCACATTGGATCAAAACAAAAACTCAAAAATTATTTACTTCGCTTCAACTCACTTTCACACTAAATTAAGTCAACAAATAGTGAAGCTTAAAAGCAAAACCAAAATCTAAGTACAGATACAAAACAAAAGTGTAGAAGTGAGGAAAAGGAGAAATGGGTTTCACCATGGTTTTGAACTTGCTGCTCCTCCTAGCCATGGTGGCTAAAAACATCTTATTTTTGACTCCATAGTCGAGTCCTCATCCTCCGTGGTTGCCACCCTCTCCTTCGTCGCCGTTGCTTCTCCAAAACCCCACCAAAACCCACTTCCTCTCTTCCCTATAACCCTTTGCCCATAACCCAGCTTCAACTGCCTCATTCGCTTAAACCTGAAACTTGTTGGCTTCAACCCATCTCATGAAATCAACAGATTCACCTCTTACATGAACGAGCTCGATCTCCCGATCCCGCAACTGTTCCAGAGAAAACGAAGGGAAAAAAAGAAAAAAAGAAAAAAGAGAGAGGCAGAGAAAGATGTAAGAGTCAAGGGAAAAAGAAAAAAATGAGAGAGCAAAGTCTTCTTTGGGTCAGTGTGTGGGTTCCAGTTTTTTTAGCTTTTTGGGTTGAAAACATAATTGAGTGTTGGGTGCCAAACGAGTTGAGTGAGATATTTGGGGTATTTTAAGTAAGGCATAAAACCCATTTTCGTCTCTACATTTTCACGCAATTCCCACTTTGGTCCCTAACTTTTTTTTTTCACCGCTTTTAGTCCCTAAAATAAAAAATGCGATCTCATTTTTGTCCCTACCGTCAGTGCCCTAACGGCAAAGTCCTAGGTGGCAGACGAAAGCTTTCGTGGCGCTGATGTGGCAATTAAAATATTATTAAAAAATATTATTTGACTTTTTTTAATGCCACGTCAGCATTTTAATTTTTTATAAAAAGCCATATCAGCAAATTTAAACCAAAAAAGAAAATAAATTTAAAACCAAAATTTAAATTAAAAACACAAACCCAGACAGATCTAACACAAACTCAGAAATAAAATAAATTAAAAACAAACATTAAAACCTAAATAAAATATATAAAACCAAAATTTCATTTTCTTATCTCTCTCTCCCTCTTGGATCAAACTCACTTGGATCACTTTCCTTTTGCCCACAACCTTCATCGCCATGCTCTTCCTGGACTTCAAGTTCCTGGCATGGTACACATTGGCGAAAGTACCATGACCCAGAAGCTGACCAAGCTCGTATTTCCCATGTAGCAACGTTGAACTACCATCTTTACACTTGTTGTAACCCATTTGCTCTTAAAATTTTCACCCTCTGCTACAAAATTAAGCTTTTGAAAAGGAAATAACAACAAGTGTGATCTATTTATCTCTCTCTCTCTATCCATTACAATCTGCATCATCGGTGGCATTAACATCGACATCGACATCGACATCGGCGACTCCTCCATGGCCAACTCCTCCGCTGCTACTGCTCCTCCAACTTAAACCCATTCTCCGTCGCTACCCCGAACTGTTGGGTCTCAAAAAATCCCTCCTTCTTCCATTTCCGATTCTTTCTCTCTCGGCGGAGTCATGGTGTTTGCTGTTTTGGGAAAAGGGTTTGATCGGCGGGGTGGTGGTGGTTTTGGGATCTGTTGGTCGGTGGTGGTTTGGGATATGAGTTTGATTATGGTAGTGGTGGTGGTGGTTTTGGGATCTGTGTTTGATTGTGGTAGTGGTGGTGGTGGTTTTGGGATCTAGGTTTGATTATAGGTTTATAGGTTTGTTGGAGATTGGTTTGTTTACTGGGTTTGTGGGTTTGATTTGCTGAAGATTTGGGTTTGTGTTCTTGGGTTGCTGGGTTTGATTTGGGAGTTCTTGATTTGCTGGGTTTGAGTTCTTGATTTGTTGGAGATTTGAGTTCTCGGTTTCTTCATTCTTCCTGTTAGCATTTAATTTAATTTTTTCTTCTTGTTTTCATTTATGTCATAGTGATTTGGGTTTGAGTTCTTGGGCTGTTGGGTTTGTGATCTTGTGATGGGTTTGAGTTGTTGGTTGCTGGGTTTGATTTGGGAAGAATATGAAGAACAAGTGGTAAAATGAAGAACATGTTGAAGAACACTAAAAAAGTTAAGAAATTTTTTTTAATTAAAATTTTTAATTAAATTAAATTTAAGTTTTTTTTTATTTAATTTATTTTTAAAAATTTTCTGCCATAGCTTTTAAAAAAAATTAAAATGCTGACGTGGCATTAAAAAAAAGCCAAATAATATTTTTTAATAATATTTTAATTGCCACATTAGCGCCACGTCAGCTTTCGTTTGCCACCTAGGACTTTGCCGTTAGGGCATTGACGGTAGGGACAAAAACGAGATTGCATTTTTTATTTTAGGGACTAAAAACGGTGAAAAAAAAAGTTAAGGACCAAAGTGAGAATCGCGTGAAAATGTAGGGACGAAAATGAGTTTTATGCCTTTAAGGTGATGAGTGATGAGTGACGAGTGACGAGTGACGAGTGACGAAAATTGAGTGAGAAGTGATGAGTGATTGTTTTTAAAAAACCAAACAGCTCCTTAGAATCCTCTTTTATTCTTTTTGACAATCCAAAGTTTGTGGTGGAGAGTTCCTTAATAAGGCAGATAATGTTTGTAATTGACTTATTTATATTTATATTTATATTTAATCTAATATATTACCCTTTTTAACCAAAAAGTAAGATTGATTTACCCAAAAAATAAAAAAAGGGAGTCAAGATTGGACCTAGTCCAACATGGACAATCTTGTAAATGTATCATCTCTAGATAGGTCTGTCACACTCCTCCATTGACTAGTTTTGTTGGATTTTTGATTACTGGTAATTGGCCATCCACCTCTTTTTCTGATGCAAAAAACACGTGCTTGAAGAGGAAATTTTATTAAATTAAGAAATTTCCATGTCCATATTCAAAGTTGGAGTAATGAAAAAGGACCCCCCCTCCTGGCAAATCATGTTCAAAGCACATGTTTTAGGAAGCTACCTATCCCTTATACTAAACACTTATATCCTCTCCTGTCTTAGTCTTTCACCGAAGTCCCCAAACTATAATACCCTCTGAGTATTTGGATTAAGCTTTCCAAATCAAAATATTCAAAAAAACAAACACCAGTCACCCAAAATTTTCTTTCATTGTTTTGTGGTGAGAATATAGCTGAAAGTTTTGTAGCCAGACAAACATGTTGAAACACAGCAAGGCACAAGAGAAGTCCAGTTTTGCACAGACATGCAACCTCTTGAGCCTGTACATGAAGGAGAAAGGAAGTCTTAGCCTTGAAATGACTAGGAAACCAGAACCCAAAGGTACTGTTTCTTTTCTCTGTATTATCTTCATATCTCTTTTGGGTTGTCTTACTTTTCACTTTCAAAGTTGTAACTTTTTTATTTTTTGCTCTCTTATTATGCCCTTTGAATTTCACATTTCTTGAGAGGAAGGTTGAAGATTTCTGAAATCTATGCATGTTTATATTTTTTTGACTTCCAACAAGTCTCAGTTTTGGAACAAAAGGTCTCATATACTTTCTTTGTCTGGCCATGTTTCAGAAAACCCCGAGACACCAGTGGCAACCACTATGGATTTGTTAACAAACTTGGAAAATTCAGGTGAAGCTTTGAGACAAAACGCTGTGGCTCCGGCCTCAAACGTGCAACCCATGGACTTTCTTCAAAAGCTTCGTGTTTGTCCCTCAAACCCAACTGATATGGCTACCAATAAGGCTGATTCCAGGTGTGTAGCCTTTTGTGTTTGCTTTTTTTGAATGTATTGAAAGACGAATAAACATACTACATTTTATTTATTTATTTTTGAAACATTAAGTTAGTTCTATTTTTTTGGATAGTGATGAACATTATTATTATTATTTGAGAAACATGGAGCGCATGCTTGTGCTCAAATAGTTAGATGGTGAACATAAAGTTAATTCAAAGCGAATGTTTGTGCTCAGATAGTTAGATGTCATCCATGTACGAAGTCATCTGAAATTACATAAGAACACCTATTATAGGCACCAAAAGACCTACATAAACATGATTATATTCTAGTAATTTGTTGTAACATGTAAGGGTATATTAGGGGAAGGAAAAGTCATGCACGTACGTATAGCTTAAGCATAAACTTCATGGGTATTTGGAACATCTCAGGTTTAATCCTTGAACAAAAACATATTGTCATTAGAGTAATTTATTTGGTATAAGAAAGTCGGTAACCATGTGGTGGACCCTAATTAATCCGTCGAAAATTTTTAATTGATCTCAAAAAGTTTGAGACTAATGCTTAATTGTGTTGTCGTTGTTGTAGGAAGCCTGCAACCATGGAGGCTGTGACAGCCCAGATGACCATATTCTGTAGGGGCCAAGTTCTAGTATTCGATGACTTACCAGCTGAGAAGGCAAGGGAAATCATAACTGTGGCTACCAAGGGAAGCTCTAGTGTTTCTCATGGCTTTGTTTCTACTCCTGCTAGCATAATGGAGAAAGTTAGATCCAGAAATCCCATGGCTTCTGAATCAAATGTTGTAGCCACGTACGAAAGGAATACCACCACCAAAGAAATGGTTCAACAGCTACCTAGAGCTATTGGTTCTGGTAATTGCCTTGTCTCATGTAAATAATTTAAGAGGAAAATGTTTTCAACTTTCAAAAGCTTTGTGTATTAACATTTTTGTTACAATTTTTTTTTACCGTACAGATCTGCCTATTGCAAGAAGAGTTTCACTTCACCGGTTCTTTGAGAAGAGAAAGGA
Source organism: Quercus glauca (assembly GCA_023736055.1). NCBI lineage: Eukaryota > Viridiplantae > Streptophyta > Magnoliopsida > Fagales > Fagaceae > Quercus > Quercus glauca. Next base: position 6,118,813 of record CM043319.1, on the reverse strand, counting down.
TAGGTAAACAATTCTTTAGAAGATATAAAAGAAAAGGAAAAAAAGGAAGCAATGATGTGTTTAATTTGTAGAGTTTTATTCTCTTTCAAAAAGAAAAAAGTATACCCAATATTCTAGAATTTGCATGAGCTTTAAGGAACTTGGGTGGATCTTCCAATTTATTTAACAATGCAAAAAAAAAAAAAAAAAAAAAAAAAAAAAGTAGTCAAATTTTGGTTCAGTTTATATTTAGTCCCTAAATTTTTTAAGGGGAAGAAAATATTGCTTAAAAAATTGTGATTGGTACATTTATGATTTTTTGAAGATTGAAGAAAATTTTCAACTTTTAAGGATAAAATATAGAACTTGACAAATTTTAGGACTAAGCATATTTGTTTGTCCTTTCTTTTTAATGGGTTTCATTTCTGTCATGTAGATGAATTAATTCTCTCAAAAAAAAAAAAAAAGATCAATTAATGATGTTCTTTTCTAAATTTTTTTTGCTTATTTTTCAGGGCAGCAGCAAATGCACCATACCAAGTGAACCCACCTTCACCAGCTGCACCCAAGCCTGAGGAAAGCAATCCATGGATTGAGGTGGGAGGTCAATCTTCAAACCAGCTTGAGCTCAAGTTATAGTTACCACCTGATCACCATCTTCTATATGACTTAGGTTACCTCCCTCTGGTGCCTTAAAAAGTTAAAATCCTAACTATACTTGTCAGCTCCCCCGTGCTTTTTTTGGGTTTAATTATTTTAGAATTTATACATATATATTTTTTTAGATTAGTTAGTATGGCCCAAGAAGAGGAGAATTTGTAAATTTCATTTATTACGTGATTTCTGAAGATTTGAAATTTCATTTCTGATTAGTACTTGTGTTGTGTATGTGTTATCTAGAAATTTTATTAATCAATAGCTAACGAACAATTAGCCATAAATATTGGGGTTTAAGTGACACTAGTCATAATTTTTGTTTTTGTTTTTGTTTTTTTGTTTTTGTTTTTTGTGTCCAGCCTTACATTTGTGCTCAAATTCCACTTCTCTCACTATTTAGCCAAAGGTCATGTTGAGTATACAAAACTCTTATTTTTGTAGAGTCTGGGAGAGGTCATAATAAACAATCTTATTCCCAATTTTTTCAAAAAACTAATTCTTTGACTTGAATTCACCACTTATTACTTTTGGTGGAAGACACTTGTTATTGTACCAAACCTTACGTAACTATCTATCTATCTCAAAACAAATTAGCCATAAATATTTTTGAAACTTTTCTTCTGGTTTTAGAGAAGCCACCGCTAACTGTCTGGTCCACAGGGTTGTTGTATTCTCCCACCTTGGGGAGCTATCACCAATTCATCTCCATCTTCCCTAAGCTCAAAGATGGGTAGGGCCTTTAGTCCTAGCAATTGGATGTTTTTTCAATAACGTTTGACATTCATCACAAACGTTCAGAGAGAGAGATATCAATATATTGGAGGAAAAGTTAACGGATGCCTGTGGGCAGTTTAAGAAATATATTTAAAATAATTTTATGAAGAAAAAAAAACTAAATTTTTTTACAGCATTTTTTACTTATTATAAAAATACTAAGGCACTCGTTAGCCGAATTCATATTGTCAGATCTTGAGTTGTGTTATTTCACTTCAAAACTAATTGGTGATGAGGAAGACATACTCAAATCTTTTATGGCCTTCGACATCATACCACATGGGTCTGTTTTTAGAGTAGTTTCAAGGAGTCAAATTATGGTCCCCTAACACATATATTAAATGGAAAATTTATTTCAAATTCTAAAGATCAATGAGATCTTATGAGACTATATGAAGAAAGCTATGAGTCATCTAATGACTTTGCTTTAAAGTTTGTTTCAAGTTCAGGTTGCAGCATTATTATTGAGATAGGGAGAAAATTAAGAAAATGTTGGTAATACTTGGGATTGAATGTCATAAGTCACAACAAATGGGATCAGATTACAAGATTAATTAACATTTCATTTGTTATGATGGTATTTTCTAGTGTTTGGCGCGGTAAAAAAAAAAAGATAAGTCCTGCAATGAAAAATAAGAAGAAAATGTTTTATGTTTTTGAATAGTGAAAAATGTTTTCTAAAATATTACATATATTTATGAAATTCAATTAGTTCAACTAGTAAAGTCTCTTATTGTTAAATAAAATATCAGAATTAAGCCTCGGTATATATTAAAAAAAAACATTATATATTCTATAGACCCCAAAAATGAACTATACAAAAAAACTCCCTCAAACATTCTTGAACAAACTGCTACTCTTCTGAGCTTGTTGGTAAAGCTCTCATAGGTGAGGGCTCTTCTCTCGTCCTTTGGACATATTACTAAAGACAATAACTTCTTTTTTTGGTTTGCTTGTAAACCATTCATTCTCTCGTATTAAGGGGGCAAGGTAACTCTTTTGCTCATGCCTTAGCCAAGAGAGTTGGCTTTCTTTTTTGTCGATAGTCTGGATGAAGTTTGTTCTTCTAGAAATAGTTAATTTCTTTGTATTTTGATATTGAAGTTCTTTACTTAATAATAAGCAGCACTAAGCTTTTTTTTCAAAAAAAAAAAAAAAAACCCTCAATAGTAATTTTTCTCTTTTCGTACAATCTCTAGAGCAATCATTACGGAGTGTGGCAGACAATATTTAAATTCTACTGCACCTATTGAAAAAAATTATATATTCAATATACCACCAAAAATAAACTAAACACTATCAAATTAATAAAACCCCCCTCAATAGTAATTTCCCTCTTTTGGCGCTATCTCTTTCTAAAGACTAACGGTTGACTATTTTTCTCCAATTACTTTCTTTACTCAGATTAGTCACTATCTGTTCCTCTAGAGATAATTAATTTCCTTGTATTTTGATGTTGAAGTTCTTTAATAGAACAAAATTTCCCTCCAAACCAGTTTAGAGAAAAACTCTACAAATTCTTTGTATATTTCTATATTGAGTGTGAATTTTGATAACCTAACTATTAGATTATATGTTCCTATTATATTCTTCATGCATATAAAATTTCAAGAAAATCAAAGGTCAATTGCTATCTCATCAAACAAATGTTAAAATTTCGAATTTTATAATCTAAAATTGTGTATAAAAAATAAGTTTATTGATTGAATAGTAAATAATATCTAATTTAAACGAAATTTAATATGCATGTTAAGAACATAAGGAACATGAAATTCAACGGTTAGATTTTTAAAATTTACACAAAAAAAAGAGATATATGAGAAGTTTGAAAATTTTCTCTCTATATTAGTTTGGAGTGAAACTTTGTTCTCTTTAATAATAAGCAGCACTAAGCTTTTTCTCAAAAAAAAAAAAAAAATCCCTCAATTTTAATTTTTCTCTTTTCGTACAAACTCTAGAGCAATCATTACGGAGTGGGGAAGACAATATTTAAATTCTACTGTACTTATTAAAAAAAATTATATATACAATATACCACCAAAAATAAACTAAACACTATCAAATTAATAAAACCCCCTCAATAGTAATTTCTCTCTTTTGGCGCCATCTCTTTCTAAAGACTAAAGGTTAACTATTTTTCTCCAATTACTTTCTTTGCTCAGATTAGTCACTATCTCATTTAGGGATGTTTAATAAATGGTAAAAATCATACAAATTGCAAAAATCGCTTGTAAAATGGCATAACCACACTGCACCACAAGTAACAGTGCACCACACTGCATGTTGCAGTGCAGTTTGCGGTTTTATAATAAGAAAATTGTACAAACTGCATCACACTCTCACTATATATTAATTTTTTAATATTAAATATATTATTAATAGTTTAATAACCCTAATTTAAAAAAAAAAAAGTTTAATAACCCTAGTAAGTGTTAATTAGGAAAGCCAACCCAAAATAAAGAAAAATTAACTCAATAGTTTAAAACTTGGCCCAAAATAAAGGGAAAAATCAGTTTTGGGTTGGGCAAGAAAAGCCAAAATTTGAAAATATACTAGCTTCAAACTGCATGTTATACGCCGCATTGCACATGTGATTGCAAAAATGAAATGCGGTGCAGTTATAGTTTTGGCTAAACTTTAAATCGCAATGCATCACACCACATTGCACATGTGACCGCAAAAATGAGATGCATTGTGGTTATGATTTTGGCTAAATCGCACTGCAAAACACAGTACTAAAAATGGCCCAAAATTGCACCGCACTGCACTGCGAACACCCCTAATCTTATTTAATTTTTCATTTAGATTTTGAATTTAGGGTTTGTTTTTCAATTTGATGTTCCAAAAATAAGAAAATATTTTCCTATTTTAGGATCTAATTTTGTGAATTAAAATTTTTCTTCCTACGATTATTTAAAATTACAAAAAATATTTATAATTTTTCGTGTGAGTCAAACAATAAAAATTGACTCATTTTTAGGATTGAAGAGTCATAACTAAACCCATAAAACAAGTTACTTTTCCCAAAAAAAAAAAAAAAAAAAAACCGTTTTCCAAAAATACAATCCATTTTTCACAAAATATTTTTTGTTGTAACAATAGAGCCTAAACAATGAAATATTGGATATCTTCTATTAGCATGAAAAGAGGTCCAAGATTTTAACAAAAAATGCCAAGCATGATAAATTCTTTGACAGAGATGAATTGTTCAATACGTTCTCTCATTAGTGAAACACAATCAAACTGTTGGGGGGTAGTGGTCACTTAGTTTTAAAAAATTCAGCTGATTTTTTAAATTTTTTTTTTTTATGTGAGTTCTTTATTTTTTTAATTTTTTAAGTTGGCCAAAAATCTAAAGTAGACAAAAATTAATCAAAGAAAAATATAATAATCACTATTCAGCCTATATTTATTTATTAATTAAAGGGCTTTTCTTGGCATGATGTCACAAAAATCAAGTCTATCTCATCCAGCTTACGAATCAAATTACTAAGCCAAGGAAATGTGAATAGGATATAGTACGATTTAATTTAGATTATTTACCCTTTACTTTGTAAATTATAAGTAAGAAGTTTTTGGAGTCATATAAAAGTATATTGTGCATGCACACGTAGACAAATATACTCACAAGTATGTTTACCCTTTTGTTGGAGTTGTTTTATTCTTTTTACTACGAAGGAGAATTGACTCCTTAGAATGGGATGAAATGTTATTGTTATATAGGTCCATATTTTTAGGTTGGCTAATCATATACAATTCTAATAGTTAGAACATAGTTTGTCCTGTTAGTTGGTATCGTTTAAATATTTAGTCAAGACAAATTGTGGTTTAAATAATTAAACGTCCTACGTTTGGTCACGTCAGTAAACACTACATGAGGTAACCTTAGATTTAGTGTTAAATCTTCTTTATAAACTTCCATTATATTTTGGTGGATTTGTTACCTTGAGGATTGACGGTTAAATACCTAGTTTTTGCTGTGAAACACTGAAACAGTTTGTTTCATCAGTTTTCTCGAGTCATCAGTTATATGTATCATATGATTCATGTTTGTGTAATGTTATTCAATTCAAATCTAAAGCAGAATTTAACTAATTAATTACTTGACTAAGAGTTGGTTAATATTTTGACAACTAGGGCCTAAAAAGCTAAAACACTAATAGTTATTAGATCATACAATCGTATTTTTTTCTCTCTAAAAAAATAGAAAGAAAAAAAGAAAAGAAAAAAGAAAAGAGAAAGACCATACAATCATTTGCCTCAATTGATTGTACAAATGAAATGGACGAAGATAACGAGCAAACATTTCAAAATTACTCCCATCATCAACCGGATATGAGTCGAGGGTTGTCTCTAGCTCGACCGACGTTAGATAATATTCTCTCACATAAAACCTCAAGTCCTCGATAATGGAGATCAACTGTATGTAAAAACATGCACTTATTGCCTCCCTCTCCTATTTTGACCTTGAAGTTCATGTTTATTCAGATTTTCTTGAATAAGAATTGTCAATAGCTTATGCGGATTTTAATAGCATTTGAAATTGATTTTAGTTATAGATATTTTTATTTGTTACGTACCTCAAAATCAATGACTTTTGTTTAAAGATATGAACCAGGCCGGGTACAAAAATTTTGCCTCATCTTTGTAAAGACATTCTATTAAGCAAAGCTAATTCAAACAAATTTATTAATCTATTATTATTATAGGAAATGCTAACGAGTGCCCTTAGGACACTTATTAATAATCAATTTAAAGAAAGTTTTTATGAAAAAAAGAAAAGAAAAGAAAAAGTAATTAATATTTTGCCGGCTTTTTTTATTTCTCATAAAAGTGATATAAAAAATTTCCTAAAATGGATTATTAATGAATGCCTTAAGGGCATTCGTTACCATGACCTTATTATCATTATTATTATTATGCTCTTGTTCAGCGTTTTTGATTGATTTCTATTTTCTAGGAATGCTAAGCAGCCTAAGCTCATTAAGATGATGGGGGCAGAGTCAAAGTGTTGTCGTTATTGTTTTTTTTTTTTTTTTTTTAAATTTAATCCTAAATAAAAATTTCTATTTTTAAAATTTTTATTATTTCAAAAAAAAATTATTATGGATTTTTTAATGTAATAAATTAAAATAAATCAAAACTACTTTGTTTTGGGTACTTAATGGTAGATCGCTTAACTGATACAAACAAGAGGCTTTGATTGAACAATTTTGAAACTTAAGGACATAATTGAACAAAATCAAAGTTAGAGACTCGAAATGAATAATACTAAAACATAGAGCGTAGGTTTTGCTTTTTTGCCTTTAAACTAAACATTGTAGAGAACGGGAAGTAGGAGAGCCTAATAATGAGAATGCAAGATTTACATCGTTCTGCCTAACCTTCTATGTTCATAGGAGAAAACCTAAGAAGCGACATCTTTAGTATTTTCAATTGCATATTACATAGAATCTAAGTAGGGTATATATAGGAGCTAGGCTAACCTTACATGGGCCTCTTGGGCCATAACATCTTAGCACATAAACTTAATATCTTTAACAAAGCCAACGCCTTGTATGCTAGTTGCTTGAGCTTGTAGGTCACTGTAACACTTGCCCCCACCATGTCCTTCTATTTTCTGAATATTTCTCAAGCTTTTTGTTGGTTGAGAGCACAAAAACACTTTGAATTCCTCAATGCTTTAAGGTTAACAGAGCTTGTCTAAAATGGAGGAAGGAAGTGAATTGGAATTATTGTCCCAGCTAAAACATCCAGCAATATACCCATTCTGCATGTCTTTGCAAAACAAGCAAGATGTTGAGAATATACACGAATTTCCATATTTGTAAGATGCAAAAAAAATAAAGAAAAATAGCACATATACAAAGGCAATCACACGACACAAGAGATTACGTGGTTCGGCAATTTGCCTACGTCCACGGAGTTGCAGTAATTTCATTATCTTTAAAGAGATTATACAAAGTGTGGCAGTACAGTTTTTCTCTCTAAAATAACACCCCAAAGCCTAATCTGAACCAATATATCTCACACAATAGACTTACAACGGGCCAAGCCTCAAAAAATCTCCCTTTAAAAGTCCCAACACTTTTAAATCGAGTCAGGTCATAATCCGGACAATTACAAACTAAGCTCCATATTGCCCAACACATGAACCTTCCAGCTGAATCTTTTAGACCCCATCACATCCTCCATCTCTTATAACCCATCACACCATGCAAAACCAGGAATTGCCATCCTTAATTGATTGCCTCTAACCTGCCAGTGCCCCGTTTGATGTGCTTCCCTCAGCTTGATAATTTGGTCCTTCTTCAATAACCCTCCCTTCCTTGCAAAGCTGCTCTATGTTCTCACTGTAATTAAGAACCATCACAGTGATCTCACTGCCTTTGAAGGTAGATTTGTTACTAAAGAAGTTTAAATCGCTCACAGTCTGTAGCTGAAAAAGTGTAAATGAAATTAGTCCAAGTGTCATTGTTGTTCTATATTTCAGTTAATCAGCTTACAATCCAATCCTTAGTGGAACAAGGATGAGCCAATTCGGACAGCCCTTCCAAATTGCAAGTAATGAAAAAAAATTATCAAAAGACTCACTTCCTTCATTGTGCGGAGTGCATGAAATCTCAATGTCAATATGCTTTTTTAGCAATATTTCCTTTACAAGTAGAGCTCCAGTCGAGATTTTCCAAAGGAAAATTATTATTTTGACATGAAGCCTAAGCTGCCAGAGAGTAGGCTAAATTTTAGGACTAAATCAACACATACGGAGTGAATGTGAACAAGCTTGGTAGTTGAACTTAAAAATCTAAGGAATTTTTAATCTTCTCCCTAAATAATTTTCATTAGCCAATGAATTAGTTTGGTCCTAACCTAAATCACCCACAGAATAAGGCCTTTGATATGGCTTTTAATTGCTGCCCTTCACCGAAAACGAAACACAAGAAAACCAAATTTTATAGTACTACTTTTTTTTTTTTAGAAACAAATTTTATAGTACTGTGGGACATTCTAAATAATCCCCAATGAAAAAAAAAAAAAAACTGCCTGAAATTTTGCAGGGCCTCTTAAAACTAGACCAAATTTCTCACACCCATTACCTCAAATATAAATTCTACTCCATGAAACCCACTTTGATGACCAATATCACAATCCTATTTTCCCAAGGAAAGTGCCAGCCATATTTACATAAAAGTCAAGTTTCTTTTATGACAACATATATTGGAAGTAAAGGGAACACCCCCCATTCCCCCACCCACAAAAAAAAAAAAAAAAATCAAAATTAAAACTCTAAAGAGATGTTGATGAGCTAAAAATTCAAAGCGCCAGAATTAAAATTGTTGAAAGAAAAAAAAAATCGAACATGTTCAACCCAAATTTTACGTCCAAGTTTTTTGAGAAAAATTTGTAATAGTTCAAAAACTAGCATCTGCTGCAACGTTGCAAGAATTAGCTTGGGTTAAGATTCGAATTTTTAAAATCATAGTGTGTGTGTGGAGAGAGAGAGAGAGAGAGAGAGAGAGAGAGAGAGGAGGATGGTGTTTGTGTTTTGGGTATATTGCTGTATTGAGCTTTCTAATTTCTACATCTTAAATGAAATGAGTACTACTATCATACAAATTCTTAATAGTAGAGTTTGTGAAAGCAAAATAACAGTGGAATTTATTTTATAAAAAACAATGGTGTACCTGGAAGAAGTAAATGTATACTTATGTAGTTTTTCCTCTTTGTTTTGCAGGGCCACCAATCAGAATGCAAGGGATATTAGCTATCTTGAGCCACTCACGCCCATTGCCTTTCTTACAATGTTGTTCCAGCAGATGACACTTATAAATTTGAAGTTTCAGAAGTGAGTGAGGCAGACCCTTCTCTGGAAGGGATGAGAGTTTAGGGCAATCATAGATTAGCAGTTTTTTAAGAGTAGAGAGGTTTTGAAAGCCCTTCGAAGATAGAAATACTAAATTTGGAAAACTCATAATCTCCAGGCAAGTGAGAGAGCTAGGCAACATCATCATATTCTCCCCTTCTTCAGGAAACGACTGCCAATCTAAAAATCCATAAATCTTGAGATATTTAAGAGAAGTGAGTCTGTACAATCCCCACTCAACTACTTGCTTACCAATATTGACACTTGACAAATTAAGTGATGTTAGATTGGTGGGGAAACCCTCTTCATGAAACAATATAATACTTGGACATTGCCATATACGTAATTTTTGAAGAGAGGTAAGGATGTACATGCAATTGGGCAAGCTCTTAAGATTCTTACAATCTTGGATCACAAGCTTTCTCAGGTTGGTAGGGAGCAACCCTTCATCCGGAAAGGAAACAAGACTAGAACACCCACCTATGTTGATCTCATTGAGGTGGCATAGTTTGTGGAGGCCCTCGGGTAAGGTCTTAAGCTTTTCACAATGCCAAATTTTAAGTTGTTCAAGAGATGCATCGTTGTGTAGTGTATTTGCTATTGACTCCAACATTGGACAAAGCCGTATTGAAATGTGTTTTAGGGCTGTAGGTAACTGGTCTCTTGATGATAAGGATGTTAGCTTTAAGCATCCATAAATCTCAAGGTGTTTAAGCATGACAGATAGGTTGCCACTTGATGATAAGCATTTTAGAGATCTACAATCCTTAATCTCTAAGTGTTGAAGAAAAGATGCATTGTTGTTACTGTTGCCATGAAGATTCTCCTCGATCATATTTAAAGAAGAAGGAGAAGCCTCTCCCACATCCACCACAAACAACAAATTCTCACAATTATGTACATCTAGCCTTTTTAAAGACGGAGGTAGCTTACCTATTGAAATGGAGGATAAAGAAGCACATCCCTCAATAGTTGCGTGTTCTAGACACGTACAATTGGATATTGGCAAGGAGTTCAAAGCATGGCAACTTTCAATTGTTATTGTCCTTAACGTAGAAGGCAAGCTAATGTTGACAAGTCTTGGGCATGATTTGATATATAGCCTTACAAGGGACTCCAGCCTATCTTGCCATAGTGACGTTGTTAGCTCCTTACAATCGTATAGATTCAGATATTCGATCTTTGTTAACCTTTGCATGAATTTCTCCTTCAAAATATTTGCCATTGGAATAGAAAAAAACACTGATTTTAGTGAACTTAACTCCATTTTATTTTCGCTCCGCACCTTTTTGCATCCCACAATTTCTAATTCATGAAGCATTGGAAGGCTTGGTATTGAAACAAACAATTGCTTACACTGATGAACAAACAATTTTTCCAATGATGGGAGATGGTGGGGCAAATTTCCTTGCAATTTGGGGCATTTATATATAGATAGCTCATACAATCGAGGGAATTCATACTCACCTCCACGAGGAATCCAGTCTTGCCATTCCTGCAAATTTTTAAAGCAAAGTTTCTCTAAGGATTGAAAAGGTTTCAAGCAACTTTTCCCATAAAACTCAGGGCCAATGCTCCTTACCTTAGCCATTCCTTTAATGACAATGTCTTTGAGAGAGGGTAATTGCCCGATTGCAGGCAAGGATGTACAATTTTTACAATTCTCAATCCTTAGGAGCACCATATTTGAAAATGAAGGATCTCCTAACCAAGTTGGGAATTTTTCACCAACATAGCCCTCAATAAAAAGTTCTTTCACCATGCTTGGAGGTCGTAACATGTCAAGAACATCAACTGCAACTCTTGTAACTTGTAAATCATCAAACTGCCATTTCATCACCAATACATCTAAATTCTTCTTATAATTCAATTTGACATTTCTTGCATCCTCAGCATTAGGCACATTCTCCAAGCTTGAAATACAAAGTCTTCCTCGAAGAAACTCCAAGTTCTTCAAATCCCCTATTTTAGATTCGGTATCTTTCCCCACAATAAAATCAGATAAAGTTTGCAGGCTCTTTAATTCTTTTAGTCCCATAGGCATCTCTTTGATTAAAAGCGCATTAGTAATATCAAGATGCCGAAGATTGACTAAATTCCCAATTTTCTCAGGTAATTTTGTTAGATGTGAACAACCTTTCAATATCAATGTCTGCAAATTGTACAAAGAAGTTATTGATTCTGGTAAACTTGTAATCTTAGTACATGAAAGGTTGAAATATCTTAGATGTTTCAAATCACTAATTGAATTTGGTAGCTCATCTATTTCATATCCACTTAAAGATAATACCCTTAAGTATCTGAATTGGCGCAACAAAGAATTAGAAACATAATTTGTTAAGTAACCTTTGTTCTTTATTGGTAGCGGTAGGAAAGTTCGTAAACACACATCTATGGGGAAGTCTTCAAATTTTTTGATACCATCACAAACACCACGAATGTAGGAAAAATGACGTACCTTTGCAGAAATCTTGAATTGTTTATTGCCACCCGATTTATCCTCCAACCTATAGCACGAGTCTCCTGCTGCCCATTGAGCTAGATCATTGATGAGATCATGCATAACAAAGAGTGCTTCATTATTGCTTGATTGTTGGAAAAATGATCTCCCAATCAAATCACAGAAATACTCAACACCGAGATCTTCGATTGGCTTGTTTTCTTTTGTTTCTTGAATTAAACCTTCTGCCATCCATAACAAGACTAGCTCTTTCTCCTCAAATTCATAATCCTTTGGGAATAGTGAACAATAGGCAAAGCACCTCTTCAAATGCGAAGGAAGATATATATAGCTCAATCTAAGAGTTGGAAGAACATCATCATTCCCTTCTACCATATTCCATATCTTGTTATTTAGCACATGTTTCCACTCATCTAGATTGTGTATGGTGCTTAAAAGGACTCCAAGAGCTTTTGCTACTAAAGGCAAGCCCTTACACCTCTCTGAAATTTTTTGACCAATTTCTTCAAGTTCTGGACATGCACTGAAATCTGTTGTGCCCAATGCATGTTGGATAAATATTGTCAAACAAGCATCATTTGACAACCCTTTCAACTTATAAGCTTTGGCAGTGCCCATTGTTGATGAAACACGATCATTCTGAGTTGTGACAACAATCTTACTTCCTGGAGCTCCAAATTCAAAAGGACAACGTAATTGAGTCCAATAGTTATAGTTTTCGTTCCAGACGTCATCCAAAATGAGCAAAAACTTCTTGCCAAATAACTTATCTTTCAATTTGACTTGTAGTAAATTTAAATCATTAATATCATAGGTCTCACAAGTGATAGATGTAGAAATACTTTTGTCACCCTTACAATGTCAAAATCTTCAGAAACATGAATCCATGCCTTCAAATCAAAGTAACTAGCCACGTTATCTTCGATGTAAATTAGTTGAGCAAGAGTTGTCTTACCCAAACCTGCCATACCAAGTATGGGAATAACAGGCAGTTGAGCATCGCCTGATTCACCACTCAGCAACAAGTTGATGATAGCCTTTTTATCTTCATCCCTGCCAAAAACCTGACCTTCATTGACCAGAGAAGTTGAGGGCAGTCTTGATCTTCTTGTTTTAGTCATTCCTTGAGCTTTGACTTTTAATTCCAAATCATTCTTCTGTGTCACAATTTCTTGCAATCTTGTGTCAATCTCTTTAATCTTGGACAGCATCCTAGCACTGAAAGTAACATAATTTCGATTCAAGCCAACACAACCAGGGATGAGCTTTAGTACCTTACTTGTGCTGGCTTCTGCAATCAACTCATGTCTCAATGCTTCAGTAGCAAACTCGTCCAAGATGTCTTCCACGTCATAAGTCAAGTCTTCGAGCTCATCGAGCCAAATCTTCACCACCCAGCATGTCATCTGCTTCTCCTCTACATCATCCAGAACCGCACGGATTTTCATCAGTGTTGTCTTCCACTTATTAAGGTCAGCATCAAATTGCTCTTGGTTGAAGATCTTCAGCAAATCAGGAGAGGTTAACTTGTCAAACAGCTTCTGAAGGAAATAGGATAGAGCAGCCTCTCTAACAACTGACATGGTTTGCTCGCAGAAACAAGGGAACTATGGGCTAAGATTTCCAAAAATGAAGCAGGTGAGAGAGATTAGAGACCCAACGATCGCCAAGTCCTTCACGGAATGACCAACACTCAAGGATTGCTTCGGCTTCTCTCTCCTCTGTTTCGGTTTCGCAGCTGCTGGGTTTCTGGTTCTTTTTTTCTTTTTTTTGGGATGGGGAGGTTCGACTGAGTTTCAGCTAGGCAATGGTGTTCTTCGGATACAAAGGGTAAAGTGAGTTTTGATTAATCTGAAACTGTGTTGTTGTGCTGTGCAGTTTGCATGAGAGAGAGTGTGTAAAGGCAATTATTGTGAAGAAAGAAGAAAGATGAAATGTTGAGTCAGTCAATCTGTGAAGAAAGTAGGAGAGAGGGAGGAGTTGTTCAGCTGCTGACTTGATGGAGACAAGTCCTAATGCGGGTCTCACAAAGATGCAACTTGCAAGTATTAACTATTAACATCATTTAAAAGTGGTTTAGGAACAAGTAACAACTATGAATTGGAAGGTAATTTCCTGCTGTTGAAGAAATTGGAGATCAGAATCATCAGATAACAAAGCTTGTTCACTCCAGTGGGGACGCTTCTTCCGGTTGCAAATTTGTTCCAGTGTCATGTTTCCAATGATTATGCCCAAAACCCCAAAAAAGGGTTCCCTGGCTTTGTTTCTACTCCTGCTAGCATGATGGAGAAAGTTCATTCAAGAAGTTCCATTGCTTCTGAATCAAATGTTGTAGCCGCGTACGAAAGGAATACCCCCACCAAAGAAATTAAGGGTTCAACAACAACCTCGTGCTATTAGTTCTGGTAATTGCCTTGTCTCATGTGAATAATTTATGAAGAAAAGGCTTTCAACTTTCAAAAGCTGTGTATTAACATTTTTTTTACAACACTTTTTTACCTTACAGAATTGCAAGAAGAGCTTCACTTCACCGGTTCTTTGAGAGGAGAAAGGATAGGTAGTCAATTCTTTAGAAGATACAAAAAGAAAAGGGAAATGGGAAGAAGCAATGATGTGTTTGTAGAGTTCTATTCTCTTTCAAAAAAAGTACTACCCAATAATCTAGAATTTGCATGAGCTTTAAGGAACTTGGGTGGATCTTCTAATTTATTCAACAATGCCAAAAAAAAAAAAGTACTCAAATTTTAGTCCCTAAATTTTTTGGGAACAAAATAGTGCTTAAAAAATTTTGATTGGTACATTTATGATTTTTTGAGGATTGAAGAAAATTTTCAACTTTTAAGGATAAAATATAGAATTTGACAAATTTTAGGACTAAAGCATATTTGTTTGCCCTTTTTTTAAAATGGGTTTCATTTTTGTCATGTAGATCAATTAATGATGTTCTTTTCTAAATTTTTATTTATTTTTATTTTTATTTTTATTTTTATTTTATATATTTATTGCTTATTTTTCAGGGCGGCAGCAAATGCACCATACCAAGTGAACCCACCTTCACCAGCTGCACCCAAGCCTGAGGAAAGCAATCCATGGATTGAGGTGGGAGTTCAATCTTCAAACCAGCTTGAGCTCAAGTTATAGTTACCACCTGATCGCCGTCTTCTAAATGACTTAGGTTACCTCTCTCTCTGCCTTAAAAAGTTAAAATCCTAACTATACTTGTCAGCTCTTCTATACCTTTTTTTGGGTTTAATTATTTTATAATCTATACATATATTTTTTTAGATTAGTGAGTATGGCCCAAGAAGAGAAGAATTTGTAAATTTCATTTATTAAGTGGATCTGATTTCCGAAGATTTGAAATTTTGGCTCTGTTTGCTAACAGTGTTTAAGCAAAAGAAATTGTTATTTAAATGCCATAACACGTATTTTCACACATATTTTTACTAACACAAATTTTCATACATTTTTTCACTCACACGTATTTCTACAAAATTTAAATAGTATAACTAAAAATCTCTTGCCAAACGGGCTTCTAATTAGTACTTGTGTTGTATATGCGTTATCTAGAAATTTTATTAATCAATAGCTAACGGCAATTAGCCATTAATATTGGGGTTTAAGTGACACTCTAGTCATAAAACTTTTTTGTCTAGCCTTACCTTTGTGTTCAAATTCCACTTCTCTCACTACCTACCTAAAAGTCATATTTAGTACACAAAACTCTCATTTTTGTGGGGACTGTGAGAAGTCACAATAAGCAATCTTATCCTCCAATTTTTTTTTGAAAAGATTAATTATTATTGTTTTTGGTGGAAGGTATTTATCATTGCACCAAACCCGACATCACTATCTACCTATCCCAAAACAAATTAGCCATAAAGATTTTTGAAACTTTTCTTCTGTTTTTAGAGAAGCCATCACTAGAGAAGCACCGCTCACTGTCTGGCCCATAGGGCTGCTGTATTCTCCCACCCTAGGTACCAATCAACAATTCATCAACATCTTCCCTGAACTCAAAGATGGGTAGGGCCCTTAGGCCTTTAGTGTTTTGGATGTTTCTTCAATAAAGTTTGACATTCATCACGCCCGTGCAAAGAGAGATATTTATATATTAAGGAAAAAGTTAACGAATGTTTTGTGGTCAGTTTAAGAAATATATTTAAAATAATTTTATGAGAAAAAAATAATTAATTTTTTTGACAGCATTTTATATTTTTTGTGAAAATAGCACTAAAATAGTATATTAACAAATGCTCTGTAGGCACTCGTTAATTGAATTCATAAACTATATTCATATATTAAATGGAAAATTTATGTCAAATTCTAAAGATCAATGAGATCTTATGAGACTATATGAAGAAAGCTATGAGTCATCTAATGACTTTGCGCTTTGAATTCTGTTTCAAGTTTTAGTTGAGCATTGTTATTGAGATATGGAGAAAGTTGAGAAAATGTTGGTAATTCTTGGAATTGAATGTCATAAGTCACTACAAATGGGATCAGATTAAAAGATTAATTAACATTTCATTTGAAATGACAGCATTTTCTAGTGTTGGGTGCTGTAAAAAAAAGGTAAGTAAGCAATAAAAATTAAGAAGAAAATGTTTTATGTTTTTGAAAAGTGACAAGTAATGTAAACATATTTTTATATATATTTGTGATATTTAATTAGTTTAATTGGTAAAGTTTTTTATTGTTAAATAAAATATTTGGATTAAACCTTGGCCTACAAAAAAAAAAAAAATTTAAAAACATTATATATTCTACAGACCTCCAAAGATGAAACTATGCACTGTATAAATAAAATAAAATAAAAAAAAACCCTCAATAGTAATTTTTCTCTTTTCCTACAATCTCTAGAGTAATCATTACGGAGCATGGAAGAGGAAGACAATATTTAAATTCTACTGTACCTAATAAAAAAAAATCATATATTCAATATACCACCAAAAAATGAACTACACACTGCCAAATAAAACCCTCCTCAATAGTAATTTCTCTCTTTTGGCGCCATCTCTATCTAAAGATTTACGGTTAACTAACTATTGCTGATAGATTGTTGATATTTTCCTCCAATTACTTTCTTTGCTCAAATTAGTCACCATCCCATTTAGTGACAGTTTGGATACAAACGAGTCTTCGTTTGTGTTTGTATTGTGCATTTTTCAGTGAGTCCCGTGTATTGTTCATGAGATTTGCAAACTTTAAAACTAGGTTCCACAATACTATTCACACATTTAAAAATTATTTTGCTACAGTGTTTTCAGTTTTAATAATAAGCGGTAACCAAATAGACTCTTAATTTCATGTAGATTGTGAATTCATGATTTGTTTTTCAATTTGACGTTCCCAAGTAGTCCAAAAAAAAAAATTTTATTTTAGGATTGATCTAATTTTGTGAATTAAATTTTTTTTGCTTATGATTATTTAAAATTACAAAAAAATATTAATAATCTTTCGTATGAGTCAAACAAAAAAGAATTGACTCATTTTTAGGATTGAAAGAGTCATAACCAAACCCATAAAACAAGTTACTTTTTCAAACAAAAAAAATATTTTCCAAAAATACAAGTCATTTTTCACAAAATATTTTTTGTTGTAACAAATAGAGCCTAAACAATGAAATATTGGATGCCTTCTATTAGCATGAAAAGAGGTCCAAGATTTTTACAAAAAATGCCAAGCATGATAAATTATTTGAGAGAGGAATTGTTCAATACGTCCTCTCATTAGTGAAACATAATCAAACATGGGAATAGTGGACTGGTCACTTAGTTTTAAGAAATTCAACTGAATTTTTTTTTTTTAACTGAGTTCTTTATTTATTTTAAGTTAGCTAAAAATCTAAAGTAAAAAAAAATTAATCAAAGATAAATATAATAATCACTATCCACAGCCTATATTAATTTATTTATTAATTAATGCTCTTTTCTTAGCATGATGTCACAAAAATCAAGTCTATCCCATCCAAGTTACTGATCAAATTACTAAGCCAATCCTATTAACAACAACAACAACAACAAAAACTAAGCCAAGGAAATGTGAATAGCATATAGAAAGATTTAATTTAGATTATTTACACATTGCCTTGCAAATTATAAGTAAGAAGTTTTGGGAGTCACATAAAAGTATACCATGCATGCACACGTAGACACGTATACTCACAAGTATGTTCACCCCTTTGTTGGAGTTGTTTTATTCTTTTTACTAATTAGGAGAATTGAGTACTCCTTAGAATTTAGATGTTAATTACATAAAAAGGGGATGAAATGTTATTGTTATATAGGTCCATATTTTTAGGTTGGCTAATCATATACTATTGTAATAGTTAGAACTTATATAGTTTGTCTTGTTAGTTGGTATTGATTAAATATTTGATAAAGACAAATCAAGGTTCAAATAGTTAAATCTCCTATGTGTGGTCACATCAGTAAGTACTATATGAGGTAGTAGTAGATTAAAGGTTAAATATTATATATAAACTTTCATTTTATTTTAGTGGATTTTTTGCCTTGAGAATTGACGGTTAAATCCCTTCAAGTTTTTAATATGAAACGGTTGTTTTATCAGTTTTATTGAATTATCAGTTTGGTGTTTTATGTGAGTCATATTTGTGTGATGTTATTCAATTAAGATCTAAAGTATAATTAATCTAATTAGCTAAGAGTTGGTTAATATTATGACAATTGGGCCTAAAACCCTATAAGTTATTATCAGTTATTAGATTAAACAATAATTTTTTCCACTCTTAAAAAAATAGAAAAAAAAGACCATATAATCATTTGCCTCAATTGATTGTACAAATGAAATGGACGAAGACAACATGATATGAATCGAGGGTAGTCTCTAGCTAGATCGACATAACATGATATTCTCACATAAAACCTCAATAATGGAGATCAACTGTGTGTAAAAACATGGGCCAAATTTGCCATATAACACCCATATTCAAACATATTAGTTAGTAAGCATTGTTTCTAAACTTATTAGCAAACTAACATCTTGAGTCTCTTAGACTCGATTTTACTGTAGCAACTCGAGTTTTAAAAACTCGAGTTCCATGTATTGGTAGTGCTGAGACAAACCCAAAAAACACGAAAACCATCGATGGAGACAAACCCAGAACCTAGAAAACTGATCCTTTTCTTCTTCTTCTTTGAACCTCTTATTCTCCCTTTGAAAAAAAATCCACCAGTTCCTGCAAACCACACCATTCTCTCTCACTTCCAACCCTAAAAACCCAAGATCGAACAAAACCAAACACAAAACCCAAAACAAATACTCGAATCAATCTTGGTAATTTGGCAGAGGAGAGGAAGTAGCTTTGCTGCCCATAGTGGCACTGATTTTTTAGATCTTGTCACTAGCGTTTTTTTTTCCCCTCTTGTTTTTCCTTGTTCCTTGTTCAATCTGGGCTAGCATTTTTTCTTCTTCTTGTTTTTCCTTGTTCCTTGTTGAATCTAGGTTTGTTCCTTGTTGAATTTGGGAAATTATTTGTGTTTGCATCTGGGCAATGAAGGAACTCTTTACCTGCAAAACCAAACCCACCTGCAAAAAACTCTTTCTTCTTCTTCTTTGTGTTCTCCAGGTGTGTAATATTTCATCTCCAAAGCATAAATCAAGTGTATTAGACTTGAGTTCCATGCGTACAAAAAATCCACATTAACCTCTGCTGGAGCTTAAATCGAGTGTATTAGACTTGATTTTCATCATTGAAATCGGCTCTAACAAACTTGGGATGTTAGTTTGCTAAAATGTTTCAAAAACGTATCAAGTTGCCAAGTAATGAAATTGTTGCTAAAATGATGCTAAATGGCAAAAAAAAAAAAAAAAAATCCTAAAAACATGCACTCATTGCCTTCCTCTCCCATTTTGACCTCAAAGTTCCTGTTTATTAGGATTTTCTTGAATAAGAATTGTCAATAGCTTATGTGGATTTTAACGGCATTTGAGATTGATTTTAGTTTTATATATATATATTTTTTGTTACGTGCCTCAAAATCTATGAATTTTGTTAAAAATATGAACTAGGATACAAAAATTTTGCCTCATATTTGTAAAGACATTCTAAGCAAAGGTAAAATGCAAACAAATTTATTGATCTATTTTTGTTTTATTATTATTATGTTCTTGTTATATGTTTTTGGTTGATTTCTAGGGATGCTAAGCTCATTAAGAAGATAGGGCAGAGTCAGAGTGTTATGTTGTCAAGTTCTGATAGACGTTGAAGCAGTCATTTGATGAGATTATACTTAGTTACTCATCCATTTATCCATCAAGAACATTATAGAATTGGATGTCATTATTTTAGTGCTTGTTTGGTTAAAGGGGAGAATGGGAAAAAATAAGAGGAAAAGGAAATAGAGTGGATGAAGCTTCTCTCTTGCTTGATGAGAAAGAAAAAGGAAGGTCTAGGTGGGAAAAGGAAAAATATTCAAATCAAATTACCAAAAAAATATGTTTCGAAACATAAGAGGAAAATAAGATTAAAAAAATGAAGGAGATGAAAACAGAAAATGAAATAAGTAATTCTAGTACCATGTAAAATGTCACACCTATCTTATGTGACAAGCTATGGTTGGTTGTTTATTACTTTCACATAAACCCATTATTTTTTCTCTACTATTCACAGATTGCCACGTAAAATAGTTGTAATCAAAGTTATAATTATTTATGTGTTTTTATAATTTTTGTAATGAAATGACAAACCAGAATATCCCCCAATTCATTTTTTTTGTGAAACTTATTAGAGGTTTGAACCTTGTAATGGACATCTATAGTTGCGCCTTAGGGGAAAAAAAATCTATACATGCAAAATTCGTAGGATGAGATTTTGGATGTGTTCCTAGGAACTCTAATTTTTGTAACCATAATTTAATTGTTTGGGCTGATTCTTGTTATGCGTGGAGGCCCATTCCCATCTACTCTACTCCTCCTTCAGGTTTGTATGAAAGAGTGAGATGGATTGGTCCATCTTGTATTATTGTCTACTCCAACTTATAGAATTTTTTGTGCTTTTTTATTTATTTATTGTTTTCTTTTATTCTTAAAAAAAAAAAAAAAATCTAGAAACCGTTAAGAGTGGATACTTATAGGGTGTGTATGGGTCGGGTTGGATTGGGTTAAGGGGATTTTTTGATCTAACCTACTATGGTGGGTTAAAAAAAATTCAATTCAACCCAACCCATTACATAAGTCCAACCCAACCCATATGGGTCGGGTTGAACCCATGAGCTGGACAATTTACTATTATTATTATTATTATTATTAAATTAAGCAGAAAAAATATAAATATAAATATATTACAAAAACCCAAAGATTAGTATCAATGTAACTCCTTAAAGGCAAACAACACTAATGACTGTTGAGGTTCAAAAAAGAAATTAGATAGCCCACTAATAGGCCCACGAAGAAAAGAGTGAAAAAGGGAATAATGGGCCGTCACAAAAAAAAAAGGGAAAGGGAAGAAAGAAGAAAGAAAAAGCCCAGAGGGCTGGGATCCAGAGAAAAAGAGCCCAACCAACGAACCAGGACAAACTGAGAAAGGAAGAAGCTGGGCCGAATCCCAGAGGGCCTCCCAGAGGGATCCTAGGGCGTGCAGGGGGGTCATAACAGAAGGAAATTAAAGAAAAAGAGGCACGCGGACCTTGTGACCCAGACGAGCAGAGAAGGTACAGAGCATGCAAAACTCAGAAAACTTGATTCAACCATTGGGAGAAAAGACAAGGAAGAGTACACTGTGAAAGGCTGGGACGCCGGGAAGAAGAAGCCAAAAGGAGCCTCAGGCCAGCCAGCGGGGAAACCCGGAAATGGAAAGGAGCCGAGGGACTTTCACTTGGTCGGAACAAAAGCAAAGAAACTATGAAGAAAGAGGAAACGACACGATCCTGAAGCAGCCAGGCATGGTACAGGCTTCAGAGGGTAAAACAGGGGAATCACGGATTCACCAGGAAAGCCGAGGTTGTGCTATAAAAGGAGGAAGGGATCCATGCCACAAGGAGGAGGATTTTGAAGAACAACCGGACCGTTCTTAGGCATTCAACTTTGCCTTCCCAAAATCCCAGAAAACTCATGCAAAATACTCTGTAACTTAAGAGAAAAACAGAGGAACTGTCCCGGTGTCCTCAGTGCAGCCACTGTTGAACGAGCTCGGATTTAACAAGTTCACATTTTGCAAGACTTTGAAGCTTGAATAGCTATCAAAATCTGTAACTTATGAGCTTAGTTGAACCTTGCATCACGTCCTAGTGAGCATTGCAACCATAGCTTAATAAAATCAATGAAGTATACCTCACTTAATTAGAGGATTTTCAGCTTGTCCTTGTGTTATATTCTTTTCATTTTTGTCATTTGCATTAATCCTTTACTGCATAAATGTCGTTCAAATGCAAATATGCCAGCTTCTTTTTCTTTGCTAACCATTTGTATTATGGAAAATATGTTCTGTGCACCAATTGATTCTTAAAACAGCCCTCTTAGCTGCGGAGAATCAATCCCAGTCCACCAAGAAACATCTTACACGGCCCAGAATCCTTGGGCCATAGTGCTGAAGAAAAACCCACTCTCACAATGACTAAACAATAATGGTAATTTACTAGAATTTGTGTGAACTAATTGGTTTTTATATAGGAAAGGAAGAGCTGGTTATTTTTTAAAAAATTATTAATTATTAAATATATTTTAAATATATATATATATTAAATATATGGGTAGGTCGGGTCGGGTTTAGAATTTTATGACCCGAACCCAACCCGACCTGCTATAAAATAAAAATTTGTAACCTAACCCAACCTACCAAGCCCTAAAAATCGACTCAACTCGACAGGTTGGGTTGGATTAGGTTATGTCGATTTTGATGAGTTGGTTGCATACCCCCTGTCAAAGCATCAAGAGTCTTGAGTTCGAATAACATGTCTTTTCTTTTTTGATAACATTTTGGGTCATTGCCTCTGCCATGTTCAGTCATTCTATGGGCTTGTCCATTATTGGGCAGCCCATCAAAGTTACTTGGTGCCTTTTTTTGTGTGTGCACTCAAAAGCTTGAAACTGATTTTTGCAATGCAAAGGCATGCATTAGCATGGGCTTTGTATTAACTATTAAGTGGTAACTTAGTTTGAAGAAGTTTAATTCACAATTTTTTAAAGTGAATTCTTAATTTATTTTAAGGGTCCATTTGAATATAGCTGAAAACTGAAAATTGAAAACACTGTAGCAAAATAATTTTTAAATGTGTGAATAGTATCGTGGGACTCATTTTTAATGAAAAAGTTGTTGAATAAAGTACTTGCAGGTACGCAGATGCTAAACGTAGACTCAATATCCAAACAGGTACTAAGTTCGTCTAAAAATATAAAAATAGACAAAAAAATCATCGGAAAAAAAAGAAAAAGAAAATGTTATTCTCAATTTGACAAAAGGAGTTCCACTATCAAATAATTGCAATTATAAATTTATAATCACTATTTGCAAACCTGTATTTATTCATAGATGCACCTTTCATTGATATGATGTTACAAAAATAAAGTCTATCACATCAAAGTTTCTATCAAATTTGTCAAACCATGTAAACGTGAATAGTATTGACTACGTAACATCTAATTTTAGATTATTTATGCTGCAAGAATTTTTTGGAAATAAAAAAAAATGTGTTGTGTATGCACGTAGACACGTATACCCACTAGTGTGTTCACTCCTCTATTGGAGTTGTTCTATTCATTTTACTAAGTGAGGAGATTGACTCTTTAAAATTTAGATGTTAATTCCATAAAAAGAGGCGAAATGTCATTAGATCATATAATCACTTATCTCAATTAATTTTACATAGGAATGAAGAAGTCAATGTGCTAATAATTCTAACTACTCACATCATCAATTGGATTGAAGGTAGTCCGTAGCTTGATCTGCCCAACATAATATTCTCACACTAAATTCAATCATGTAATTGAAGCACTTATTGCCTTCCCTCTCCCATTTTGACTCTGAAGTTCATGTCTGTTAGGATATTCTTGAATAAAAGTTATCAATATTTTATGTGGATTTAAAGGCATTAGAGATCGAGTCCAGTTACACATATTTCTTATTTGTTACATACCTCAAAATCAATGACTTAAAAAAAAAATGAACCGAGGTACAAAAATTTTAGCTCATATTTGTAAATACATCACAAATTTATTGATCTATTTTTCCTTTACTATGTTCTCGTTCTGTTTTTTGGGTTGATTTCTAAGGATGCTAAGCTCGTGAAGATGATAGGGCAGAATGCTATGTTGTCAAGTTCTGTTAAGTTTTGAAGCAATCATTTGTTATATAGGCTCGAGAGCAGCTATCTTTCTTTTTTTTTGAACAGCTATCTAAATGATGAGATTTACAGTGGCCACTCATCCATCCACCAACATCAAGAACATTATGTCATTATTTTAGTGCTTGTTTGGTGAAAGCCAAAATTGGAGGAAATAAAAGGAGGACATGAAGAGTGGATGAGGCTTCTCTCTTTGAGAAAATGGAAGAAAGGAAAGGAGGGAATGTGAAACTTTTCTACTCAAGCTTACCATAATTTATTTTTTCAAACATAAGAGGAAAATAAGATTAAAAAAAAAGGAAGGAAATGAAAACCGACGATGAAATTTTGGACCAAAACACGGTCAGTCCTAGGCCCAAGCCTGTAAAACCATGAACTAGAGCCCCTATTAGAGAAAGGCCTCCAAAAGTAGGGGGAAAGAAGTTATTTTTTTATTTAAAAATATTTGAGATGTACTTTTTTCTCTCTACTCTTAAGGTAAGTTTGAGATCTGTTTATTTCATTGAAATTGAAAACTTTTTACTGAAAGTATTATAGATAAAGGTAAGAATTAGCTGAACTAGTATAATAGGACCCATGAATAGTACCAAAAAGTGCAATGAGACCATGAATAATAGCAAAAATAAGCTGAATAGTAAAATAAACTGACAAAAAATAAGTTATCCAAACATACACTTAATAAGACTAAAAAAAATTGAGTAATATTAGAAATATTACAGATTTTACCACACAAGACTTAAAAATTGATGTTTTACCAATTACAAAAAAGTAATTTAAATACCCATTTATTATTTTGTTGAAATGTCACAAATTATCTTTATATATTAAGAAAATTCAGAAAGTTAGTTATTATTATTTTTATTGTAAAAAATACCCTTAATTTAATCAACTTATAATCATTCCATGGGGTTAAAATAGTAACTCGACAAAAAATAAAAAATATTCCTATAAAAGAAAAACTACCCCACATCCCTTACACCTAAAAAAAAAAGTTCATATTAAAAAGTTCCTTCCTACTTCCACTACCCCACGTTTTTATAACTTAAAAATTAAAAAATTAAAAACTACCTACAGTTCCTAAAAAAAAAAAAAAAAAAAACTGCCCATTCCCAAGTTATATCGAAAATACAAAAAAAACCTACCCACATAAAGTTAAAATAAAATAAAAAAGCCTCATCAAACTCTCAAAGTATGTCTGACGAGGCTAGTATTCATTGTTACATTAGTTTTGTAAATTTTTTCTAAAAGCTTTAGCATTTCCTAAAAAAGTTATGACTTAGTAGTAGAATTTCAACTCAACCACCATTAAGTAAATTAGATAGTAACTAATATATATATATATATAAAATTAAAATATATTACATTAACTAAATACTATTTAAGTGATCTTCAAATATAAAAAAGATCATTTAAAATTATCGCATTAGAACTCAAACTGTATTGAGTAGACTAGAAAAAAGAGAACCCTTATCCTTGTAATAAACAAAGAACCCTTATTACTCCTTACTTACAATTATAAAGTGTTTATATTATAGCATGAGTCCCTCATCATGTACCAGAAAATTAAAAACTCCTTTTATTTTATTTTTTGTTTTGTTTTGTTTTGAAAATTCTATATCATCATCAACATCATACAAGAAAAATCCAAAACCTTTGTATCTAACCATGGAACCACTTGTCAATACATAGTTGGAAAGTACTTCTTTTTCCCCCAATCACAATCCTTGTAACGTTATCATCACTCCCCCCACACACACACACCAAAAAAAAAAAAAAAATTCCCTCTATAAATACCCACCTATTATTTCACTCATTTCTCTTTTTCAGGCCTCTCTCTCTCTCTCCATTTTTTTTTTCTTTTTAAAAATCTCAATTTCTCTCTCTCTCACTTTCTCGAGGCCCATTCACACTCTCTTTCTCTCTCACCATCTAACCCTAACTTTTATTTTTCTCTGCTCGGAAAAAAAAAGAAAAAAAAAGAAACCGATTTTCTCGGAAAATCGACCCCCCGAGAAAATGCAACAGCAGCAGAGGCTGAAGCAGCAGCAACAAGCTTTGATGCAGCAAGCTCTTCTTCAACAACAGTCTCTCTACCACCCCGGTCTCCTAGCTCCTCCTCAGGTTCCATTTCCTTCTCTCTCTCTCTCTCTTGCTCAATCTCTTTGATTTTTTCGGTTTTTGTTATGATCGGTATGATTTCGAGACTGTGTTGTGTGTTTTTTTTTTTGTTTTTGATCGATGAGTTTTTGGGTTGTTGGGGGTAGTGTGGAATTGGGGATTGTGAGAGAGCTAGGGTTAGCTCGGGGTTGTTTGAACCTGATTTAGAAAGCTAGGTTGTTTTTTTTTTTTGGGGATGATATTGTGTTTGGTTTTATGAGAGTGAGAGTGTGAGGGGGAGAGAGAGAAAATTGGGTAGGATTTTTTTGAAATTTATGACACTGTGTTTGGTTGCTGGGAAAATTTGGGGATTGTACGGACAAGCATTGCTAATTTGAATTCAAGTTTTGCTCTGGCCCTTACTAAGTATGCTATTGTGTCAGTCTTAGCTAAGTAAACAGAATTTATTATCTTGTTTTGTTTTTGTAAATTTGCATGATCACCCAATGAGTGGAGCTCCAGTTTTATTTAATTTTCTAATGTTTTGTGACTCTTTATGCTTGTTTTGGCAATGTCAACCGGTGCTTCATGTTCTTGACCAGCGTTTCATAAACTTTTGTAGACTATTCTCACTCTCTAGTGGTGCAAAAAAAAAAAAAAAAGGTTAAAGACCCAGTGTATCATTTTTGGTAGTTGATATTTAAAAGTTTATTTTGGGAGCATTAAATTAGGTAAAAAGTAACTGGAGTAGAAACTTCGTCTGCGGACACTATCAATAAGTTTGAACAGTACTAATGTTGTATTTTCCTTATAAGTGCAAAATTATTGAGGACAACATTTGATCTTTTTTTTGATTAGTAAGGACCATGTTTGATCTTTACCTGAAGTTTTTAATGCATGCAAATTCATATGAAAGTTAAATTTACTGGCATTCAAATTTATTTCTTGCCTTCATCATTGAAAACTGAAAAACCTCAATGGTAGCATAAGCGGCTGGGATCACTAGTTCGAATCTCTCCTCCCCTATCTGGCCAAAACTTGCTTTGAAAAAAAAAATTATTGAAATCTGGTACGTGCATTATTTTTTGACATGGTACCAAATATTGTGTGTGCGCATGCATGCAAAATATCATTGTTTATTTCCTTTCATATGCCTTGAAGTAAAAAAACAAAAATAGGATGCATAAGCTAAAGCCAGTGGTTTGTTTCTTTTTTTTATTGAAGGATCTTAGAATTTTTTTGTAAAAAAAAATCCATGACCAGATTTTAGGTGGGTTGAATTCTCAGCTGGAGGATATTGAATGAGCGTTTGAATGGCACTAACTTTTAAAAAAAAAAGTTCACTGTAGTTAAGCCTTTTATATTAGAAATATTCAGCGTTATATGAACCTGAAATGTAGTCACAAGTTTCATAGAGTTCACCCAGCGAAGAAAAAAAGGGAAAGTTTTTAATTACTTATCTAATAAAGTGGGGAAAATGTCATTCTTATATTGTAACTTCTGTTCTCTCAAATTGATCACCACACGTAGAATTTGAAACAGAAGTGGGAAATTGAAGTATATTGGATGGCATTATGTCAAAATGTCAAGAGTCCTGCGGAAGTGACTAGGTCTTTCTAAGAACCTTGTTGCTCAGGGGCACTGCCTCTTCTTCTTTATGAGGAGAACCTAGGATCAAATCCCCCTCCCTCATTGTTCTAACTTTCGGATTTATTAAAAAAAAAAAAGAGATCAGCCATTGTCTTCTGTTATAGGTTGATTTCTTTTATATGGAATTCTTTTACAAAATACCTTCTTAAATTTATTTATTTTTTTTTATAAAAAAATTCTTGGATTATAATAGTCTTGATGTTGGTAGATAAAACAGGATTTTTTTTTTTGTTCTTTTTATTTTATTTTATTTTCTTTTTCACTTTTTATTTTGCAGATTGAGCCAATTCCAAGCGGAAATCTGCCTCCTGGTTTTGATCCAAGTACTTGCCGCAGTGTGTGAGTGTTTGTCTAGACATTTTCAATTTATTTTTGTTTGCCTTTTCACCTTTTTTTTGCTTTTGTGTCTCCCAGTTTTTTAAATGCTTGTTTCACAGACATGCTTGTGCAACTTATACATCACTCTTATATTCCTTACACATGAACTGATAATAAGTCTCCTCTGAATCTCTTTAGCCATATGAAGAACTATCACTTTTATAAGTTACTACTTTGTTGTTAACTATGCCATCAAAAAGTATTCTGAACTTGTTTGTTATCTCCTGTTTTGAGAAATGAGATTGAATACATGTTTTGAATTTAATCTTCTTTTTCTACAACTTCTTATCTCTTTATAACTGAAACGCAGTTATGTGGGAAACATCCAGACACAAGTAACAGAACCACTACTCCAAGAAGTTTTTGCGAGTACTGGTCCTGTTGAAAGCTGCAAGCTTATTAGAAAGGAGAAGGTAGGATTTCGCTTTTCAAGATAGTTTGCCAATTGTTTTCAAATATATATTTTTTATTGATATATAATTATTCATTCCTGAGTTGTTTAGCATGCTATATACTTTTCTAAATTCACTGGCAGCTTACATATTGTCATTGTCTCTGTATTATTCAGTCATCCTATGGGTTTATCCACTATTTTGATCGGAGGTCAGCTGCTTTTGCTATATTACATCTGAATGGAAGGCATCTGTAAGTGGAACCGTCATTAATTTTGCTGATCTGGCTTTGGGTGTTTACTTACATCTTTTCATTTGATTTTTAGGTTTGGGCAGCCTATCAAAGTTAATTGGGCATATGCTAGTGGTCAGAGGGAGGATACATCAGGTTGGTGCTTTTTTTGTGTGCAAACTCAAAGCTTAAAACTGGTTTTTGCAATGCAATGGCATGATTAGCATGGGCTCTGTTTTATACTGTTATAATGATGTGCAGGTCACTTCAACATTTTTGTGGGTGATCTCAGTCCTGAGGTTACAGATGCTACATTGTTTGCCTGCTTTTCTGTTTATCCCAGTTGTTCGTAAGTTTCAAATTTCTGATCCATCATTGATATCCTTTTCTTTTGTTGGTAGAAAGAGGTATGAGAAATTGGAGAATTTGTCAACATGTCTTTGTGGTGAGTTAAGGTTTAGGAGGATTTGTGGGTCTTGGGTTAATCACTTTTAGGGTTACAGTTAAAAAATGACAAGGGTTTTGTAGAGAGTAGAAAATATTTTAGTGAGGGTTGAAAAGAGGTAAGAAAAAACTTAAATCAAGTTTGTCCACACTGTGTGAACAGTGCACATGAATATTCAGAGAGAGAGAGAGAGAGAGAGAGAGAGAGAGAGGGAACATAAAGTTTACCGTGCCTCGTTACTAAAAAAACCAGTTTTATTGACAAACTCCTTTGTTTGAGCACAATAACACACTTATAAACCTTAAATCTTAGGGGGTGTTTGGATTTTATGTTTTCCATCACCCATCACTCTGTTTTCATTACCCATAACTCAAAACTGGTGGATCCCACAGCAGAAGGGTGTGTTTGGATTTGTTTTCAGCTTTTGTTTCCATCACTCAATTCTCTGATTTTTGAGTGATGAGTTAGTAAAACTGAAAACACATTTTGGGTGTTTTCAAGCAATGGAAACTGAGTTTTCTTGGCATTTTGGTAAATAAACACACATTGCTGGGACCCACGGTCAGAGAAAAGTCACACCAGGTGCAACTTTTGATGGCAGAAGCAACAGCTTTCTTCATCAAGTTTTAGCAAGATCACTCCAATTTCATACCACCACAACTCCAAACACAAAGAAGCCTCTGCAATTGACTAAGATACAATCCCTGCAACTTCCCACTAAGCCTAATGGAATCCAGCCAAAGCTCAGATTAATGTTAATCCTTCTCTCTCATTCATTTTTCCTTGTTCATCTTGGCAACCAAACAAATCCTATCTCATAGAATTCACAATTAAACATTACCTTCCTCTCATTTTCTCTCTTTTTTCTTGGCATCCAAACCAGTTACCACAGAATCTGGTTTGTTGGAATGGAGTTGATCTCGAGGTTTTGCACCTGGAGGTCCATCAAAGCCCTTCACCTACCACGGGTCTTTGTTTTGTTTGATTTTAAAATCTTTCAATTGATGGCCTCTTTTGCTTCGATCCCTGTGGTGAAAGTCCTTTGTGCTGTATTGATGCAATCGTGATATTTGGATGTGTTTGGTTAGCTAGGAAAGTGGGGGATAGAACAAAGAAAGAGAAGGAAAATAAACACAAGTGACATCTGGGTTCGGTGAGTTTGGGTATTGGGGGTTGAAGGAAAAAAAGAAATAAGAAGTAAAAGTTGCACCAAGTCAATCCGCGGGTCCCACAAAAAGTAAAATTTTTTGAGTTATCAGAAGTTGGAAACAAGTGCCAAACATGCCACCTTAGGAAGTTGTGGTATTTTCAGTGATAAGTGATGAGTTATAGAGTGATGAGTGATGATATTTGAGTGATGAGTGAGCATTTTTTTTTTCACCCAAACAGCCCCTTAACTTTTCAATTAGAATTCCTAATTTGACCAAGTAAACCAAACCCTAATTGAATTGAACCAGAGCCTATACATAAACACTCTTGATTATTAATAAAATAAAACTAAAGGCACATAAATACAGTCCTTGCCCAAAAATTACAGAATTACTAAAATACCCTTGACTATAAATTAGAACAACCAAATTAAAGCATTAAATAAAATTTAAAAACCTAATTAACTGAAACAGATTCTTATTTGTAGGCTTTGCTTTAACTTTAGGCTTCTGAAGAGGATATGGACAAAGTTTGGCTCCAAACATGTCTGAAGCTATCTTTTCCAGCCCATACAAATTATAAGATTGTCCATGTGTATTATTTAAACAAGTCACATAACTCATTAAAAAAGTCATGTGACTAAAACTACACATTTATGGTCTCTTCAATTGCCACTTAGTAGGCTGGAGCAAGATAGCTCCAAATATGTTTGGAGCTAAACTTTTTCCTTGTTTCTCCAACCATGCTATGCTTGCTTCATCATAAAATTTGAAGCTTGATGTGAATATTCTTTAAAAATTCAGTGAATACAAAATTCATTAGTTAACAACTTTATTCATCATTGCATGATGCTTACTGTAATAGTTTGCATCTTAATGGATGACACCCAATCTGATGTTTTCTGTTTTCAGAGATGCAAGGGTTATGTGGGATCAGAAGACTGGGCGGTCAAGAGGGTTTGGATTTGTTTCTTTCCGAAGTCAACAGGTGATAATTTAAATTGGTGTTTCCCTGTGTTTTGTGTTTCTTTTCTGTCCTGTTATTCTTTATGATCCTAATTTGACATTTTCCTCATCTACTCAGGACGCCCAAAGTGCCATAAATGACCTAACTGGTAAGGATTATGCAGTTATATGTCATTTTTCCCCTTGCAAAATGAACCTGTGATTTTAAGTTTTAAGATGCTCGGTTTTATTTTCTGTGACCTTGGGTAAAATTACCAGGATTTAATTCATTTTTTGTCAATCTACATAATATGAGATTGTCTTGATGGCAATCAGGAAAAAAAGAAAAGGTTGAGGAATAAAGCATTATTAGTAACCCCCAGGCGTAACACAGTCCACTGGGGACTGCGTTTAATGAAGCAGAGGTCACTAATTTGAACCTCCCCCTCCCCCGTGTCTAGGGCCAGGACTTATAAATAAATGAAGCATTGTTAGTAAATTCAACATTTTATTTACTAGAATACTGCTTCCATCATCTCCCTCCATATATATTATTTCTGTTCAATATATATGCCTTCACATCCCAACTTCATTTGTTCTGTGTTCACTTATCAAAAAAAAAAAAAAAAGTCATTTGTTCTGTGTGACCAATATGTTAAACTGTGATTTAATTTTTCAGGAAAGTGGCTTGGCAGTAGACAGATACGCTGTAACTGGGCCACTAAAGGTGCTGTTTCCAATGAAGACAAGCAGAGTTCAGATTCCAAAAGCGTGGTAGAACTAACAAATGGCTCATCGGGTGAGTGAGTTATACAAAACCTGAGATAAAAACAAGAATCGATGGTGGATACTATAAAACATTTCTTATTTAGATTTCAAATGAATTTAAACCATCAAGTTGGGGGTGGATCACCATTATCTTGTTTCCAGATGTGGGAGGCTTCCATTACTTTGTTTAGTGCTGCGCTACCTCAAAATTTTCTACAAGGATAATTTGTTTTGGGGTGATTATTGTTGATTTCCTTATACTTATGCTCTTTCCGGTTGGCTAGAAGGCGGAAGGAGAACAGATTTTGCTTTGAATAAGTTAAAAGTTGTGTCTATTCTTCTTTGACTTCATGGCTAACTGATGGTATTCTAAGCTTATGACAAACTTATGTTTTGTTATCTTGATTGTGCAGAAGATGGCAAAGAGACAACAAATAGTGATGCTCCTGAGAACAACCCTCAGTATACCACTGTTTATGTGGGCAATCTTGCTTCAGAGGCAAGTAGTCATATCAGCTCTTTGTTTTGTTCATTTTAACACTTAGACTTGCACATATACATAGTGCACACCCAGACAGTTTAATTTTTGTTCTGCCATGGTTGTGGAAGTTCTACAAGTATACCTTGGGTTACAACATTGAGTTGGATTTCTCCACTAATGGCTTTACCTTCCCAGAATGACTCCACATTTTGCCGATGAGCTCTAGCTCAACTGGTACTGCTTCCCCTTGTAAGTGCTAAGCATAGGGTGAGAAGTGGGGGAGGAGTGATAGGAATTTCTTTGTTCTGAGCTCTCTCCATAATGTTTCTTAGAATAGATCAAATCATCAAATACCCTTAGAGATGCATTTTGTAGTTGTGGAGTCTTTCTGAAATTTCAGGGATGGTTTTATAATCTCTAAGAAGTTGTTATGTTTTTCTGATTTGCAGGTTACCCAGCTTGATCTGCATCGCCACTTCCATTCTCTTGGTGCAGGAGTGATTGAGGAGGTTCGGGTCCAGCGCGATAAAGGCTTTGGTTTTGTGAGATACAATACTCATGCCGAGGCAGCCCTGGCTATTCAGATGGGAAATGCGCACTCATATGTCTGTGGCAAACAAATTAAGGTGTGGTTTTCTGATTTTTGGTAAAGCTGTATTGTGGCAATGAATTTATATAGATTATCTCGCCATTCCTAGTAAAGACATGGTACTTATACACCTTTTCTGTTAATGGTTTTTTGTTACAAAAGAAATGTCCTCCCTTTATGCTTTGATTTCTCAGTTCTTGGTAATGCAAGTGTTTCAGTTTCACCATCGTTTCCACAATTTAGAAATCAGTAAAGCTATGCCCTATGAATATCTGTTGTAATGTAGGATAGCGATCTAGTGTTTAGAGTGCTAAAATTTGTATTAATTTTTCAGATAAGGAACCTTTAGAAAATATTTTATGTTTTCTTATTCGTTGTGTTTGGGAGATGCACTGAAATGTCTTTTGTCAGATAGTTTGGGAATCTTAGTATGCTTTTTTGGTTGATTGGATATTGACTATCTGGTGTTTCTCTCTTGCCTCTAGTGCTCTTGGGGTAGTAAACCTACTCCACCTGGAACAGCTTCAAACCCACTCCCCCCACCTGCAGCTGCCCCCATACCTGGCCTCTCAGCGACTGATCTTTTGGCCTACGAACGGCAATTAGCAATGAGCAAAATGGGTGGTGTTCATACCCTCATGCACCCTCAGGGGCAGCATCCTCTTAAACAGGCAGCAATGGGAATGGGTGCCGCCGGAGCCAGCCAGGCTATATATGATGGCGGGTTCCAGAATGTTGCTGCTGCCCAGCAGCTCATGTACTACCAGTAAGATATATAATGAGAGTAAAGTTATATGGTGAAACCCATATTCCCTGCCTCCGCAGGATTTATTTCAGTTTGTAAACCTTTAGGAAGCTTTTCGTTATCTTTTTTTTTTTTCTTTTTTTCTTTTTTCCTTTTCTCCAACGGTGAGGTTGTTACCTATCTTCTCGTATGCTTGCTATCTGTATGGATATATGTATCATTGTGTTTGTTTTTGTGTTTTCTACTTTTTAGCGACGAGTGTTTTATTGATTCTTAGAGGGAATGCAAACAATAGTCTCTTTCTAAGGTTTTTCAGAGTATTCTAACAATGATCTCTTACATGAGAATATATATAATCGGTTTTGAGCTATATTGCTGTACCCCAGTGCTCTGTTACTCTATTAATGTCTTTGGTTTTACTCTGGATTGGAAGTTTAGCTAAATTATAAACTTTTTGGTCGCTGTTTTATCTGGGATTTAACCTTTCATTGATGGCAATTTGTTGTTTTCTCGTCCCATCTGATTGGAAATTTACTAGTGCCAAACTTCGACTTGTCATTGATTTTGACCTATGATCACAGTGCAATAAGTATTTCTGGCTGGGCAAACTTTGATCTCATGCAACAAATTGGCTTGAATGTAGGCTGTGCATAGGACAGGTTGTGAAACATTCCAAAGGATAGGACCATTTTGAAATATGAGGTTGAAGACTAAATGTATAATTCAAAAAATGAAAAGAAAAAAGAAAAGAAAAAGAAACACTTAACCAAAATGGGCAACCCATCAACTCAAAAAAATCAAGCTGGTGGTGGGTGGGTTGAGTTGAGTTTGTCAGATTGGTGGGATAAATCATAAATGCACACCCTTATTTAAGAGAAATAAATGTGTATTTTTAGAGTATTATAAATGCGTATTTTTTTTTTCACATAAATAATGAGTCTTATTAATTAAATTCATAATAGAATTCACTATTCATGTGAGAAGGGAAACTATGCATTTATGGTACTCCGATTTAATAATTTTTCATTAGTTAAAATAAAACCCATTCTACTATTTTGGATTCTAAAAGTGTACGGTGCAAACATCACTAGAAAAAATGATTTTAAGTTTTGCTCCGGTTCTCAGGGCTCACTGTATCCTAAAGCCATTTAGGTGTACCATCCAGACTCAGGTCAGCTTTGAGGTCTTATCAGGGTTTCACTTTCATGTAACCTGACAGTATCTTTAACATGAATGAGAGCTGATCGACTATTAGTCCGTCAACATCAGCTAGTCTGTTGAGATATTAACTCTTGAACAATCTGATACTTGAAAAGATCCAACCACAGTTCCCTTTTAAGTCAATATCTGAGTAAAATAAAAACCCATCTCTCTAGGTGGCATATCAATAAAAAAATAGATGGTTTTAGTTTTACAAGGCTGAACGGATATTCTCCATCAAGTAACTTTAACAAAGATACAAAAACGAAGTGACCTTGACATAGATACAAAAATGAAATGACCCGCAAGGAATTGGTAACCAGCTGTGTGAAAACTCAACGAATATTACAAGCTCTAGATTATTAATCAAGAAAAAACCTACTGCTTAAGAGGGACAAATCAGTCTGTTTCCAACCCTGAAATGTATTTGTCATAGAATTTCCCTGCTCGCTCAAGATCTCCAAGCTCGGTATAACAATCAGCTATTGCTCCATAAGCTTCTGTGTTTCCTGAGTCCTCTCCTTCGCGCTCAGAGATTGCCAAAACCATAGAATGGTATTTGATGGCTTCCCTATACTTACCTTGCCTTTGCAGTGAGGCTCCTGAAAGGACAATTTTGAATCAATAACTTAAGATTGATAGCAACTGTCGACGAATTACAAACCATATGGTGACTCAACTTCTAGGAAATTATGTTGTATTAAAAAAAAAACACAAAACTGCGTGAAAACATGACTAATGAAGAAATATTAAGTAGAACATATAAATTAATTATAAAAACAAATTATGACTATTGGGAATACTAGAAAAGCATATTTTCAACTGAAACTAATGCTCAGAGACACAAAATAGACTCAATTTGAAAAGTTCTGTCTTCTTGAAGCTTGGAAGAATATATGATTCTGGTCCTCAACTAACATGTCCTCATAACAGGTTTGCATATGATTGGTTTCAATTAATTGCATAAAGATAGTAGCAACATTTACTTATAAAAAAAAAAATGGTAGAAACATTTCTATAGGCTTGAATTATTGAGCTTACTCAGTCAACCCAAAACAGGTCTTAGCAACAGTCAACCCAAAACATGGCTTAATGCTTCTGATTCATTACGGGAAGGAATTAAAATTTTTGTACTAGATGTAGAAGACTCTAGTGGAACCTCTACAGTACCAATAATATGCCTATTGTATAGTTTATTGATTTTATATAACCCACAGTACTTATATTACACAAAACATAGGTAAGTGAGGTAACCATAGGAGGAAAATAATGACCAAGGGAACGTAAACAGACCTAAACCTCTTGCAGCCTTCTTCTCCTCAATAGGATCTTTTAAATTCTGCGCAAGTTCAAGAGCTGTTTTAAACTCCAAGAATGCTTTCTCTAGTTCTTGATTTCTCAAAAAATTCTTTCCGCTCTTCAACCGAGAAATCAATTCCTGCTTCTTTGGATCAGCAATTACTTCAGTCTCTGGTATTCTTACACCAACAGGAGCATAACTCAAGGTGGGAGCATAGGACTCAATCTTAGCTTGCCTTCTTAGAGCTGTATTGATTTGGCGTAGCTGTTCATTCATCCGCTCCAATTCCCCTCTCCTTTGGCGAGCAAGCAACCCTATCATACAAGCACTCAACAATTATGGAAAATTTACATAACATGGCTATAGATCTACGCTTTACAATCAAAAAAAATTATAACATCAGGCATGGAAAGACAAAAGGGGCTTCAATTTCCATATTTCACATAGCCACTCCCAATTATAATCCTAACAATGAGGTAAGAAAAGAAAAATAATACTTCCAGGTGATGTTTTGAATACTCTTCTCGTGAATTAGCATTCACACTAAAAAAATTATGCATTATGGCATGGTTTGAGGTGTCAGGAACATCAACAAGTCATGTATGTTGGGGATTCATTACACAATTTCCATGCCTCAATCTCAAACTTCTATGCAGCTGTATAGGTGAAAAATCTGGCCTCCAGTTTTGTGTGGCATTTTATTTACTTGCTCATCAAGATACTAAAAATATAATAAATACAAGCAACACTACCACAAATTATTTAAAAAAGGAAAAATAAAACTCCTGATAGCTTTTGAATACATCCTGCAAAGTAATGAGAAGGAATAGAACGAAAGGAGACAATGAAGCCAATAGTACCTTACCTCCAACAGTTGCCCCAATAAGAGCCACGGCTAGCAATAAAGGCATGTTCATGTTGAAAACAGAGTTATCAGCTTCACATGTTTCTGCTAAAGCTTTCAAAGGTGTACTTAACATCAAGGCATCACTGACAAGAAATGCCATTGTTGGAATTCCTACCTGTTTTTTTTCCTGCTAAAGTGGCAACTGTTGATCAGATAATAAAAATAATGACCGTCAAAGAGGGATTTGATAAGGTATAGTGGATGGAAACTAAAATATATTGCAGTAATTGGATCACACATTTTTCTTGAGATATGAACACTTGATGAACTCTATTTATTTATTTCTTAAGTAATTTGTTAGTGAAGTACACATGTTAAACCCATGACCTCACCCTTCACCTACTCTTATAGGAGGGGAAGCGCCATTTGATCTACAACTCATTGCAAGGGATTGCATTAGGTCATGATGCTTTAGTTCTGGTTGTGGGAATCTGACTGTCAAATGAAATCCAATCCTGGCAAAACATATGCAAAGTTGACTGCTGAACTTGATGGGAGCCGTTAAATTGCAAGTTAGGTCTTTTACAGATAAAAGAGAAACACCCTCCCATTAAGTTTACATAATAAAGCTCTCTATGGCAGTCTTCGTAGGGATTGTAAACTCTACATCTTATAATGTGGAGTTCTCTTATGCCACTAATAAAGTAGTAGATGCAACATATATCACAACCAAAACTCCTACTAAATACATAACAGATGATATTGGGAAACTCACCATCATACCTGACAATGTAAGTTTGGCAACATTTGGCACATCTCAGATGACTCATTAAAAGTACTTCTCAAGGATGATACAAACCTCTCCACTTTATAAGAAAGAGTAGCAATCTTCCCTGATTCAATCAAAAAAATTAGATCACCATATCAGTAAGAGGATGTTCTCCACATTCAATTCAAGAAGTTATAGCTATGAGACTTGGCGACAATATGTTTTACAAGGCTAACCTGGATGTGATTTATTTGGTGGTAACAAAAAAAAAAAAAAAAAAAATTCAAGAAGTTTTATGAAACCCTCAACGAACCTATAGATGGCCTTCCAGCATATGGGTAAATTGATGGTTGGTTGAATAACAAAATTAAATATATATGGGTTAGGTTCAAGTTACATCACTAAATAACTTTAAATTATGTAGAGCCATTGTCATGAAAATAAATTTTTTTTATTGGTAAGTTATACACACAATAGTCGGTCTTGAACCCACAACCTCACCTTCCATCCCATTATTATGGGAGGAGGAAGCAATTGAGCTACAGCTCATTGGCCCATCATCATGAAAATCATGTAACAAAACCAACTCAAGAATCCCCTATCGTCTCTCTCTTCTAGCATCACAACTTTCAATGTTCTCAAATACCCTCAAATCTGTAAACGAACATATCCAATTTTGATCACAAAACAAAAAATATTCAACCCCCACTGACATACTTGAAAAATTCCAACATTTCACATTTAGCTATATCCTCCAAAAACTTAGCTTACACATAAAAATGTCACATTTAACCTATTATACTACTAAAGAAAAATAAACAATTGAATCCCATTAGCTAAAATAGTTTTTTTTCCCCCTTTGGACAATGTAATATTTCAAAAATATTGTATGGAATTTAATCACTTCATTTTTCTAATACCTGAAAAAAGACAAAACCTCTCACATTTCACATTTAGCTATATCCTCCACAAAATTACACATACACATAAAAATATCACATTTAACCCATTATATACAAAAGACAAATAAACAATTGAAAACCCAATAGCTAAAAGAGTTTTTTTTTTTCTTTTCTCCTTGGACAATGTAATTATTCAAATATACTTTCCAATTTATTCTCTCCAGTTTTTTTAATACCTGAATAAGAAAACCTCCCACTTTTAGCTATATCCTTCAGTTATAAGGTATCATTTAGACAGGGTTGAAGATGTTTTACCACAAATGTCTCAATGGTTTCAAAGTAATTCTAGGGGTTTGATAATTTTTTGGAGACTTCAGTTGAAGGGTTCGAAGAAGTAGCAACAAGTTTTCTCCTGGCTGTTGAAGCGAAGATGAAACAGAGGGAGTCTGAGTTGTTTGCTCAAAAAAAGAAAATAAAGGGAGGCGGGAGGGGTTTACTGGAACCACGGAGCTTATTTAGTTCTATTAATTATGACTCTTCCTCAGTTAGGCCTCGCAGTGTTAGTAGGGAGAGGGCTTTGATTGTGTCTAAATGAATTTGAAGATTGTATCTTGGAATGTGAGAGGACTGCATGAAAGGGATAAAAGGCTTCAAATTAAGAACCTTATCAGAATGTGGCGAGCTGATATCATATGTATACAAGAGACAAAGATGGAATTGATTACTAGAGGATTTGTTAGAAGTTTATGGGGTTGTCATTATGTGGATTGGGTGTACTTGGGTTCTTTGGGCGCCTCAGGAGGGATTTTGATTATGTGGGATAGTAGGGTAGTGGAGAAGTTAGAAGAAGCTGTGGGGCACTACTCAGATTCTTGCAAATTCAAGAATGTGGGTGATAATTTTGAATGGGCATACACTGGTGTTTATGGTTCTAATGTGGACAGGGAGCATAGATTGTTGTGGGAGAAATTGTTGAGTCTTCATAGTTGGTGGAACGTGCCTTGGTGTGTATTAGGGGATTTCAATGTTGTTCGTTTCCCAACAGAGCAATTAGGGGCTGTTAATTTTACTCAAGCAATGCATGACTTCTCAGATTTCATTTCTGTGCATGGTTTGATGGATATCCCTATGGCAGGTGGTAGGTATACATGGTCCAATTCCATCTCTGGATCTAGGATAGATCGATTCCTTTTTTCTCCTGATTGGGAAGATCATTATCCCAATATGTCACAAACGAGGTTGGCTAGAGTCTTATCTGATCACTTTCCAATTATCCTGGAGGGTGGTGCAATTTAGAAGGGACGAAGACCTTTTCGTTTTGAGAATATGTGGCTTCAGGTGGAAGGTTTTGTGGGGAAGGTGAAAGATTGGTGGGATTCTTATCAATGCCAAGGTACACCTAGCTACAGAATGGCCATGAAATTAAAGGCCCAGAAGGCAGACTTGAAGAAGTGGAATGAATTGGAGTTCGGAAACGTGGCTGTAAAAAAAATACAACTGTGGAGTGATTTGAATGCTTTGGATGCAAAAGAGGAAGTGGTAGTTCTATCAGAAGAGGAGAAGTTAGAGAAGGCAAGGCTTCAAACAGAATTTAAAAAGGAAGAGATTAGTAGGAGGCAAAAATCAAGAATGCTCTACTTGAAGGAAGGGGACAGCAACACAATGTTCTTTCATCAAATGGCTAACTCACATAGAAGTAACAATGCAATTACTAATCTCAAGGTTGATGGGGTCCTGACTTCTGATCAAAAAAGTATAGAGGATTGCATTATTCAGTTTTATAAAAATTTATTTACGGAACATAAAGTCTATCGCCCACATCCGGATGTGCTGAATTTTCCTAAAATCTCTGATGACAAGGCTGGCTGGTTGGTGAGGCCTTTTGATGATGTAGAGGTTTTTGGGGGTAGTTAAAGACTTTGAGGGGGATAAAGCTCCTGGCCCAGATGGTTTCCCTATGGATTTTTTCCAAGCTTGCTGGGATGTTATCAAATCAGATCTCATGGAGATTTTTCAAGTTTTTTTTTTTAAGAGAGGTTAGTTCGAGAAAAGTTTAAATGCAACCTTTATCTCCTTGATTCCCAAAAAGTCAGATGCAGTAGAGGTGAAAGATTTTCAGCCTATTAGTCTAATTAGGGGGGGGGGGGGGGGGGGGGTTTACAAAATTATTACTGAAGTATTGGCTAATAGGTTGAAAGAGGTGATCGGGGATGTTATTTCAGAGTCTCAAAATGCTTTCGCTAAGAACAGGTAGATTCTAGACTCATGTCTCATTGCAAATGAATGTTTAGACAGTAGGCTGAGATCAGGAATCCCGGGGGTGTTATGCAAGTTGGATGTGGAGAAGGCTTATGATCATGTGAACTGGGGTTTCCTAAATCCTAATGTATATGCTTGAGCGGCTTGGGTTCCCAGAAAAATGGAGAAAATGGACTTTTTACTGTATATCCATGGTCAAATTCTTAGTTTTGATTAATGGAGCTCCATGTGGTTTCTTTGAGAATTATAAAGGCTTACAACAAAGTGATCCTTTGTCTTCATTATTATTTGTTGTTGTTATGGAGGCAGTTAGCAAAATGATGGATAAGGCAGTGACGGAAGGTTGATTGTTTGGATTTAGTATGGGTGCCTCCACAAGTGATCGCTTACAGGTATCTTATCTTCTCTTTGCAGATGACACTTGGTTATATGCGTTGCTGATATCGACCATATGCTGTTTTTGCACTTGATTTTGTCATGGTTTGAGATTGTATTGGGATTGAAAATTAATTTGGATAAGTTTGAACTATTTCTTGTGGGAGTGGTTCCAAATTTTGAGATGCTAGTAGATGCGTTGGGTTGTAAGCAGGGCTCACTTCCTATGAAATATTTAGGCCTTCCATTGGGTGCAAAATGGAAAGATAGAATAGTTTGGAATCCCATCACTGAGAAGGTGGAAAGGAGGTTAGCAGGATGGAAAAGATTGTATCTATCCAAGGAGGGAGACTTACTCTCATAAAAAGTACTTTATCCAATTTATCTGCTTATCTCCTTTCCCTGTTTCCAATTCCAGCAGATACAGCATATCGTATAGAACAACTTCAATGAAATTTTATTTGGGGTGGTCTGGGAGATGATTCTAAACGTCATTTGGTGAATTGGTCCAAGGTATGCTCTCCTATCTAGTCTGGGGGTCTAGCAATTCAAAACTTGAGATACTTTAATGAAGCACTATTGGGAAAATGGTTGTGGAGATTTGGGTATGAGAGAGAAGCGCCATGGAGAAGGGTTATAAGGGCTAAATATGGAGCTGAGGAGGGAGATTGGTGCTCTAATTCTGTTCTAGGCTCCTATGGGGTGACTTTATGGAAAACTATTAGAAGTGGTTGGTCTACTTTTTCTCGCTACATTCAGTTTCAAATTGGAGATGAGACTAGAGTGAAATTTTGTCATGATGTTTGGTGTGGGGATAATCCTTTGAGTATGTGTTTTCTAGATTTATTCAGAATCAGTAATGATAAGGAGGCTTATGTGGCTAATCTCATGCAGTTTCCTAACGGGGTTCTTTTTTGGGACTTTTTGTGAGAAATTCATGATGGGGAATCAAATTCTTTGTTTGTTTTTTTGGAATGTTATATATGGAGTCTCATTGAGAGGTATTGGTGAGGATAAAATGTGTTGGACACCTACTAAGAGCAAGGGTTTTGAGGTTAGCGGTTACTATCAGGCTTTGTTGGGTGTATGTACTCAATCCTTCCCTTGGAGAAGTATTTAGAAGCAAAAGGTTCCCTCTAAAGTTGCATTTTTTGTTTGGACTGCAGCTTTAGGAACGATCTTGACTATTGATAATTTATGTAAGAAGAAGGTGTTGATTCTAGATTGGTGTTATATGAGCAAAAGTAATGGAGAATCGGTAGACCATCTTTTACTACATTGTCCTATTGTTTATGAGTTGTGGTCTATGGTGTTCACCTTATTTGGTATCCATTGGGCGATGCCAAAAACTGTAGTTAAGCTCCTTGCTTGTTGGTAAGGAAATTTTGGTCATCATCGTAATGGTGTTATTTGGATGGCTGTCCCTTATTGTTTGATGTGGTGCATTTGGCGGGAGAGAAACAACCGGTGTTTAGAAGATTTTGAAAGGACTATAGCTGATTTAAAACTTTTCTTCTTTAAAACTCTATTGGACTGGATGTCTATCATAGGAAGTCATTATATTTCTTCGGTCTTTGATTTGATGGATGCTTGTAATTTATGTATTTGATTATGTTGGTCCCTGGCTGTATACTTCCTGTATACTCAGGTGACTCATTATTAATTTCTTGAATAATATTTCCTTTACTTATTAAAAAAAAAAAAAAATCCTCCACATACTTACCTCTACACATAAAAATATCACATTAAACCCATTATGATACAAAAGAAAAATAAAAAATTGATCCCCATTAGTTAAAATAGTTAAATTTTTCTTGGACAATGTAATAATTCAAAACCTCCCACATTTCACATTTAACTATATCCTCCACAAACTAAAACCCACACATAAAAATATGTCATTTAACCCATTATACTACAAAATACAAATAAAAAATTAAAACCCAATAGCTAAAATTGTATATAATTTTTCTTGGACAATGCATAATTCAAATATACTGTACAATTTATTTTCTCAGCAACCAAACATAGCTTAATATGTAAACTACATTGTTGGACCATAAGAGCTCATTGTAAAGATTTTAGCATTTACAGAGCTTAATAAAAAAGCAATAACAATTTCAAAGCAGCGAAACGAGTTCAGAGAAAAGTAAG
Source organism: Quercus glauca (assembly GCA_023736055.1). Lineage (NCBI taxonomy): Eukaryota > Viridiplantae > Streptophyta > Magnoliopsida > Fagales > Fagaceae > Quercus > Quercus glauca. Next base: position 6,075,100 of record CM043319.1, on the reverse strand, counting down.
CAAAAAGGTGTGAAATGATTGGATGAGAGAGAGAGAGAGAGAGAGAGAGAGAGAGAGGAGAGATTAGCTACGGGCGGGAGTACTCACCAGGAGCATGTGATTTTCCGTGGAGTGGATCCAGCGGTGGGGATCCGGCGATGGAGTTTCGAGGAGTGAAGAAGCAGGAGGAACAACGCAGCATAACCGCCATTGCTTCGGATAAAACGTTGGGAAGTGTTTCTGTGGGCTTTTCTATATAATAATGAGAATGTTTTTTCAATGTAAAATGGCCTTGGAGTTCCAAGAAATAACACTAAAATGGCCACTGCAGTAAAGTTTTTGTAAATCAAACAAGAGACTTGGTCTGAACCTTTTCTTACAATTTCAACATATTTTCAATTTTATTTTATTTTTGCTATTATTTATTCGTCCTATACTCCCATTGCATTTTTTAGTACTATTTATGAGTCTCACTATACTATTCAGTTAATTTTTACCTTTATTTACAGTACTTTTAGCAAAAAATTTTCAGTTTCAACTAAATAAGCTGTTTCCAAACGGACACTAAAATCAATTGATTTTAATGCAATGGAATCAATTTATTTTCATGAGGCATACCAGTCTATTTCTATATAATATTTAAAAGTTGAAAGGTAACATTTATGACATATTTGGTAGACTTTAATAAATATCGCAATGTAATAGCTACTCATATGGTTCTGTGATACAGTTGTTTGGTTATATTTTTATTGTAAGAATAGTAATTCATTATGAATAACTATATTTTGAAATGAAGAATAGTTATTACTTATCAAAAGCCCTGTAATCTCTATTCATTCGCCTAACGTAATAGGCATTGATGATGTACAGTGTCTGTTTTTTTCTTCTCTTCTTCTTTTCTGTAAAATGTAAAATGTTAGTAGCAATACTACTAGGAATGTATGCTAGTACTTATTTTATTTTTGGAATTTTCACAAGCATATTTTTTTTTTTGCCATGATTTATGCCATGCTATCTTAGGAAAATGCATATATATATATATATATATATATATATATATGTATGTATATATATTTTGCTTTTTGTTTGTGTTATATGGGTATGCAAAGATGCAAAAATTTAAATGCTAAAAATAAAATGCAGGACATAGGTAAGGGGACTTACCTGGTAGTCGGGAATCGTGAAAAAGGTGAGGCGTACTCTTGGTCTTAGGCTGGGTAGAAACAGAGGATATCTGAATAGCAGTCCCGATTGGTGTTAGATAGGAACGAAGGATATCTGAATAACAATTTAGATATTTGTCAAGTAAAAACAGAGAATATCTGAATAGCAGTCTTGGTCTTAGGCCGGGTAGAAATAGAGAATATCTGAATAGCAGTCTCGATTGGTGTCAGGTAGGAACAGAGGATATTTAAATAGCCGTCTTGATTTTTGCCAAGTAGAAACAGAGGATATCTGAATAGCAGTCTTGGTCTTAGGTCGGGTAGAAATAGAGGATATATGAATAGCAGTTCCGATGAGCGTCAAGTAGGAATAGAGGATTTTTAACTAGTAGTCTTGATTTTTGCTAAGTAGAAATAGAGGATATCTGAATAGCAGTCCCGATGAGCGTTAGGTAGGAATAGAGGATATTTAAATAACAGTCCTGATTTTTGCCAAGTAGAAACAGAGGATATCTGAATAGCAGTCTTGGTCTTAGGCCGGGTAGAAACAGAGGATATTTGAATAGTAGTCTCGATGAGTGTCAAGTAGGAACAGAGGATATCTGAACAACAATCTTGATTTTTGCCAAGTAGAAACAGAGGATATCTGAATAGTAGGCTCAGTCTTAGGCCGGTAGAAACAGAGGATATTTGAATAGCAGTTTTGGTCTTGGGCCAGATAGAAACATAGGATATCTGAATAGTAGTCCCAATGAGTGTTAGGTAGGAACAAAGGATATCTGAACAATAGTCTTGATTTTGGATTTCTTTCACAAATGTGTGTTGGGTATAGACTTGCATGTTTAGAAAGTAGTGTTAGTCTACTTGTGTTGCCATTTTAACTTATGGGCTTACCAATTGTGCTTTGATTTTCTTGCTGTTTTGTAGAGTATGTCACGAAGGACGAGATTCAGAGGAGATAGGGGGAAGGCCCCCGTCTATGACTTTTCTAAGGGAACTTCCTCTTCTGATGATGAGATCGCATCTGCCGGAGAACAGGCGGTCCGAATTTTGTAGAGCCACTTTGACCATGGGAGTGATGACATCAGACCCACCAGTAGCATTCCTATGAAGACCCGTTCCAGGAGACGGCGTTTAGTTGGGACAGCTAGTGCTTCATTTGAGTCACGCACTATTTCCAGTAGGGCTTTCTCACGGCGCGTGCCGCCTATAGGGAAAGGGAACTCTGGAGGAGAGATGTGAGCTGAGGATTTCCTTATCGATTTAGATGATCTGTCTGGAGAAAAGGTTCACCTGGACTTGGGCCCTCGGAGGCGCAGTTTGAGGTCGAGGTTTCCACCACGTTAGGCTGGTGCTGATGCTTGTACTGAATCGGTGGATGATAGCATTAGGGACACTTATCTTCAGTGGGGGCTGAAGAGGCATCCTTCCACTCAGGCGCGGAAGGGACAGGTATGCTGTCTTCATTTCTTGTCAATTAGATTGCTGTTGCATGCATGCGCTAATGGGTAGCCTTAGTGTTGAATGTAGGGGCCCGGCAAGATTCGTGGTTGGGGCACTTGATCTACTTTGTTGTGTTTGCTATCTGCTCCCAGTGCTATGCGGATTTCCTGTAGGAGTAGAGATTTGAGGACTTCTTGAGGATCCTTCTGTAAACAATAAGGCATGGGATCAGGGAGGCTTTGGTGTGGCGGTTTCATGTTGAGACAGACATCTTTCATTTGGGCTGTGGAGAGTATGCAGTTCTCCCTTTGGACTGGACTACCATACTAGGCATTAGATTCGGCAGGCACCCAATCCTGACTAATGATATGAGCTTTAAGATGGCCTGTGAGCTCCTGGGCATCCCCTTTCCACTGACAGAGGGTATGAGAGCGTGTTTTGGACCCGCCACATTGCTGCAGGTCTGTATTGAATGGCTATGGGGTAGTATCCCCAGGGGTGCAGCATCGACTGACATCCATCTTCGCTGGTTTTTCATGTACTTCCTTGGTAGTTGCTTCCTTGGCAACAGCTGATTAGTGTTGACCTGCCAGTTGCTATGAACCTTAAGGGCAATATCAGATGTTGGGAGCTATGACTAGGGGTCTGTCACTTATGTCTTCTTCATCTCTTTCCTGAGGCGAGCTTCACAGCGGGATTTCAGGAGCGTGGAAGGGTGTTGGCAAATTCTGAAATGGTAGGCATATGAGTATATCCCAGCCTTGCGACCTCAGTTCTCGGATCTATTTGCGACCTTGTATCCTCGAGCATATGCTTGGGCTCTCTGCACAATTACCAGGGTTGTCCTGGTGCAGCCAGTCATTATTTTTATGGCGTTGGATTGTGTCACCTGGGGCGAGATAATGGCTCGCCTTTATGATGGATCACTGCTGGTGAGGCCGGAGCTCACTGTTGCCATAGGCTAGTCGAGAGTACGACACTAGTTCTAGGCCCTGACGAGTTGGGAGTTCTTTTTGGCTAAAAGAACCTTCCACCAGGTTATGCCGGTCTTTGGAGTACCTAGAGATCCACCTTTACTCGGCTTGTCATTTAAGTCCATTGTTATAGACAATCCAGCTTATGTGACGGGCTCTTTTGATGCATATATAGACACTAATGTAGACTATGCTGCTTGGTTTGCAATGGCCTCTGTAGGACCTATCATGGGGGACGTCCCTATGAGCGGGGGCCGAGTGCTAGAAGGCATTGCTCTTGCCCAAGTAGCTTTTGGAGTAGAGTGGAGAGCACAGGCTAAGGCTTTGCAGGCCAGAATGATGGAGCTTGAGACTGTTGCTGCCGCTAGGGAGGCACATATGCAGGAGGAGACTGCTTAGGCATTAGCTTGGGAGCAGGAGCTTTTGTAGAGGGATAGAGAGGCCCGTGCTATTGCCATAGAGAGAGAGTGAGGCCAGATTGAGAGTGAGCTAGCCTTGCTTCATGGTTATGCTAGGGTCTTGATAGGGGATGTGCGGGCACTTCGGGTCCGTATCCCACCTTCACCTTCCATGCCGGGCCGGGGGCACATTATCCCACTAGGCGAGACAGAGTACATGCCTGCTTTACCAGGCCTGCCAGGCGGTTGGGGTTCTTTTGCTCAGGCTCTGTGGCCTTCTCAGGACCCAGGGTACACTCCGGGCACTTCAAGCGGAGTAGGTCCTTCCACCAATCCTTTTGCAGGTGATAGTGATGATGGATGATGATGATGATGGTATTGACCAGTTTTTGAGGGATGAAGATTCCCTGTAGGCTTAGCTCTTTTTTTGTAGCATGATGTAGGCCCTACGTGGGCATGTATGTATTGTTCATGTATCTCGTAGACATTGTCCCATGGTGGGCTTGCTATGTATGTATATTCTGTATCACCTCTAGAAGGCCTGGACATGTATGTATTATATTGCCCCACAGTGGGCCTTGATGCATGATATCATCTCTTTGCTTCATGATGTATGTATAAAACAATGCCTGTTGTTAGAACTTACATGTATGATTATGGAAACTGCCTTTGAGAGGGCTGATGTATGACTTTAGGAAAAGTGCCTTTAAGAGGGTTGCTATATGTGTGAGAAACAATGCCTCTGATTAGGACTTACATGCATAACTCTGAAAAATTGCCTTTGAGTGGGCCGTAGACATAGAAACATCGCCTTTGAGAGGGTTGCTGATATACGTGCAAAACAATGCCTCTGATTAGGACTTACATGCATAGTTCTAGGAAATCGCCTTTGAGAAGGCTGTTGACATACGTGCAAAACAATGCCTCTGATTAGGACTCACATGCATAGTTCCAGGAAATCGCCTTCGAGAAGGCTGTTGACGTACGTAATTTTAGGAAAAGTGCCTTTAAGAGGGCTGCTGTATATGTGAGAAACAATGCCTTTGATTAGGACTTACATGCATAACTCTGAAAATTGCCTTTGAGAGGGCCGTAAACATAGGAAATCACCTTTGAGAGGCCTATCGTCATGTGTGAAGAACAATGCCTCTGATTAGGACTTACATGCGTGATTCTGGATTTTGCCTTTAAGAGGGCTGCTGACATAGAAACATCGCCTTTGAGAGGGCTGTCGATGTAGGAGAAACAATGCCTCTGATTAGGACTTATATGTATAACTTTGGAAATTGCCTTTGGGAGGGTTGTAAACATAGGAAATCGCCTTTGAGAGGGCTATTGATATGCGTGCAAAACAATGCCTTTGATTAGGACTTACATGCATGATTCTGGATATTGCCTTTAAGAGGGTTGCTGACACAGAAACATCACCGTTCAGAGGGTGCCGATGTAGGAGAAACAATGCCTCTAATTAGGACTTACATGTTCAACTCTAGGTGAATCGCCTTTGAAAGGGTCGTTGACGTGTGTGAAAAACAATGCCTTTGGTTAGGACTTATATGTATAACTCTGGATAAACCGCCTTTAAGTGGGCTGTTGATGTATATGAAAGACAATGCCTTTGGTTAGGACTTACATGCATAACTCTAGAAAATTGCCTTTGAGATGGATATTGCTAGTGTAGGAGAACAATGCCTCTGATTAGGACTTACACGTACAACCATAGAAAATTGCCTTTGAGAGGGCTGTAACAAGAAACAATGCCTCTAGATAGGGCTTTCATGTGTGATTCTAAGTGTCGCCTTTAAAAGGGTTGTTGATGTATGTGAGGAGTAATGCCTCTGATTAGGACTTATATGTGTGATTCTAGGAAACCGCCTTTCAAAGGGCTGTCGTTGTATGTATGCACTATCATAGATGGCGGTTTTGAACTGGCTTGTGTCGCACTTATTTGTAATTGCACCGCAGTTTCACGGGTCTATTAGTGAATTTTGACAATGACCGTCTTGCTGGAGGGGAGGAGAAAATGGAGAGATTGCGTGAAATAAACTGCCCCAGTTTAGGGTTTCACGCGATTCTCGACATGAGGGACACATCCTCAGTGGGATGGACCCATTCTGGCATATTGGACAAGGTAGAGGGAATTGCGCAAAATAAAATTGCCGTAGTGTAGGTTTTGTGTGGTTCTTGACGTGAGAGGAAAGGTTCCTAGCGGGATGGACCCGTTCTTGCATACTAATTAGCACAAAGTGGACGGAACCGCGCAAAATAAAATTGCCCCAGTTTAGGGTTTTGTGGGGTTCCAAGCCGTGGACCGGCTAAAAATGGCCTCAACTCCATAGACCATACCAAATGTTGGTAATGAATGCGGACATTCTAAACTAAATCTCCTTAGAGACGTCGTGAGGCGGTATGCACTGATTGTACCTATATTTTGGGCCATGCTCTAGGGATGTAGGCATTTACTTTCCTACTCTGTGTGCTTGCATTGTGCATGATGTATGTATATATATACCTGCTCGCCCTTTCCGGTGTGATTGTCACAATCCATGTCACCTAAGGCAAAGCGATGCCTAATTTCTATTGTGAAAGTAAGGTGACATGTCGCTGGATTTTTGCCATGGAAATCTGGTACTTTGCTCAAATGCCTTAGGAAAGCATAGATTGGGACCACACCCATTCAAAAGCCAAACCTCAAAGCCCTTAATGCATGCAAAGCCCTGAAAGCCAATGCCAAAATCATATTTTTTACTGCCAATCTCCAAAAATTAAGGTTTTATCAAACTTCCGGGCTAAAAAATGAATACTTTTTGGCCATCCACATTAGATTAGGAAAAATGCCCTTTTTCTTAGCCTATGATTGGCAATAAAATCAACTAGAAACAGGTGACCAATCACACCTTAGAAAAACCCAATTATTGGTGGCGACTTCACTTACCTTTGGTAATCACCTAAAATTTGTCCAAGATTCCTGCCACACCTCCAAAGGTAGACCTACCTTCCTCCCTTGAAAGAGAAAGCACCTAAAGCTCTGCGTGAACCATGCAGATCATCGAGAGGGGCCTCCAATGGTCCCCGCGCACGTGGGAGCGTCGCCATGGCGAGTGGTCGAACAAAGGCCCGGTGGCGATTTTCCAGCCATTTGTGGCCTGGCGTTGACACTATCCAAGAGCATGAGGAGTTGGTATGGCTGGTCAGGAATCTCAAGTTGGAGGTGACCAGCTACTCGAGGGAGCTATATGGTCTTGGAGGAGTGGCCCATCCAGGCAGTGGTGGTGGTGATGGTGATGATGATGATAATGATGATAAGGGAGAGGATGAGGACTCGGAGGCGACTCCTAGCTACCAACCAAGGAAGGGGTGTCACCATTGATTACCTACAGTTACTGCATATATACAACTAACAGCACACAACTTTTTCTTTTTTCTTTTTTGCTTTTCATTTTCTTTATTCCTTTTGGCAAAAATTTAGGTTTGGTTTGAGACAAAGGATTGTATTAAGAACATCTTTTACATTTATTCTTTTGATTGTAACTTAACACTTAATTTTACAAGATAATGATAAATTGTATGTTTCTATGCAAATTTGCTTCTTTAATGCTTGTGATAATAGCTTAATTTTGTATATTTATATCATTATTAGAAAGTATTATCATACTTATTTTGAGTTAATTCATGCATTTTATGGTTGGTTTTGGAATAATGCTGAATAATCAATTTTGTGCTTAATTGAATTTTAATATGTGAATTTGTCTTTTGTAGGATGATGAAATTAAATAAGTGGATTTGTGCAAAGAAGAAAGTTAATGGACTTTACTTTTACAAGGGCCATGATGAAGTCAAAGAAGGCCAACGTAATTAAATTCAAGTCCAAATGGAGCAAGGAATCAAATGAAATTTGCACCAAGTCCAAGACCAATTCGGATTAGGATTCCAGCTTGTGCACCAGTTAGTATTTGGAGCATAACTTTCGGCTCAGAAGTCCAATCGAGATGATTCAAGTTGGTCTGGAAATATAACTTAAAGGGCTACAAGTTTTTAGTTTACCAAAACTAGTTACAACATGTAATAGGATTCCTTGACCTATTTAAAGGCTCTTTAGGGCAAAATTCAGAGGAGAGTTGCCGTAGAACATAATTTAGGTTTTCTTAAAGTTTCTTTACATTTTTTAGAGTTTTGTTTGTATTATGGCTTGTTAGAAGCCTTGCTAAGGCAATGGGTGAAACCCAACCGTTTATTGGTATGTTCTTAACAATTATTTTATGGTTTTAATGCTTATGTTTTTATGTTTTTGATTTTTTTAATCATCTAGAAAAGTGTTTAGTTCTGTATAATTCTTTGATTTATCGTAGCCTTCGAGCACGTTAAATGCTTAGTATTCCTTGTGAACTAATTCACTAGTTTTGCTTTGCCTAAAATCAGTCAATTTCATAAAACTACCTTAGACAAGTAATTCTTGAGTTCTTATTGTTAAATTATTCGACTAAGATCATCCTTCATATGAATTTTAGTTGAGTTATAAAATAAATATTGTTAAGACTACCAATAGATGTGTTGTGTGTGGATCCCTAAACCTTAGCACCTTAATATATTTTTATTTTCACTCAATTTAAATTACTTTCACTAAACTATTAAAAATATCTTCAATTAAGCTTTATTATTTTAGTTTTATTCTCTTGTGGTTTGTTAATCAATTTCCTTTTCCCTGTGGATTCGGTCTCGGGCTTATTGAGTTATTACTTCACGACAATCCTGCACTTGGGAGCATTATTTAAGTCGCAGGAGCTTGCAATCTTGTGCTTGGAATATGTCTTGAATGATTCTTTAGGTCACAAAAACCCTAGGGATGCTTGGGAGTGGAAAAATTCTACTCAAAACAGGGGAACGTGGGCTTCTGCTAAGCGCCATGCGTACGTGGAGATGAGCCTGCGTACGCAACTTTGACTTTGCGTACGCAGGGTTGATTCCACGCATGTGGGCTGTGAATCAGAAAAACCCTAGTTGACTTACTTAGGTATCAAAATAGCCGTTTGGGTCTAAAACCCTTACCAATGTATTTCCAACCTAGAGAACACTTTTTTGAGGTCCCCCAATAGTAGAAAACTTTTCTCTTGATGTCTCCACTAGGATTAGGAAGCTAAGTCCTGATTTCAAGGATTTTGTTGCTTCCTATGGCCTTTCTTGCATCTTCCTTTACCATCAAATCAGGGTGGATAAGCCTCTTCTTCGTGCTGCTGCCAACTATTGGGTTCCTTCTCGGCATGTTTTCCGCTTCAATGGAATAGAACTATGCCCTGCGATTGAGGAATTTGCTACTATCATGGGTGAACCGAAGATTGATAATCTTATCTTTCCTACCATGGGTGGGGATCTTCCTTCCTTGCTACGAGTTGTGTTGGGTGTCCTTGAAACCACAGCCAATAGGTGGTGTGTTTTTGGCAAACTCAACCTTAGGTTGGTTTTTGATTTTTTTCTAGTTTGGGCCTTCTTGAGGGTGAAAGGCCACGATCATACTACCTTCATGCCTTTTGCCTATGTTCCCTTGTAAGGTATTTCTTGTTACAACAATCATATTATGTGGACCTTCAGATATGTATGGTGGCTTATGAGCTAAAGAAGGGCAATCTGGTAGGCTTGATCTTGGTGGAAACTCTCAATGGTTTGGATGTCTTTTAATGGAGGGAAGCCAGCTTCTTTGTGGGAAGTCCTCTTCTTCTTCTGGTTTGATCCCTAACTTTTGCTTAGGTTCTCAACCCAGCGGGATCCCTTTAATTTTGCATGGATTGCCTTACAATTTTCAACCCATTGAGGCACCTTATATCGTCTTTCATCTTCTTCTTTTTTTTCACTCATGCCCTCCACTTTTTTTTTTTTTTTTTTTTTTTTTTTTTTTTTTTTTTTTTTTTTGCCCAGATAGGCTACAAGAGAGGCTTTGATTGCTTCATCCTCCTACTGTGCCCCTCAGCACCTACCTTCCTAGGCATCTTAGGGACTGTCGGCTTCGAGATGTCCTAGGCTTTGAAGTGTACATGGAGCTTATAGGTCGCCTTAAGGAGACCAACATTCAGTGGGTCGTGGAATGGTGGCATATCTTAAGCATGGTCGTTACTACAATGACCATTGTGTGACTCTAGTTGGGCTTCGTTGCTGCTCTTACTACTTTACTTGTCGTATCTCAAGGCAATTTGGAGAGCATCAAGGAGCTCCTGATGATGAGGGTGCCTTCCACACCACAGTGTTCACCAATAGGATCTTGGACAGGATTAGTGAAGCTTGGCCACACTGTAGGGTGACGAAAGACATTGTCCCTCCTAAATATATCTACCCCACTACAAGCTACAAGCAATGGTTGGAGGATGACATGAAGTGGATTTTGAAGGATGAAAAGGCTTACATGAAGACTAGTAAAAAGATAAGGATTGAGTGACTGCCTTGACATATCCTATGTTTTACTTTTCTGCACTTTTATGATTCTCATGTTTTTGTTCTTGAATTTAATTAAGGATTGGAATGTTCCAAATCCCCTATGAAAACAAACTTATCATCTTTTAATTTAAGTAATGAAAGAATTTCCCTTTTTATTATCGTTGCTTATTGTCATCTCATTTATTCATTTTTTTTCTTTTCTTTTCTTTTTCCTTTGCCATGTAATTTTTGCCCATGACATCCTTTGAGGAATTTTCGCCATGCCTATGGTCTTTTCCCTTAACTTTTGCCTAGACCGCCCTTTTCGGGTTTCAATCTAGCAGGAGGGGTTTTTTTTTTTTGCCTTAATTTTTGCCTTGGCCGTCCTCTTAGGTTTTCAACCTAGCAGGCTTCCCCCCCCCCCCCCCCCCTTTAAATGTGGTATTTCCAAAGTCTATCCATGTTAATGGGGCGAAGCATCTCTTCCTGTCCAAATCCGTGATTCTTGTAGCACCTCTAGACAAGATGTTTTTAATGATAAAGGCCCAGACCACCTAGGCTTCCATTTTCCCCTTGGATCAAAATTCTCATCTCTAAGCACCTTTAGGACCAAGTCCCCTTCTTTAAGGTTTTTTGGTTTCACTTTCTTGTTGAATGCTCTAGAAATCCTTTTTTGGTACCCTTGTGCATGGTATTGTGCCCTAACCCTCTTCTCATCTATCAAAGCCAATTGTTCATATCTTGCCTTAGCCCAATCCTGTTCTAGGACCTTAGCTTCCACCAACACCCTTAAAGATTGTATCTCCACCTCAATAGAAAGTACTGCCTCACTACCATGGATCAAGGAGTAAGGTGTTGCTCCAGTCGATGCACGGATAGAAGTTCCATAACCCTATAAGGCAAATGGAAGCTTCTCAGCCCAATCTTTGTATGTTGCTACTATCTTGGCTAGGATATTCATCATATTCTTATTGGCTACTTTTACGGCCCTATTAGCTTGTGGTTGATATGGTGAAGACTTATGATGTTCAATGCCGTATTCTTCCATAATCCTTCAGACTTCGCCTTCAAAGTAGGAATCATTATCGAAAATCATCTCTTGGGGCACACTGAACCGGCATATGATGTTGTTCTCTAAGAACTGAGCCATAAGCTTAGCCTTCAACACAGAATAGGAGGCCGCTCCCACCCACTAAGTGAAGTAGTCAATTGCCACTAAAATGTACTCATGCTTGTTTGAAGCCTTAGGAGCTATTCTTGCAATCACATCTATGCCCCAAACCGAGAATGGACATGGAGAGGTCATGCTATACAACTCACTAGGCGGAAAACATGGTTTAAGTTGGCATGTGTCTGGCAATCATGGCAGCTCTTTACATAGTCCACACAATTAATCTCCATTATATTCCAGTATTAACCCATCCTTAGAATTTTCTTGGCTAACATTCTTCCATTTATATGAGAGCCACAAATTCCTTGATGAACTTCTTCCATCACCCTCTCGGCTTCTTCTCTTTTTAAATAATGAAGGTGTACACCATCATAGGACCTTTTATAGAGTTGCCCTCCACATAGGATGTATTGGGTTACCATTATACTAATGGAACTATACTCTCTCTTATTGGCACCATTTAGATATGCCCCTAGTTCCAAGAACTTCATGATGTTATAATACCACATAACTTCCTCTTCCTCTATGGCCATTATTGAAGCTTTGGTCTTCCTTTTATGCACTTCCTCATAACTTTGTTTGATCTCTAAGGGTCGTGTCCATACTCCCTTGAGTATTTCAACCATGGAGGCTAAAGTAGCCAAGGCATCCGCAGATTGATTTTGATCCCTAGGGATGATTGTGTATTCAATCTTGTTGAAGGTCTTGGTCAAGTACTCTAAGTAGTGTTGATAAGGCTTCAAGTGTTCTTCCTTCACTTTCCACAACTTTTGTGCTTAGGCTATAACCAAAGTTGAATCCCCAAAGACTTCGGCTTCTTTTACCCTCAATTCTCGAAAAGCTTCCATTCTAGCAATGCAAGCCTTATATTCAGCCATGTTGTTAGTTGCTTCAAAGTTCAATTTGATTGCCAAAGGTATGTGAGATCCCTTGGGAGTGATCAAGAGTATTCCTATCCCATTTCCATATTGGTTTGTGGCTCCATCAAAGTACATCTTCCATGTCCCTACCTCAACATCTAAAATATCTTCATATGGAAAATCCTTTTTGCCATCTTCCCCTTCTAAGGGATTCTCGGCACAAAAATCTGATACGACGCTTTCCTTGATAGCTTTCCTAGCCACAAACTTCAAGTCAAATTCTGCTAGCAAAATCAACCATCTTGACAATCTTTCACTTAAGGTAGGCTTCTCAAAGAGGTACTTCAATGGGTCCATTCTTGCCACCACCCATATTTGGTAAAACGATGTGTCTCAATTTTCATATGGCCCAAACAAGTGGGAAGCATGACTTTTCTATGGGAGTGTACCTAGTCTCGTAATATTGGAATCTCTTGCTCAAGTAGTATATGGCCCTTTCATTCCTTTTATCATCTTCTGGTGCAAGCATACTTTTAACCGCATCCCCTATGATGGAGAGGTATAGGAGTAAGGGTTTCCCATGTTGCGGAGGCACTAGGATAGTTGGGTGGAGATATTCCTTGATAAGTTCAAAGGCTTTTTGGCACTCATATTTCCATGTGTGTGGTTTATTCTTCCTTAGGAGTTTGAAGATGGGCTCACAAGTGGAAGTGAGCTTGGCAATGAATCGCCTAATGTATTGCATCGACCTAAGAAACCCCTAATCTCTTTCTCACTTTTAGGTGGAGGCATCTCCAATATGGCTTTGATCTTGGATAGGTCAACTTTTATCCCTTTATCACTTACTAGGAATCCTAACAACTTTCCAGCTATTACTCCAAAGGTGCACTTTTGTGGGTTCAATCTTAATCTATATTCTTTAATCCTTTCGAAAAACTTCCTCAAGTTTGTAGTTTGGCTACCTCTGTCTTTGGATTTTACTATCATGTCGTTGACATACACCTTTACCTCATTATGCATCATATCATGTAGCAAGGCCTTATGATAGGCCAAAAACGTATTGACCCCTTGTGATGAATTAATTGATTAATTAGCCAAGTTTATTAATTAATCAAATTAACATGCAAAACACGTGGTAGCACAAAGAAATCACCAATTAAACTAATCGCAGTGGAAAATAAATTGACACAGTAATTTGTTTACGAATGGGGAAAATCTACACGGCAAAAACCCCACCAGGTGATTTTAAGGTCATCACTTTCTAGAATCCACTATCATCACAACAAGCGGTTACAAGTAAAGGAATCCCAGTACCTTATATCAACCTACAGTTGAACCCTTACCCCAATACCCAATTGGACTTGTTCTGTAGTGACAATCTCTTCTTGTAATGCATGACTTCCAGTACGTGACTAACCAATTGCGTGGATCCCAGTACAAGACTTCAATCACCAACTAGAGAAGGTTGTTGGCTGCAAAGTTCTTCAGTTCATCACACAATGAAGATCCAGAAGATACTTGGTCACAAAACCCTACAATGTATAAACACAGCAACTTCTTCACAAGAAAGATGAACTAGGGTAAATTTTGTCTCTGGTCACAATTTGCTTGAACAAACTTTGCTCAACACTTGTGCAACTTGTTCCACCTTTGATGACCCTTAAAATAATCATTTTATATGTCTAGGGTTGTGAGAAAAGAAAGCCCAAACATACAAACACAGATTAGAGTCAAAACAGAATTGAAATTATGTTTTTCATAAACCTCAACGATGCCGTATTTGTCGAGCTGCTGTCGAGCTACGGGCTTTAATGGCTTTTTAAGGCTCGATAGATGGCTAGCTATCGAGTTTTAATGACAGGCACTTTTCAGACTTGAATCTTGGACAAACTTGCATGGCTTTAGCACTTGATCTTGAAACAAGGTTTCTTGTAGTATTAAACACATCCTAGATCTAACCAAATACAAGTAAAGTATGTTTTGTTAAAGGATTAGCTAATTACATAAAATAGTGACATATGTTCCTGACAAGTGAATCACATATGTCCTAACAATCTCCCATTTTGGCAATCTGTGACAAAACCACAACAAACAAATGAGATATGAGAGAAGTCATAAATCACTCAACTCATATTCACTTGTTACATACAATAAATCTATCCTAACACAAACTCTTAAAAAACTTTGCAAGAAGAGAGTTTATGGCAAGTAGACTTTGACAACCTGTATTTCTAAAACACTTTAAACAAAACTCTTCAAGGCATCTTGCTGCGACTTAAATAATGCTCCCAAGTGCAGGATTTTCGCGAAGTAATAACTCGGAAAGTCCGAGGTCGAATCCATAGGGAAAAGGGAATAGATTAGCAAACCATAAGAGAATAAAACTAAAATAGTAAAGTTTAACTCAAGAGATTTTTGATAGTTTAGTAAAGGTAATCTAAATTAAGAGAAAATAACAACATATTAAGGCACTAAGGTTTAGGGATCCACACACAACACATCTATTGGTAGTCTTAACAATATTTATTTTATAACTTAACTAAAATTCATACGAAGGATGATCTTAGTCGGATGATTTAACAATAAAAACTCAAGAATTAATTGTCTAAGGTAGTTTCATGCAATTGATTGATTTTAGGCAAAACAAAACTAGTGAATTAGTTCACAGGGAGTACTAACCATTTAACGTGCTCGGAGTCTACGATAAATCAAAGGATTATGCAGAACTAAACATTTTTCTAGATGTGTAAAACAATCAAAAACATAAAAACATAATCATTAAAACCAATAAATTATTGTTAAGAACATATCAATAAACGGTTGGGTTTCACCCCTTACTTTAGCAAGGCTTCTAGCAAGCCATAACACAAATAAAACTCTAAAAACTGTAAAGAAACTTTAAGAAAACCTAAATTATGTTCTACAGCAGCTCCTCTTTTGAATTTTGCCCTAAAAAGCCTTTAAATAGGTCAAGGAATCCTATTACAAGTTGAATTCCCGTTTGGAGAAAATCCCAGGTTTTTTAGGCTTCATTTAACCGACGTTTTTGGCCCATTTAACTTCAGAATTCGGACTTTTTGTAAACTAGAAAGTTGTAGCCCTTTAAGTTAGATTTCCAGCCCAACTTGAATCATTTATATTGGACACCTGAGCCGAAAGTTATACTCCAAATACTAACTGGTGTGCAAGCTGGAATCCTAATCCGAATTGGACTTGGATTAGGTACAAATTTCCTTTGATTCCTTGTTCCAATTGAACTTGAATTAATTGGGTTGGCCTTCTTTGACTTCATCATGGACCTTGTAAAAGTAAAGTCCATTAGATTTCTTCTTTGCACAAATCCACTTATTTAATTTCATTATCCTACAAAAGACAAATTCATGCATTAAAATTCAATTAAGCATAAAATTGATTATTCAGCATTATTCCAAAATCAACTATAAAATGCATGAATTAACTCAAAATAAGTATGATAATACTTTCTAATAATGATATAAATATGCAAAATTAAGCTATTATCATATCTTAGTGTGAAACAGAAATAATAGATTGCATACAAATAAAAGAAACATGTGTATAAAGAAAGAAAAGAAACAACACATGGAGAGAGATAGGTGAAAGAAAAACATACATCAATATGTAAAGAATATAAGTACAATGTATGTCAAAGTGGTCACAAGACCAGTATACAAGATATGGTGTATCTGAAATAGAAAGAAAAGTAAAAGATACATAAAAGCCTAACTACATCCCTTAATGTGCACTCTCCCCCTAACAAAAATCTCCTATACTAACCCTCCCTTTAACTATGACTACCCTCATAACCAAAACTACTCCCCCTTTTTGTCACGAGTGACAAAGGGTCAGAGTGTTAAGTAGGCATCTCGTCAGAACTGGAAGAGCTAGCATCTCCATCCTCACCATTATCATTGTCGTCGGAGTCGTCATCGTCCTCGGATGCCTCGTGTGCCTCAAGAGGAGGAGAGGGAGACTCCACAAAACTACCAAGGCGAGCCTGCCGTCTAGCAATACGGCCGGCACGGGTGTTCACCTGATACAACTCAGTAGAGAGTGTATCAAGGCGAGCATCCATGCATTGAAGCTACGCTATGATAGCGTTTAGAGTCACACCTTCTGTTGAAGTAGAGGGAGTAGAGGTGGATGGAGCTGAAGGAGTGGGATGAGCTGCAGGACTGGACCGCCTCTAACGAAATTACGCCTCGCTCCGTTTAATGGTAGCGTAGTCAATGACACACATAACAGAGAAGTGGTCGGACGAGGGAAAAGGAATAGAAAAATGGCATAAAATTCGCATGATAGCTAAAGGGAAGATGAGCTTATCATGGGTAGACATATACCTATACACATCTATAATAGAAAGAATGAAATGTGAAGGAAAATCTATAGTGAGATGCTTAAGAAGGGAAAGCAAAAATCGAGCACGAGGCTCTGTGATAGAGTTATAGTGAGAGAGAAGGTGCAAAACAAAAGTCATCACCATGTTCATGAATCTAGGACCTTTAGCAAAGGTCGAATATGGTGTAAACTGATGATCGCCCCAATCAAAAGGGCGCTCGCAAAAGTAGAAATCATCTCTTCTTTGGACACAGTCCTCAAACGCTTACAACCGAGGTAGTCAGGATGCTCTACCCTCGAAACACGGAGCATATCGGATACCAACTTCGGCGTAACAACTATGCGCGTACCTCGAACGCGAGTATGACAGAGAGGTACTGAAGAATCACGTCCATGCATGTTGGAGTAAAACTCCTAGATCAGCACGAAAGGACAAGTAACCAGGATGTCACACAGTGACTGCCAACCCTGACTGTGAATGACAGTGGGTAGGTCAGTGTTGGAGAAGTTTGACAAAATGACTCGGCTTCCGAATGAACACCTCATCGAGAAAATTTCTCCGAGAAGTCCTTTCGGGCATCCTCATCACGGAACCGAATAGAAGAGGGGGTAGGATAAGAAGAAGACGATGCCCCAGAACGAAAAGGGTTCCGGGACAGAGCAGACTTACATTTTGGTGCCATTGGCGTACTAATGTAAACTATAGAGTGAGGGGGAAGAAAGAAACACTCAGAAAAGTCCCAAAAATAGTTCAAATATATAAAAATATATTGAATGCAAAGGACGTATGCATGAAAGTGCATGAGCATGTGACGTGCAAAGATAATTGCATCATGGGCTCAGCCCAATCCAAACCTACCAGCACACAATCAGTTGCACACATCTAAATGCATGATAATACTATTACAATGCTTATGGAACGCAATGCATGAAGTTTTTAAGATCAAATCTTCAAAACCCATCCCAAAAATTTTACAAAAACCTCTTTGATTTTGAAAAACCCCAAATTTTGCAAAAATCCCAAAAACTTAGGTTACAAAGTATGAAATGCATGAAAATGAGGCATTAGAGACTTACCAAGTGAGAAAAAACTTGATTAAGCTCAAAAATGCTTGAGGAAGAGGTTTAAGGGAGAGAGGAGAGTGTTTTGGAGATGAACAGTCATAGACAAATCGAGAGAGATCGAGGAAATGAAGTCCGGATCGCATAAGAACCTATTTATAGAACTTCTATAAATCTCGACAGATCGAGCCAGGTGTCGAGCTTTAAAAGCTTCAACAGATGCATCTATCGAGAGGTGTCCACAGCAATGCAAGCTCGATGGATCGAGAAGGTATCAAGGAGCTATCGAGGAGATATAAGATTTCTCGATTGATCCACCTAGCTATCGAGAGGTGTCGAGATTGTGATGAAAAACAACAAATGAGCTCGATAGATAAGCCAGGTGTCGAGAGGTGTCGAGATTGCTTAAAAACAGTTTTTCAAGAAGGGAAAAACACAGATATGAATGCAATCAAGCACGCAACACAACCAAGGATCCAAACAACATTTTAACCTTTCAAAAACATCTCTCAACAATAAAAATGTTAAGCACATAGATCCTAAAACACATACACACACTAAACAAATCTAACCAATTTTTATTTCAAAAAATAAGTCAAGACAGTTTAGTGAGCATACATTAACACATGTAAACTTTGTGATGGCCAAATCACATTGTACTTGCACATGTATCAAGAGTAGCAAAGAATATTGCATGTTGTGTATGAAAAATATCGCAAGATTGCATAGGTGTATACATGTTATGACGATCTGAGATATGAGAAAATCACTTTAACTCACACACAATCATAACTGTTTGATGGGGACTATCACCTTCGAGGTACATCATATAACTCCCACATTTCCTAGAATACACGCTTGCAATCATATTTAAAAGCATTTTGAGCAAATCATGCATGGGCATATAAGAGATATAAAAGAAATACCGAATTATGTTAAGCAATTGACATTCCAATTTTGCTATGCCGAAGCACACAAATGTCATTCATGATTGGCGGGCAACAGTGGTGAGATGGTTATTTATGCCTTTTTCTTAGAATTTTCTAGTCCTTTCCGTCAAAAAGAGTGATATGAGTGTTAAGTACAAGAGATCACTTAACCTTACTCATCACAAACACGAGCCACAAATCTAACTTGTTTAGTTGTGCATAGAGATGCTCATCTAAGCTAAAAAAGATACAAAGTTTAGAAAACTTTGTTTCAATGACCATCTAGGGTACACAAGTACCAATGTACATAAAACACACACTGTTTTTGTATTTTTGATTTTTCAATTTTTTTGATTTTGATTTTTGATTTTTATTTTTATATCAAAAACAAAATAAACAAAACTGAAAACAAACAAAAACATGTTAAACAAAGCAAAGCATAAAAAAAAACTAGATTGACTCAAAACAGTAAAGTCAAACACACAAGTAATGCAAACAAAAACAAGAAGGGGGAGAGAGAGAGAGAGAGAGAGAGAGTGAGAGAGAGAGTGATAGAATTACTTGGAGCCCTTTTCCTTCCATACCTTGGAAGAACCTTTCCGTTTAGCAAACCCTTGATTCGGTGGTGAAGGAGAAGAATTGAAACTGTTCAGGTTCGAAAGGAACATGAGGGCTTTGAAAAGATCTCCAAGAGGAGCAAAAGAGGATGGAAACTGATTCTAGTTTCCCGATGCGATCATGCCATTGCTCTGTTAAGTGGCTAGCCACTTATAGCAATTAGGTCGAGTATGACTGGCTGCTCCACAATGATGACAGAGATGCTGCTTTTTCTGTTTAGGCTTTTGCTTAGCCCTAGGGTTTTTAACATATTTCTTATCCTGCTTAGGGGGTGCTTCTAAGATAGATTTACCATTGTCTATGTTCTCACTAGCTAAATTGGTTTTGACATTAGTATTCTCAATTTCAACGTTATTAATAGGAGGAACAAAAACAATAAAACTAGTAGAAGTAATACTAGGAGAAGAGAAATTATACCCTAAACCGGTTTTATCTGAAGCAGATTTCTAAAGACTAAGCATTTCATCGAGCTTAGCACTTGAAGTCCTTTCTAGTTGAGCTTTGACTTGGAACAATTTTGCGTCTAGCTTTTTGATCTTCTCAGGCAAGAAGTTATTTTCAAACCTCAGTGTTTCAATAGTCTGATTAGATTCATCAAACTTTGTGGAAAGCTTTTCACGCTCAAGCTCCACATCACTAAGCTTCTTGGTGGTTAACCTATACAATTTCTCGTGCTTTTCTGAGGCCTTGTACAACTTTGCATAGGCTGTGTGTATGTCATCTTGTTCATCCATCTTCTCAAACTTGGACTTCACCAATTTCTCTTCTTCGTCCACATTCTCATTGTTGGAATCATCCTCAGGCTTGGTGTCACTCAATGTAGCAGTAAGTGCCTTGCTCTTCCCAATGGTCTTAAGATATGTAGGGCATTCTTGTTTCATATGACCAAAACCTTGACACCTAAAGCACTTTGGTCCTGAAAGAACAGTGTATTGACCATCATCCCTAGCATCCTTCTTCCCTTTATCTTGGCTCTTGAACTGTGAGGAGCTAGATTGCCTACAGTCCTTGTCAAAGCCCTTCCCATTGACATTCTTCATGAACTTCTTGAATTGCCTTGTAATGTAGGACTTCATCTTAGAATCCTCATTATCTGAAGACTCATCAGTGTCATTGCTCTTGGCCTTCAATGCCAGGCTCTTGCCTTTACTCGACTTGCCAATTCTTGTTAAACCTAACTCATAGGTCTACAGATTACCAACCAGCTTTGTCAAAGGAATCTTGTTGATGTCCTTTGATTCCTCGATTGCGGTGATCTAGGCATGGAATCTCTTAGGTAGAGATCTGAGCACCTTTCTCATAATCTTGGGTTTAGGAATGGTTTCCCCAAGATTGAAAGCTGAGTTCACTACGTCCTTGAGCTTGGCATAGAACTCATCAAACGACTCATCCTCCTCTATCTTGATCTCTTCAAAGCTTGTAGTGAGCCTTTGAAACTTAGAATCCTTGACAGCCTTATTTCCTTCATAGGTTGTCTAGAGGATAGTCCATGCTTCCTTTATAGTTTCAGTAGAGGATATCTTCTTGAATTCCTCATTAGTGACCACACTGAATAAGGCATTCAATGCCTTGTTGTTGAAGTTTGCCGCCTTGATCTTGGCATCATCCCAATCGGCCAGCACTTCCTTCAGCTTGGTCCAGCCTATCTCAACAGCTTGCCACACCTTCTCATCTAGAGACTACAAGAAAGCTCTCATACGTATTTTTCAGTATGCATAGTTAGTGCCATCAAATAAAGGAGGTATAATAAGAGGCTGTCCTTTATCCATGACAAATAAGGGTCAATGGATCACACAGCAAAGATTAACCCTAATCAGAGTGTGCTTGCTTTGATACCATTTGATAGGCCAAAAATGTATTGACCCCTAGATCTTGAAACAAGGTTTCTTGAAGTATTAAACACATCCTAGATCTACCCAAATACAAGTAAAGTATGTTTTGTCAAAGGATTAGCCAATTACATAAAATAATGACATATGTTCCTAACAAGTGAATCACATATATCCTAACACCGTAGCCATCCTTTGATAAGTTGCCCCAGCATTCTTGAGGCAAAACGACATTACCATGTAGCAATAGATTCCCCTTTCGGTAGTGAAAATGGTTTTGGTTATATCATCTTGATTTGGTTGTATCCCGAAAAACCATCCATGAAGGACATCAAGGCGCTTCCTGTCGTGTTATCTACTAAGACATCAATGTGGGGGAGGGGAAAGTCATCCTTACGGCACACCTTATTTAAGTCTTTAAAATCCACACATATCCTTACCTTTCCATCCTTTTTAGGTATGGGCACGACATTGGCTATCCATTCGGCTTGGTTTACAGGTTTGATGAACCCTACCTTTAGTTGCTTAGTGACTTCCTCATTGATCTTTAAAAGCCATTTGGTCCTCATTCTTCTCAATTTTTGCTTGACAGGCACCATGTGGTTATAGGTCTTAATGTGATGTTGAGCTATGTCAATCTCAGGCATATCTTTATAGGACTATGCAAACACCTCTTGAAATTCCATGAGGAGTTCTTGAAGATCTTTCTTTTCTTTTTCATTCAAAGTTGAGACAATTTTAATTAAGCGTGGATTTTCATTATTTCTCAAATTAATAGTTTCAAGAGTTGGTGCCATAGGTTCAATTTTCTTTTCCAATTGTTTATTAATTTCATTTTCAAATTCATTTGAATCATTTAAGTGCAGAATTTCAATGTTATGGGACACATCAAAGTAAACCAAATTAGAATTTATCTTATTGAAAATATTGAAAAGTATATTGGAACTTGCATTACAAAACTTTTTCCCCATATTCTTAGAAAACCCAACCCTAGTCCAATTATTAATGGGCCCTATGATAGGCATGATGAGCTTTGAAGGATCGCTTAGCTCTTCATCGGTGATGGTAAACATGTCCCCACTCATCTTCATCATGGTCTTTATTGCTTCAGCATCCATGCAGTTCACCCAATCGACCTCTTCTTGCACTTCTTTGATTACCATGGTAGGCTATCCTTAAAAGTGAGTTTTTTCATTAAAGAACATCTCCCAACCTGGATACACCCTTCCATCTTTACCTACCTAAGATTTAGGGAAGCCACAATAGGGGAAGTCCCCTCCTTCTTTCATGAAGTTCCCATTAAGAGTACCATGGTTTTTCTTGATTCTATCGCACCCTTCAAGGAATCCTAGACCCTCCTTGGTCACTTGAGTCTTGATATTGAGGAATTCAACTACCCCCTTTCTTTCCTTTCCAGGGCCCATACTAGGCATGTATCCCATGTTCTTCATAATTACAATCACCTCATGGCGATAATATAGGATCAAATTAGTAGCACACTTTTCATCCTTCAATCCATAGTTGGCCATATTCATAAACTCAAAGCCACTCATTTGAAGCTCACTCCCTCCTTCCTTGAGTCCATAAACCGGTGCTAGGATCTCACCATCTCCAAGCACTATGGCAATCCCCCTTTTCTATAAGATCTTCATCTTTTGGTGTTGTGAGGAAGGGATTGCCCATTAGGATGAAGCCAAGCCCTTCCTAAGAAAAGGTTATAATTTGGGGTGATGTCCATGACATGAAATTCCACAATGGTTTCCATTGGCCTAATCTTACAAGGAGCCTTGAAAGTACCCATGACATTTCTTGAAGTGTTGTCATATGCCCTTACAATTAAGGGAGAAGGAATGATGGTCTCCATGTTTAGGCTAACAGTAAGGGCGGTCCTATGAGGACAAACATTCAAGGCGGACCCATTGTCAATAAGAACCATTGGGACCCTTGGCACCTATGCATTCAATGGTAATTTGCAAGGGTCTAGTATGAGTAACTCGTTCAGAAGAGAGATCTTCATCGGAAAAAGTAAGGAGAGGACTTGAGGGGCCTTTAACTCCCATGAGAGACAAAACTTTTTATGGTGTAGTTTCTATAGGTACTTCTTTCCCATTCAAGGTGTCTAAGAGAGCCTTACGGTGCTTTTGAGAGGCCATGAGCAAAACCTACATGGATACATGAGCTTGGGTCTTCTTCAATTACATTAGGACCATATCCTCATCTTCTTTGTCTCCTTTGGGTTCCATGAGTTTAAACCCTTTTCCTAGATCCTGCCAAGATGATCATTCTCCAAAAAGGATGGTTTGTAGTGCTTCCCACTCCTAGTGATATTTGTTACATTGTCCTTTAAGACCCTTTTCTTCAATTCCGTCACTCCTTTGGGAAGTATTCCCCATATCGCTACGACCTCCTTCAAGGCCTCATCTTCTTCATCCCATATCCCTTGAACTTCTACGGCATTGACATTGACATTTGTGGTCTCTATCAACTTCAAGCAATCCCATTCAACTTCATATATTTGCACCCAATTTTGATACGAAGGGGGAGCCCTATGGTAATTGGGGAAAGGGTTTTTTCTAATGTTGGGTTTGGTGATGATGTTAGGATTTAGGAGGGTTCCATTGTCTATGAGGTCTTGTATCTCATGTTTGAGGCGGAAGCAATTGTTGGTTTTGTGGCCTAATTTTTTGTTTTAGTGGCAATATTCATAGAGGTTCCAAGAGGGAGGTATGGGATTAGGCATGGGTGTGGGGTCTAAAGGCTTGATGAATCCTTTGGAGGATAGGTTTTCATATGCTTGGGTAAGGGTCATTCCTAGGTCAGAGAATTCTTGGCGAGCTTTCTTTGGGTAGGCTAGTGTTGGTTGGGGTATGATGGCGCTTACATTTAGGATTGGGTGCTTTAGTGGTGGTCCCTCCTCCATATGTCTTCTTGGTTGGAGGCTTGCTTTCTCCTTTCTCTAATTGTCCATTGTTGAGAGTATCTTCCATTCTTATCCCACAATCACATAATTCTCCAAATGAACTAATAGGCGACGACAAAAGCCTACTATTATAAACTGGAAGCAAGTTCTTAATAATCATGTTCATTTGGTCCTTCTCATTTGGCCTATTGACCATTCTAGACGCTTTGTTCTTCCATGTAGTCATGTATTCGCAAAATGTCTCCCCCATGCCTTGCTTGGTAGTCTCTAAATCCCTTAGAATTACATCAATCATGGTGTTGAAGATGAATTGGTCCACAAACAACTCCATTAGCTCATTCCACACCTTGGTTTTGCTTGGATTAAGACTATAGTACCACCTTGATGCACCTCCTATGAGTGAGAGAGGAAACACATGCAAAGTTTGCTTATCATCTAGCCCTTTCATTTTTACAATGCTTAGATATCTTCTTATGTGTTGCTTTGGATCCCCCAGTCCCATCAAATTTTTCCACATCGGAGATCTTGAATTTGGGAGGCCATGCAATAGGAGCCTTTGACCTTACTCCCCACATGTTATAGAGGTAGTCATCCATTCCTTGTGCCTTACGGAAGGCAAGTTGCATCTTCTCCATCTTTTCCTTCATAGCTATGGTTGTCGCGATGAGCTTCTCATATTGCTTGTTTCTTTCGTACTCCACTTTGTCTTTTTTATCCCATTCTTCATCTTCCTCCTCATCATCGTGGATTTCCATATGTGTGGATTTCTTGAGCCTAGATTCTTCCAACCTAGTAAGGCGTTCTCCCATTTTCTTGAGAGCTTCTCCATGTTCGTCCAAATCCTTAAGGATCCTTTGTGCCATGGGGTCTTTCATGGAGGTAGCCATTATCTCTTGGGGGTTTCCTTCTTCTTGGTATGTATCTTCTACCGTAATCAAGCACCTTCCCTTCTCTCGAATCCAAATGGAGTAGGGATGTGTTTTCTTGACTTAAGCAATGCAATGATGCTTGAAAAGAAGCCTCATTTTCATTAAGTTAATGTCCCAATTAAAAGGTTCCTTTTACTCTTTAGATGTTCTTGGAAAATTCTTAGGTCCATATTAATGGAGGCCCAATTACAACATTACTCCCTTCCCTCTCATTGATCCTTGCCTCTTATTTCATTGGGTTTTGGTCTTTTTACAATAAAGCTCTTATCTTACTCTCATGGGCTTTCATTAGAATGTACTTAGGAATTTTCAACCCTTTGTCTCAAACTTGGGTCTACAATGTATTCATCACCTTTGGACTTTTCATTTTTATTCATTATTTCATCATTTTTTTTTTGAAATAGCCTTCTAGCTAGAATATTTTGTGGCATTCCTTTCAAAGTCTATGAAATTCTCATCATTTTGGGCCTAGGCATACAACAAAGAGACCCAAGATTAGGGAGTTTCATTTTGTCTTTGGAGGATATTGGATGCTAAGACCATAGCATACTTGTTACCTTAGGCCCAAAGTCCTTTTTTCCAAAAAGGTTTTTTCCACTTGGGCCTACGATAGCAATTAAGCTATGGTCTTATGACCCTTTCTAGTTAAGATATGTCTTTGGATTTAGGGACAAGCCTCTTATATGTGAGAACTTCTTTTATTTTGTCTTACAACATCTTAGGGTATACCATAACTTTAGGGCCATCCCTTCCATTTTTATACCTTTATTTGTCCTTTAGAATTAGGTGAACACATGATATATGGTTGAATAACCAAGAGATATATAAAGGGTACCCTTCATGGTAGGATCTAGGATCTCTTTAGTGTGGGTAGGCTCCCTAAGGCTAAAGGGATAGATAAGTAGGTCACTAACAACTAGGTGGGCTATGATTCCAACCGATGGCCTAAATGGACCCCATAGTGGATTGGTAGCAAACCTTTAATGTACTCAAGGCCTATTATAGGTGATGGCACCGATTGTGAGTTGGTGGGATGAACTTCGAAAAATTTGGGCTCGAATGAAGCCTTCCATCTTCCCACTCATCACCAACTAAGGTTAAGGGACAAAAGAGAGCAAGTAAGTGTGTGCAAAACAAGTATTGAAACAATTTTAATTAAAATTAAGACATAGGACACATAGGAATTAAACTTATTGTCCCCACCAGAGTCGCCATTGTGCGTATATGGGGGAGTTGCCACCTAGTTATATGGTCTAGAAACCATGAATATAGCATCCTTTCGAGGAAGGACCTTTGATCTTACTACCAGAGTTTGGGTTCAGAGTTTAGGTACGCTTTTAGGAAGGTGTTAGGCACCCAAGATCATCCAACCCTAAGGTTGGCCTTCCATCATTGTGTTTTATGTCTTAACCCTATTGAAAAAACTATTTAAATACTTGCATTCTAAACTCACACACACACTAACATGCATCTAACAAACAACATGGCATTTTTAACCCTAAACAAGCATACTTATCTATCCACAAAACAAAAGAGAGCCAAACACACAAAAGAAAGCCCTAACATTCATCTAACATGCTTCAATATACATCTAAAAAGGCAACAAGCATATCATCAAACAAAAAAACAAAGCATTAACACATTGGAAACCCTAATCATACATCTAAGCATGCTTCATCATATCAAAATAAAACCAAAACACAAATGCTTGGAAATATATGACTTACCCTTTACTTACCTTGCAACAACATAGCACCTATGACATTATGCATGAGCATGTGAATGCATGGTCATAGCATTAAAACTAAGAAAACCCTAACCTAAACCCTAATCTAAACATGTGATAACAAACAAGCATGTTAAAAGGTGAACAAGCAATTATGGGGCTTTAAAATGTATGAAAAAGAAGATACATAGAACAAACATATGAAAGCAGAAACAAAACAAATAAAAAATTATGGTTTTTGGGTAACGACATCTCGCATGCTAGAATAGGTTTGTGTACACATGAGTTCAGCCTATGTGAGCAGGCTAAATCATGCGTATACAGATCCTTACCCAGAAAACCTAATTTACATAGAAATAGAGCAAAAGCCAAACAAAACATAAAACATAAAATCTAGCAACCTAACATGCTTAAAGGTATGAAGAAAACCTAAAACTAACCAAAAAAAATATGTGTAAACATAAACTAAACAAAAGAAACAGATTAAAATGAAGATTAAGGAAAAAAAGAAAAGGGAAAGTTTTAAAGCATACCTTAAAGCAAAAGCTCCTAGGCTCGATTTTTGACCGTTCCCCTCAGTCAACTATCACAATTCAATAAAATAGTGATTAGTAATCTTAAACTCGAATTAGGGCAAAAAAAGGTTTCAATCAAATAAAAATGACTTGAGGGTGTTTTGTGAAAAACTCCCTTTTGATTCACTATTTTCTAGTGAATCTTAGGTTTTCTTGTGAGATTTCTATGTGTTTTGAAAATGTACCATGTAAGGCTTTATATAGTGGAGAAAATGGGGTTTGGAACGACTTCCAGAAAATGTGTGATTCATTCAAAACCTCAGCCATTATTGCAAAAAACTTGCCTTTCTTATGCTTCTAAAACCCTAACTGCATACGCAAGAATCTGCTTGCCTACACATGCTCTAGCTCGCATACGCAGGCCATGACTCATGTACGTAGGCCAAGGGCTCCTTGGTCATTTCATTTCCAAAAATAGATTTTTTGCTCGTTAAAAAGGTTATATTTTCTATTTTAACACCCCTTAAGTCAATTTAATATCTGATTGGGCTCTAAACTGGCCTTGGGCCTTAGAGTTCGAACGTCATTGGGGAACGCGGGCTCGAGTCATAATGGGTACAAAATGTGGTGTCAAATGCCCAAGGGCTTGCTCGTAGTAGCAAAATTTACAAGATCGGTTGGGACTGGATACCCACCGAATCTAAGGCCTAGAATAGCCGTTCAGTCGAGGGGAAGGACTGCATACTCCCCATAACTCAAATGAATGGTGCCAGCCTTTGCATGGAATCGTTGCACCAAAGTCTCTGGTATCAGATACCTCATAAAGAAAGGAGGAATCCTCAGAAACTCCTCGAAGCCCTGCTCAATCAAAAAGTCAAGATAGAGCACAGTCATCTCAGAGCCGTATAGACGAAAGAGGAATGAAGACCAAGCTCCTCGACCGCAAACCTTGTCAGGGGCCTATGCTCAAAATTAGAAAAGCTACTAGTTAGTATGCAAATCTACACAATTAGAGCTGACAATTGAAAAAGAAAAAGGGAACATACCTGAGCCTTCTGAGTCTAAGCAAAAGGATGCCTCTGCAGACCATACTGAAGATGAGTGTCGGCTATACTGTCATTGATCTCTCTAGTATAAGCTTTAGCCTTGGAGAAATAAGGCGGAAACCTCGATCTACGACCTTGACGCTTCGAGCGCTTGGACCTAGCCCAGCCCTGTCATTAACCGCCAAGTTAGCATTAACATCAAACATGAGCTCCTCATCTAGCTCCTCGCCCTCTGGGCCTCCTCTATCCTCGGTCCAAGGAAACTATGAAAGATCGCCTCCCGAACCAGTGCAGGTCTGAGATGAAGCATTGGCTGTCCCCATAGAACACCAAATCCTAGTACATTGTGCTATATGAATGCCTTTAGAAGGCGCAAGTTCATCAGTACCTCGGTTGAAGCGCCTCCGAAGAGTTCGTGCAACCTGAAAACTAGCCGAGACAGTATCGTCATCACTGCTAGACGAATAAGCCCAAGATGGAACAATGGCGAGAGGCTTCCTGCAAGCACTATTGGATCTCATCCATCGAGACATACCTGCGGAAGCAAATTCAAGATTGATTAGTAAGCCCAAAAATAGTTAGCAATGCAAGTAAACAGGTAAGTATGTATAACCCTATTGCCTAACACATGTCATGCATGTCCAAACCAAAATTTCATGTTTTCTAAAAAATATCAAGATTTTTAAATTGCCTCTCTTTCAGGATTCAATTCGGCCATGCTCATTTAATCCTACATCATGTTTTCTCAAAAATATCAAGATTTTCAAAATACCTCTCTCTCATGATTCAATTCAACCATGCTTGTTTAGTCTTATCTCTTTTTATCTCAAAATCTCAAGATTTTCAAAATACCTCTCCATCTGGATTCAATTCAACCATGCTTGTTTAATCATATATCATGTTTTCTCAAAAATATCAAGATTTTCAAAACACTTCTCTCTTAGGATTCAATACGACCATGCTTGTTTAATCCTATCTATCTTTTCGAGATTCAATTCGACCGTGCTCATTTAATCTCATACGGATTCAATTCGGCCATGCTCATTTAATCCTATCTATCTTTTTTCAAGATTCAATTCGACCATGCTCATTTAATATCACGCAGATTCAATTTCACCATGCTCGTTTAATCCTATCTATCTTAGATTATATTCAATCGTGCTCATTTAATCTCATGTGGACTCAATTCGGCCATGCTTGTTTAATCCTTTCTATCTTTTTTGAGATTCAATTTGGCCGTGTTTAATCTCATGCGGATTCAATTCAGCCATGCTCGTTTAATCATATCCATCTTTTTGAGGTTCAATTTGACCATGCTCATTTAATCCTATCTATATTTTCGAGATTCAATTCGACCATGCTCATTTAATCTCACACGGATTCAATTCAGCCATGCTCATTTAATCCTATCTATCTTTTCAAGATTCAATTCGACCATGCTCGTTTACTCTCACGTGGATGCAATTTAGCCATGCTCATTTAATCCTATCTATCTTTTTGAGATTCAATTCGACCATGCTCGTTTGATCTCACATGGATTCAATTCAGTCATGACCGTTTAATCCTACCTTTTCTGAAAACTACCCTCACTCAAAATTGCTTTTTTCCCACGTTTTCAAATCCTCTAAAAAATTTCATCCTTATCATGCATAGTTTCTCATATCTACCTAGCTTTTCTTTTAGTTTTGTTGGTGTTTCACATGTTTTCATAGCATCCAACATATGCAAGTTTTCCATGTTGGGGTTTATGCCCTAAAATCCAATTTATTGGCGAGACTATTTATGTACTAATGAGACATTATCATAGTCCTTGAGATGCTTGTATGTGATTTATGTGATTTAGTCACAGAAGATATAAATCACAAGTTCCTTGTAAACTCAAAATATAGTTCGTAGTCGGTGATGAAATTGGGCGTTTCATTTGCGAAGACTATAACACATCACCTAATATGATTTGTCTTGATCATGGAAGTGAAGACTTCTAGTTGATGTGTTGATGTGTCTTAAGAGTTAAGACATATTGAACTGGACCGCTGTGAGATTAATTATTCAATCAACAACTGTCACCTGAACAATTAATCTCACGACTTCTAATTTCATAGACTCTCAATCCTGAGAGGATAGTGAACCCGATCATGAAATGTAGGTTACTTTGATATATCAGGAGTGAGATCTAATATTTACGGTCAAAATCTCAGTATGTTGGGTAACCACACGTAGTGTTGAGGGAATACATATTCTCAAGATGGAATCCATAATCTCTTTTTGTAGAGACACGAAATATCTCCTTGAGATAAGTTTAATGGGAACTGGTTATTCAGGGCGCCCACTTTAGTAAGGAGTTACTAAATCTTATATTTATTGAAATTGGATTTCAATAAATGTGAATAACTAAAAGATTAAACCGGGTACTCAAGGATAAAATAGTTGTTTACAAAGTGACAGTTTATTATGACTTTGTTCACTATGGATATTTCATGGAGGGGTCAAATGATATTATTAGAGTCTTGGGATATAATTTATTAATAAGGCCTGAAGTGTAATTATATTTATATAGTGGTATTAAATATAATTAATTGTAACTTTGGACTTCTCAAGAGTTGACAGAAAAGCCCAAAGCCCATTGGAGCTAGTGTCTTATTGGTCCCTTTTGGTCCCACTCCAAGCCACACACTAAAGCCCAATTGGAAAGGCCTAATAGGCCTGCCCAATTAGATAATCAGTTAGTTATAAAGGGAGAAACATACAGAATTTATTTTAAGTGAGACATCATTGTGAAATGGTGTGTGTGTGAGTGAAGCCACTCGATTATTCTCCCTTGGAAATTGATTGAGAGATCACACTTCTTGGGCGTAAAGTGGAATTGGAGTGAAGATTAAAAGTGTTCCCAAGTACTTCTAATAATTTGTTTTGAATTTCACCGCACCAAGGTACACTATCTTGTTCTTAAATTCTGAAATTTACATAGTGCATGTTATCAATCATGAATGAAATAGATCTATGTTTGTTGCTTCCGCTGTGTGTTTTGTATGAGATACAAACCAGATTTTCCAACAATTGGTATCAGAGCCAGGTTTTCAATATCATTCTTGAATAACATGTGATTGAGTTTTAGAATTTAAGAAAACCGTTATCTTTGTGTTTCAATTTTCTGCATAAATTTTGTTATCCATGGACCCATGTGTCGTGTTCTTTTATGAAAGAGACCATTTGTATTTTGAGAATATGAATGTAACTGAATTGCTTCAGTTGTTGACAATTGGTGTGAACCATGATTATGCTTCTTTGATACGGTGCTATGTTTTCATAGTATTGGTTCGTATTATCAATGGTGCCGTGTCATGCTTATGCATCAAGTTATGGTGCCGTGTCATGGTTTTTAATATTCATGGAGTTCGTATGCATTAAGGATTCAAGTACTTTCTTTCATATTGAATCCGCATATAGATATCGCAAGTGGGTTCGAACAGGTATTATTATTTATGAAGTAATACTTGTCTTTAATATGAGTATTACTCTTTCGGATAAGCTTGTATTCATGAATTGATTAATATATATATACATTGATAATGTGGAATCCGTATGTCATAAGGATTGATGTACCTTATATATATTTATATATATTAATGTGCGGATGTACAAACCATGATATCAGTTCATGTTTATATATATATATATATATATATATATATTAAGATCTAAATGATGAACGAGCATTGTTGCTTGCCTTGCATTATATATTTATAGTCAAACAGTTCATATTAATGCTAGGGTTATGAAATTTATTCCTAACTAGTCGCTAACCCATGCGATGCACGGGAAAGCTACCAATAAGCCAGATATCAAAATGCTAAATCCCTACCTACAAAACAATAAGCATAATTGTTACTTTAGTCCAAAGGCATGGGTAAATATTTTATTATAGATGATTAAGATTAGAATTTTGTAAGTGAAAGAACTAACAATCTTCCATCGAATCAGATTCCTTTTCGTGCAATTTTTTTAGAAAGGATTTTCTGTAGATCATGCAAGTAACTTTAAGTTTACCACAAATGGGGGAGAATTTTCAACACCCCCCAATTTCTTATGCTAACAAAAAGGAACCTTGGTAAATTTGGAAAGCTAATAAGTTCCTTCTCTTTTATTAGGGTATTGATAGATCAAGTAACAATTACAACTTTCTTTAACTGTTCTTTGTAACCTATTGGTACCTCTGCCCATTTATTTACTTTTTGATTGGTAATCAGTACAAACAGAAATTGAGCCGCTTAATAAGGCAGGGATTTTCGAGGGTTAAGGCTATATCCATTGTTTAGCAAAAATAACTTTTTACATTGAAATGGAAACTGAACACTACAATATACTATGATATTAAAACTCCAAGCATAAAAGTAGATTTAAAACAGCAACCATATATTTGCTGTAATTTTTAAACATACACAGGGGAAATATAAATTATTTAAATACTCCACCTCGCTTAGTTTCCACTAAACAAATTCAAACCCATAGCTCAGTTTCCACACAAAAAAAATTCAAATTGATTATCACCATTTTAATATCTATTTAAAATATTGAAGATGTAACTCACTTCAAAAAATATTGTACAAACCCTCAATAAGATAATTACATTCACTTCGATGGACAGTATATCAAACAAAAGCAATTTTGATTGCCTTATAATTTGATATGGCACATATTTTTCAGTTATAATAATATATAGTCCACACTACCACATCTGTCATCCACAGACTCATAAAATCTAATGACTTAAAATTGGAGTTGAGAACATGAGAAAGATCTAGGATAACTTAGTACTCCATCAGAATCTTTATTCAACTATGGAACAGAAACGTATATTGGCAAATGAAATAGCAAAGTATGAGATTTATGTAATGAGCGTGAGAGTGAGAATAAGTTGCTACGACAGCAGGTTTCTCACGGCAAAATACAACATAACAATGAGTTGACTTACTTGAAGCTGAAGTTCCAAACCTAAGACTTATCTAAGTATGTGCACAAACTCAATTACAGATACAAAAGAAACACAGCTAAAATAGAACATAAGAATTCCATTAGCATAATCATATTTATAATGAAAGTGGTAGAACACAAAGTGCTTTAGAAAATACCAGGTCTTGACTCATGGAACAATGAATTTTAGACTCGAATTGGAAACATCAGAAGAAGTAACGGAAAATCCATAAAACTGGATTGTTGGGGTCATCTATATATAGGGGGGTAAGCTACTGACAAAGGCCGACTGAGGCCATGAGGGGGCGGAAACGTAAATTGGTTACAGTTGACAAAGCCATGACTATGGCGTTACAAGTGTAAACTGAAATAAAAAGGGGAATTGCCATCTGATTACAATTGCTGTAAGAGAGGGAGGTATTTTGGATTCTCCTAAAATTGGACCTGCTTCAGACTGGAGAGGGAGCTGCCTTTTATAGAGGAAGGGAGCTTGCAATCTGCTGAAGGAGAGCCTTGGATGCTGCTAGAAATCCGGAAGGTGAATTCGCTTTTACCTTGGGTGAAAATCATTTCAGCCGAAAGCAAATAGTAACTTCAGGATAATTTGACGAGCACTGTTGTGAACAGTAACTGTTACTGTTCATGAATAGTGACTTGTCCCCATGCTTTTCTGGCGTACTGTTCATCAATAGTAACTCTGACTGTGGATGAATAGTAAGCTGTCTGGAATCTTCTGGGCGCGGGTACTGTTCTGTGAATAGTAACCAGACTTTGAAGTTGAAACTGGATTACATAGTGGTCTGAATAGTGATTGGGACTATCCGGAACACTTAGTCTTCGATCAGAACAGGATTTTTTGGAACTTAGTCAGTACCATAATAATCTGAAGGAGGACTATGATGATAGTCATGTTCATGGAAAGTGGCGAACTGATTGCAGACACCACACCAATTTAAGGCTTCATATTCTGGGGTCTTAGTGATGAATCTTCTTGGGTTATTATTGTAATTGGCCCATTAGAGATCCATAGCTGCTTCAGAATATGGCTTGGTGGCGAAAACTGAAATTCTTCCAGTGCTTCCAACAAAATGATAGTTTACCCATAATTCTTGGGCAATTGTAAGTATCTCATTGTTGAAGTATGTTGTGAAATTTTAAAATACTCGCAAGTGTACAAACCGTACCGAAGTATAGTTTGACAAATACGAGGTCGAACCCACAGGGACTTGAATGAACGTAGGAAAATTAATCAAATCTTAACCAAATTAATCCTAATCTAGTTTAATAAAAATTGGTTGTTTTGAAATTAAATAAACTAAGCAAATAATAAAATTAAGCAAATAGTTAAACTAAGTAAGAGATATAAAACAATAAAAAGATGTAAACAATCAAGGGAAAGGAATTAAGGTTTTGGAATCCGCCTTGTTAATTCATATCAACATATATTTATGATCATTAATTTTTCCCAACTCACTACATGATAATCTAGAAATCAATCTTGCTATCATGGAAAATATCCTCATTAAAATCCTTATTTTAAAAACCAAAAGCATGTTCTTCTTCGCTTCTTAAGTATAAAATCAAATCATCAATTGTATCCGTAGCCAAACAAATCACAAGATATATCCAATTCTAAAAATCAAATCATAAATTGTAACCATTGACAGACAAATCACAAACGATATCCAATTTTATAATCAAGAATTAATAAACCAAGCATTCAATTAATTAAGACAAATCTTAAATCATGAGAAAAACATGATTGAACTCGTATCTAGAATCTCATCTTAGTCAATTGATATGAAGCAAGAACAATTAAAATCATTAAAGAACAATTATTGTGGGAAAAATCAAATCACATAAATATTACTAATAATCCTTAACAAGGTTTCATCCTCAACCCTAATTATAAATTTAGCTACTCATGATAATTGAAAGAAAACACAAGAATAAAATACTAAACATTAAACTAGACAAATAAAATAGAGAAAGAAATAGTCACAGTGCTATCATGGAGAAAAGCTACAGAGAAGCCACATGCGGCACTGCCTCTTGCTCCAATTTTCTGTTTTGCATCTCAACCCTAGCACTAGCCTCAACCCCCCCTGAATTTTGCCCTAAAAAGCCTTTAAATAGGTCAAGGAATCCTATTACAAGTTGAATTCCCGTTTGGAGAAAATCCCAGATTTTTAGGCTTCACTTAACTGACGATTTCGGCCCATTTAAGCTCAGAATTCGGGCTTTTTGTAAACTACAAAGTTGTAGCCCTTTAAGTTAACTTTCCAGCCCAACTTGAATCATCTCGATTGGACATCTGAGCCGAAAGTTATGCTGAAAATACTAACTGATGTCCAGGCTGGAATCCTAATCCGAATTGGACTTGGATTTGGTGCAAATTTTCTTTGATTCCTAACTCCAATTGGACTTAATTTAATTGGGTTGGTCTTCCCTTGAATTCATGCCTGGCTTGATGTAAGTTGGCTTGATTCAATTGGCTTAGCTCCACTTTGCATGTAAAACCCTTGTTAGCTACAATACAAAGATATTATATAATCAGTCACAAAATAACATAAAAGTAAGGCTAAATATGTAGATATGTGAGTACTTTATTGTATATATTTCATGCATATCAAATACCCCCAAACCTACATTTTGCTAGTCCTCGAGCAAAACAGATAAAGAGTAAAACAAAACAAAGAAATTAAAAACAAAGAAAAAGGAAATACTAACTAATCCACTTTCGCTGGAAATTTCGATTGCATTTAGCGTATGCAACAAGCCTTTAAACCCCTAGCTTACACTAGTGGACGAGTTGTAGTCTCGTAAGGGTTTGCAGGGAATATACCCACAAAATTCTGAGAATGAATACTAAAAACAAAATAAACAAAACAAAGAAAATCATTTTTTTTTTCAATTGCCTTTTGCAGAGAGGATTAGTTTAAGTTCAAAAACACTACAAATGCTAAAGAAATTTCTCATGCCATCAAAACTCAATGTGAGTGAAAAGTGGTAGCCAACCCAAACATACTCTTAGTTTTAGAATAAATTTGACTTGAATCTCTATTTGAAAGTATGCTTCAACTCAAATCTTTCCAGTGTTATCACTCAACAAATGAAATCACTCTGAAATGGGGTGTAACACTCTCAACAATATATGTGAGCAGAATAATATAAGCAAAATCAAACATCTCACATATAAATCACATGAAAAACGCTTAATCAAGAAAGAACAAATAGTCTCATGAAAGGATGCCAAAAAGAATTTATACCACACTTTTTATTCAGTCATATCAATATCTGAACTATATAATCTTCAAGATCAAATAAGGACTTTATTAGGACGTAATGTAGGGTAAAAGCGAAGGGAATGAAATAAAAATGGGTGAAGGTAAATATAAGAAGTGTTTTCAAGATTTATCGGAATGTCAACTCTTTTTGGAATTTCCATTCAACATTTTTTTTTTCACCTCTTCTTCTTCAAAGCAATACTCTTTCTTTACATTTTACTTCTCAAAATTTGATGAGAACCCTATTTATTTTCTTCTTTTTGACACTTTTCCTCTTTTTTTTTTTTTTTTTTTTTTTTTTTCTTTTAATTCTTTTTTTTTCTCCTTTTTTTTTTTTTTTTTTTTTTTTTTTTTTTTTTTTTTTTTTCAATTCTTTCTTTGAATTCTTGCACAAACCACCACATTGAAACAAATTGATCAAATTCCATCTTGAAACACTATGGATAAGGGCTTTAAGAAAGAAAGGCTAATTAAAAGGCTCAACGGGGCGACTAGTGATAATGTATCAAGAAAGAAAAACACATGTATGGCTCAAAGTAGACAAAAATGGCCTAATCTCATCTCTCAAAGAATAGTATAATTCATTCAATATCAATGACTTCAAAAGATTCAAGTGTGGCATAAAATCAAAATTTTTTTTTCTTGGCCAAAAGAAAGAATAATGAGACTACAACAAGAGAAATATGTTATGAACTTCCAAATGAACTTTAAGATTAGAAACAATAAATAACTCTCCAAAAATAATGATTGGCTCAAAACTCACAGGGGTTATAGTCTCCACATTGTTATCATCAAGATTTTCTAATCACTTTTATCCTTCAACAACAAGTTGTGTCTGAGTGGCTACGTGCATGTGCAATGAATTGAGCATGAAAGCAATGAAATTCTTTAAACAAGAGTAGTATAACGAACTCAAAACATAAACCTCAAGCTAGGCAAAAGATTTTTTTTTTTTTTTTTTTTTTTTGGGTGGGACAACTAAACAAAACAAAAAAGAAAGATAGAAATCTATGTACATCCCCCCCAAACCTAAACCAAAAATTGTCCTCAATGTTAAAAAATGATACTCTCAAATATATGTCTTGAATGAAAAATAGAGCAAAATATTCATATGCAACATGAGAACCAAGTTGAGTCAAGTAGGGTAAGGAGAAGGAGGAGACGTACCTTGATCAAGCTGATTGTTATGAATTTTAATTTCTGTCAAATATCAGCTAGAACAAAAGAAAATAAAACTAAACAAGAAAATAAACACAAATATTAATCTAAAAGCAGAAAATAAACAAGATTTTTTTTTTCTTTTGTTGGAAAAAGATCTAACACAACTGGAGATCAATCCTGATAAACAGGACCATCCAAACCTCAACAACACCATGGAGAAAAATAATGTATATTATGAATGGACTAGTCCAATGAGATTGTAACTTACCTGGATCAAAAACATGTTGGGAGGCTTTAGCAATCTCTTCCAAGTGAATTCTTTGCATAACCATAGAAGCACTAATATCCTTAATATCAGCAATTTTCCAACCTATAGCTTCCTTATGCTCTTGAAGTATACTTATCAATTGGCATTCCCTAAGATCATCCAAATCTGAAGCTATAATGACAGGTAAGGTCTCAGAAGAACCTAAAAATGCATACTTAAGTGTGTCAGGTAATGGTTTCAACTCCAACTTTGGTGGTTCCACAGCATATGGAGGTGAGGATGAAGAAAGTGGAAGAGGGATCACTTTTGGTTGCCAACTATCAGTACTTAAAAGAGGAACAGAATCTAACAATGCATTGACCTCCTCAATTGCCTTTTCAGTATCCAAATTGCAATCAACACCAATTAAGCAAGCCTTTAGGGGATCCTCACAACATGATTGTAGGAAAGTATCATGGACTAGGCTCCCAATCATGTTAACCTCACATATATCCTCATTGTCTACTACTTGCTTACTTATGTCAAAGATATTAAGTTCAACAGTCATATTCCCAAAAGAAATCTTCATCACACCACTCCGACAATTGATCAAAGCATTGGATGTGGCTAAGAAAGGGTGACCTAAAATGACATGGATTTGTGTACTGGCATTTAGAGCAGGCTCAGTGTCTAGCACAACAAAATCAACAGGAAAATAGAATGCATCCACCTTAATCAGCACATCCTCAATAATACCTCTAGGGATCTTCACAGACCTATTAGCTAATTGAAGTGTCATGGTTGTGGGTTTCAACTCCCCCAAACCTAGTTGCAAATAAACTGAATATGGCATTAGGTTCACACTTGCCCCCAAATCTAGCAAAGCTCGCTCAATGAGACGATCCCCAATCTTGCATGAAATTGTAGGGGATCCTGGGTCCTTATATTTCACTGGATATTTATTTTGAATGATTGAGCTAACTTGCTCTGTCAAAAATGCCTTTTTAGGAACATTTGTCTTTCTCTTCATTGTCACAAGATCTTTAGAAACTTGGCATAAGCAGGAACTTGCTGAATTGCATCAAGAAATGGAATATTTATTTGCACTTGCTTAAAAACCTCTAAAATGTCTCCAAATTGTGCACTTTTCTGAGGACTGATTAACCTTTGAGGAAATGGAGCTTTAGGAACAAACCTCTTATCAAGGGGAGAACTAAGATCTTGAATTGGAGTGGCGGGTGGGTTGTCCTTCTTTTCTCCATGATCATCATGTGAACTATGAGTTCCTTTTTCCTTTAACACAATATTTTCATCATCCTCCACTTCTGGCATTTTCACTTGATTATCAACTTGCTTACCAGACCTAAGGGTAGTAATAGACTGAACATGTTCTTGTCCATGAGTAGAACTAGAAGAACCATTGATGGCATACTGTCCTTTTGGGTTAGGTATGGGTTGACTAGGAAACTTTCCTTTTTCCCTCTGTCCAACATGGGTTGCTAACTGGCCAACTTGATTTTCCAACTTTGAAATAGCTTGAGTATTCAAATGGGTGGAACTTTTCATCTCTTGAATGGCTTGGCTAGTTGATTGCATGAAAGTTTTGAGAGACTCTTCCAAAGATGGTTGTTGTCTTGGTGGTGCTACAAACTGAGGTGTTGATTGAGGAATGGGAGGATATGCTTGAGTAGGTGGACGAAATTGACTTTGTTGATGCACTTGTTGTCCACCTACATTTGTGGGAGGCTGATTTTGCCTCCATGAGAAATTAGGATTGTTCCTCCAATTTGGATTGTATGTCTCTGAAAATGGACTAGCAAATGGTTTTCCATAATTATTCAGTGCATTTGCTTGCTCAGTATAAAACTCAGGGTACCCAGCTATGGAAGGACACATTTGTGTTGTATGCATAGGACTTGCACAAATAGAGCATGTTTCACTTTGAACTTGATTGACAGAATTCATCCCTCTTCCTAAAGCTAAAGCCTCAACCTTACGAGTGAGATTGTCCAACCTAGCTTTTATGTCTAAATCTTCACTGACTTCATACAATCCTCCTTTCTTAATTGCAGGGGCAGATCTCTCTTTACGGTTAGAAAAATCCCATTGTTGTGAACTTTCAGAAAAATTCTCAAGAAATTTGTATGCCTCATCATCTACAAGATTCAAAAATCCACCACCATTCATGGACTCAATCATGTTACGATTTGTCTGAGTCAAACCATTAATAAAATATTGTACTAGTCTCCATGTTTCAAAACCATGATGAGGACATTTTAAGATCAAGTCCTTAAATCTCTCCCAACCCTCATAAAATTTCTCTTGTTCATCTTGATAAAAATCTGCAATTTCTCTCCTCAAAGCATTGGTCTTGGCCATTGGGAAAAATTTAGAGAGGAATTTTGTGACCAACAATTCCCATGAAGTGATAGATCCAGGTGACAAAGAATTAAGCCATGCTTTTGCCTTATCCTTCAAGGAAAAAGGAAATAAACGCAAGCGAACAGAGTCATCAGTGAAATTCTGGAACTTACAAGTAGCACAAATCTCAAGAAAATCCTTTACATGCATATAAGGGTCTTCTCTATCCAATCCATGAAAAGTAGGAAGAAGGTGGATTATCTGTGGTTTCAACTCAAAATGTGCAGCAGTAGTTGCAGGCAATACTATGCAAGATGGAGGGTTGGTGGTTATGGGTGAGAACAACTCCCTAAGGGTTTTTAAATCATCTCCTGTTTCTCCCATTGTAGATGAATAATCAAAGCTAACAAGACGATTTTCTTTATCACGTATCCAAGTTCTCATACACCAAGCACAAAGAAATTAAAAAACAAAATTTTGCTTTATTTATTTATTTTTTAATTAAAAAAAAAATTCTAACTACAACTAGTAGAAGGAAAAATTCAATTAAAACCTAATTTATTTTCCTAACCAAGTCCCCGGCAACGGCGCCAAAAACTTGTTGTGAAATTTTAAAATACTCGCAAGTGTACAAACCGTATCGAAGTATAGTTTGACAAGTACGAGGTCGAACCCACAGGGACTTGAATGAACGTAGGAAAATTAATCAAATCTTAACCAAATTAATCCTAATCTAGTTTAATAAAAATTGGTTGTTTTGAAATTAAATAAACTAAGCAAATAATAAAATTAAGCAAATAGTTAAACTAAGTAAGAGATATAAAACAATAAAAAGATGTAAACAATCAAGGGAAAGGAATTAAGGTTTTGGAATCCGCCTTGTTAATTCATATCAACATATATTTATGATCATTAATTTTTCCCAACTCACTACATGATAATCTAGAAATCAATCTTGCTATCATGGAAAATATCCTCATTAAAATCCTTATTTTAAAAACCAAAAGCATGTTCTTCTTCGCTTCTTAAGTATAAAATCAAATCATCAATTGTATCCGTAGCCAAACAAATCACAAGATATATCCAATTCTAAAAATCAAATCATAAATTGTAACCATTGACAGACAAATCACAAACGATATCCAATTTTATAATCAAGAATTAATAAACCAAGCATTCAATTAATTAAGACAAATCTTAAATCATGAGAAAAACATGATTGAACTCATATCTAGAATCTCATCTTAGTCAATTGATATGAAGCAAGAACAATTAAAATCATTAAAGAACAATTATTGTGGGAAAAATCAAATCACATAAATATTACTAATAATCCTTAACAAGGTTTCATCCTCAACCCTAATTATAAATTTAGCGACTCATGATAATTGAAAGAAAACACAAGAATAAAATACTAAACATTAAACTAGACAAATAAAATAGAGAAAGAAATAGTCACAGTGCTATCATGGAGAAAAGCTACAGAGAAGCCACATGCTGCACTGCCTCTTGCTCCAATTTTCTGTTTTGCATCTCAACCCTAGCACTAGCCTCAACCCCCCTGAATTTTGCCCTAAAAAGCCTTTAAATAGGTCAAGGAATCCTATTACAAGTTGAATTCCCGTTTGGAGAAAATCCCAGATTTTTAGGCTTCACTTAACTGACGATTTCGGCCCATTTAAGCTCAGAATTCGGGCTTTTTGTAAACTACAAAGTTGTAGCCCTTTAAGTTAACTTTCCAGCCCAACTTGAATCATCTCGATTGGACATCTGAGCCGAAAGTTATGCTGAAAATACTAACTGATGTCCAGGCTGGAATCCTAATCCGAATTGGACTTGGATTTGGTGCAAATTTTCTTTGATTCCTTACTCCAATTGGACTTAATTTAATTGGGTTGGTCTTCCCTTGAATTCATGCCTGGCTTGATGTAAGTTGGCTTGATTCAATTGGCTTAGCTCCACTTTGCATGTAAAACCCTTGTTAGCTACAATACAAAAATATTATATAATCAGTCACAAAATAACATAAAAGTAAGGCTAAATATGTAGATATGTGAGTACTTTATTGTATATATTTCATGCATATCAAAGTAGTTTCGCCAGCAATCAGCAAGGTTATCGGGATCTTCATAAGACAAAAAGGAATCTCCTTCAAACCAAGGGCCATTGTAGGTATAACCATTAATGAGTACAAGGTGTCTAGATGGAATGACAGTCATCCAATTGTTTCCATCCCACTGTGGGAGAGTGCTCCAGCATCTAATAGATACAAAAGGACTCCTGATCTTCTTGACAACTTGTTGTATGATTTGGGGAAACTGGCTGATCTGGCCATGGTGTGTTAGCTTGATTAGCCTAACAAACCCATATTCAAACATTCTGGATAGCCAACTTGAATTCCTTACTTCTTCATCTGTTCCATCATCTAAACCATCTTCATAGTTGACTATTAGACCGGGAAAAGGATGGCGATTTTCGTGAGCTCTGTGGCTGCTACCAAAGTATTGTTCCCAAATGGACTGTGCAAGGGCACGGTCTACTTCTGTGTCAACATCAACGTCTGTTTCACCGAAAACGGGGAAGTGCGTGGTGACTAGAATTTTGAAATGTTCACACCATTGATCAAATGATTTGAACATAGCCTTGCAAGCAAAAATATTAGTTTGTATTTCTGGGGGCAAGTTGGCAATAGCACTTCTTAAGATTGTTTGTGCCTTAAGGCTAAACTTTGCATAATCAGTGCTCATGATAGTCATTTTATCCTTTGAATGGATATCCTCTTTGCCAAAGAGTTGACTAGTAATGGCTTCATTTCTTGCCTCAAGGTTAACTAGATGGATTTCTAGGGCTTTGAGGGTTCTTTGGAAAAGGCCTTTTTTGTATAGGGTCCAGGCTGCTTGGAAATTATCAAGTATAAACTTAATGGAAAATGTTAGGTCTGTATATGCACCTTCTTTCCATTGTAGTTCTTCTGTTAAAACTTCCTGCAAAACAACCTCAAACTTCCTGCAGTTAAGATCACCGCCTGAATCTATTAAGGCGACAACCTCAAATTCAAAATCTTTGTTTATGACAATCCTGACTTTGGAGTGCCATTTCTGGAAGTTAATTCTGCTGATGGTTACTAAGAACTTGTCGTTAGACTGCTGTCCTTCTGGAACCATATCTGCAGTAGGATTGACTGATTCATCTATTTCTTCATCAGAAGGGTTCTGTAATGAGGTTCCTTCCTCATTGCCTTGATGACAAATATTTTCCAGATTTCTAACTCTTTGATCAAGGAGGTTTTGGTCAACTCTGAGAATGGTTAGTTCATTCTTAAGGGTTCTAACCTCAGACTTGGTTTCCTTGATTTCTTTTTGAAGGTCGTTAACTGTAACTTCCTTCTTGGATTTGGTAAACCTATCATAAATTTTCTCCAAATCAACTTTGGGTTCTAGAAACTTAGGTTTGGGGTCACTGGGTTCCCTAACTAAGGTTCTTTTCCATTCTGTAAGCTTCTGAGCTTTAACTACTGGATCTTCGATCTGATCTATGAGATCTAAGAGCATCTCTTCTTGCTTAGAGAGAACATTGAGAGTCTTGTTCCTACAACAACTGTCAATGCATGGAATTGGTTCATCTAGGCCACTAGAGGAACTAGAGGAAGTCCTGTAGGGTTCCGAGGATGACTGGTAAATATGACGAATCTCACTGCTAGAGGTTTCACTATCTGAGTGATTCAATTCTAGGAGCTTAAAGATTTCATTTTTACTGGGCTGGTCACTAATGAGGGTATTGATAAGGGATTTAGCCTTAGCTCTACACTCTTTGCTGAAATGACCTTTCTTTCCACATTTAAAACATTTTCCTGATTCTTTGGAAATTGGTTTTCTTGTGGATTTGGATTTTCCTTTCTTATAGAAATTGTCCTTGCTGAACTTCTGCTTTCTATAATACTTGGATGCAGTTTTCTTCCTATGGTAATCCTTAGAGGTTTCCTTGCCTCTGTATTTGGACTTTCTTTTAGGAAGAACTGAAGGTAAGCCATACTGTGTACAGAAGTCTCCTACTTCATGTTTGGCTTTGCCTTTGTTTGCTCTGCTATGGATCTTGAGATCTCTACACATCTTCATTCCTTCACTTCGAATGGTGCTAGAGATGTCTCCATAGGTTAGGTTATCATAATCTATGACACCTAAAGGGTTACACAGGGTTTCTTTAACCTTTTGTCCGAAAAGGGTAGGTAAACCGTTGATGAACTTCTCCTTCCAGTATGGAGAGTT
Organism: Quercus glauca; assembly: GCA_023736055.1. NCBI lineage: Eukaryota > Viridiplantae > Streptophyta > Magnoliopsida > Fagales > Fagaceae > Quercus > Quercus glauca. Next base: position 6,030,488 of record CM043319.1, on the reverse strand, counting down.
ACAATCACTTCTGTGCATGACTCTGGTAGTAAACACATCTTCGTACCACCTAAAGTCTCCGAGGGTTTTACATCTAAGATTACTCAACTGATCGTAAATCCTAGAGGTAATGTTGCTAGGTTTTCCTACGAAGTGGGTTATGATCGTATAGATCAAGGTATTAACTCCGTCAAGAACTCCTCTTCCTAGAATGGTGTCAAAAATGGGGAGTCCTTCCTCATCTTTCTGGACAGCATTCTTGATGTCTTCTTTAGATTCTTCTGTAAGGCAGTTATTCCACCATTGCAGAAGTTTTCCTGTAAATCCTAAGGATATGAGCTCTACAACCTCAGTATGGGGATGTCCTTCACTGATGTAGTTATTGGCTACCATGGTTATATGCTGTACTTTGTTTAGGATTTCCTGTTCCGATAAACCATCTATGTTCCATTCATAGAGTTTCCGGAAGAGACTGAGAACTGGTTGCTAAGATTCCTTTCTTCATACTGAAGGTCAGGAGGGGTAGGCTTGGAATACCAATTCTTGGTCAAACTAGTTGGAGTTACCTTGGGGTGAATCAATTTGTTCACTTGTAAACCCTTAAACTGGTTCTCTAGGTGTTCTATCTCCTTTTCAACTTCTGAGGAGGTTCTGCTAGAACTGCTAGATGCTGTGTGGATGTCTAAGATACTAAGCTTGGGATTCTTCTTAGGAGAAGGGGAGATGACTGGTCTCTGCTTCTTGCTAAGTTGCTTAGGTTTGACTAAAGCTTTTTTAGGTGAAGGGGAAACATTCCTAGGGACTGGTTCCTGCTTCGTTCTAAGTTCCTTAAGCTTTTGGTCTACAATATCTAAGGCTGTTGGGTCCTTAGGTTCTTTTAGGACATTTAGACGGGGGTCAACTGCTGGGGTTGAAATGTTAACTGGTGAAGGGGTGACTGGTTCCTTCTTCACAAGTTCTTCAAGCTTTTGGTTGACTAACTCTAAAGCTGTTTTGTCCTTGGGTCTAAGGCTAGGTTGCCTATTTGTGGGGGGTAAGCTACTGAGGGTTCGAGGGTTCCTTGGGATTTCTAGGGCTTTGAGGGTTCTTTGGAAAAGGCCTTTTTTGTATAGGGTCCAGGCTGCTTGGAAATTATCAAGTATAAACTTAATGGAAAATGGTAGGTCTGTATATGCACCTTCTTTCCATTGTAGTTCTTCTGTTAAAACTTCCTGCAAAAAAACAGCCATATCACAACTGGAGTATGTCACCTCTGCCGGGACATAATCCTGAAGGGATGTCAATCCTCTTAGGTTTCCCTTAGAAGATGCACCTTCATGCTTTTTAGGAGATCGTCCCTCTACTGGGTGTCTCTGAGGGTAGCACTGTGCTTTCCCTTTGTCCTTCTTTGAAGAAGCTAGTTTCCTCCACATTTTGTGGGGTTTGCTTTTAAAAGTTATTTGCTGTTTTTCCTGCCAAAATTGGTTTAAACAAATAGTTTGAATTTCTTTTTCAAAAATGCTATTGTTTAAAACATGTTGTGGCTTAAAACAAATACTTTTATCAAATTATTTTGATTATTTTCATTATGTTTAGCATCTATTTTCTGATAACATTATCATTCATCCATTCTTTATTCTTCTCACCAGTGATTATCTTTCTATGGTAGGCTGAGCCTCCTTCTAACCTTCTGTTTATCATTCTGTGTTTATTTGTCCCTGTTGTTCAATTATTTCCCAGATACTTGCTTCTTCTTGTTTCTGTGTTTACCCAGAAAGTCTGTTGCAGATGTGTACTGTTGAGAGTTGTAAGACCAGGTTACCCGTGCTGTTTATAGCCCAGTAAGACCAGATATCCGAGTTCCTGAAAAGTGTTGTTTAGCCCGTGTTAGCCGTGTGGAAGGCATTTTAGGGTGGTCCCACTATGGAAAAAAAAGGAAGAAGGCGATAAGAGGTTATAGTGTACGTAGCCAGGCAGTTTTGAATCTTGCTTGGTTGGAAACTCAGGGATATTCCAATCTCCTAGTTTCAAATCTATCTATAGAAAGCAGAAGTATTATAAAATTGGTGTAGATTGAAATTACTATTCAGACCACTATGTAAATCAGTTGCAGCTTCAAGGCCCGGTTACTATTCATCTACAGCCAGATCACTGTACATGCACAGTACCCGCTCCCAGAAGATTCCAGATGGACTACTATTCATCCACAGTGAAAGTCACTCTGATTGAACAGTACTCCAGAAAGCATAGGGACTAGTCACTATTCATGAACAGTAACAGTTACTATTCACCAACAGTGCCCGACAGATTATCCTGAAGTCACTATTTGCTTTCGGCTGAAATGATTTTCACCCGAGGTAAAAGCAGATTCACCTTCCGGATTTCCAACAGCATCCAAAGCTCTCCTTCAGCAGATTGCAAGCTCCCTTCCTCTATAAAAGGCAGCTCCCTCTCCAGTCTGAAGCAGGTCCAATTTTAGGAGAATCCAAAATACCTCCCTCTCTTACAGCAATTGTAATCAGATGGCAATTCCCCTTTTTATTTCAGTTTACACTTGTAACGCCATAGTCATGGCTTTGTCAACTGTAACCGTTTCCGCCAATTCCCCTTTTTATTTCAGTTTACACTTGTAACGCCATAGTCATGGCTTTGTCAACTGTAACCGTTTCTGCCCCCTCATGGCCTCAGTCGGCCTTTGTCAGTAGCTTACCCCCCTTTGTCAGTAGCTTACACCCAGCAGGTCCAATTTTAGGAGAATCCAAAATACCTCCCTCTCTTACAGCAATTGTAATCAGATGGCAATTCCCCTTTTTATTTCAGTTTACACTTGTAACGCCATAGTCATGGCTTTGTCAACTGTAACCAATTTACGTTTCCGCCCCCTCATGGCCTCAGTCGGCCTTTGTCAGTAGCTTACTCCCCTTTTGGTATCAGAGCCAAGTTGGCCGATATTGTGTTTGTAAGTTACTTTTAATTTCAATCAAGTTGGTGGTATATTACCCCATAGTTATCAAATTACTTTGAGCATTATCAAATTATTTTGATTATTTTCATTATGTTTAGCATCTATTTTCTGATAACATTATCATTCATCCATTCTTTATTCTTCTCACCAGTGATTATCTTTCTATGGTAGGCTGAGCCTCCTTCTAACCTTCTGTTTATCATTCTGTGTTTATTTGTCCCTATTGTTCAATTATTTCCCAGATACTTGCTTCTTCTTGTTTCTGTGTTTACCCAGAAAGTCTGTTGCAGATGTGTACTGTTGAGAGTTGTAAGACCAGGTTACCCGTGCTGTTTATAGCCTAGTAAGACCAGATATTCGAGTTCCTGAAAAGTGTTGGTTAGCCCGTGTTAGCCGTGTGGAAGGCGTTTTAGGGTTGTCCCACTGTGGAAAAAAGGAAGAAGGCGATAAGAGGTTATAGTGTACGTAGCCAGGCAGTTTCTCATTGTTTCACTCTGTTCTAGATCTAAGGATAGATCCAGAAGTTAGAAGTTAAAGGTATTAAGGTTATAGTTATTTAACTAGGCTTTTAATACAAGATGATGAATAGATTGTTCAGGAGTAACTCCACCACCAGTCATAGATCATCCCTCCCTGAGATACCACAAGAAGATGGAATTCTCAATTCTGAAGAATTAGAGTTATCAGATCTAGATTTGAAACTAGGAGATTGGAATATCCCTGAGTTTCCAACCAACAAGATCTATAAGTCTTCATGGTCCCTAACCAAAATGTTAGGACAGACTACCATGTTAGAACCATAGAACAAGTTTATGGAATAAACAAAGAGTACGAAACGTGCTATTTGTTCTCTTCCCAGAAACTAAAAGCCCATAAGAAAGCAGGACACAACTACCTGCACATAGGTTTAGTCCAGATTGGAGTAAAACCTTTGATCAGAGAAGGACTGAATTGTTCCATTCTCATGGCCTTTAGAGACACCAGACATATCAGATTCAATGATAGTCTTCTAGGCACCATCCAATCCAGTCTTAGTAATGGACCAGTTCATTTCAACTGTTTCCCAAATTTCACAGTATGCTTACATGACCCGCACATCATGAAAGCCCTCACCCTCAACATCAAGACCCACGGTACCCTCTTAGTAAAAGGAGTTTACCAAATAGCCTTGATCTACAGGATCTACTACAAGTGCATCAGAACAAACCTGAATGTACAAGCACTTAACCACAGGAAGATAGGAGAAACCACTCTTATCCAGACTACTGACCCCAGTTCCAAAATCCAGGTTCCAAGGACCTTGAAGTGGACTGAAGTCACTTTCCCAGACAGTTGGCTTTTGGAAAATAAGAATCATCATTTGCAGAACCAAAACCCAGCCTTTAATCCAGACTTAGACTTTGTCCAACAACTAGCCGATGGTACGGTTAGAATGAGTTTTGACCAGTCTAGGTTTAGACCACCATTAGATTCACCAGCATATGAATCTAGGTTTAGATCACCATTCGATCTACACCAACCCTTTAGACAGCCACCTATCCCCATTAGGGATAGACCTGCATCCCAGTGTAGTTCATCCAGACCCCTTGCACCTTTTCCCAGATCTAGAAGAGATCTAGGATTAGACATCCAAGGCGTCCAGACCAAATCCCAGGTTAGCACACCTTGCTACACAGCCAAGCAAGATTTAGTTGTTGATCAAGATGACGACAACAAAGATCAAAAGATCCCTTCCCCGACAGGAACGGATATGTTGAACCCTTATCCTCATGACCCGCAGGATCCTTTTCAGCAAGAACCTGAAATAGATCACCAGCTCATGACCATCAGGAAAGAGTTCACCCTAGATTTAGTTGCCCTAGGCGATGAGTTTGAATCTGAAGAAAACAGACTCAAAAGAGAAGCCTATAGAGCCAACCATACTCTGGAACAAAAGAAAGAAGTTTTGGAAAGTTGGAAAGAATTCATGAGAGAGATATCCAATAATGTCCCTTTCTTTGAATACTTTGAGAACCACTTTGAATGGCATAAAAAGTCTTGTGTCATTATCAAAACAAATTGGACCAAAGTTCCAGATAAGGATGCCCCAAGTTCTAGCAAGCCAGAAATTGTTAGATCCAGTCATCCACCCCAGGAAGCTATACTTTTGAACACCGTGGTACAAGTTTAGTTGCCTCACCCTTCAAGATCCAGACTAGTCCTGAGGAACAGGTAGTCAAGAAGGTTTTAGAGCAAAACAACTACACTAACCAGTGTTTAGGAGTCATAGGAAAACAGCTTGATAGAATAGAAGACAGAATAGACAATAAGGTCATCCTCCAACCAGGAAGCCCTAGCAAACCTGTCAAGACCATAGAAAAACCTCTAGTCAAGCTCCCCACAAATAGGCAACCTAGCCTTAGACCCAAGGACAAAATAGCCTTAGAATTAGTCAACCAAAAGCTTGAAGAACTTGTGAAGAAGGAACCAGTCACCCCTTCACCAGTTAGCATTTCAACCCCAGCAGTTGACCCCCGTCTAAATGTCCTAAATGAACCTAAGGACCCAGCAGCCTTAGACATTATAGACCAAAAGCTAAAGGAACTTAGCATGAAGCAGGAACCAGTCCCTAGGAATGTTTCCCCTTCACCTAAAAAAGCTTTAGTCAAACCTAAGCAACTTAGCAAGAAGCAGAGACCAGTCATCTCCCCTTCTCCTAAGAAGAATCCCAAGCTTAGTATCTTAGACATCCACACAGCATCTAGCAGTTCTAGCAGAACCTCCTCAGAAGTTGAAAAGGAGATAGAACACCTAGAGAACCAGTTTAAGGGTTTACAAGTGAACAAATTGATTCACCCCAAGGTAACCCCAACTAGTTTGACCAAGAATTGGTATTCCAAGCCTACCCCTCCTGACCTTCAGTATGAAGAAAGGAATGTTAGCAACCAGTTCTCAGTCTCTTCCGGAAAACTCTATGAATGGAACATAGATGGTTTATCGGAACAGGAAATCCTAAACAAGGTACAGCATATAACCATGGTAGCCAATAACTACATCAGTGAAGGACATCCCCATACTGAGGTTGTAGAGCTCATATCCTTAGGATTTACAGGAAAACTTCTGCAATGGTGGAATAACTACCTTACAGAAGAATCTAAAGAAGACATCAAGAATGCTGTCCAGAAAGATGAGGAAGGACTCCCCATTTTTGACACCATTCTAGGAAGAGGAGTTCCTGACGGAGTTAATACCTTGATCTATACGATCATAACCCACTTCGTAGGAAAACCTAGCAACATTACCTCTAGGATTTACGATCAGTTGAGTAATCTTAGATGTAAAACCCTCGGAGACTTTAGGTGGTACGAAGATGTGTTTACTACCAGAGTCATGCACAGAAGTGATTGTAACTCTCCATATTGGAAGGAGAAGTTCATCAACGGTTTACCTACCCTTTTCGGACAAAAGGTTAAAGAAACCCTGTGTAACCCCTTAGGTGTCATAGATTATGATAACCTAACCTATGGAGACATCTCTAGCACCATTCGAAGTGAAGGAATGAAGATGTGTAGAGATCTCAAGATCCATACCAGAGCCAATAAAGGCAGAGCCAATAAAGGCAAAGCCAAGCACGAAGTAGGAGACTTCTGTACACAGTATGGCTTACCTTCAGTTCTTCCCAAAAGAAAGTCCAAGTACAGAGGCAAGGAAACCTCTAAGGATTACCATAGGAAGAAAACTGCATCCAAGTATTATAGAAAGCAGAAGTTCAGCAAGGACAATTTCTATAAGAAAGGAAAATCCAAATCCACAGGAAAACCAATTTCCAAAGAATCAGGAAAATGTTTTAAATGTGGAAAGAGAGGTCATTTTAGCAAAGAGTGTAGAGCTAAGGCTAAATCCCTTATCAATACCATCATTAGTGACCAGCCCAGTAAAGATGAAATCTTTAAGCTCCTAGAATTGAATCACTCAGATAGTGAAACCTCTAGCAGTGAGATTCGTCAGATTTACCAGTCATTCTCGGAACCCTACAGGACTTCCTCTAGTTCCACTAGTGGCCCAGATGAACCAATTCCATGCATTGACAGTTGTTGTAGGAACAAGACTCTCAATGTTCTCTCTAAGCAAGAAGAGATGCTCTTAGATCTCATAGATCAGATCGAAGATCCAGTAGTTAAAGCTCCGAAGCTTACAGAATGGAAAAGAACCTTAGTTAGGGAACCCAGTGACCCCAAACCTAAGTTTCTAGAACCCAAAGTTGATTTGGAGAAAATCTATGATAGGTTTACCAAATCCAAGAAGGAAGTTACAGTCAACGACCTTCAGAAAGAAATCAAAGAAACCAAGTCTGAGATTAGGAACCTCAAGAGTGAGTTAACTATTCTTAGAGTTGATCAAAATCTCCTTGATCAAAGAGTTAGAAAATTGGAGAATATTTCTCATCAAGGCAATGAGGAAGGAACCTCATTACAGAACCCTTCTGATGAAGAAATAGATGAATCAGTCAATCCTACTGCAGATATGGTTCCAGAAGGACAGCAGTCTAACGACAAGTTCTTAGTAACCATCAGCAGGATTAACTTCCAGAAATGGCACTCCAAAGTCCGGATTGTCATAAACAAAGATTTTGAATTTGAGGTTGTCGCCTTAATAGATTCAGGCACTGATCTTAACTGCATTCAGGAAGGAATCATTCCCTCTAAGTACTTCAGAAAAACCAAGGAAAGGTTAACTTCTGCAAGTGGAGGTAAAATGCAGATTGAATTCAAAATTCCCAAAGCTCATGTTTGCCAAGACAATACGTGTTTCAAAACCACATTTGTTCTTGTCAAAAATATGACAGATAAGGTTATCCTAGGAAACCCTTTCATGTGTCTGTTGTATCCTTTCACCACGGATAGTGAAGGAATCACTACCCATCCCTTTGGTCAGCCAGTTAAGTTTAAGTTTCTTCGGAGCCCTGAACCTCGAGACATTAGTACTCTCCAGGAAATTGCTGTCTCCAAGACCCTTAACCTTATCAACACCATAACCCCTTCAGTGATAGATCCATTCAATCAAGCCAAGAACCTTGATTCATTTGTATCTCTCATTCTTTTCACAAAAGATAATTTTGTTAGCCCGGATCAGCTTACAAACTTATTAGAATATCCCATTCCATTCACCAATGATGACTTTGATCATATTCCAAATTCATCACAGCATCCTATTCAATTCATGCATTATAAAAGTATTTGTTTTAAGCCACAACATGTTTTAAACAATAGCATTTTTGAAAAAGAAATTCAAACTATTTGTTTAAACCAATTTTGGCAGGAAAAACAGCAAATAACTTTTAAAAGCAAACCCCACAGAATGTGGAGGAAACTAGCTTCTTCAAAGAAGGACAAAGGGAAAGCATAGTGCTACCCTCAGAGACACCCAGCAGAGGGACGATCTCCTAAAAAGCATGAAGGTGCATCTTCTAAGGGAAACCTAAGAGGATCGACATCCCTTCAGGATTATGTCCCGGCAGAGGTGACATACTCCAGTTGTGATATGGCTGTTGTTTTGCAGGAAGTTTTAACAGAAGAACTACAATGGAAAGAAGGTGCATATACAGACCTCCATTTTCCATTAAGTTTATACTTGATAATTTCCAAGCAGCCTGGACCCTATACAAAAAAGGCCTTTTCCAAAGAACCCTCAAAGCCCTAGAAATCCATCTAGTTAACCTTGAGGCGAGAAATGAAGCCATTACTAGTCAACTCTTTAGCAAAGAGGATATCCATTCAAAGGATAAAATGACTATCATGAGCACTGATTATGTAAAGTTTAGCCTTAAGGCACAAACAATCTTAAGAATTGCTATTACCAACTTGCCCCCAGAAATACAAACTAATATTTTTGTTTGCAAGGCTATGTTCGAATCATTTGATCAATGGTGTGAACATTTCAAAATTCTAGTCACCACGCACTTCCCCGTTTTCGGTGAAACAGACGTTGATGTTGACACAGAAGTAGACCGTGCCCTTGCACAGTCCATTTGGGAACAATACTTTGGTAGCAGCCACAGAGCTCACGAAAATCGCCATCCTTTTCCCGGTCTAATAGTCAACTATGAAGATGGTTTAGATGATGGAACAGATGAAGAAGTAAGGAATTCAAGTTGGCTATCCAGAATGTTTGAATATGGGTTTGTTAGGCTAATCAAGCTAACACACCATGGCCAGATCAGCCAGTTTCCCCAAATCATACAACAAGTTGTCAAGAAGATCAGGAGTCTTTTTGTATCTATTAGATGCTGGAGCACTCTCCCACAGTGGGATGGAAACAATTGGATGACTGTCATTCCATCTAGACACTTTGTACTCATTAATGGTTATACCTACAATGGCCCTTGGTTTGAAGGAGATTCCTTTTTGTCTTATGAAGATCCCGATAACCTTGCTGATTGCTGGCGAAACTACTTCAACAATGAGATACTTACAGTTGCCCAAGAATTATGGGTAAACTATCATTTTGTTGGAAGCACTGGAAGAATTTCAGTTTTCACCACCAAGCCATATTCTGAAGCAGCTATGGATCTCCAATGGGCCAATTACAATAATAACCCAAGAAGATTCATCACTAAGACCCCAGAATATGAAGCCTTAATTTGGTGTGGTGTCTGCAATCAGTTCGCCACTTTCCATGAATATGACTATCATCATAGTCCTCCTTCAGATTATTATGGTACTGACTAAGTTCCAAAAAATCCTGTTCTGATCGAAGACTAAGTGTTCCGGATAGTCCCAATCACTATTCAGACCACTATGTAATCCAGTTTAAACTTCAAAGTCTGGTTACTATTCACAGAACAGTACCCGCACCCAGAAGATTCCAGACAGCTTACTATTCATCCACAGTCAGAGTTACTATTGATGAACAGTACGCCAGAAAAGCATGGGGACAAGTCACTATTCATGAACAGTAACAGTTACTGTTCACAACAGTGCTCGTCAAATTATCCTGAAGTTACTATTTGCTTTCGGCTGAAATGATTTTCACCCAAGGTAAAAGCGAATTCACCTTCCGGATTTCTAGCAGCATCCAAGGCTCTCCTTCAGCAGATTGCAAGCTCCCTTCCTCTATAAAAGACAGCTCCCTCTCCAGTCTGAAGCAGGTCCAATTTTAGGAGAATCCAAAATACCTCCCTCTCTTACAGCAATTGTAATCAGATGGCAATTCCCCTTTTTATTTCAGTTTACACTTGTAACGCCATAGTCATGGCTTTGTCAACTGTAACCGTTTCCGCCCCCTCATGGCCTCAGTCGGCCTTTGTCAGTAGCTTACCCCCCTTTTTCCACTTTGGAAAAGGCCTTTTTTGTATAGGGTCCAGGCTGCTTGGAAATTATCAAGTATAAACTTAATGGAAAATGGTAGGTCTGTATATGCACCTTCTTTCCATTGTAGTTCTTCTGTTAAAACTTCCTGCAAAACAACAGCCATATCACAACTGGAGTATGTCACCTCTGCCGGGACATAATCCTGAAGGGATGTCGATCCTCTTAGGTTTCCCTTAGAAGATGCACCTTCATGCTTTTTAGGAGATCGTCCCTCTGCTGGGTGTCTCTGAGGGTAGCACTGTGCTTTCCCTTTGTCCTTCTTTGAAGAAGCTAGTTTCCTCCACATTCTGCGGGGTTTGCTTTTAAAAGTTATTTGCTGTTTTTCCTGCCAAAATTGGTTTAAACAAATAGTTTGAATTTCTTTTTCAAAAATGCTATTGTTTAAAACATGTTGTGGCTTAAAACAAATACTTTTATAATGCATGAATGGAATAGGATGCTGTGATGAATTTGGAATCTGATCAAAGTCATCATTGGTGAATGGAATGGGATATTCTAATAAGTTTGTAAGCTGATCCGGGCTAACAAAATTATCTTTTATGAAAAGAATGAGAGATACAAATGAATCAAGGTTCTTGGCTTGATTGAATGGATCTATCACTGAAGGGGTTATGGTGTTGATAAGGTTAAGGGTCTTGGAGACAGCAATTTCCTGGAGAGTACTAATGTCTCGAGGTTCAGGGCTCCGAAGAAACTTAAACTTAACTGGCTGACCAAAGGGATGGGTAGTGATTCCTTCACTATCCGTGGTGAAAGGATACAACAGACACATGAAAGGGTTTCCTAAGATAACCTTATCTGCCATATTTTTGACAAGAACAAATGTGGTTTTGAAACACGTATTGTCTTGGCAAACATGAGCTTTGGGAATTTTGAATTCAATCTGCATTTTACCTCCACTTGCAGAAGTTAACCTTTCCTTGGTTTTTCTAAAGTACTTAGAGGGAATGATTCCTTCCTGAATGCAGTTAAGATCAGCGCTTGAATCTATTAAGGCAACAACCTCAAATTCAAAATCTTTGTTTATGACAATCCTGACTTTGGAGTGCCATTTCTGGAAGTTAATCCTGCTGATGGTTACTAAGAACTTGTCGTTAGACTGCTGTCCTTCTGGAACCATATCTGCAGTAGGATTGACTGATTCATCTATTTCTTCATCAGAAGGGTTTTGTAATGAGGTTCCTTCCTCAATGCCTTGATGAGAAATATTTTCCAGATTTCTAACTCTTTGATCAAGGAGGTTTTGGTCAACTCTGAGAATGGTTAGTTCATTCTTAAGGGTTCTAACCTCAGACTTGGTTTCCTTGATTTCTTTGTGAAGGTCGTTAACTGTAACTTCCTTCTTGGATTTGGTAAGCCTATCATAGATTTTCTCCAAATCAACTTTGGGTTCTAGAAACTTAGGTTTGGGGTCACTGGGTTCCCTAACTAAGGTTCTTTTCCATTCTGTAAGCTTCTGAGCTTTAACTACTGGATCTTCGATCTGATCTATGAAATCTAAGAGCATCTCTTCTTGCTTAGAGAGAACATTGAGAGTCTTGTTCCTACAACAACTGTCAATGCATGGAATTGGTTCATCTGGGCCACTAGAGGAACTAGAGGAAGTCCTGTAGGGTTCCAAGGATGACTGGTAAATCTGACGAATCTCACTGCTAGAGGTTTCACTATCTGAGTGATTCAATTCTAGGAGCTTAAAGATTTCATCTTTACTGGGCTGGTCACTAATGAGGGTATTGATAAGGGATTTAGCCTTAGCTCTACACTCTTTGCTGAAATGACCTTTCTTTCCACATTTAAAACATTTTCCTGATTCTTTGGAAATTGGTTTTCTTGTGGATTTGGATTTTCCTTTTTTATAGAAATTGTCCTTGCTGAACTTCTGCTTTCTATAATACTTGGATGCAGTTTTCTTCCTATGGTAATCCTTAGAGGTTTCCTTGCCTCTGTATTTGGACTTTCTTTTGGGAAGAACTGAAGGTAAGCCATACTGTGTACAGAAGTCTCCTACTTCATGTTTGGCTTTGCCTTTGTTTGCTCTGCTATGGATCTTGAGATCTCTACACATCTTTATTCCTTCACTTCGAATGGTGCTAGAGATGTCTCCATAGGTTAGGTTATCATAATCTATGACACCTAAGGGGTTACACAGGGTTTCTTTAACCTTTTGTCCGAAAAGGGTAGGTAAACTGTTGATGAACTTCTCCTTCCAATATGGAGAGTTACAATCACTTCTGTGCATGACTCTGGTAGTAAACACATCTTCGTACCACCTAAAGTCTCCGAGGGTTTTACATCTAAGATTACTCAACTGATCGTAAATCCTAGAGGTAATGTTGCTAGGTTTTCCTACGAAGTGGGTTATGATCGTATAGATCAAGGTATTAATTCCGTCAGGAACTCCACCTCCTAGAATGGTGTCAAAAATGGGGAGTCCTTCCTCATCTTTCTGGACAGCATTCTTGATGTCTTCTTTAGATTCTTTTGTAAGGCAGTTATTCCACCATTGCAGAAGTTTTCCTGTAAATCCTAAGGATATGAGCTCTACAACCTCAGTATGGGGATGTCCTTCACTGATGTAGTTATTGGCTACCATGGTTATATGCTGTACCTTGTTTAGGATTTCCTGTTCCGATAAACCATCTATGTTCCATTCATAGAGTTTTTCGGAAGAGACTGAGAACTGGTTGCTAACATTCCTTTCTTCATACTGAAGGTCAGGAGGGGTAGGCTTGGAATACCAATTCTTGGTCAAACTAGTTGGGGTTACCTTGGGGTGAATCAATTTGTTCACTTGTAAACCCTTAAACTGGTTCTCTAGGTGTTCTATCTCCTTTTCAACTTCTGAGGAGGTTCTGCTAGAACTGCTAGATGCTGTGTGGATGTCTAAGATACTAAGCTTGGGATTCTTCTTAGGAGAAGGGGAGATGACTGGTCTCTGCTTCTTGCTAAGTTGCTTAGGTTTGACTAAAGCTTTTTTAGGTGAAGGGGAAACATTCCTAGGGACTGGTTCCTGCTTCATGCTAAGTTCCTTAAGCTTTTGGTCTATAATGTCTAAGGCTGCTGGGTCCTTAGGTTCATTTAGGACATTTAGACGGGGGTCAACTGCTGGGGTTGAAATGCTAACTGGTGAAGGGGTGACTGGTTCCTTCTTCACGAGTTCTTCAAGCTTTTGGTTGACTAACTCTAAAGCTGTTTTGTCCTTGGGTCTAAGGCTAGGTTGTCTATTTGTGGGGAGCTTGACTAGAGGTTTTTCTATGGTCTTGACAGGTTTGCTAGGGCTTCCTGGTTGGAGGATGACCTTATTGTCTATTCTGTCTTCTATTCTATCAAGCTGTTTTCCTATGACTCCTAAACACTGGTTAGTGTAGTTATTTTGCTCTAAAACCTTCTTGACTACCTGTTCCTCAGGACTAGTCTGGATCTTGAAGGGTGAGGCAACTAGACTCGTACCACGGTGTTCAAAAGTAATGGCTTCTTGGGGTGGATGACTGGATCTAACAATTTCTGGTTTGCTAGAGCTTGGGGCATCCTTATCTGGAACTTTGGTCCAATTTGTTTTGGTAATGACACAAGACTTTTTATGCCATTCAAAGTGGTTCTCAAAGTATTCAAAGAAAGGGACATTACTGGATATCTCTCTCATGAATTCTTTCCAACTTTCCAAAACTTCTTTCTTTTGTTCCAGAGTATGGTTGGCTCTATAGGCTTCTCTTTTGAGTCTGTTTTCTTCAGATTCAAACTCATCGCCTAGGGCAACTAAATCTGGGGTGAACTCTTTCCTGATGGTCATGAGCTGGTGATCTATTTCAGGTTCCACAGTGAAAGTCACTCTGATTGAACAGTACTCCAGAAAGCATGGGGACAAGTCACTATTCATGAACAGTAACAGTTACTGTTCACCAACAGTGCTCGACAGATTATCCTGAAGTCACTATTTGCTTTCGGCTGAAATGATTTTCACCCGAGGTAAAAGCAGATTCACCTTCCGGATTTCCAGTAGCATCCAAAGCTCTCCTTCAGCAGATTGCAAGCTCCCTTCCTCTATAAAAGGCAGCTCCCTCTCCAGTCTGAAGCAGGTCCAATTTTAGGAGAATCCAAAATACCTCCCTCTCTTACAGCAATTGTAATCAGATGGCAATTCCCCTTTTTATTTCAGTTTACACTTGTAACGCCATAGTCATGGCTTTGTCAACTGTAACCAATTTACGTTTCTGCCCCCTCATGGCCTCAGTCGGCCTTTATCAGTAGCTTACCCCCCTTTTGGTATCAGAGCCAAGTTGGCCGATATTGTGTTTGTAAGTTACTTTTAATTTCAATCAAGTTGGTGGTATATTACCCCATAGTTATCAAATTACTTTGAGCATTATCAAATTATTTTGATTATTTTCATTATGTTTAGCATCTATTTTCTGATAACATTATCATTCATCCATTCTTTATTCTTCTCACCAGTGATTATCTTTCTATGGTAGGCTGAGCCTCCTTCTAACCTTCTGTTTATCATTCTGTGTTTATTTGTCCCTGTTGTTCAATTATTTCCCAGATACTTGCTTCTTCTTGTTTCTGTGTTTACCCAGAAAGTCTGTTGTAGATGTGTACTGTTGAGAGTTATAAGACCCGGTTACCCGTGCTGTTTATAGCCCAGTAAGACCAGATATCCGAGTTCCTGAAAAGTGTTGGTCAGCCCGTGTTAGCCGTGTGGAAGGCGTTTTAGGGTGGTCCCACTGTGGAAAAAAGGAAGAAGGCGATAAGAGGTTATAGTGTACGTAGCCAGGCAGTTTCTCATTGTTTCACTCTGTTTTAGATCTATGGATAGATCCAGAAGTTAGAAGTTAAAGGTATTAAGGTTATAGTTGTTTAACTAGGTTTTTAATACAAGATGATGAATAGATTTTTTAGGAGTAACTCCACCACCAGTCATAGATCATCCCTCCCTGAGATACCACAAGAAGATGGAATTCTCAATTCTGAAGAATTAGAGTTATCAGATCTAGATTTGAAACTAGGAGATTGGAATATCCCTGAGTTTCCAACCAAGCAAGATTCAGTTGTTGATCAAGATGACGACAACAAAGATCAAAAGATCCCTTCCCCGACAGGAATGGATATGTTGAACCCTTATCCTCATGACCCGCAGGATCCTTTTCAGCAAGAACCTGAAATAGATCACCAGCTCATGACCATCAGGAAAGAGTTCACCCCAGATTTAGTTGCCCTAGGCGATGAGTTTGAATCTGAAGAAAACAGACTCAAAAGAGAAGCCTATAGAGCCAACCATACTCTGGAACAAAAGAAAGAAGTTTTGGAAAGTTGGAAAGAATTCATGAGAGAGATATCCAGTAATGTCCCTTTCTTTGAATACTTTGAGAACCACTTTGAATGGCATAAAAAGTCTTGTGTCATTACCAAAACAAATTGGACCAAAGTTCCAGATAAGGATGCCCCAAGTTCTAGCAAGTCAGAAATTGTTAGATCCAGTCATCCACCCCAGGAAGCTATTACTTTTGAACACCGTGGTACAAGTTTAGTTGCCTCACCCTTCAAGATCCAGACTAGTCCTGAGGAACAGGTAGTCAAGAAGGTTTTAGAGCAAAACAACTACACTAACCAGTGTTTAGGAGTCATAGGAAAACAGCTTGATAGAATAGAAGACAGAATAGACAATAAGGTCATCCTCCAACCAGGAAGCCCTCGCAAACCTGTCAAGACCATAGAAAAACCTCTAGTCAAGCTCCCCACAAATAGGCAACCTAGCCTTAGACCCAAGGACAAAACAGCTTTAAAGTTAGTCAACCAAAAGCTTGAAGAACTCGTGAAGAAGGAACCAGTCACCCCTTCACCAGTTAGCATTTCAACCCCAGCAGTTGACCCCCGTCTAAATGTCCTAAATGAACCTAAGGACCCAGCAGCCTTAGACATTATAGACCAAAAGCTTAAGGAACTTAGCATGAAGCAGGAACCAGTCCCTAGGAATGTTTCCCCTTCACCTAAAAAAGCTTTAGTCAAACCTAAGCAACTTAGCAAGAAGCAGAGACCAGTCATCTCCCCTTCTCCTAAGAAGAATCCCAAGCTTAGTATCTTAGACATTCACACAGCATCTAGCAGTTCTAGCAGAACCTCCTCAGAAGTTGAAAAGGAGATAGAACACCTAGAGAACCAGTTTAAGGGTTTACAAGTGAACAAATTGATTCACCCCAAGGTAACCCCAACTAGTTTGACCAAGAATTGGTATTCCAAGCCTACCCCTCCTGACCTTCAGTATGAAGAAAGGAATGTTAGCAACCAGTTCTCAGTCTCTTCCGGAAAACTCTATGAATGGAACATAGATGGTTTATCGGAACAGGAAATCCTAAACAAGGTACAGCATATAACCATGGTAGCCAATAACTACATCAGTGAAGGACATCCCCATACTGAGGTTGTAGAGCTCATATCCTTAGGATTTACAGGAAAACTTCTGCAATGGTGGAATAACTACCTTACAGAAGAATCTAAAGAAGACATCAAGAATGCTGTCCAGAAAGATGAGGAAGGACTCCCCATTTTTGACACCATTCTAGGAAGAGGAGTTCCTGACGGAGTTAATACCTTGATCGATACGATCATAACCCACTTCATAGGAAAACCTAGCAACATTACCTCTAGGATTTACGATCAGTTGAGTAATCTTAGATGTAAAACCCTCGGAGACTTTAGGTGGTACGAAGATGTGTTTACTACCAGAGTCATGCACAGAAGTGATTGTAACTCTCCATATTGGAAGGAGAAGTTCATCAACGGTTTACCTACCCTTTTCGGACAAAAGGTTAAAGAAACCCTGTGTAACCCCTTAGGTGTCATAGATTATGATAACCTAACCTATGGAGACATCTCTAGCACCATTCGAAGTGAAGGAATGAAGATGTGTAGAGATCTCAAGATCCATAGCAGAGCCAACAAAGGCAAAACCAAACATGAAGTAGGAGACTTTTGTACACAGTATGGCTTACCTTCAGTTCTTCCCAAAAGAAAGTCCAAGTACAGAGGCAAGGAAACCTCTAAGGATTACCATAGGAAGAAAACTGCATCCAAGTATTATAGAAAGCAGAAGTTCAGCAAGGACAATTTCTATAAGAAAGGAAAATCCAAATCCACAGGAAAACCAATTTCCAAAGAATCAGGAAAATGTTTTAAATGTGGAAAGAAAGGTCATTTCAGCAAAGAGTGTAGAGCTAAGGCTAAATCCCTTATCAATACCCTCATTAGTGACCAGCCCAGTAAAGATGAAATCTTTAAGCTCCTAGAATTGAATCACTCAGATAGTGAAACCTCTAGCAGTGAGATTCGTCAGATTTACCAGTCATCCTCGGAACCCTACAGGACTTCCTCTAGTTCCTCTAGTGGCCCAGATGAACCAATTCCATGCATTGACAGTTGTTGTAGGAACAAGACTCTCAATGTTCTCTCTAAGCAAGAAGAGATGCTCTTAGATCTCATAGATCAGATCGAAGATCCAGTAGTTAAAGCTCAGAAGCTTACAGAATGGAAAAGAACCTTAGTTAGGGAACCCAGTGACCCCAAACCTAAGTTTCTAGAACCCAAAGTTGATTTGGAGAAAATCTATGATAGGTTTACCAAATCCAAGAAGGAAGTTACAGTTAACGACCTTCAAAAAGAAATCAAGGAAACCAAGTCTGAGGTTAGAACCCTTAAGAATGAACTAACCATTCTCAGAGTTGACCAAAACCTCCTTGATCAAAGAGTTAGAAATCTGGAAAATATTTCTCATCAAGGCAATGAGGAAGGAACCTCATTACAGAACCCTTCTGATGAAGAAATAGATGAATCAGTCAATCCTACTGCAGATATGGTTCTAGAAGGACAGCAGTCTAACGACAAGTTCTTAGTAACCATCAGCAGGATTAACTTCCAGAAATGGCACTCCAAAGTCAGGATTGTCATAAACAAAGATTTTGAATTTGAGGTTGTCGCCTTAATAGATTCAGGCGGTGATCTTAACTGCATTCAGGAAGGAATCATTCCCTCTAAGTACTTCAGAAAAACCAAGGAAAGGTTAACTTCTGCAAGTGGAGGTAAAATGCAGATTGAATTCAAAATACCCAAAGCCCATGTTTGCCAAGACAATACGTGTTTCAAAACCACATTTGTTCTTGTCAAGAATATGACAGATAAGGTTATCTTAGGAAACCCTTTCATGTGTTTGTTGTATCCTTTCACCACAGATAGTGAAGGAATCACTACCCATCCCTTTGGCCAGCCAGTCAAGTTTAAGTTTCTTCGGAGTCCTGAACCCAGAGATATCAGTACTCTCCAGGAAATTGCTGTCTCCAAAACATTAAACCTTATCCAAGCAAAAACCCATCACCTTAAGTACCTCCAAGCTGATGTTAAATATAAAAGAGTTGAGGAACAACTAGCTTGTAAAAACACACAGAAAGAGATTAACAAGTTTGAAGAAAAATTCAAGCATGAAGTATGCTCTGATCTACCCACAGCTTTTTGGCATAGAAAAAAGCATGAGGTTGCTCTTCCTTATGTCAAATATTTCCAAGAAAAGGACATCTCTACCAAAGCTCGACCTATCCAGATGAACCAAGAACTCATGGATACTTGTAGAGCAGAAATAGAGGACCTCCTTAAGAAAAAAATCATTAGAAAGTCTAGATCACCATGGTCTTGTCCAGCCTTTTATGTTCAAAAGAATGCTGAGATAGAAAGAGGTGTTCCCCGACTTGTCATCAATTACAAGCCCCTTAACAAAGTCTTAGAATGGATAAGATATCCAATTCCCAACAAAAAAGACTTAGTCAATAGGCTTAGTAAAGTAGTAGTTTTCAGCAAGTTTGATATGAAGAGTGGATTTTGGCAAATACAAATCAGAGAGTCTGATAGATATAAAACAGCCTTTACCACACCCTTTGGTCATTATGAATGGAATGTAATGCCCTTTGGCCTAAAAAATGCACCTTCTGAATTCCAAAACATCATGAATGAGATTTTTAATCCATTCTCTGATCATATCATTGTTTACATCGATGATGTACTCATATTCTCAGAATTTGTGAACCAACATTGGAAACACCTAAGAGCTTTTCTCTTCACCATCAAGCTCAATGGTCTTGTTGTTTCAGCCCCAAAGATCAAACTTTTCCAAACCAAAGTTCGCTTCTTAGGCTTTGATATTCATCATGGAGTCATCAAACCCATAGATAGAGCTATCCAGTTTGCTGACAAGTTTCCTGACGAAATCCTAGACAAAACCCAACTCCAAAGGTTTCTAGGATCCCTCAATTACATTGCTGATTTCTATCAAAATCTCAGACAAAAATGTAAACCTCTCTTTGATAGGCTCCGCACAAACCCCTCCTCTTGGACTCCAGCCCATTCTGCTATTGTCCAAGAAATCAAAAAATATGTCAAGACACTCCCCTGTTTAGGAATCCCCTCAATAGATTCCTTCAAGATTGTCCAGACAGACGCCTCTAACATTGGTTATGGTGGCATACTCCTTCAGCGTGTTAGTCCCACTTCCTCAGAACAAATTGTTTGTTACCATTCAGGAATTTGGACTTCCACTCATACTCCTTCAAGTGCCAAAGATATGCATCATTAGTAGAAGGAAACTTTCTCTTTAATGATTTTACATGAGAGTTAGCATCTAATTCAGAATTATATAATTCATGCTTATCAGGAGTTAAAATATAAAGACCATCCACAATATTGCCATAACAGATAAACACTTTATCCTTCTTTATTACAACATTGTCTTTCAGGATAACACAATATCCTTGTTTACCTAAGTAAGTAGCAGAAATTAAATTCCTACGTACATTAGGTACATACAAACAGTCTTCTAATATTAAAACTCTAGATTGAAAACACAAATTATAAACTCCAACAGCTACAACTGGAATTCTGCTCCCATCAGCCAAAGTAAGAAACAACTCCCCTTCTTTAAGCTTTCTGGTCTCCTGAAACCCCTGCAAAGAATTGCAGATATGATTAGTACAACCTGAATCCACACACCAGGAATCCGTGGGATTCTGTACCAAACATATTTCAAGAAGGAATGTATCATTCATACCTTTATTCTTGGCAGCCTTGAAAACTGGACAATTCCTCTTCCAATGTCCTTTCTCACCACAATGGAAACACTTTCCTTTGATCTTCTTTCCTTTATCAGCAACCCCTAAGGCAATTTGTTTACCCTCTTGTTTGGTGAAGTCTTTCTTCTTCTTCTTCTTACCCTTGCCTTTCGACTTAGGTTGAGAAGTAGAAGCTTCACCAACATTGGCTTCAACATTGGAAGTACCAAGAATGCCTTCTGCCGCTACCAATTCATTCATTAATTCAGACAAGGTATAAATCTTTTTGTTCATATTATAATTCAGTTTGAATTCCTTGAATGATTCTGGTAGCGACTGGAGTATCATATCCACTTGGGATTCTCCATCTATATCGGCACCTAAAACTTCCAATGTGTTCAGATTAGAGATCATTGTAAGACAATGCTCTCTCACTGAACTTCCCTCAGCCATTCTAGTATTATAAATTTGCCTCATGGTTTCTTGCCTTGCAGAACGGCCTTGCTCACCAAACATCTCCTTCAGACTTAACATAATGTCTGAAGCTAGTTCTACATCCTGCATTTGATGCTGTAGAACATTTGAGATAGATGCTAGGATGTAGCACTTGGCCATTCCATTAGATTTCTGCCAACGATCATATCGTTGATTTTCCTCAAGAGGAGCATCTAATGAAGGAAAGTTAGGACATGGTTTAGTAAGAACATACTTATGTTCTTCAGCAGTGAGAACTATGTCCAAGTTTCTTTTCCAGTCAACATAGTTGGATCCAGTCAGTTTGTTTTGATTAAGAATAGCTACAAGTGGGCTAAAAGATGCCATGTTCTAAATCTGAAAACAATAAACATGAATATAATCAATAAACTGGACATTATCTTTTTAGCATATAAACATATAGTATGGAACCTTAATAAAACCATAATATAATATATGCAACGACAACCCAATCCCATATTCAATATCCCTCAGCATAGAGTGAATATAAAATACTATGATTGATTGAGAACTATTCTCATCATTAGTGCTATCATGATAACTCTTATCAAACACTAATAATATGCCGTTATATTTATTTGGCCTCTAAATAATGATAGTAAGAACTCAGCATAGAGGATACTATAATATTTAGTCTAGTGTATACCACTGTCTAGAATCATGTGTAGCCACATTTCATCCCCTTAACAAGCTTATTTTGTAGTACCATGATACAAAACACCCTCCGCATGGAATGCTAAGCTCAAGGCAAAGACAAGGTGTTTGATCAAACCACTATAAACCAAGAAATTCAATCTTGTAGGAACATAAAATAAATACTCTCCGCATGGAATGCTAAGCACAAGGCAAAGACAAAGTATTTATTTCATACTACTATGAATTGACAATGGAGGCCGTGAGATCCAACCCTTGTATCTCTCTCCCACTAGATGTTTTAAAAGAAAGGTTTTTAGTTTTAAAACATGCATAATCTAATTACACATAGTCTTACTCTTTTATCATGTGAAAACACTTAGAAAAAATTTCTGTTTTTCTTTCTTTCGATCGATCGAAAAAACTAAAAAATTTGAACTTGATCCTCTGACACTTTCGATTGATACTCGATTGCCTTTCGATCGATCGAAAAACAGATTCGATCGATCGACTAGCAATCGAAAAACTATCGTTCTAAAGCATCTAATCACTGTCTCTTTCGATCGATCGAAAATGATTTTCGATCGATCGAAAATCGCGAAACTCAAATTCCCAGAAATTTTCTAAGGCAGTTTTCTACGGATTTTCATGAACAAACATCTTGAAAACGAACATGATAGATAGAGATCAATGTCAAAACTGAATTCCATTGATGTTATAGCCTTAAGATTGAATTTAGCATACTTAAATTTAAAATTAAACAACATCATAACACCAATTTCAGTTTTCATCAAATCATAGTTTCAACAACATGCAGAAAATTAAAAACTTAATCTTCTAACAATATGAAACTATCTTCTCCAATTCTAAAACTCACAAACATGTTAAACAATACGAAATTGAAGACCGCTCTGATACCATTTGATGGAAATTAAATGAGTGCATAGCGGAAAAGTAAGTTTTGGAACGGATCTACTTCATTCAATATTGATAACATGTGTAAAGTAAATTTCAGAATTATGAGAACAAGAGATCGTACCTTGAAGCGATGAGTTTCAAAACCGAAGATTGAAGCACTTGGGAATACTCTTAATCTTCACTCCAATTCCACTAATCGCCCAAGATGTGTGGTCTCTCAAATTGGTAACAAAGGGATAACTAGTGAGTACCAAAAACCCACTTCCACACCACTACAATGGTGATTTTCTTACCAAAAATCTTCTGTACGTTTTTCCCTTTGTTTCTAACCAATATATCTAATTGGGCTAGCCTTTTGGGCTTTACCAATTGGGCTTAAGTGTGTGGCTTGGAGTGGGACCAAAAGGGACCAATAAGACACTAGCTCCAATGGGCCTTGGGCTTTTCTGTCAACTCTTGACAAGTCCAAAGTTACCATTAACTATATTTAATACCACTATATAAATATAGTTGCACTCTAGGTCTTATCTATATATTATATCCCAAGACTTTATTATACATGCAACCCCTTCATAAAATATTCGTAGTAATACAAAGTTATTAATATAGACTGCCACTTTGTAAATTACTACATCTTGATCCTTGAGTACCCGGTTTAATCCTTTAATGTTATTCATTATATATTTATGAAATCCAATTCCATAAATATATACTTTAGTCTTACTAAAGTGGTTAGGCCTAACTCTCTGAATAACAAACTCATTAAACTTATCTCAAGGGAATATTTTATATCTCCAGTAAGAGACTATGAATTCCATCTTGAGAATACATGTTCCATCAACACTTAATGTGGCTGCCCAACATACTGAGGTTTTGACCATTAATATAGATCTCACTCCTGATATATCAAAGCAACCTACATCTTATGATCAGGTCCATTATTCTCTCAGGATTAAGAGTTCATGCAAATACAAGTCATGAGATTTATTATTCATTTGACAGTCCTTAGGCAAATAATAAATCTCATGGCGGTCCAGTTCAATATGTCTTAACTCTTAAAACATATTAACACATCAACTAGAAGTCTCCACTTCCATGATCAAGACAAATCATCGTAGTTGATATGTTATAGTCTTCGCAGATGAAATGCCCAATTTCATCACCGACTACGAACTATACTTCTGAGTTTACAAAGAACTTGTGATTTATATCTTCTGTGACTATTCACATAAATCACATACTATGCATCTCATGGACTATATGATAATGTCCGAATATTCATGTTACCATTATTTCAGATAATAATAAAACAAATTTATTAAACATAATATTAAGTCATACATAATGTCAAACACAATGTCACACTTAATATCATACATAGCATCTTACAATAGGATTTAAGGGCACCAATCCTAACAGTTTAGTCAGTTGCGAAGAATGGGGACAACATCCTTCTTTGCTCAAAGTTCACAAAGATGCAGGCTTCCATTACAGTTACTATGATTATATGGACGCCTTTGAGAAAGTCCTTTTCTACCAGAACAAGAACTTTGATCATTCATGGTTCATTATGTTCGATAAAAAATTCTGCAGTCCAATACCTTCGTGGTTCTTAAAATGGTGGGAAATGTTTGGCTCAATTCCACAGATTTTCCCAGAACCCCTACAGGATGCCCTCAAGTACTTCAGCTCCAGATATCAACCTTCAAATCATGGTTCCCAGTTTCCAGCCATCCTTCATATGACCATCAAATACAGGATTCACTGGATAAGTATGTGGAACTATCAGATAAACTCCAATATTTTGGACAGGGAATTTTCAGTCAAATGGTGGGACACTTTTAGATTCTAGAATGTCATCACTCAGATTAACAAAGACTTCCCTCCACCAGTACCAAGAGCAATTCCTTATAAAACAAGGTCTCAGTCTAGCCTAGACTCCGTCCAGATTGCCGGAAAATCTAGCAAAGAATTAAAAGATCTTGCCAAGCAATTGCAAATTCAAGCTGAGAAACTAGAGTCAGTAGAAAAAGTCTCTCCTGCCTCATCTGAAGCTTCAGTTAACCGATGCCAGTTTGATCCATTCCAGGATTCACAAGATCCTTATGATGGCTACAACCTGGACGAAGACTAAGTGTTCCGGATAGTCCCAATTACTATTCAGACCACTATGTAAATCAGTTGCAGCTTCAAGGCCCGGTTACTATTCATCTACAGCCAGATCACTGTACATGCACAGTACCCGCTCCCAGAAGATTCCAGACAGACTACTATTCATCCACAGTGAAAGTCACTCTGATTGAACAGTACTCCAGAAAGCATGGGGACAAGTCACTATTCATGAACAGTAACAGTTACTGTTCACCAACAGTGCCCGACAGATTATCCTGAAGTCACTATTTGCTTTCGGCTGAAATGATTTTCACCCGAGGTAAAAGCAGATTCACCTTCCGGATTTCCAGTAGCATCCAAAGCTCTCCTTCAGCAGATTGCAAGCTCCCTTCCTCTATAAAAGGCAGCTCCCTCTCCAGTCTGAAGCAGGTCCAATTTTAGGAGAATCCAAAATACCTCCCTCTCTTACAGCAATTGTAATAAGATGGCAATTCCCCTTTTTATTTCAGTTTACACTTGTAACGCCATAGTCATGGCTTTGTCAACTGTAACCGTTTCCGCCCCCTCATGGCCTCAGTCGGCCTTTGTCAGTAGCTTACCCCCCTTTTGATATATATATATATATATATATATATAGATGACCCCAACAATTAGAATTGTTAATATTACATTAAGTAGCCAATAAAGGTTGTGATGTTGGAAATCAAATTGTGATTAGACAAAAATGTACCACCATTACTGGAATCTCCAACCAAAAGTCATCAAACTATATAAAATTCTGATCTAGTGACTGAAACTCAGAGAGAGAGAGGCGGAGTTTAGGTAGCTGTAAATCAAGAAACATAATGTAGGACTTTCCCTGGGAGCTGAAGGGAATGTCTTCCGGAATATATGAAAACCAAACTAATCTTCATAAAATCATAAATCAGCATTGCAGAAAGAATTATGGATACAATTAAAAAGAATAAATTCGATTATATTAAATCATGAAATTACAACAAGCAAGCAGATGTCACAAACAACCAAATCAAATTTTACAAAAGAATTAAAAAATATAGATGCTGAGAACATAAAACAACAATCCAACACCAAATCAGTCACAAGCTAGTCTAACATACACCAGGAGTATGAGTAGTTTAAGTGTCAGCAGAACCACTTTCAGTTTTCAAAGCTCTCTTCAACCTTGCCTTAAATGAAGTAGAGTGCCAATTCACTCTCTTATCCTGCACACCCACAAAAACTTAATCAGAACACTACTCCATCCCCTAAAACAAAAATCTCACTAATCTTTAAAACCTCAATAGTTGTTCTTTTTTTTTTTCTTTTTTTTTTTTTTTGCTTTTTGCTAACAGATTGATCATAGTTGATTTCTTTAGGTTTTAACAATTATTCATAAAATACCATTGTTTAGGAACACAGCCTTCTTTTTACAAATTGAAGTATTTTTTATGCTAAAATTGATATAACTAAACTAAAATTCGAAAAAAGCTAAGAAATCCAAACTATTCTAAGTCTGAACTTGAAACAGTTTGAACTTGAAACAGTTAAAACATAAACTTACCAGCTGTATTTTTTCTGCACAAATTGATATAACTACACTAAAATTTGAGTTTCATGTACATAGATTATCACAGAGGCAAACGTTACAATTCAAATTGAGAGAACACTAAAATAGTTAGAAATTAGATGTACATAGATTATCTCAGAGGGAAACAAATACCATACCAGCGGTTTAAGTTTGCAACAATAACACTGAAACAAAATAGAAATACCCATTTAAGAAAAATAAAATGGTTCCTTTAATAGGCCTAATGAAAAGGTATAATTTTCAGTTTTTTTAAATGTAATCAAATTGCTTGGACATTCAATTGCAGATAAATATTATGCAATGGATTTTAAATTCTCCAATGTACTACCTAGGGCCATATCTTCAGTGTTATGACATGCAATCATGTATCAATCACCCCTTCAACCCTGTTAGTCATTTATTTATTTTTATCAATAAGTAACTTTCTTAATCCTTTTCCTGGTAACAATGAAAAATAACCCACTATTTGCCTATTAGATTAAATGATCAATATATCAGCTTGGATCACAACGAAGTCTCACAAAATATACTTCAAAAATAGATATGGAAGAAGTAAAAACATACCTCTACCTTTTCATTTATGCACTTTGCCATTGCTGGAATTTGTAGATAGCTTCTAAACTCTATGGACTTGGTCCTTCGATGTGCATGGCAGAAAGCAAAAAATAAAAGTCAATAGTCGGCTGATAGCTATGGATCTTAACTTCCATGGTTATACCAAAATTAAAAATACAAACCTTAGCATAACTAAAAAATAAGGATCAAACAAAACCCCTAAAAAATGTAGATGCTACTCTTAAAATCAAATAAAAAAGTAATAAAAACAATGAAAGTCTTGAGATGAAACAATTAAACTAAACATAAAACCAAGCTTCAGATAACAATTACCTAAATATCAATCATCTTAATCACAAGCATTCCACCATAAAAATATATCTTGTAAAGGGAAAAAATTTATAGAACGGAGAGTCTAAATTTGAAGAGAGATAGAGAGAGACCTGGTGAGGCCAAGTAGCCAATGATGACAATTGAAAAGGCAGCTATACCCTCTGCCACAGATGGACCTGTGGTAGGATTCGCTTAACGGTAGGGACTAGGTAACCATTTAAGTGGGATTGTTCTGCCTCGGGTGTTGGGTGCTTCTCTGATTTCAAGCAAAATACAGCCATGAATAAGCAGATATTCTCAAACCCAACGACAAACCCGGTGGTAGAAACCCAGGTGTCGACAGGGTTGTGGGAGAGCAAACTGAGTGAAGAGGGCAAAGTACATATTCAACAGAGAATGGAAGAGAAATACCAACATGAAAATCAACCATTTAGTATAACGCATAATATATATAACTAAATAATGAAATATATTATGAGTACGGTTATACATTTTGGTTATAGAGTCCTAATTAAATTTGTTTATAGTTACAGATTTCTAAAAAAATTTGATTAACAAAACTTATCTACAAAAACAAATGAACAGATTATAAACCAACCAATCAAATCTTCATTAATTTTGACCCTTTTTTCAAGTAGAGAAACCCCTTGATAGGATTAAAATCAAAAGCACATTAAATTATCAAGTAGATTATAAAGTTAGCCTTAAAAAAAAGCACAAAACCCCTCAGTAAAAATCGAAAATTAAGAAAAATTGAAATTAGTAAATATACCTTTGACTAAAAAAATCAAAATAGGAAAGAGGAAAACAGAAATCAGATAATAAGTCATAGATATAAAACCCAAATTGCCCAACAAAAACAGCGAAATTTCCCATTTTTTAATCAAATGAAAGCAAACTCAGATTATAAATCAATTAGGATTGCCCAAATTTTGATCACATAAACACAATAAACCTAAAAACCCTAGAATACTAAACTAAGATGAGTTTAAAATTACTGAGAAAGAATGGTCTTAATTTTATCAAGGCTGGGTCGGGCTTTGAAAAAGATAGCATCCATCCTCAAGTTTTCAAGAAAATAAAACTTACCGACAACTGTGTGGAACCGGAAGATGGAGGGAGATCGGTCTAACAGTAGTGAAGACGCCTCCCTCAGGTTTCTCTCTCCAACACTCTTTGGCTCTCTGCATCTGATTTCTATCCCTGTCTTTCACGGCCACAGCTCACAAATGCTATCTATTCTTTCTATCTCTCTCTAGTCGCTTTTTATTTAATACAATATAAAGAAGCAGGGCACCGGGTTTAGGGTTTAGAAAAATTTTATTATTATTATTATTATTTTTATATTATGCTGACGTAAAAAAAGGCACCAGGTTTAGGGTTTAGAAAAGTTTTTTTTTTTTATTATTATTTTTATATTATGCTGACGTGGAAAATTGTAGAAGCTTGAAAAGCTTCGGTTATATATATATATATATAGATGAGATTAGGATTATGTTTTCAAGGTTTCTAGCATTATTATGGTTCTTGATTGTGATATTGAAAACCCTAATGTTTGATCTGTAAATATTCATTCATAAAATCAAAAGGTGTTTTTATAGAAAACAATGAATATGTCAAAAACGGTTCCTGGAAAATTCTGAAAAATTCAGTTATGCGAGTTTCGATTGATTGAGAATTCCTTTCGATCGATCGAATGTACTTTTCGATCGATCTAAGAGGAATCGAGAACCGATCGAGTCAGGTAGAAGCTCTATGATGAAATTCTTCATTGTCTCGATCGATCGAGAATTCCTTTCAACTGATCAAATGTTGATTTCGATCGATCAAGCAGGAGTTGAGAATCAATCGAACGAGGTAAAACCTATGTGATGAATTTCTTCATTTTTCTATCGATCGAGTAATAGGATCGACCGATCGAAGGCATCAAATTTTAAATTTTCACTTGTTTTTGACTAAGTGTTAAAACTTTGATAAAAAGCAAGGCTATGTGATTAATTTTATGGTCCTTACAAATTAAGGACATACATTAATCATTATCTAACTAAAAGACCTAATGAGATCAAAGATGTTAGTTAAATAGAACTATTAGTCCTTAATTTATTTTAATTAGAGGTTTTTAATAAGATTAAAATTCTAATTAAAGTTATATAGTTTCTAATGGGATTAGAATACTTTATCTAGTAAATTTAGGATAGAGTTCTATATAACTAATTTTTTGATTCATTAGTATTTAAGGAATCCTAAATAGTTTAGGACTTCCATTTTAGTTAGTGATTCTAATGAGGTTAAAGTCTTCATCAAGTGCAAGGTTATTAGTTGTGATGGGATCACAATTATTTAAGAAAAACCCAAATAATGAGTGGGAGTGCTGATATAACTCTTTTTTTTTAAGTTTATTGTAAAGTGAATAGATACCTTGTCTTGACTTCGAGTCTTGCATTCCATACGGAGGGTATTTACTTCACGGTTTACATGATTAAACTTCTTTGTGATTGCATGAATGTTCATTACGCTATTGTGACGTGACCTAGTAGCATCACATCAAATTTAAACAATTAAACACATTTAATGTGTAGGGTTAAAATTGTGATAAGATCACAATGATTTCAGGACAATCCACTTGTTTTAAAATTTCTAGTGGGAGAGAGATACAAGGGTTGGATCTCATGGCCTCCATTTTCGGTTCATAGTAGTGTGGGTAAACACCTCGTCTTGGTGTATATGCCTCGCGATCCCAAAGGAGGGTGTTTACTTCATAGTGCTACAAGATTGAACTAACCTGTTTAAAGTAGTATGGACAAGCACCTCGTCTTAGCGTATATGCCTCGCGAATCCCAAAGGAGGGTGTTTTGTTCCAAGGTACTACAAGTTTAGACACTATAAAGGGAGATGAAATGTGACTACACAAGATTCTAGATAATGGTGTACGCTAGACTAAGTGTAATGTTAACCTCCCAAAGGAGCTATGTCATTATTACTTAGAGGCCAAAAGGAAAAGCGGCAAATTATTTTTGTTTGGTAAGAGTTACCATGATAGCATTAATAATGAGAATAATTCTCACCTAATCATAGTGATTGGTATAAACTCGCTATCGAGGAATATTAATTGCGGGATTAGGTTGTCGTTGCGCCTAGTATGGTATGGTTTTATGGGTTCCATATTAAATGGTTATGGATGCAAAATATAATGTCCCTGTAATTAAGTTCAAAGTCTCAAAATAAATTTGTCATAAATTTTGTTCTCTAGCTACTATTTTATTGAATCACATTAACTAAGAAATAATTTTAGACATGGTACTTAAAGGAGCTAAAGTACATATTTATGTTTTGATTCATCATTGTCATAATTTCCTATACATGATGCATTTATGGAAGACAGTTTATGATGTAATCATACTATCCATTGAAATGCTAAAATGTTACATTGGCTTCTATCTCAATTGTGCTACAGCATGAGATGCAAGAGTTAGTACTAGACTTAGAATTTATATTAAGTCTAAATGAGATGTTTGGTATTATTCATATTGAGTGCTTAGAAAGGCTTAAGGAGTTCCAATTCTATATCATTTTATGAAAATGTTTTATTTTTAAAATGAATTGGAATTCTTGGATGTAGAGATTAAATGTTAATCTTATATAGGTATGATCCACATGTCCTTATTAGAATTATTTGATCAATTCAGATTGTTTTGAAAATAAATTATTTTTATATTATCTAAGTTGATAAGTGAGATCTACGCAACGGAAGACATCCTAAAAGCTAAGGCTAGGATCAATATGATTTAATTCAAATTCTTAGCCTGAACCGAAAGGTAAGGGTGGTAAGAAGAGGAATTATAATACCAAAACAGTTGGACAAGCTAGTTGTCCTAGTAGTTGCCAAAAGGAAATTAGACTTAAAAGTATGACCAAAAGGAAAGTGTTTCTATTTTGGTAAAGCTAAGCATTGTCCATGATTGTTTTCTAGATGGAAATTTACATGTTTTACTTTTAAAAGAGAAAGTCTCTATCCTTTGGTATTGTATGTTTTGGCACTTATGTCTAGATCTTATTAATTAAAATGATATTCAAGATTGGTGAAAGATAGGCTTTTAGAACCATTATTTTGTTATACTCCCAATCTATGAATTCTATTTAGAGGATAATAAGATTTAGGGCTCCTTTTCATAAAGGAATGAAGTTCCAATGACTTCTTTAAGCCAGTGCATACATAAAGCAGGAATAGGGCTCTTTTAAAGGTAGATTGTTCTAGAAGTAAAATGTCAGAATTTGTTGTAGGAAAACTATAAAATACATTTGGAAATGAGATGGTTGTATTAAATACACCACAAGACATTATTCTGTAGATAACTATTACACCGGTACAATATCGTAGTGGGAGGATTATCAATTACCAAATAAATTCATACTTTCGGAATAAACTTTTGATGTCATTCCATAAGGATATGAATTTGATCCTCGTTCCTACATAAAGGCAATAGATGATATGAATATTGATTACTGGATCAAGGTTATGTGAATAGAATTGGATTCTATTCAAAGTCTAGAACTTGTAGAGGCGCCTAATGGCATTAAGCCTATTGTTTTCAAATAAGTCTACAAGAAAATGAGATTGATAGATTTGAAGGTGCAAACCTTCAAAGTCAAGACTAATGGGGAAAAGACTTATTCAGAAAGAAATGGTTCGATTATGAAAAGATTTTTTCACCAATAGTCAAGTTTGACTCTATCTAGATTCTCTTATTCATTATATTTCATTTGGATGAAATATGGCAATGGATTTCAAGAAAGCTTCTTTTAGTAGCAATCTTGAGGAAAACATTTATATGATGTAACTAGACTTGAACATAGCAAAGAACTAGTAGTATTTAATATGCAAGTTGCTTAAAGTTCATTTATGGACTAAAGCAAGCATCTAAATCATAAAATATCATCTTTGATCAAGCAATCAAGTTGTTTAATTTTGATCAAATATTAAAATGCCTTATGTGTGTAAAAACTATATAGAATAATAAATTTCTTAATGTATGTTGATGACATTCTAATCATTTAGAATGATGTAGAGTTGGTGTCATCAAAGAAGTTTTGGTTGTCTAGTCTAGTTTGATATAAAGTACTTGGGAAAGACTAGTCACATCCTAAGAATTAAACTTTATTAAAATTCAGAAATGAGGATGTTGGGTCTATCTCAAACTGCTTAAATAGATTAGATTCTAGCCAAGTATAGCATGTAATACTTCAAGAAAGGATTCTTTCTTTCAAGTTTGAAGTTCCTTTATATAGGACTATAGTCCTAAGACATATAAAAGGAAGAGCATATTAAGACGGTTCCTTATATGAAATCGATAGAAAGTCTATATGCCATGCTAAGTACTAGGCTAAATATCTATTTTGTAGTGGGCATAGTAAGCAAATATCAATTGAATCAAAGATCACTTAATTTAGTGGGAGTAAAGCATATACTTAAATATCTTAGGAGAATGAGGGATTATACGCTCGTCCACCTAAATGAGGATTTGATGGTTACTGGTTGTACAAATATTGACTTGTAGTTTGATTGTGATTCATGAAGTTGGACTTCAAGATATGTGTTCATCCTAGGTGGTAAAGATACACATTAATCGTGAGTATTATCTCATTAGAGAGATATGAGTACATGAAAAGTAGTAGTAGAAAAGATAATTTATGCAATAAATCTGGCTGAAACTTGTTTCCGAACCTTGCCTTAGAGTGATTATGAATTACTCTAAAAGGAAATAAGTGTCGGATATATGGTAAATTGTCTTTGAGGGCAAGTGGGAGATTGTTGGGGTTTATGCCCTAAAATCCAATTTATTGGCGAGACTATTTGAACTAATGGGACATTATCATAGTCTTTGAGATGCATTGTATGTGATTTATGTGATTTTGTCACAGAAGATATAAATCACAAGTTCCTTGTAAACTCAAAATATAGTTCGTAATCGGTGATGAAATTAGGCGTTTCATCTGCGAAGACTATGACGCATCACCTAAGATGATTTGTCTTGATCATGGAAGTGAAGACTTCTAGTTGATGTGTTGATGTGTCTTAAGAGTTAAGACATATTGAACTGGACCGCTGTGAGATTAATTTTTCAATCAACAACTGTCACCTGAATAATTAATCTCACGACTTCTAATTTCATAGACTCTCAATCCTGAGAGGATAGTGAACCTGATCATGAAATGTAGGTTACTTTGATATATCAGGAGTGAGATCTTATATTCACGGTCAAAACCTTAGTATGTTGGGTAACTACACGTAGTGTTGAGGGAACACATATTCTCAAGATGAAATCCATAATCTCTTTTTGTAGAGACACGAAATATCCCCTTAAGATAAGTTTAATGGGAACTGGTTATTCAGGGTGCCCACTTTAGTAAGGAGTTACTAAATCTTATATTTATTGAAATTGGATTTCAATAAATGTGAATAACTAAAAGATTAAACCGGGTACTCAAGGATAAAATAGTTGTTTACAAAGTGATAGTTTATTATGATTTTGTTCACTATGGATATTTCATGGAGGGGTCAAATGATATTATTAGAGTCTTGAGATATAATTTATTAATAAGGACTAGAGTGCAATTATATTTATATAGTAGTATTAAATATAATTAATGGTAACTTTGGACTTGTCAAGAGTTGACAGAAAAGCCCAAGGCCCATTGGAGCTAGTGAGACATCATTAGCTAAAGCCCAATTCATTGGTCCCACTCCAAGCCACACACTAAAGCCCAATTGGAAAGGCCCAATAGGCCTGCCCAATTAGATAATCAGTTAGTTATAAAGGGAGAAACATACAGAATTTATTTTAAGTGAGACATCATTGTGAAATGGTGTGTATGTGTGAGTGAAGCCATTCGATTATTCTCCCTTGGAAATTGATTGAGAGACCACACTTCTTAGGCGTAAAGTGGAATTGGAGTGAAGATTAAAAGTGTTCCCAAGTACTTCTAATCTTTTGTTTTGAATTTCATCGCACCAAGGTACACTATCTTATTCTTAAATTCTGAAATTTACATAGTGCATGTTATCAATCATGAATGAAATAGATCCATGTTTGTGGCTTTCGCTGTGTGTTTTGTATGAGATACAAAACCAGATTTTCCAACATTCCTATGCTTCTTGAACATGTGAACAAATATATTTCCAACATCATCATGGCATAAATGATAAAAACAAAAAAAGAACATATATGCAAAAATACTAAAAATAAAATAAATACTTGCATGCTTTCCTACTTGCTTGGCTACTAACATACTTGCAGAAAATAAAAAGAAAATAGAAAATAGACACTGACCTCAAGTGCAGAACTGGAGACTAAAGTTGTGGATTGAAGCTGAAAGCTAGACCCGCTAGATTAGGACTTGCTCTAAAGAACTTTTTAGAAGTGAGATTTTAGATAAATGAAATCAGAATGGTCAAAATGAGGCTTCGAGGGCCCTTTATAGGGCCTTGTATGAATAAGGTTGCCCGACGCACGTTGAAAGGCCTCTGGGTCTACCCAGCACACCTATAAGGGCCGCCAGTCAACGTTGACTGGTTGACCTTTGACCAAAATAAAAAATAAAAAACTAGAGTTTCTTGCCCAGTTCCAAGGATTGAGTAAGAGAATTTTTTTGGATCAGCTGCAGCAGCTTAACCTCGTCAGGTAAAATCGGTCTCAATCGATGAACAGTGAAATTTCCACATGCAATTTTGGGGCGACAAAATACGAAATCACGTTCTTTATCCGACATCTCTCATTGCGCTCAATATGTCAGATAAAGAATGGGCAGGTGTAGACACCATATTTTGTCTACCTTCGATTTGCGTGCTAGACCCCAAAATTTCCAAAAATATTATCTTTTCTCCATGGGGCCACTAAAGCATCTAGATTGGCGTGGCGCAACCCGTTTGGGCATCGGAGCACTCAAAGTGCCTTTTTCGGTCAAATTTACCAAAATGACCCTAGATAACCCTGGGTTGATCGAAAGTCAAAGTTAGGTCAAAATCATCCCAAAATGACATTTTTCATGTTTCTACATCAAACCCAAGCTACTCTGGTGATTTTTGTCAACTTTGACCTAGTTTGACTAAGTTTGACTTTTAAAGGCACCAAAAACCCTAATTTTGATCTAACCATTTTAAATAAAATAGGTTGGGACTAGTGCCATTATGAAGATTATCAAATTTTGTTTCTAACGACTATTCATGGGTCGAAATAGGAGTTAAAACAGTTGAGATATCTAGAAAACCGTGAAAAGTGCATTAATACACTTCTTGAGGCCATAACTTTTTATTCGGCCGTGGTTTTCAATTCCTTTAGTGTTCTAGAAACTAGACATCCAGAGCTTTCCAGGGACACCGAGTTCAGCTCAATCCGAGTCTGGGAATGCCTTTAAATATGTGTCTAAAGTTGAACCAAGAAAAGGCCAAAATTGCTGATGTCAGCAAGGTGGCCGGTGGCCCTTCAAGGTGTGCTGGCAGCTAAAGGGTAACTTTTTCACTATAAATGACCCCTGACCCCTCATTTTGTAAAAAAAAAAAAAAAAAGATTTTTTTGGTAGTTTTGGGCAGATTCTCTCTCTCTTCTCTCTTTAACTTCTTTCCCAAACACATCAAAATACATCTAAACACATCAAAACACCTTCAAACACCTTAGATTCTCATCTTTTCTCTACAATCTCCAAGGTATTTTTCTTGGACCCAATCTTTCTCTCCTTGGTTCCATACCTTAGATTTGAGGTTTAGGGGTGTGGGTGTATCTTTTTAGCTACAATCCACACCCCTTTCTCTTTATAGCTTTTCCTAGCTTCTTTTCTGCTAATAATATGCTTTATTTGCTTTTCCTAGCATGTTCTTATTTCCTAGCATGTCTTTATAGTTTTTATAGTATGTTTTCTTGCTTTTGCCATGATTTATTGCTTTGATGTTGTTCGTCTAGCCTTCTTAGGCTAGGATATGTCTACTTTTCATGTTTGTGCTTAGATCCACATGATTTTAGGCTCCTTGCCATGTTTATGCTTAGATCTACATGTTTGTGCTTAGATCTATGTGTTTATGTGCTCCGTGCCATGCTTGTCTGCTTAGATCTATGTTGGTTGCCATTTCATGTGCTACTTTAGCCCTTTTTGTCTCTTGATATCTCTCTTTCTTACTTTTTGGCCCTTCCGGTGAGGCGTAGATCTAGATCGTGTGGTCTAGGCCTACATCTGCACACCTAGGCCTATATTAAAGGATTTGGATAATTTCTTTTATGCATGTCTATGTTTGCTTGCTTGCTTCTATGCTTTACCTACATGTTAGCCTCTCTAGATCTAGGCTTTGCTATGCTTTGTGCCCTCTGTGGGCTTGTGCTTGTGCGGTTACATCCATCCCTCCTAGGGTTATTTTTGGATGTAACCACTTGTGAGATACACCTCCGTGGTGTCGGTGTGCTTGCTATACACCTTTCTCCACTTCGTGCGATGTTGATATGCTTGCCTTGCTTGCTTTGCACCACCTGTTTGGCTTTCTTTGCTTCTTTGCATCTTGCACGCTTGCCTACATGTTCATGCATAAGTTTATGTGTCGTCCATACTCTAGTCCAATGGAACTATGGACACTCGATCCAAACCTACATTTGTCCTCCTAGGACATCCCCTTTTGTTTAATTACATGTTTGTTTGCCTCTTCATGTGCTTCACATATTTGTTTGCCCCCATTTGGCATCTTTTCCTAACTTGTCTTCAGCATGATTTTCCTTTCATTTGTCTCTTTACATGTCTGCTAGCTTGTATCTTTTGTCTTTGCATGTACACACATGGAGCGAGGGTGTGACCTCCTAGGCACAAGCAAAAAGGGTAAGGATGCAAGCAAGAGGATGCAAGTCCACAAAGGGCAACGTTCAGTAGATTAGGGCTCCAGAGCGGTCTTCTCTTTCCTTCTCCCTAAGCGTCTTCTCTAGAGCATCTATTAGGGTCCCCCTTCATGTACCCCCATTTATTTTCTTGTTCCTTGCTTGGGCCACGTTCCCTGGGAATGGCAATGTTTGTTTTACATTTCTTGTACCTTGCTAAGCCATACCCTTGGACGTTGGCAATGTCAGGTTTACTTTCCTGCTCTGTGTCATAGCATTATGCATGATGCATGTATATATATTGTAAGGTTGAATTTAATCAACCATCTTGTTGGCTTTATTTCGTGCCAATTTGCTTGTAATTTAAGCACTTAGTAACCCTGTATTTAGGTGGGATTATTGTAACGGTAGTGTGTGAGAAGATGTGAAGAAAAGCTCAAGTATGTGCAAGATGACAGAGTTTCGCAGCTAGGACTCGCGGCTGACTCACGACTGGCAAGCTGCCAACTGCAGGCACGTGAGATGCACACATGGGGAGCTGAAGGGTCGCGCCAGCTGTCGCACTATAGGACAAAAGTCCCAGGCTGGCCAGGCCGTTATGTCGCGGCTTGAACTCGCGACTCAGACCAGTCGCGATGCCAAGTCGCCAATTAGCCTTGTATGGCAAAAACTGACTCTTCGCATTCCTTTCTCACCCCACTATATATAGAACCTTAAACCCACCAAATGTCTTGAGCTTCTAGAGAGAATTTTGTGAGAGAAACCCTAGAGAAAAACAAGATTGACTCATCCCCAATCTTTACCTTAGAGACTCTACAAATTCCTCTTCTCTCTTCTTCTCCATTGTCATACCCTTGAGAGGACTTTCTACCAAATCCTTATCTCATCACACCCACGTCTGTGAGAAGGTTTATTTGGTGCTGTTGGGAAGCAGTTAGGAAGGATCCAATCTACATTGGTTGATGCTATGGTCTAGTAGCAGAATTCAGAAGCTAAAGAAGAAATAGGTTTGGCGTAACCTCGTTGGAGCAAGAAGCTTGGAGGGCTTAGGTACTTGGGTAGATTAGGCTTGGAGGGTCTTCTGTTGTTCATATATCCCAACTACATTCTTTAGTGGATTATTCACCGCTTGGAGGGCGGCGGAGAGGTTTTACGTCGAGGGCTTCAGTTTCCTCTTCGATAACACATCGTGTGTTGTCCGTGTGTTTGCATCTTCCCTTCCTTTATATTTGCCTTATATTTACTGCCGTGGATGTGTTTATATTTGGCTTAGATTGTTTATCAATTCTGTGTTTGGCTTATTTTCATGTTCCGTACGTTAATCGTTTGATATTAAGCCTGAATTGATATTTTTGTAATTGGGGTCAAAACGTTCAAGGGTGTTTCATACCCATTTTGAACATTCATATATATATATCTGCCTACGTGTGTATGGGTGATTGTGCACTTTGTATGATGGACACTCGTGGCTATGTGAGCAACCCTCTTTAGTCATGAAAGCTCTTGACCTTGTAGTGTAGGTATGCACTCAAGGCACATATGCATATTCATGCTATATTGTGTGCACGATCATCGCAGTGTGATTGTCTTGATCCATGTCACCATGTGACATTGGTTTCCCCGTGTATGCAACACATGTCAAAATGTTTAACACTTTGGAGGGCTTCGGCTCGTCAAGTGCAAGCATGTCGATACACATCGTATACACTGACGCAAAACCTTGCCGGTGCGCTATAGCGCAACAAACGTGAAACTCTGCTAGATTTTCACCGTGAAAATAGGGCATCCCCATTGCCGTATTCTCACATCGAAAGCTTGGTGAGAATAGTGTTTGGCATGGTATGACGCATCCAAGGTGAAGCGCTACTGAATTTTCACCATGAAAATAAGGCGAAATGCTGCCAAATTTTCGCCGTGGAAATTTGGCAATAACTTCAAACACACTTGGAAAGCATTGATCGGGACCACACCCGTTATGAAACCAAATCTCAAAAACCCGACATATTTAAAGCCCCGAAAGCTAATGCCAATAGCTTGCTTTCAACTGCCAATGTCCTTAAATTATGATTTTACCAAAACAAAGGACTGTCTTTGAATAGGCATTGTGGGGTGCCTAACACCTTCCCCATACGTAACTAGACTTCTGAACTCAAGAATTAAGACATTTTGCCTATCCATATTAGATTAGGAGAAATGCCTTTTTCTTAACCTAGGCATGAGAGACTAGGAAAATTTAGGGCGCTCTTGGAAAAGGGGTTAGGTATCGGCACCTTCCCTTTTCAGGATTTTTTTATGGAGTCGCCACTTATTTATTTTTTTTTTTTAAAATAAGAAAAAAAAATTACAAATTCACATGTCCAAAGTACCTCAATTTCATTAATGGATTATACAAATACAACTTGGTAGAATATCTTTACGAGGCTTTGATCCTAGATACAATTTATGTAAAAAAATACAAAGCTTTGGTCCTAGATACAATCTACCAAAAATAAAATATAGCACTAGTTCTACTAACCTAAAATTCTAAGGTTCGGGGGTTTGGTTATAGGATGGGAAGGTGTTAGGCACCCACATTACCCAGACAGAGTCTGGTCTTCTAGACTTTAAATGATCGTTAAATACCCATATTTCAAAGTATAAAATGATATGTAAGAAATGTTATGTTAAATCCTAGATCTAGGGTTAAACTTCTATTCAAGAACCTTAGATCTACCATTTATTTTGTGTAAAAATTTGATGAGAATGATTAATGAAAAATTTAAATTTTTTTATTTCCATAAAAGAAAAATAATGGATTTTTAATAAAAATTCAGATTTGGTTGGGATTTTTAAATAAAGGAAAAACGGATTTTTCTTTTATGAACACCAATTTTTATGAAAGAAAAACATATCTGGTTTTTTTACTTAAAAAACAATCAGATTTTTATTTGGAAAAAAATACAGATTTGGTTTTTTACTTAAAAAACAGTTGGATTTTTATTTGGACAAATACAGATCAAATTTTATCAATAAAATTTAGATCGGACTTTATAAATAAAATTCAGATAAGATTTTATCAATAAAATTTAGATCAAACTTTATGAATAAAATTCAGATTTGGTTTTACTTTGAAAAAGAAACGAAGAGAAAAATACAGATCTAACTTTAATTTTTTTTTTTAAATGGAGAAAATTTGCAAATTTGATTTTAGTTTAAGAAAAACACAAAGAAAAATTGTAGATCTAAAATTCTAGGGAAAGATTCAACCCTAGATCTAGACATGCTTATCAATTAATCATGTGAAATTTTTTGAAAACAAAAGAAAACATGTGATAACATATGAGAAATATGGTTATTTAAACACAAAAAAACATCATATCCATGGAAACTAAAACATATATGAAAGCCTGTTATGGAAACAAAGTTAGAGTAATACCTAATACCTACATGAACTTAATCCTCAAGGAGAGGGTTCTTCAAAGAGAAACAATTTTTTTAACGATTTAAGTGAAGCCTCTTAACAAAAAAAAAAAAAAAAAATTCCTAAAGCCGGGCTTCCAGAACTTCTTTAACATAAGGGGAAGAGAGAAGTCAGAAAATGGGGCCCTAATTTTTTATTTAAATTCTGTATTTATAGAGGTTTGGTGCTTAAAAAATAAGCTGGGTTGGATCAGATACAAATTAGGTGCATTCTTATCCCTAAAAATTTGAAATGGATATGTTTTATCTTGATATGAACATTTTTGGGCCGGGTCTCGAAGTTGTGCCAATCGGCACTCCTAGAGTGCCGATCAGCCCTCTCAAGTGTCGAGCCCAATTCCCAATTTTGGTTCACTCTAGACTCTTTTTGAGGGATTTTTTTGAGTTGGGAATTGCACCTAGATGAATTTTTAACTCGAATTCTAAAATTAATCCCCTTTATTTTGATAATTAGGTCCTTAAAACAATAATTATCTAATAGGTAAATATTCTAAAAAGTCTTAATTATCTTCAATTCCCTTGTTATCTAATTATCCATTTTATTCCTATGCAACCAAGTTTATTTCTGATAAAAACCTACAACCAATCACACAATTATTTAATTAATTTTAATTGTTTAACCAATCAGAATTAATTTCAATTAATCACATGTGATCGGTTTCACCTCCATACAATGCATGCATACCGTGAACATTTGATCTTGTGATATCTTTCAATCCGATGGTTCGATTTAGGAATCAAGCATACTGTCACACAACCGTTAGAATCTCAAGATCATTTTTATGATATGCAATGAATAATTTAATGCATGTAATGCAACAATGATTTTTGGGTATTTGAAATGGTCATTTTAGTCATCTTCCAAAATTAAATTATGGGTGCAAAATCGAGTGTCTACACTAAGATTGGTAATAAAATCAAATAAAGTCAAGTGACCAATCACACTTTAGAAAAAACCCAATGATTGGTGGAGGCTTCACTTACCCTTAAATGGAGTTGCCAGTTAAATTAGGCCTAGGAACCATATATATAGTGCCCTTGTGGAAAGACTGATCTTTACTAGAGCACATGTCTGAAGTTTAGATATGAGGATGGAAAGGTGTTAGGCCCCCAACCCCACCCGACCCATAGGTCAGCCTCCACTCGTTGTGTGCCAAATCCTAGTCCCATCAAAGGGTCTTCTAACATGTTATTTTAAACTCACACACACTCTAAACATGGATCTAAAGCAAACAATGAAAATAGCTTAATTTTGCATATTTTATATCATTATTAGAAAGTATTATCATATATGTTTTGAGTTTTTCATGCATTTTATAGTTGGTTTTGGAATAATTCTAAATAATCAATTTTGTGCTTAATTGAATTTTAATGCGTGAATTTGTCTTTTGTAGGATAATGAAATTAAATAATTAGATTTGTGCAAAGAAGAAAACTAATGGACTTTACTTTTACAAGGGCCATGATAAAGTCAAAGAAAGCCAAACCAATTAAATTCAAGTCCAATTAGAGCAAGGAATCAAAAGAAATTTGCACCAAATCCAAGTCCAATTCAGATTAGGATTCCAGCCTGCACACCAGTTAGTATTTGGAGCATAACTTTTGGCTCAGATGTTCAATCGAGATTATTCAAGTTGAGATCGAAAACTAACTTAAAGGTCTACAACTTTGTAGTTTACCAAAAGTCATAATTCTGAAGTTAAATGGGCAAAAAACGTCGGTTAAGTGAAGCCTAAAAACCTGAGATTTTCTCCAAACGGGAATTCAACTTGTAATAGGATTCCTTGACCTATTTAAAGGCTCTTTTGGGCAAAATTCAGGGGAGAGCTTCCGTAGAACATAATTTAGGTTTTCTTAAAGGTTCTTTACAGTTTTTAGAGTTTTATTTGTGTTATGACTTGCTAGAAGCCTTGCTAAGGCAATGGGTGAAACCCAACCGTTTATTGGTATGTTCTTAACAATTATTTATTGGTTTTAATGCTTATGTTATTTTGTTTTTGATTGATTTACTCATCTAAAAATTTTTTTAGTTCTATATAATTCTTTGATTTATCATAGACTCCGGGAACGTTAAATGCTTAGTTTTCCCTGCGAACTAATTCACTAGTTTTGTTTTGCCTAAAATCAATCAATTTCATGAAACTTCCTTAGACAATTAATTCCTAAGTTCTTATTGTTAAACCATCCGACTAAGATCATCCTTTGTATGAATTTTAGTTGAGTTATAAAATAAATATTGTTAAGACTACCAATAGATGTGTCGTGTGTGGATCCCTAAACCTTAGTGCCTTAATATATTGTTATTTTCTCTCAATTTAAATTACCTTTACAAAACCATCAAAAATATCTTCAATTAAACTGTACTATTTTAGTTTTATTCTCTTGTGTTTTGCTAATCAATTCCCTTTTCCCTGTGGATTCGACCTCGGACTTACTGAGTTATTATTTCACAACAATCTTGCACTTGAGAGCATTATTTAAGTTGCAGCAAGTTTTTGGCGCCGCTGCCGGGGATTAGGCGATTAGAGAAGTGTTCCACTTCGTTTGGAGAGGTTTTCGGCATTAAATTTCTTCACATATTTGGTAATATCTCTCCAACTCTTTTCTTTTTAAGTAGTTTAGTTTTCCTTTAGAGTTTTTCTTTTATTTTTTACTTCTTTTTATTGTTAAAGGTATTTTTTTTTTCTTTTTCTTTCTTGCTTTACTATTGCATGCGTGTTTGGTGTCATGATAGTGATAATCACTTGGTTAGAATTTAGTCTAATAATTTGTTTAGCAATTTATCTGATTCTTTCACACATTCTTACACACTTGATATCATGGTAGACTTAGAGAGTAACCATGGGGATGAGAATATTTTAAATAATGATAACTTCCATGCTCACCAACCCATTAAAACTCTCAGGGTTTATTTGCAACCTACTAGGAGTAGTGCACCATCATGCATCATTTTTCCAACTAATGCATACAATTTTAATTTTAAGCCCAGTATGATTTCATTGCTTCCTAAATTTCATGGCTTAGATTCTAAAAATCCTACCTACACTTTAAGGAATTTGAGGAGGTAAGTTCTACCTTCCAAGACCAATCATGTAATGAAGAGACCATTAGGTTGAAGATGTTCCCTTTTTCTCTTAAGACAAGGCAAAAACTTGGCTTAATTCTTTGAGACCTAGGTCAATTGGTACTTGGCAAGAGATGCAAAATGAGTTTTAAAAGAAATTTTTTCCAATTCATAGGACTAATGCACTTAAAAGACAAATAATGAATTTTTCACAAAAAGATAGTGAGACATTTTATAAATGTTGGGAAAGATTTAAAGATTTTTTTAATGCTTATCCACGTCATGGCTATGCAACTTGGCGTAGAATTAGTTTTTTTTATGAAAATTTAACTCCAAAGATGTGCCAATTTGTAGAGATGATGTGCAATGGAGAGTTTTTGAATAAAAATCCTGATGAGGCTTTTGATTATTTTGATCTCTTAGCTGAGAATGCCTAATCTTGGGATACCACTGATACCTCAGATAGGTCTAGAGCATCCATCAACCACTCTAAGGGTG
The DNA here is from genome assembly GCA_023736055.1 of Quercus glauca. Taxonomy (NCBI): domain Eukaryota; kingdom Viridiplantae; phylum Streptophyta; class Magnoliopsida; order Fagales; family Fagaceae; genus Quercus; species Quercus glauca. The sequence goes on along the minus strand of CM043319.1, from coordinate 5,986,628 downwards.
GTAAGTACCAATTTAGGGAAGATGATGACCTTAGTGCTAGGGTGGCTAGTCTAAATAGGAAGCTTGAAGCCATGGAATTAAGGAAGGTCAATGGAATCAATACTGTGCCTAAAATTGATGAAGTTTGTAGAATTTGTGAGACCTTGGAACACCCTTCCAATGAATGCCTTACAATTCCAGTTTTCAAAAAGAGGTGTTGCATGATCAAGCAAATGCTATGAACATGGTGAAAAAATCATACCCTTCCCCCTATTTAGAGACATACAATTTAGGGTGGAGGAATCACCCAAATTTTAGTTGGAGGAATGATAATGTGGTTGCGCCTCCTACACATGGTTCTTCAAATTTTGTTCCCTATAATCCCTCTCCAAAGAAGAGTCTTGAGGACACCTTGCAACAATTCATGCAAACTCAATCCACCATTAATAATCAAAACTCACAAGCCATAAATGACATTAGGAGCACTCTCACTAAATTGACCACATCATTGCCTATATAATTTCAAAATTGGGGCATATTGCTAAATTTTTTAAAAATTAAGGGCAAAAGGCCAGAATGTCTAACCTTAATGTATATAAGAAGGCATTTTTTATTGAACAAGTTAGTGCAATAATTCAAAACAATAGACCTCCTAAGTTCAAAGATCCAGGTTGTCCCACTATTTCATGTGTGATTGGTAATTCAAAAATAGAGAAAGCTTTGCTTGATCTTGGGGCAAGTATGAATCTTTTGCCATATTCATGTGAGCAATTAGGTCTAGGCAAGTTAAAACCCGCTTCCATAATTTTACAACTTGCCGATCGATCTATGATTTTTCCAAAGGGTGTTGTTGACGATGTTTTGGTTCAAGTGGACAAATTTTTTTTTTCTGTTGACTTTTTTATTTTAGACATGCATCCTGTTTCTAATGCTAACTCTCAAATATCCGTGATTTTAAGACGCCCATTTCTTGCAACGTCTAATGCATTGATAAATTGTGGAAGTGGAGTCTTAAAATTATCTTTTGGGAATCTGACCCTTGAGCTTAATATTTTTAATACTTGTAATCAACCTAGGGATGAAGAGGATGTGCATGTAGTTGACTTAATTGAAACATTTGTTCAAGAAAAATTCAACAAAACATGTTTTTCAGATCCATTAGAAGCTTGTCTAGTCAATTCATGTGATTTTAATTTTGATGAGAATTTTGAAATTGCATACATTCATTGTCTCTTGGAATCTGCACAGGAATTGGAAGCGAGCAAGTGGAAATTGAAATATGAAGAGTGCCACCTTGTGAGACAAAGTTGTTGCCATTTAGTGAGCAAGTACCTAAATGGGAGTTGAAGCCCTGGCCAAATGATCTCAAGTATGCTTTTCTAGGAACCAATGAGACTTTTCCTATGGTAATATCTTCTGAACTTGACTCCTTGCAAGAATGCAAGTTACTAAATGTTTTGACTAAATATAAGGGTGTCATAGGAAGAAACATGGCTAACATAAAAGGACTTATTCCATTGGTTTGTACTCATAGGATTTATTTAAAGGACAATGACAAACCATCTAGGGAGACTAAACAAATTTTGGAAAAGACTGTTAACCCAAATAGTAAAGATTGGTCTATAAGGTTGAATGATGCACTTTGGGCGTACTGCACTGCCTATAAAAATATTCTTGGTATGTCTCCCTATAGACTTGTTTATGGTAAAGCTTGTCACTTGCTTGTGGAATTGAAACATAAATCATATTGGGCAATAAAGATGTTTAACTTTAACTTAGACAAGGCTAATTCATTGAGAAAATTGCAATTGAATGAGTTGGAAGAAATTCGGCGTGATGCATATGAGAATTCTAGGTTCTAAAGAAAGAATGAAGGTTTTTCATGACAAACACATTTTAAGGAAATCTTTTGACCCATCTCAAAAAGTTCTTTTGTATAATTCTGGGTTACATTTGTTCCCCGGAATTTTGAGGTCTAGATGGACTGGACCTTTCATTGTTAAAAATCTTTTCCCCCATGGTGCCATAGAAATTGAAAATCCTAAGAATGGTAACATATTTATGGTGAATGGACAACGCCTTAAGCCATTTCTTGAGAATTTTTCACAAGAGGAGGAATCCATTAACTTGGAGGATCCCATTTATCAAGACTTGCCAAGCAATTAGCATTAGTGTTTGTGTCATATTTTAGATTTTTTTTCTTTTTATTATTTTTGTTATTTTGCTTTCTAACCCCTTTTTGCAAGTGTTAAAGTTTTTTTTTTGTTCATTTATGTTCTTCTCTTCAAGGTACTTTCTGTAATCTCTACTCTTTATTGTTTTTCTTTGTTATAATTAAGGACAATGTAAGTTTTAGGTTTGGGGGAGGAACTTGAGTTGATTTGCATTTGGTTTTATTTTATGTTAATTTTTTTTTTTTGACTTGTTTTTAGTGATTTTTGTTCTTGTTCTTGTTTTTAGTCCAATTTTCGAAAAAGAAAAAAAAAAGAAAAAAAAAAAAAAAAGAAGTGTTGCTTTAGCAAAAGTTTTGAGTCAAAGTTCTTTATACTACTTCTATCTAAAGAATTTCACTGTTTTTCACATGCACTTTAGCCACATGAACATGTTTCTTGGTTGAGAGATAGAGATGACTTTGAAAATTTTGAAAATAAAATGTAGAGACTATAACCCAAGTGAGTTCTTAAGCCATTCATTTTTTTAGAGGATTATTTTCTTTTGATCTCATTTTTCATTTGGAAGCACATAACTTTGTTGTTGCATAGTCTCATTATTCTTTGTTTGGTCGAATGCTAAGAATTCATCAATTTTATGCCACACTTAAATATGTTAAAGTCATGGATTTTGAAGAACTATCACAATCCTTAAAAGATGATTTTAGGCCATCTTTGTTAATTTTAACCTTTATTATTTTCTTTCTTGATACATTATCGCTCGTCACCCATTTGAGCCTATTATTTTAGCCATTCTTTCTCAAACCCTTTCCTAAAGTATTCCAAGAATGAATGCAATCAAATTGTCTTATTGTGGTAAATTTGTGGTGAAATAGTGGCCAAAATCGGCAAATGTCCTTTTCGCGCAAAATATACAGTGTTTTGCCCCATTTCCCAAACTAATTAGAGAAATACCCCTCTTTTGAAACTCGATTTTCTCAAAATCGAGTTAAAAAAAAATTTTCTAGAGCCCTATAGTGGCATTTTAAGGAGCCTATAATGACGTTTTAAGGACCTATAGTGGTGTTTTGGAACTCGAGCTCTATGAACTCGAGTTATAGGTAAGTTTTTTATTTTTTTATTTTACCTATAACTTGAGTTCATGGAGCTCGAGTTCCAAAACGCCACTATAGGCTCCTTAAAACGTCACTATAGGCTCCTTAAAACACCACTATAAGGCTTAACTCAATTTTGAGAAAATCGAGTTTTAAAAGAGGGACATTTCCCTAATTAGTTTGGGAAAGGGGGCAAAACGCTGTATATTTTACGCGAAAAGGGCATTTGCCCATTTTCTCCTGAAATAGTTGGAAGAAAAGGAGGACTCACTCAAAAAAAAAAAAAAAAAAAAAAGTCATAAACAGAAAAGGAAAAATGTTGGGAAAAAAAAAAAATGAACGTGAAAGAGGAAGAAATAGAGAATGAATTTGTTGATGAAATTTTGAAGAAAAAAGAAAGAAAGTGAAAGTGCAATATTCAAGAAACTTGAGAGGATAAAGCAATTGTCATATACTCAAAATAAGTGCTCTCTCTAATTATTCTTGGGAACACTTTTTATTTTTACCTATACCCTTTGTTCTAAATTCCTTCTCTTTACCCTACATTACGTCCCAATGAAAGTCCTATTTGATCTTGAGGAAGGTATGGTTTGGATCTTGACAGGACTAATCAATGTGTGTGGTGTAATATTCTTAGTGTTTGGCATCCTTTCATGAGACTAAAAATGTCCTTTATTTTGCTTCATTGTTCTTCATCTTATTTATATGTGAGATATTAGTCTTTATTCTACGTTATTCTGCTCACATATGTTTGAGAGTGTTACACCCTTTTTGGAGTGATTTTATTTGTTGAGTGTTAACAACTGTAAGATTTGAGTTGAAGCATAACTTTGGATAGAAATTCAAGCCATATTTTATCTTAAGACTAAGGTTGTGTTTGTGTTGGCTAAACTATTCACACCCTAAGTATTGGTGGCATGTGGAATATCTTTGGTGGTTGTTAGTGTTTTGACCTTTGATTAACTATTTCTACTAAAGTAATAATTTTTTGTTATTTTGTGTCTTTGTCTCGAGTCGCTTAAATTGCTAGGGACTAGCAATGAGCTGGTTGGCGATTGTGATAATAGTTTAATTTTGCATATTTTATATCATTATTAGAAAGTATTATCATACTTATTTTGACTTATTTATGCATTTTATAGTTGGTTTTGGAATAATGCTAAATAATCAATTTTGTGCTTAATTGAATTTTAATGCGTGAATTTGCCTTTTGTAGGATAATGAAATTAAATAATTGGATTTGTGCAAAGAAGAAAACTAATGGACTTTACTTTTACAAGGGCCATGATGAAGTTAAAGAATGCCAACCCAATTAAATTCAAGTCCAATTGGAGCAAGGAATCAAAAGAAATTGCACCAAATCCAAGTCCAATTCAGATTAGGATTCCAGCCTGAGTACCAGTTAGTATTTGGAGCGTAACTTTTGGCCTAGATGTCCAATTGAGATGATTCAAGTTGGGCTGGAAAGCTAACTTAAAGCGATACAACGTTTTAGTTTACCAAAAGTCCGAATTATGAAGTTAAATGGGCCGAAAGTGTTGGTTAACTGATGCCCAAAAACCTGGGATTTTCTACTAACAGGAATTCAACTTGTAATAGGATTCATTGACCTATTTAAAGGCTCTTTATGGCGAAATTCAGGGGAGAGCTGCCGTAAAACATAATTTAGGTTTTCTTAAAGGTCCTTTACAGTTTTTAGAGTTTTATTTGTATTATGACTTGCTAGAAGCCTTGCTAAGGTAAGGGGTAAAACCCAACCGTTTATTGATATGTTTTTAACACTTATTTATTAGTTTTAATGCTTATGTTATTATTTTTTTGATTGATTTACTCATCTAAAAAAGTGTTTAGTTTTGTATAATTCTTTGATTTATAGTAGGCTCCGGACACGTTAAATGCTTAGTATTCCCTATGAACTAATTCACTAGTTTTGCTTTACCTAAAATCAATCAATTTCATGAAACTACCTTAGACAATTAATTCCTGAGTTCTTATAGTGATCATAAAGGGGTGTTAGGCAACTCCCAAATGATGTGGGATTCTCTCGACATGAATTTATGTCCAAAAACTTTTCTTATAGGTATTCTGAAACCCTAAATGCGTGCGCATTCTCGGGGCATATATGTGCATGCTTAGTGTATGCGTACGCATACTTAAGGCATACGTGCGCATACGCATGTGTGTGTGCGCATGCCTAGGATTTCCCTACATATTTTCTTTACCAAAATTATCCTTCAAGTCAAAGTTTACAAGATTGGGCCCTAAATCAACCATGGGCCTCTGAGTGATGTTGTCATTGGGGAATGGGGGCTTGGGTTGTAAAGGGTATAAAATGAGGTGTCTACACTCGCCCAACATGAAGGCCCTCACGTAGGGCACAAAGTCCTCTTCCTTGGAGGGAGTTGCCTCAGCATCAGCAGGGGAGTCCTCCGTGGAAGGGGGTTGCACCGCAGAGCTGGGGGTCCCGGTATCTCCTTTCTGATGTTTTCTCCCCACCCAAGATCCTAAAGAAGGAACAATAGCTAGGGGACTGATTGGAAGAGTTATGGCGATTTGAGTCTAAGCAGCTGAGAGGGGAGTCTAGCCCGAGGTAGCTTAAGGCCTGACTAATACTTGGCTGAAGGATATGGTGGTCCTTTGATATGATATATCTAAGGGAACGCCTTCAACCACAGTGGCGATCTTGGTCTCAGTCTCGATCTCTGAATTTCCTCTTCTTCTCCGTGGTTGAGCAATTGGGATGGCTACAATGATACCAAGGTCTTTGGGAGTAAAGGGAGGAGGAAAGATGCTTCACCACTTAGAATTAGTCCTCTGTTCAATCTAGATGGCAAAGAGGACGTATCCACGGACGCAGACGTCAATAAATGGCAACAGCAGATCTCCGAGCTTGATTGCCTTGAAAGCCTTCTAGAAGCACCAATACGCGGGATTATACCCGAGAATGAGGTGAGCAGCCCTCAGTTGGCCTTTGAACATGTAGATTAGGGACCTCAGTATCCTATTAAGGTCATTAGAGTTAATCAGCTATTTCCTCTTTTGGAAAGCATAGTCTTTTGAAAAAGATACGAAGAACAAAACGGGTTAATAGAAGAAGTGATATTGAAAAAAAAAATCAAGGAAAAAAACAATTAATCTAAAAGATCCTCCTACCCATCTGCTTTACCTGAGGATATTGGATAGGGAAGTCTATCGGGACACCAGTTGTCCGTGATTAATAGGTAATCTCCCTTTGTCTCTTTGTTTGAGTCTGGGAGGTAGGAAATCAGCCTCACCTCCCTGTGCTGGGACTTAAAGTAAAAGCTCGAAGTCCTACTATCTTGGAAACTATATATGTAATTAATGTCATGCTCGGTAAGATTAAGGCTGAGCCTCCTATTGAGCTCGGCTACTCTACTAACTACTCTAAAAATGTTGAGGGTTCATTAATCCGAGCAAACCTTAAAGTGCCTTAAAAAATTTATGAGGAGGTTGCTCATGGGAATCCTAACCCCTTCCTTTAAAAAATACTAGGGGAATGACCACTCTCCCTTCCCTTTTCACAAAATCTAATAGATCAAAAATGTATTGACCCCTTTGGCAAATTAATTAATTAATTATCCAAGTTAATTAATTAAGTCAATTTAACATACAATAGCGTGGTAGCACAAACAAATTACCAATTAAACTAAATGCAGTAGAAAATAAATTTGGCACAGTGATTTGTTTTTGAATGGGGGAAAACCTTTAAAGCAAAACCCCACCGGGTGAATTTAAGGTCACTACTCTTAAGAATCCACTATTATCAATCACAAGCAATTACAAGTAAAGGAATCCTAGTACCTTATACTAACTTACAGTTGAACACTTACCCCAATGCCTAATTGGACTTGTAGTAGTGACAATTTCTCCGTTCAATGCACAGCTCCAAGTATGTAACTAACCAATGATGCACGGATCCTAGTATGTGACTAACACACCAACTTGAGGAGGATGTTGGCTGCAAAGTTCTCCAGTTCATCAACATGAAGATCAAGAAGTTCCTTGGTCACAAAACCCTTGGTGTAAAGATGCAGTAGCTTCTACAAAGAAAGTAATGAACTAGGGCAAATTCTATCTCCAGTCACAATATAAGTGAATTCTGTTTTCAACACTTTGCATCACTTTTGTGACAGCCCTTAAAATAATCCTTATATATGTCTAGGGTTGTGAGAAAAAAAAAACCCTACACAAATACACTTGGATATTGTACACACAATTTTCGTAAAAGATAAATCACACGATCACGAAAATAATGTAACAAATAATCAATTTATATTTGATTGGTATATATGTGAGTACAATCCTCTGTATGAATCTTTACAATGAAAGAGTACAATAAATTCCTCTGATTTGATCTCCAAGAAACGTTACGATCCAAAGGGGCTATAAAGCTTGATCTTGAATCGTGCTTTGATGTCTCCAAGTTGAATGAATAGTTGAATGTGCTTGATTTGATGCGAGGGCCGTTGGCTTGATCTCGAACTTGATTCAAGGAGAATCCCCACTTTGATTTGAAGAAGTAGGAATAAGCCTTGATGAACAATGGAATTCTTGTTAACTTTAGAGATGACTCTCTATTTTGGCAGAGTGTCAGTAGTATTTTTCTCTCTGAGTGTTTTTCTTTTCTCATACGAGAAGCTCCTATTTATAGGCAACTCAATGATATTTAATTTGGAACTTTCTCTCAGCATTTATTAAGAGTTGAATTAGGAATTTAATTTGGCATTTCATTTAAAAAGAACTTTCCATATAGGTCTTTTCTTCTGACGCTGCCATATGGTTTTCTTCATTTGATGTTGCCACGTGGCTTGACTTCATTCATTAATCGTTCACGTCATCAATTTTGATCACAAATATTTTATCATGAACAATCGGGCGGTTGTGAATACATCATAAAAATTTGATGTCTACAAATGCCCCCACTTCAAGATTCGGCTTTGCGTCTTTTGGATGCAAGGAAGACGAGGCTTGAAGTATTTTATTAATCTCAATTTGGACTAAGTTCACGGAAATCAAGACTTTCATCCACGTACATGAAAGATTTAGATAGTTGACAGTTCATCCACGTGTAAGAAGGATTACAACTTTTTTTTTTTTTTTTTTTTTTAAGACAGTTGACACCTTGTGGGCTTGATTGCACAAGAGGGTTTTTTTTTTTTTTTTTTTTTAACCACAAGCCCACGTTGGTCTCCTTAGTAGAGTTAGTGTTGGAGTTGTCTTGCTCAGCAAGGGGGCTTTTTTTTTTTTTTTTTTGGAATACTGGGTTTCACTTTCACGGGCTTGGTCACACACAAGGGACTTCCCTTTGCAAGCCCACCTTAATTTTGTTAGACAGGTCGGTGCCGCGATTGTCTTGCTCGGCAAGCTTTTTTTTTTTTTTTTTTTTAGCCGCACCCTTACAAATTACGAGGGTTTCTTGTGAGTGCAATCCTCTATAAAATGTCTTGATGTTTTGCAGGCTAGAGGAGCTTGAGCGCCGTTCTTTTTTTTTTTTTTTTTTCAGGTTCTCTTTTCTTTTCTTTTCTCTTTTTTTTTTTTCTTCTTCAGCCGTAGCAAGCATCTTCTCTCTTTCTCATTCTTTCTTATGCTTGTCTTTGTATATACATATATATATATATATATATATTTTTTTTTTTGAACCCCTTGATTTACTCTGTGCAGGTCATAGAAGTTGGCACTGCGTGAGCCAAGGTCATAGAAGCTGTTACTGCGTGGACCAAGCCTCAGTTTCAAGTGAGTCTACCATCTTGCCCTTCTTATCTTGGCATCTGACGGATTCAAGCACAGCAATCCTCTTGCCTTCCTCAGACACGGGGTGTAAGCTTCAGCAGCGCATCCATTCCACTGCCCTTCGTCTCGTGACCATTGGTGTGAGTGCTTCATCTGCGCCACCTTCTCACTGCCTTCGTCTTGTGGCCATCAGTACGAGAGTTTCGTCGGTGCACCTTTCTGACTGCCTTCACCCTTGCCTTTGTAGTGCGAGAGCTTTGTCGGCATGTACTTCTACCATTGCGAGAGCTTCGTCAGTGCATCTTTCTGACTGCCTTCGTCTTACGGCCTTCAATAAGGGAGTTCCAGCAGTACACCCTTCTTACTGCCTTCATCTTGCGGCCTTCAACGCACTTTGGGTGCTCCAACTTCATCCTTAGCGGTTGCTTATGGCCATGACGCTTGTATTTTCTAGGCTTAAACAATTGGCGCGATGTCTTTCACACTCCCAAAAGCGAAGAATATATATTAGTTCTACGTGTTGTACTTGGTCACTACAAAATATTGGCTTGTCCATTGACCCCGCTTCCACAAGGGAGAACGCCCCACTTTCATGCTTTCTAATGTTTTGCATGTACAGTTTATGCCATATTATTGACACGTCCCAAGCCTTAAATTCACTAGAAGCATGGTAGCATATTTGTGCGCACATGATCTTTACACTTAATGGCCAACATGCATGCTTCCACTTGTCTTTTGTCTTTACATACATATATAGTTATTGCAACACGTACCTAAGATGCCCAAGCACTTGAATGTTGATATTGAATGAATATCTTGCTTGTAGTTTTGAATATTAATGCCATATGCTCTTCTTTATATTAAGCCATCATTGCACGTGCTCCTTTTCTCTTTTTTTTTTTTTTGTTATTATTTATTAGTAAAAAGTAGAATAAGGTATTCATCCTTTCCTATGGTTTGTTATCAAGTGATACAGGCTTGCCAACCCTTTGCTCGACTTGTGACTCTTCTACCTTTGCTCAAGTTGTGACCTCTACGAGCTTCGTCTTCTCCAAGTGGCTGCCTTCAAGTGTGCTTCATCATGGTCATCTTTTACGACTCATCGAGGACTCTCAATGATCAATCCGTCACTCTCTTGCGCTCTACGAATGAACCCCTGGAGAAAGGCGTCGTCTTGAAAGTCCATCCACTTGGTAGCAGTGTCCCTTCATCGTCTACCGCCATTCCTCATCCTCCGAGTCTATCTCAATGGTGGATCGAATCATCCCACAAACTACACGACCCGACTAGAAAGGATTCACATGTCGTTTCGAGGACGTTTACTTTGGCCTCCAACCTTCACTCAACCACGGATCACATCAGTCCATTTCCTCTCCTTGGTCGTCGGATAGGTGCGGGAGAAGTGCAATGGGCCTTACCTTCTTCCAAGACTCCTCCACTCCAATATAAGGGTGAGTTTTCCTACCTCCCTAAATATTGGGAGTGGCTAGAAGAAATATTGAGCCGCAATACTAAAGTCTTAAATGATACCGATCTTTACAAGCCATTACTTGCATCGTTATTCACATATGATCGGAACACCCATGTCCTGCAAGCCTTTCTAGAGTGCTGGTGCGCAACTACGAACACCTTGCACACGTCTGTAGGAGAGGTCTCCATCAGCTTATGGGACTTGCATTCAATCGGTGGGCTTCCCGTGTACAGCTCACTTTGCGAAGAGGTCGTTCCAAACTCGAAAGACATATCATCTCTCCCATCATGTTGTCGTCATCTATTTGCTGCCTTTCATCACCTGAGTCTTGAGCTTGGTGGTTCGCACTTGGTCACCACAGCCGTGTGGGTGAAGTTTTGGTTCCGCGGCGAGTCTAGATATCGAAAACCGCCGACTAGAAGGTCAATACAAAGAAAAGCAAGAGGCAAGCAATCTCATAACCCTTCTGGTAAAATCGATGCCCCCAGAATTCTGACTAAAGAAGACGAGGCTCCCTTCAATGTGCTCAAAGTGGAGAGAAGGCTTATAGAAGAGACTTGGTTAGCCGCTTTGATCTCGTGTTGGCTGTGTGAGTTCGCTCTTCCCGACGGGGGACCAAACTTAATCAGGCCTGGTGTTTTCAAGAGCTCAAGTGCGATGGCTCGTGGTAAGAGATATTGCCTTGCAGTCCCAGTCCTAGCCAACATTTATAGGGGCTTGAATGAAATTGTGTCTTCTAATACTCCTAGTAAATGCGATGCCACTTTTCCTGCACACTACTTGAATGCTTGGTTGGCTGAATACTTCAACACTCACTTTGAACTTGAAGGGTCTCGCTCCAAGGATGTTCAGCGCATGTTTAGATACTCCGGAGAAGGTGCAGCCAAGCATTATGACGAGGTTACAGCTCGTAAGCTATTTCGTGCAGTTAGTAACTTTAAGTTTCATCGCTTGGGCCTTTTTAAAGGCCATCGAGAGATTCTGGTGGATGATGACAAGCTACCTAGCTCTTATACAGATTACTTCATCAGCCAACGCTCTAGCTACTTGGCCTCTCGTTGCGGAAGTATATGTATAGTCGAACCATATAGCCCTCATCGCTTTGGTCGACAGTTCGGTTTCAATCAACACATCCCTGGGGAGCTTAATGAGGACTTTCGCACCGTCACCTTAGAGCAAGTAGTATGCTTCTGGCGTCGATGTCTTCGTCTTGCTACTGGTTCAAAGTTCTTGATCCTTGCCTGCCCATCTGAGCACGGGGCTTCGTGCACGAAGGACTATATGAATTGGTGGGCTAGAAGATTTGATGGTTTCTTTTCAAGTAGGGCCGAGCAACCGATTGGGGATGTTAACCCAAGCAAGATAAGACTCAAAATAAAACAGCCCAATGAAGTAGTTGAGCCTGTGAAGCGTCGAAGCGATGGGAAGCCCTCTTTTGGGATTTCGGAGGCTACCGATGAGTCTTTAGGAGGAGTGGGCGTGGACAAGGCACATTCTCCTAAACGTGGGCCTTCTTGCATAGTCTCAACACCTCAAGACATAGAGGTGACCAAAGGTAAGGATGCGTCAGATTCCGAGCGGAACAGTGGCAACTCAGATTCTCACTGGAGACGCAAAAGGCAGAGGGATAATCCCAGCAAGAATCTGGATCATGAGGGGGTCACCCAGGCGACTAATCATGGTGTCGACATGGATTCGCTTCCTGACCCTTCTGGTGGCAGTGCACAAGTGAGTCTTAATTCTCTTTTTGATGATTTTGATCTTGGACCCATTAAAGACCTTTATTTCCTTCACGATGACCTTGAAGCTATTTCTGGTATCCAAGAACTTTTTGAGAATGACAATCTTGGTATTCTCCCAATGCAGGATGATAATTATCCTTCGAAAAGAGCAGGAGAGAAGTGTACACCAGTTGCCACTAGCCCTTCTACGAGCGAGTTTTCCATTCAAGGTCCGACAGCCTTTGATTTGGCTACTAAGGAAATTGATCCATCACGTTCGGGGAAGACCAACGCCACTCTCTCTTCCGACCCTATTCACAAGCCCCCAAGGGACGTGACTCGAAATAAATCCCTCATGTGTAGTTCAAGCATCCCAGCCACTTCAACTGTCACAATGTTTGAACCTGATGATTTGATTTCGAAGGCCGATCGACAGCGTGCAAAAATGCTAGGAGGGGACCTAATTGAGAAGGTCGTCAAAACCCCTTTTACTCTTGTGACTTCATTTAGAGATGGAGTAGAGAAGATCCTTCAAGTCATCTCACAAATAAAAGTTGTGGATGCAACGCCTTTAAGAGAGCGTATTTCGAAATATATGGATGATGCAGACCGATATTCTTCCCTCCATCAAGTCCTTTCACAAGGCATCGCACCTGAAGAGAAGGAACGGAAGCTTTCTGATGCTCAGCGTCGTCTCGCTCTTGCCCTCGACTCGGAAGCCATTAAGATCAATCAGAAAGTTACAATCAAGGCGAACTTAGACAAGGCCTTAGCTAGAGAGATTGAATTGAAGAAGGAACTTGAGTCACTTTCAATGCAAAAGGCAGAGTTTACAGCGTCAAGCACCCTCTGTGATGCAGAGCTAGCCCAACAACAAGTGATCATTTCTCAAATCAAGGGGGAGGTTTCCAAGATTGAGGCTACTCCAACCTTAGAAGCTTCTGATGATGCAAAACTTAGAGAGCTACAAGGGTTACTAGTGACTAGCAAAGAGGAGTTGAGGCATTTAGATTGGATAGGTTAATCCCCCTCTTTTTTTTTATTTTTTATTTTTATTTTTTATCGATGTAGTCATTACAATGTAACGACACCTATCTCATTATTAATAAAGAGATTCATTTATTTCCAGATCATTGTTTGCTTCTTCTTCTTCTTCTTCTTTTTTTTTTTTTTTTTTTTTAGCGACTGTGCTTAGCAAGAGATGCTAGGCTGCCTACGTACCCAAAAGGGATCAAGTCATAACGTAGTTCAAAGGACTTATTATTATTTTTTTTCTTTTTAAGTACATATGTAACTGAACTTAGTAACGAATACCAAGCTGCCTACGTACCCAAAAGGGATCAAGTCATAACGTAGTTCAAGGAACTTAATATTATTTTTTTTTCTTTTTAAGTACATTTGTGACTGAACTTAGTAACGAATACCAAGCTGCCTACGTACCCAAAAGGGATAAAGTCATAACGTAGTTCAAAGGAGTAGTTTTTTTTTTTTTTTTTTTTTTTTTTTTTTGTCCCTAACTTTTGCCTTGGCCGCCTCTTTCAAGGTTTTCAACCTAGCGGGATTATTATTATTTTTATCTTTTATTATTATTATTATTATTATTATTATTATTATTTTGTCCCTAACTTTTTCCTAGGCCGCCTCTTTCAAGGTTTTCAACCTAGCGGGATTTTTTTTTTTTTTTGGTGGGCAGTTTAAGCTCTTACCAAGGAGCAACTTCAATACTTCATGCATAGTATCGCTTCAGGAACTTTGCATTTATGGGACCTACCCTCAGGCCATCTCCGTCGACTATCTTGTAAGCACCATTAGTGTAGACCTCCTGCACAACATAGGGGCCATCCCATTTTGATGTGAATTTGTTCCCAGTCTTGTGAGAGATGTTGATGGGTCTTCGCATTGCAAGTACTAGGTCCCCTACTTGGAAAGATCGAGGTCGGACTCTCTTGTTGAACGCTCGCGAAAGCCGCGCTTGGTAGCATTCAAGACGTTGTTGAGCTTCCAACCTCTTTTCATTAAGTGCTTCCAACTCTTCGAGTCTTAAACGCGCATTTTCTTCATTTGTGAGCCCTTCTTGGATAGCAATTCGAAGTGATGGAATTTGTCTCTCTAAAGGTAGGACTGCTTCGACACCATATACTAATGAATACGGAGTGGCTTGCGTGGGTGTCCTGTATGTTGTTCGGTATGCCCATAAAGCTTCTCCAATCTTTTCATGCCAATCCCTCTTCGAGCGCTCTACTACCTTTTTCAACAAATTGCAAAGCATCTTGTTGAAAGCCTCAGCAAGACCGTTGGCTGGCGCGTTATACATGGATGACTTGTATTGCTTGAACTTGAACTTCTCGCATAGTTGGGTCACCAAACTATTGTAGAATGGCTTACCGTTATCAGTGATGATATAGCGAGGGACACCATATCGATAGATCAAGTGAGTCCGGACGAGGTTCACCACATTTTCCTTCTTTACTTCCCTAAGAGGTATGGCTTCCGCCCATTTAGAAAAATAGTCGGTCGCAGCTAATATGTACAAGTGACCCCCTGACGACTTAGGCAATGGTCCTACAACATCGAGTCCCCATGCATCAAAAGGCCAGGATGCGACTGTAGGGTGCAGAGGCTCCGGCGGTTGGTGGATGTAGTTCGCATGAAGTTGGCATGCTTCACATGTCTTTGCATAGTCCATACAATCCTTGACCATGGTGGGCCAATAGTAACCCATTCGTTTTATCCAGTGGTACAATTTGGGGCCAGATTGGTGGGCACCACACACTCCCGAATGAGCTTCTTCCATGGCTTGATCACCTTCTTCCTTGCCAAGACATCGTAAGAATAAACCGTCGAAAGACCTCCTGTATAATGTGCCCTTGTAGTGTATAAAACGAGGCGCTCTTCGTCGTACCTCAGTCTTGTGGTGGGGATCTTCAGGTAGCTTACCATGTTCTAAGTAATCAATAAGGGGTTGACGCCAATCCTCATCCTCCACTATGGATATTGATATGGCATTCGTCGCACTCGCGCATTCTTCCGTGTAAGAGAGTACCCAACGGTTGTAGACAGAGACATTTGCCTTTTCACCCTCCGACAAAGCCAATGTGGTGGCTAGGTTGGCTAGAGCATCTGCCATCCTATTCTCGTTTCTGGGATATGCTCTAAGGAAACTCCATCGAACTTCTCAATTAGTTGCATAGCCATCTGAAAGTAAGGAATCAAACCCTCATGTTTAACTTCATAGCGTGTCAAAAGTTGATTGATTACCAACTTGGAATCGCCGTAGACTTCTAAGTATGAGATTTTCATATCGAGGGCCATTTGGAGGCCAGCAATAAGGGCTTGATACTCAGCAACGTTGTTTGAACATAGTTCACTAAGCACAAAGGCAAATGGTAACACTTGTTTCTGTGGTGACACGAAGACAACCCCAGCACCAGATTCCTCTTGTCGTGCGGCTCCATCAAAGAACATCATCCAAGGTGGGAGGACTTCGGTGTACAATACATCTTCATCTGGAAAATCATCTGAGAGTTCCCAATCTGCAGGAATGGGATGATCAGCGAGGAAATTTGCTAGGGCTTGCCCCTTGATGGCCTTTTGGGGCACATACACGATTTCAAACTCTTGAAAGGCCACAGCCCATTTTGCCAACCGTCCAGACATGATTGCCCTAGACAATACGTATTTTACTGGATCTATCTTTGCAACCAAGTGTATTATGTGTGCTTGCATGTAGTGCCTTAATTTTTGAATAGAGAAGAAAAGCGCAAGACACATCTTCTCTATTGGAGAATACCTTAATTCTACCCCAGTTAGCTTTCGACTAAGGTAATACAATGCTTTCTCTTTTTCTTCTTCATTTTTCTGAGCTAAGAGGGCCCCAAGTGATTGTTCTTGTGCAGCAATGTAGAGCACTAGAGGTTTTCCTGGCATGGGCACTCCTAAGACGGGTGGGTTAAGTAGATACCTTTTAATGCTCTCAAATGCATTCCTGCAAGCTTTATCCCATTCAAAGGTGGAATCTTTTCTCATCAATCAACTGAATGGTTGACACCGTCCTGCTAGATTCGATATAAAACGTCGAATATATGCAAGATGGCCTTGTAAGCTTCGAAGCTCTCGTAGGCTCTTTGGTTCAGGCATCCTTTGGATAGCATCTATTTTAGATTGATCCACTTCAATACCTCGATGTCGAACAATGAAGCCTAGAAACTTCCCAGACGTGACACCAAATGCGCATTTGAGAGGATTCATTTTGAGTTGATATTTCCTTAGTCGATTAAATACAGTGCGCAAGTCCTGTAAATGATCCCCTCTTTTCTTTGTCTTAACAACTAGATCGTCAACATAACATTGCACAATTTTGTGGAGTATGTCATCGAAAATTCGTTGCATTGCTCGTTGATATGTTGCACCGGCATTCTTGAGCCCAAAAGGCATCACCTTATAACAATAGATCCCCTTTGGAGTTCGAAAAGCAGTGAGCTCTTCATCCTCGGGTGCCATTCGAATTTGATTGTATCCTGATGAGCCATCCATGAATGATAATACTTCATGACCAATAGTCGCATCAACCATAAGCTCTGTATTTGGAAGTGGGAAGTCATCCTTTGGGCATGCTCTGTTCAAGTCCCAAAAATCAACACAAACTCGAATTTGTCCATTCTTCTTTTTTACAGGGACAATGTTTGCAATCCACCTTGGGAATTGTACTTCCCGGATGAATCCTGCCTGCTCAAGTTTGTTAACTTCTGCCTCAATTTGTGGGAGGAGCTCCGGTCGAAAGCGTCGTTGGGCCTGCTTAATTGGGCGCGCTCCTTGCTTTATTGCTAACCGGTGAACTGCAATTGTTGGGTCTAAACCTGGCATCTCCTTGTATGTCCAAGCGAACACATCTTTGTACTCCATTAAAAGCTCAAAGTATTTGCTCTCTTCCTCTGATGTCAAAAGCGAACTCACGTAGATTGGGCGAGGTTCCTCGTCAGTCCCTAAGTTTAATTCTTTGAGCTCATCTACAGTCGCTTGCCCCCCGTCCTCTATTGCCCGAGGAGCTTCATTTGGTTCATCGTCTGATGCATCTGATTCGGAATCAGTTTCCGCTGTCACGTGGTAAGAAGGGAGGACTAGTGTCTCGTGCTCATCCTTCCCATCGTCAACTTGCTTCTCGAGCTCTCGTGTGTGCACAATAGTCCGCCGCTTTACTTTTAGGGAGTTTCCTGTACTAACTTCTACAATCAACTCACGTTTCATGCGCGAAGGGATAAGGCTGTAAGCTTCAGTGCTCTTTCTCTTTTGTGGGCCACTTTTCTCCTCCTTAGGTCGTGGGGTGTTAGTTGAGCTACTCGTAGACCCAAGCCTATCAAATGCTGACTTACGTGTGTGTGAGGTTCCTTCCTTCGTAGGGAGAGAAATGATTAATCTATTGAAGACTGACTCACGAGGAGCAGATGTTCCTAGACGGTCAAATACAGAAGATCCTGACACAGGCTTCGGCTTCCCCTCCTCCTCAACTTCAAAGGTGATGTGTTGTGATGTTGCCTTTGTTCCTTTCCCTTTGGCCGAGATTCGAACTGGCTCTTGTGATGAATACCCCAGCCCGGTTCTAGGAATCTCGATCGCATAACCTTGTTGCTTCAGTTTGCTTTGGGTCGAATTAAGCCTATGTGACTTCTCTTCCACGTAATCCGAATAAAGTTGCCCCAATTGCGGAGGATTTTGGAAATCATAGCCTGAATTCGCTAAAAGTTTATACGCTTTAGGGTTAAAACCCTCTTCTGTTCTTCTGACTGGTAATGAATCTTCTTCAACAAGGTTATGTGTGGCTCTAGTGAAACCTTTGAGTGGGGGTTTTGTGGGCGCCACTTGGTCTAACTTCGATAATGGTAAGGTGAAATCACTTTTAAGGATAGCAATATCTTCTTCTTGAATAGACTTTTTGCACTTATCCTTTGTCTCCATTGTCAACCCGAATGGGGATTGCCCTTCCTTTCGTTTAGACGCGGGCACATATCGTAAGACCATGGGTGCCTCTTTCTTCTCTTCATGAAACTTCTGTCTTACTTCAGAGTTATGTTTCGGATCTTCCGCGAGGGGCTCACCTCCTTCCTTACATTTTTCCTTCTTCTTTTCCATAGACTCCTTTTGTGGTACATCGTAGGTTGTGTCGCAATCCAAGTAAAACTTGGCATCTGCAAAGTGAGATTCTGCCGCCGTAAACGGTTGCAAATCTGCTGTCACCACCTTTACTCGCTTGCCATCACAATACTTGAAGCATTGATGCAATGTAGAAGGTACAACACCATTCCCATGAATCCATGGTCGTCCTAACAACAGGTTATAAGAGGTCTTCGAATCGATAACATGGAAGAGAGGTCTTGCTTTCAACTCATCAATAGTCACATCTAACCGAATCATGCCAATTGCTCTTTGACCCTCTTAGTTGAAGCCTTGGATGACGAGTCTACTTTTGGATAACTCTTCCATGGATATGCCTAGGCGTCTCATTGTTCCTTTGGGCATTATGTTGACGGCAGACCCATCATCTATGAGGATGCGACTTACTCTTTCTCCTCGTGTGTAACCTGAGACAAAGAGTGGTCGATTGTGCGGTTTGGAGCCCAACAAGAGATCCTTATCGGCGAACGTCATCTTGTCACGACAATGAGCACATAAAGAAACCGCTTCTTCCGAGGCCTGGGTTTCACTTCCCTCTTCCTTGGCTACTTTGGTTTCTTCAAGGTTCACTTTCTCCTTTTCGGTGAAGTCTTCTTGACCATCAACATCATGGCAAGAGACCATGTAAGTGGTTGTCGTTAGGCCCTCTGTAAGAAAGCCTTTAGGGAAAAACTCATGCAGCGTGACTGACAAGGGGCCTTCCTTTTGTAATAACTCATTCGAACGAGCTCCCTTTCTTTGTTTCTTCGGACCATTTGTTTCCTTCCCCTTGGGAGCAATTTTTGAATCGCTTGCTTGAAGTTCCCTTCTCTTGTAAGGAACATAGGGTTTTGGATTACACTGTTTTCGAAGTCTCTTGTAGGTCACAAAAGTCCAACCCTCTTCGTCGCCTACCAATTCGTCATCGGCTCTATCATCATCTGGAGGACTGAAGCATGACATATGCATAGGCTCAAGCGTTCCAAATTGGATGTGCTTGCAATATGCCCTTGATGTTGATGGCAAGGTGGACTGCACTTTCGTTGGAGTTGGTGACTTCACAGAGATTGGGGATCCAACAGCGAACGTAGCATGATTTGCCTCAGCAGTTTCATCTAGGTCTAAAAGAATTTTACCCTCCTTTGCAAGCCTTAGGATAAGGTCCTTCAGAACAAAACATTTTTCCACAGGGTGACTTACAACTCGATGGTATACGCAGTATTTTGGGTCGTTGGTATGCCCCATTTCCTCCGGTCGCTTGCACTCTGGGAGTTTGATCACATTCTTCTCTAATAAGTTCTCGAGCATGCCTTGAACGTCAGCATCTGGAAACGGATACGTCTTTTCTTCCATCTCCTTTAAAGTCAATCGACGCTTCTCCCGCTCTTGCATTGGACCGGCCCTTTTCTCCATTCTCTTATTCTCTTTACTGGAGATCTTCACAGGCTCCACAGCAATGGCCATAGATTCCTTAACCATGGATCTGGAAGACTTATCCCCCCTCCTCATATCTTTCTTCTCTTTACGCTGCTGGTCAACAGGTAAACCCTTTTCTCCATGGCTAGACAGACTAAGCTCCATGTCATGGGCTTGGGTAGCAAGTTCCTCAAAGGTGTGAGGTTTGATTCCTTGGAGGATGTAAAGCAACCCCCAGTGCATACCTTGGATGCACATCGCCACTCCTGAAGACTCGGAAAGGCGATCTTTGCAGTCGAGACTCAATGAGCGCCAACGATTGATGTAGTCTACCACTGGTTCATCTTTCCATTGCTTCGTGTTGGTTAATTCCAGCATGCTTACGGTGCGTCGGGTACTGTAGAAACGGTTCAAGAATTCCCTTTCCATTTGCTCCCAACTATCAATGGACTCGGGTTCAAGATCCGTGTACCAATCAAAAGCATTTCCTCGAAGAGTACGCACAAATTGCTTCGTGAGCAAGTCTCCATCCGTACCAGCGTTATTGCAAGTCTCGATGAAATGAGCAATATGTTGCTTCGGATTCCCTTTCCCATCGAACTGTTGAAACTTAGGAGGTTGGTAACCCGCAGGCATCTGTAAAATGTCAATCCTTTTGGTGTATGGTTTTGAATACATCAGAGAGTTTTGTGGTGCCCCACCATATTGAGCTCGAATGGTGTTTGTTATCATGTCCTGTAACTGTTGGACCGATAAAGATGAAATTGAGGTAGAGCTCCCTTGTGGACCACTAGCCTTCTTTGGAGAAGATGTGTGAGCATCTTGGGATGTACGCTGATGCGTGTGAGAATGGCCTTTGCTAGACTCCCCTCGATTCTGAACCTCAAGCTTGTTCATAAGCGTGGCGATTTGAAGGTCCTTCTCCTCCACAGTCTTGGTAAGCTTAGCTATAGCATGTCCCATTTCAGCAATCTTTTCGTCAATGGTGGCAGTCTCTGTCATCATGGCCGCCATAGCTATTGTACGAGAAGAATTTTCTGAAAAGATAGATGAAGTGACTTCTCGGGGAGATCCTTGGGAAGAACCTGACTGTGAAGCGTTACTCGACCCAGCATATGATGCAGAATAGTGATATTCGCTCCCAATCATTGAGTCTTCTGGAATGAATGCTGAATCTCCCTTCTTAGAGGAAGTGTGCTTATTTGTCCTCAAAGTGCTCAAGGAGATGACAGTCTTTGGCTGGGCTGGGGCACTTATGAGTTTCGTTACAGGAGCTTTTCCTTCGACTTCTTGTGATGTGAGGAGCCTCATTGCCTTAGCTTTGTTTCGAGTCATGGGACCTGTGGAAGTACTGCTGCTTGTTGATCCCCCAACGCTTTTGGTAGCATTCTTGGAAATCTGAGACTTCTTCGAGGCCATTGAACTAGGTGGATTGGAGACTTGAAGATTTCTAGGATGGAGAAAGAGATGAGAGGCAGAGCTGTCCCACCGGGCGTGCCAGAAATTTGTACACACAATTTTCGTAAAAGATAAATCACACGATCACGAAAATAATGTAACAAATAATCAATTTATATTTGATTGGTATATATGTGAGTACAATCCTCTGTATGAATCTTTACAATGAAAGAGTACAATAAATTCCTCTGATTCGATCTCCAAGAAACGTTACGATCCAAAGGGGCTATAAAGCTTGATCTTGAATCGTGCTTTGATGTCTCCAAGTTGAATGAATAGTTGAATGTGCTTGATTTGATGCGAGGGCCGTTGGCTTGATCTCGAACTTGATTCAAGGAGAATCCCCACTTTGATTTGAAGAAGTAGGAATAAGCCTTGATGAACAATGGAATTCTTGTGAACTTTAGAGATGACTCTCTATTTTGGCAAAGTGTCAGTAGTATTTTTCTCTCTGAGTGTTTTTCTTTTCTCATACGAGAAGCTCCTATTTATAGGCAACTCAATGATATTTAATTTGGAATTTTCTCTCAGCATTTATTGAAAGTTGAATTAGGAATTTAATTTGGCATTTCATTTAAAAAGAACTTTCCATATAGGTCTTTTCTTCTGACGCTGCCATATGGCTTTCTTCATTTGATGTTGCCACGTGGCTTGACTTCATTCATTAATCGTTCACGTCATCAATTTTGATCACAAATATTTTATCATGAACAATCGGGCGGTTGTGAATACATCATAAAAATTTGATGTCTACAGATATGTATGTAATCAGATCTGAAAAGTCTAATTTCATAATTCTTGACAGATTCAGCTTCTGTCAAGCTACTGTCGAGCTTTAACATTAAACCTCGATAGATAGGTTCTGTCGAGACATCTGTCTAGCTTTAATAAATAGCACTTCTTCATTTGTTTCTTGGATAGATTTGCATGGCTTTAACACTTGACTTGAACAACATGTTTCTTGAAGTATCAAACTATCATAGATCTACTCAATTACAAGTAAAGTGCGTTTTGTCAAAGGATTAGCCAATTACGTTAATAATGTCCCTAACAAAATCTACCTTTGACTCTGAGTAATAACTCACCCCGACATCATCAAGGATCCCATATACCTTCCTAAACTCTACTAATCTCCCAGGTGTATCAACCATGCGCTTAAATCTACCCATTCTTCCTATCTAAATGGACTGAAAAGACCAAAAAAAAAAAAAATTTATATTGGAAAAGAAAAGAGAGGATGGGAAGAAGACTTACTGACAAGGAAAATTGGGATAAAGGACCTCGGGAGGCTTAAGGTTGTCATAAATGCTCTCAAACTTAAGAGAAGGGAAGAAGAAAATGGAGAAAATGGGAAACTAGAAATTGGCCTAGGTTCCCCCTTTATATAGAAGAGGAGGGAGCAATAAATGACGAAAATGACTCTTGGTTTCTCGCGCCTCCTCAATTCCCCAAAACTCTGTCTGATTGTCTGAGGATACACGTGTCATACATCGAAGCAATGAAAAACCGATCACATTTGAAGCAATTAATGCTTGACCACACCGCCTTCCATCAATACTGGTTAAATGATTATCCAACATCTCAAACCATGATCCCCACTCCACCATTAATGGAGAAGAAATCGTGGAGGGCTATTATGGGGGAATGGACCTGAGTTTTCCCTGGAAACCCTAACTGAGGAAGAGAGGACCCCAAGGACCAGAAACCTTATTTGTAGGGTAGGCTTGGTCAAGAGCTGAGGAGGGATGAATGGAACTCCCGTGAGAAGGGGATCATTTGGGCTCATTACTGTGGTAATCCATGGAGTCCTTTTACCGAGAAGCACGTGGCTCAAATCGAGGATCAGCCACTTGTTTAGCTGAAAGCCCCCTTATTATCTGCTTTCTCAAGAAGCACGTTAGAGAAAAAATAGAGTCCAATGTAATAGTCACCTCCACATTTAAGGCCATCCTTACCTAATGTTAGTCACATTAAATGCTAAATGACTAGTCTGAACAGTAAGGACACCCCTAGAAGTCTACCTTCATGATCAAGAAATGGCAAAAGGAGGTGTTGATGGGGCAAGTATCCTCCTAAATTTGGTTTAGAGTAGGACAGCTGGACAAGGAGAAGCCTAGCTATAAAAGAAAGAGGATGGCAACAAGAGAAAGGGTTCAAAAAAATTGAGGGAAAAACTAGAGAAAGAAATTGAGAAGGGTCTTCTTAAGTGTTCATCACCCCTAAGTCCTTGTACCCACCTCGGGAACACTTTTTCCATATATATAAAGTTGTGATTCAGTCATTTCTATCTTTGAATATCTATTTAGTTCTCCCATTGTGGATTTTTGGCCCCACCTTTCATAAATTAGTTGTGCAAATCAAGAACTCACCAATAGTTATTTTGTTTTTGTGTTTTTGTCCCCATAGTAAGTATTTCGATAGTTTTCTATTACATAAGGATAAGATATTGCTCTTCTATATACTCATGGCCGGACATATTGGGCTATATATAGAATAAGAAATGTGCCATTACAAACATGTTTAATGGCATCAACGTTAGACATAACTTATTTTCTTTTATTGTTTGACTCATCAAATCAGTAGTAAATTGTTCACGTTATAATACAACATTTTATAAAGAAAGTTTGACACATTCTGTTAGGGACATGTTTGATGTAAATTGGCTAATCCTTTGACAAAACACACTTTACTTGTAATTGAGTAGATCTAGGATGGTTTGATACTTCAAGAAACATGTTGTTCAAGTCAAGTGTTAAAGCCATGCAAATCTGACTAAGAAATAAGTGAAGAAGTGCTGTTCATTAAAGCTTGATAGATGTCTCGACAGAAGTTGTATCTATTGAGATTTAATGTTGAAGCTCGACAGAAGCTTGACACAAGCTGTATCTGTCGAGAATTACGAAATTAGACTTTTCAGATCTGATTACATGTATATCCTTGAGTATTTGTGTAGGGTTTCTTTTCTCACAACCCTAGACATATATAAGGATTATTTTAAAGGTCACCACAAGGGGTATGCACAAGGAATAGAGAAATCCCTACATGCATTGTGTGACTGGAGGCAGAAATTGCTTTAATTCATCATTCTCTATATAGAAGCTACTGCGTCTTTGCGCCAAAGGTTTTGTGGCCAAGGAACTTCTTGATCTTCATTGTTAATGAACTAAAGAACTTTGCAGCTAACATTTTCTTTAAGTTGGTGTGTTAGTCACGTACTGGGATTTGTGTATCATTAGTTAGTTACGTACTGGGAGTCGTGTATTGAACGGAGAGATTGCCGCTACAATACAAGTCCAATTGGGTATTAGAGAAAGGGTTCAACTGTAAGTTGGTATTTCGAGATAGGCCAAAGGGTTTGGTAAGATTCCTTATATTTGTAACTGCTTGTGATTGATAATAGTGGATTCTCGGGAGTGGTGACCTTAAATTCACCTGGTGGGGATTTGTCTCGGTTGTTTTCCCCATTCGTAAACAAATCACCTGTGTCAAATTTATTTTTCGCTGCATTTAGTTATTTGGTGATTTGTTTGTGCTACCATGTTATTGCATTTAATTTGACTAATTAATTAAGTTGGGTAATTAATTAATTTGCAAAGGGGTTAATTCATTTTAACCCAACAAGTGGTATCAGAGCAAGCGCACTCTGATTAGGTTCTAATCTTTTCTGTGTGATCCATTGACCCCTATTTGTCATGGATAGAGGACAATCTCTTATTATACCTCCTTTATTTGATGGTACTAACTATGCATACTGGAAAGTACGCATGAGAGCTTTCTTACAGTCTTTAGATGAAAAATTGTGGCAAGCTGTAGCCGGCTGATTGGGACAATGCAAAGATCAATGCGGCAAACTTCAACAATAGAGCACTGAACGCCATTTTTAGTGCGGTCACCAATGAGGAGTTCAAGAAGATATCCTCAACTGAAACTATAAAGGAAGCAAGGACCATCCTCCAGACAACCTATAAACGGACTAAGGCTGTCAAGGATTCAAAGCTCCAAAGGCTTACTACTAGCTTTGAGGAGATAAAAATGGAGGAGGATGAGTCATTTGATGAGTTCTATACCAAACTCAAGGACATAGTAAACTCAGCCTTTAATCTTAGGGAAACTATTCCTGAACCCAAGGTTGTGAGAAAGGTTCTCAGATCTCTCCCTAAGAGATTTCATGCCAAGATAATAGTGATTGAAGAATCGAAGGATATTGACTCCATTCCTTTAACGGAGCTAATTTGCAACTTGCAAACCTATGAATTAGGTTTTACTAGACTTGGGAAAGGAAGCAAAGGTAAGAGCACGGCATTAAAGGCCAAAAGCAATGAGACTAATGAGTCTTTAGGTGATGAAGATTCCAAGATGAAGTCCTACATCACAAGGCAATTCAAGAAGTTCATGAAGAATGCCAATGTGAAAAGTTTTGACAAGGACCGCAAGCAATCCAATTCTTCTCAATTCAAAAGTCAAGATAGAGGGAAAAAGGAGGCTAAGGATGGAGGTTAGTACATTATTCCCTCCGGATCAAAGTGCTTCAGATGTCAAGGTTTTGGACACATGAAACAAGAATGTCCAATGTATCTCAAGTCAATTGGGAAAAGCAAGGCTCTTGCTATTACATTAAGTGACACCGAGCCTGTGACTGAGTCAGATGACACTAATGACGAGGGAATCATAAGTGCTTTCATTGCTACAGTTGATCTCACTGAGGGGATTACAGAAACAATGGATGAAGAGGAGGACTTGGTGGAATCAAAATTTGAGAAAATGGATGATCAAGATGACATCCATACAGCCTATGCTAAATTGAACAAGGTTTCTAAGAAGCATGTGAAACTGTATAGGTTGGCCACCATGAAGCTGAGTGATGTGGAACTAGATCAGGAGGAGCTCTCTACCAAGGTTGATGAAGCAAATCAAACCATTGGAGCATTGCGGTTTGAGAACAATTTCTTAGCTGAAAGGACCAAGAAGCTTGAAGCAAAATTGTTCCAAGTTCGAGCTTAATTGGATAGCACTTCCAATGAAAACTCGATAAGATGCTGAGTTCCCAGAAAATTGCTTCTAACAAAACCAGTTTGGGGTACGATTTCTCTTCTCCTAATATTGCCTCCTTTAGTACAACTGTTTTTGTCTCACCTGCTGATAATGTTAATTCTGAGAACAATGAATCTAAAACTGAAATAGCTAGTGAGAACTTAGACAAGGAAAAATCTATTCTAGGAGCACCCCCTAAGGTTAAAAATAAAGAGACTAGAAACCCTAGAGCTAAGAAAGAAAATAATAAAAAGTCTCAACAAAAGAAGCCGCATTTCTGTCATCATTGTGGAGCTTTGGGAGACACTCGTCCAAATTGATATAAGTGGTTATCTACTCAACAGAGCAATAGTGTGCTATCATCTAGTAGTCAAGATCAAATTCCATCTTCCTTGGGTCCGCTTGAAGATCTTCTCAAGACCCTCATGTTCCTTTCAAACTTGAACGGTTTCAATTCTTCCCCCTCACCTCTGTTTCAAAGGTTCGCACAAAGAAAAGGTTCTTCCTCCAAAACTAAAGTTTGGAAAAAAGGCTCAAACTGATTTAGTCACTTTTTCTCTTTCCCCCCTTTATGATGTTGCATTTCTTGTTTGTTTTGTTTTCTTATTCTGAGTCAGTCTAGTTTTATGCTATGTGTGTTTCTTTATGTTTTTGTTTGGTTGTTTTTAGTTTTGTTTTATTTTGTTTTTCATAAAAATAAAAATTGAAAAATACAAAAACAATGTGTGTTTGTGTATATTGGTACTTGTGTATCTTGGATGGCCATTGGAACAAAGTTTTCTAAACATTGTATCACTTGTAACTTTGATGAGCATCTCAATGCACAACTAAGCAAGTGTGCTTTGTGGCTTGTGTTTGTGATGAGTAAGATTAAGAAAATCTCTTATATATCATACTCATATTACTCCTTTTGACGGGAAGGACTAGAAAATCCTAAGAGAAAGGCATAAATAACCATCTCACCACTAAAGCCCACCAATCATGTATGACATCTGTTTGCTTTAGCATAGCAAAATTGGGATGTTAAAGCTTACATAATTGAGTATTTATTTTCTCTCTCTTATATGCCCATGCATGCTATGCTCAAAATGAAAAATACGCAAAGAAAAATAAAGGAAAAAAGAATCAAAATGCTTTTTAAAATGGTTGCAAGTGTGTTTTTAGGAGATGTGGGAGTTATAGAATGTACCTCAAAAGTGATAGTCCTTATTAAATAGTTGTGATTGTGTGTGAGTGTATTTTATTTTCTCATATCTCAAATCTTTATAATATGAGACACTTATGCACTATTGTTATGTTCTAACACACAACACGCAAATTCTTTGCTACTTTTGATACATGTGCAGGTACAATGTGATTTGGCCATCACTGGAGATACATGTGTTAATATATACTCATTAAACTGTCTTAACTTGTTTTTGAAATATAAAATTGGTTAGACCTGTTGTTGTTGTGTGTGTGTGTGTGTGTGTGTTTTTTTTTTTTAGATCTATCTATGCTTTGCATATATGTTGAGAGATGTTTTGAGAGCTTAATATATTGTTTGGATCTTTGGTTAGGTAGCTTGTTTGATGCATTCATCTTTATGTGTTTTTCCTTTCTTTGAAAAACCTTCTTTCTTCAAGCTCGGCAGCTTCTCGACAGATCCTCTACAAATTCATATCCATCGAGCCCTTCTTACTTTTGTCTTGATAGCATCTCAACAGATTCTCGATCCATCAAGATTTCTGGGTTTCTACTTGACACATTCTTGAGAGCTTCTCGATCCATCAAGCCAATTTTTCTTTGCTCTCTGTCTGCTCGATAGATTCTCGACAGATTTTTTGATCCATCGAAGTGTCTTTTGCCATTGACAGATCCTCGACAGCAACTCGATAGATTCACTTATGTTGAGATTTAGTGCTTGACAAATCCTCGATATCTTCTTCGATCCATCGAGCTACGTTTTGTATACAAGGCATAGGCGTGATTTCAGATTCACTTTTCACTCTTTCTCTTGACAGAAAACGCCTCTCCCTCTCCCAAACACTCTCTTTTCACTCAAATCTCTCTATCCGTGTGTTTTTCAGCCTAGATCAAGTCTTAATCCTCTAGTAAGTGTTCTTAAACCCTTCATCTACATGCATTCATGCATTTTAGACCTAGGTTTTGGGTTTTTGAAAAATTTTTGGGGTTTTTGAGATTTTTGTGAAATTTTTGGGTTAGGTGTTGTTGTTTTAGTATTATATGATCATGCATTGCATTCTCATTGCATTATAACCATGTTTCAAGCATTTTAGATGTCTGTTTGATTAAATGTGGATTATGTGCTGGTAGGTTTGGATTGGGTTTTTACCTATGATGCCTTTAAATTTTGCATGTCATATGTTCATGTATATTTCATGCATACGTTGTCCCTTTTCTTTCTTGTTATTTGGTTGAGAGGTGTCTCTATTTCTCTCTCTTTCTCTTAAATAGACTTCACCATGGCACCAAAAGGGTGTAAATCTACTTCGGCTCAGAACCCTCTTCATGGTTCTGGGTCATCTTCTTCCTCTAATCCCATCCCCCCTCTTCACATTCAGTTCCGTGATGAGAAGGCCCGTTAGGACTTCTCAGAGAAATTCTAGAGACGTGGCATTCATCTGGAATGCCAAGTCATTCTGTCGAACTTTGCCGACACTCTTCTCCCTGCTGTCATTTGGGCTCGGGACTGGGAATCTCTTCTTGAGAAACCCATGACGTGTCCTGTCTTGTATATTTAGGACTTTTACTCCAATATACATGGCATTGATACTGCTGTACCTCAGTTTGTCACGACATTCCAAGGTACACGTATCGTAGTTACCTCGGATCTTATATCCGAGATACTACATGTTCCCAAGGTAGCACATCCTGACTACCCTAGCTGTGATCGTCTTCGGACTGTGTCCAGAGATGAGCTTCAATCTCACTTCTGTGAGAGACCTTCCATATAGGGTGGTAAGCTAAACACCCCATGCACGGGCTTTGCAAAAGGTCTGCGCTTCCTAAACATGGTGATGACATTTACCTTTACTCCATTGTCTTACTATAACTCCATTACTGAGCCTCGAGCTCATTTTCTCTTGTCTTTGATGGAGGACCTCTCTATAGACTTTCCCTTTCATTTCATCACTTCTATCCTTGATGTCTATCAGGATACTTTCACCCGTGATAAGCTTATCTTTCCTTCAGCTATCACGTGGATTCTTCGACACTTCTCCATCCCCATTCCTGATTCTCCTTACTATTCCACTATGGGTGCCATTGATGCCGGTTCTGTTTGGCGGAGTGAGGCCTAGCTTCGACTAAAGTGGCCACGTGTAGAGACCGATCCTACAGAGTCTGCGGTTCCACCTTCTTCGTCGGCTCCTTCTACCTCCGCTGTCGGTGGCGTGACCCTAAAGGCTATCATAGAGCAGCTACAATGGATGGATGCTTGCCTTGACTATCTCACTAATGAGATGTCAGGTGAACACCCAAGTTGGTCGCATTGACCACAGATAGGCTCACTTGGCTGGAGTTGTTCCTTCTCCCTCTCCTTCTCTAGAGGCCTCGGCTGATAAGGATGTTGATGATGATGAGGATGAGGACGATACTAGCTCTTCTAGTGATGACAAAATGACAACCTCTCAGTGACTTGTCCTTCGTCATTCGTGACAAAAAAGGGAAGTAGTCATGTATTTAGGGGGAGAGTTAGTATAGGACATTTTTGATAAGGGGAGTGTTTATAGATTTTTGAGGGATGTAGTGAGGTTTTTTATGTATCTTTTCTTTTTCTTTTTACATTAGCCTCTTGTATACCGGTCTTGTGACCATTCAGTTATATAAATTGTACTTTTATTGATATATATATATATATATATATATATGATGATGTATGTTTCTTTTTCACCTATCTCTACATGTGTTGTTTCTTTTCTCTCTTTATACACATTTTTCTTTATGTACGCAATCTTTATTTCTGTTTCACATATGATGCCTTGATGAGTTTTGTTTAAGTGTTTCAGAAAGACAGGTTGTGAAAGTTTATCTTGCCATGAACTCTCTTTTTGTAAAGTTTTTCAAGAGTTTATGTTAGGATTAGATTTATTTTGTAATACAACAAGTGGTTATGAGTTTAGTGATTTAAGACTTCTCTCATGATTTATTTGTTTGTTGTGGTTTTGTCATAGATTGCCAAATTGGGAGATTGTTAGGGACATATTTGATTTAAATTGACTAATCATTTGACAAAACGCACTTTACTTGTAATTGGGTAGATTTATGATGGTTTAAGATTTCAAAAAACATGTTATTCAAGTCAAGTGTTAAAACCATGCAAATCTAACCAAGAAACAAGTAAATAAGTGTTGTTTATTAAAGCTTGACAGATGTCTCGACAAAAGCTGTATCTATCGAGATTTAATGTTGAAACTCGACAGATGCTTGACATAAGCTGTATTTGTCGAGAATTACAAAATCAGATTTTTTAGATCTGATTACACGCATATCCTTGAGTATTTGTGTAGGGTTTCTTTTCTCACAACCCTAGACATATATAAGAATTATTTTAAAGGTTGTTACAAGGAATAGAGAAATCCCTACATGTATTGTGCGAACGGAGGCAGAAATTGCTCTAGTTCATCATTCTCTCTATAAAAGCTACTGCGTCTTTGTGCCAAAAGTTTTGTGACCAAGAAACTTCTTGATCTTCATTGTTGATGAACTGAAGAACTTTGCAGCCAACATATTCTTTAAGTTGGTGTGTTAGTCACGTACTGGAATCCGTGCATTAAACGGAAAGATTGCCGCTACAATACAAGTCCAACTGGGAATTGGGAAAAGAGTTCAACTGTAAGTTGGTATTTTGGGATAGGCCAAAAAGTTTGGTAAAATTCCTTATACTTGTAACCGCTTGTGATTGATAATAGTGAATTCTCGGAAGTTGTGACTTTAAATTCACCTAGTGGGGTTTTGTCTCGGTGGTTTTCCCCATTTGTAAACAAATCACCTGTATCAAATTTATTTTTCGCTGCATTTAGTTTTTGGTAATTTATTTGTACTACCACGTTATTGCATGTAATTTGACTAATTAATTAACTTGAGTAATTAATTAATTTGCAAAGGGATCAATTCATTTTACCCAACACATTCCCATGCACAAAGTGTTTGGAGTTTAAGGAGAAAAGAGAACTATCTCAAAAATAGTAATAACAATAATAATAATTCTGAGTCTGAATTTCATAAGTATGTGGTGTAAAACCCTTATTTTACACCCTCTAATCTTAGCATGCCATACCAGCATTTTACAAATTAAAAAATAGTAGCGCCACACAATCAATCCTCATCAACCCACCAAATCACAAATTTGCTCCTCTCTCTTGCGAACAGCCACCAACCTCCACCCATCAACAATAGTCGTTGGTAATCCTAGCACCAAGCTTCACCCCTCCCTTAACCTAGATTCTTCTAAAACTCTCTTTCTCTCTCTCTCTAAACCTCCATGGCCGAAGCTCTATTTGAGCTTTTTATTGTCTCTCTTTTGGAATCCATTTTACCTAACAATACCAACGCAGGAAATCAACAAAAGCAACACTAGATGCAAAAATCTTAACCAAAGCTCATAATTAATTTAAAACAAAAAACAAAAAAACAAAATCTCAAACCCCATAAAACCTATATAGTGGAGAACTTCATTTCAATTTAGAGAGAGAGAGAGAGAGCATGATTGGGACCAAGAATGATAGGCCATAACGGATTGTAGAGAATTTGTGTAGTGATCCGACAACTTCTTGACTAGGTGGGTCTCCAACAGCTTCTTGGCTAGTTTTGTTACTTTGTTTCCATTTCATAAGTCCTTGTGCATTTTATAAGTGCTTGTGAGGTGTAGGAGCAAAAGTCGGAGTTCAAGTCTTCAGTAGGGAGTTTCACACATATATACATTTAGATTAGGTTAGAGTAAAATTTCTATCCTGTAAAAAAAAAAATAATTAAAAAAAAAAATGGTCCCTAAGCATTTATAACCACATGGCCGCTTGGGAGCTTTACTTTTTATGACATCTCCTTTCTTAGCTAACTCAAAATGACATACCAAAACAAATAAAAAAGAAAAGGCAAACACAAAAGCAAAGGACAAAAGGTCTTATATTAGAAAATAATAAGATAGTTTGTTTATCTTCCCTGCAAGAAGCAACAGAGTTGTGCTCTAAGTTTTAACAAATGGCATATGCAGTTTTGAATTATCACATTAGCAACAATTTTGAAGAGCAAACAAGAAGCATCCGCGTAATGACTGTTGCCAGCTTAGTTGAGATAAACAAGGGAATCTCTGGCGCAATCTTTGTCTGGAATTGGAGAAGAAGTTTCATCTAAGACTTTTTCCACTGCGCATGTTACACCTACATTCAAAGCATGTAAATGCTTAAAACTGTATGGATGGGACTTGGATGTTATAAATATTTCTATAAAATAACTTAGTTCTGTAATCATGCAAACAATAACACAAACAGGTCCAATTATGTAAACAAGAACATAAACAGATCCTTTTTATTTTTACAATTTATACAACTCTAAACTATATTACACCACTCAATATTTTTTAATTGGATGTAAATTTTTACAAATTCACCGTTAGATTTGATTTTCTTCTTATATTTTACAAGCTTGCTAAATTTCAAGATGATCTATATGATCAAGGCTTGACACTATTTCTTGAAGACAGATTTTGTCCCTCACAATCAATGCTTTGAATCTTTTGGATGGGAGGGTCTAGCTCACATGACTTGGCTTGGTTTTGTGCGGGTGTGTGTCACAGAAGGCCCACTTGGGTAAGATCATATTCCTTCACTAAAAGTACGGTGACGTACATCTCCAAAAAATTGCGATGAACTATAATGTAAAACCAAAACCAAAAAGTCATAGAAAAATCTCACCTTTAATGGCAACGTGACCTCTGTGACTTTTTCTTGACCAATGGCTTCCTCAACATATGCTACAAATTCACGTCGCATATTCGTTAAAATTACTTTTTTCAGGTTGGTCGTCAGCTTTAATCTCTGCTGCTTCAAGTTAACACAGCATCTGATCTCTAATTCCTCAAGGCGACGCATGGATTTAGTCTCCACAATCCACTCCTCCAAATTATCCAGCATCCACAATTTCAGTTTACGAAGTTCAGGAAATCCACTATCAAGACAAGTCATGTGTGTTCCTGAGTAGGAATCACGGAGAAGTCTGAGGATTTCAAGGTGAAACAACTGTCCAAGAATTGGCATTGGGTCCTCCTTTAGTTGTGAAGCTGACAAAGTGAGAATTTTGAGGTTTGGGGGAAATTGAAGCTGTGCTGTTGGCAACTGTCCCAGCAAATACAAGTCACATAGCTTCTTGTGTTCTTCCATACCCATCAAACTAAGAGTTGATGGTCTACCAAATTCATTAATTGATCTTAACTTCAGGGATTGAAGATTCCTCAATTTCGATAAAATCCATTCAGCTATTGCACATTCTGACTCTGGAGTACATGTCAATTTCAGTTTCCTGAGGTCAGTTAACTTGCTCAAGCAATTCTCCACAAGACTCTTGTTGCCTATAAACAGCCCCCATAATGTCTGAAGCTTGGTTAGAGACCCGCTATTTGGCTTTTTGACAGACATATCAAAATGAATCTCATTCAGGTAGAGATGCTGAAGGTTCTTCACCTTCCAAATAGAACTTGGCAAAGAGATTATATTTGTGTATTTCATATCTAAAGTTTCCAGGTATGGCAGATTACCAACCGACTTTGGAAGTGAATCTAAGAATGTCCATCTCAAGCCTAGGTACTTCAGGTGCAACAATTTTCCTAGTGTCTCAGGTAGCATAGGTTTGTAGACATTTTCAAGGTCAAGCACTATGAGCAATCCAAAGCCTCTCTTGGTGACAACAGCATTAATAAACATTTCTATTTCTTTGGTAGGCAAATCTCGTTTCCGAGTGTCAAAAGATACATAAGAACGCAGATTTTGTACGTGATGAACCAAAGAAGAATAGTTCTTGTTGTAAGGATCAAAAGAAGACTGGTTGTCGGTGTTAGCATACTTTACTAGCTGCCGGATATTAGGAGACTCTGCAGATTTACAAGCCGTGGATATGTCATTAAAACGTCTTAGATCCACAGCCATTTTATGGAAGACATCCCATATACCACCTGGCATATGACATGTTTTTGGGCTTCCATCTAATCTCACTTTTTCTGTTTTAATCAGCTTTCTTTCCATTAGCATTTGCAAGTATTCCTCCGCAAGATCTTCAGCGGCCATTTTATCCTCAGGCAAGGGAATAACCAATCCTTCTACAAGCCAAAGATGAAACAACCTCCTTATACGGATCTCAGATGCTCTGGGGAAGAGCCCAAAATAAAGAACACAAAATTTCATTTGAGAAGGAAGGTTTTGATAACTGAAAGTAATGATATTCTCTTGATCTGCAGGCTCAGGCACACTGGTAGTGGTAGTAGACAATTGTTGAACTGCAGGCATATTTACAGTGGATGACTCTCTTGAATCTGTGGTAGGCAATTCTTGAACTGCAGGCTCAATCTCAGTGGATGACTCTCTTAAATCTGTAGTAGAGGATTGTTGAACTGCAGGCTTAATCACAGTGGATGACTCTCTCAAATCTGTTTTACGCAATTGCTCAATCACATTGGACCATCCACTTAACTCTGTAATTGACAATAATCCTCCCAATACGATAATTGCCAGAGGTGAGCCACCACATTTTTTCAGGATATCCTTCTTAAGATGGAAATCTGGACTGTTCAAGCTATCTTTTCCTATTTGTACCTTCTTCAAGAACAATGTCCAGCTCTCCTCATCAGTTAAGCTGCGTAGCATGATTGGACTTCTCCACGGATTAGCAGCAAGTGCTATATCTATGTTGCGAGTGGTGAGAATTAACCGACTCCAACCACCTATGCATTTCAAGACAACAGAAAGTTTGTCCAAATCATAGAGTGTCCGGACGTCATCTACAATTATCAGACAACGCTTCTCCTTTAGGAAACTTTTTAGCATCATCTCCAAGTCATTATCTGACAAAATTTCATCCTTCCTCTTCCATCCAAGTTCTATCAAGATGTTCAATAAAACTTCTCGAGCTTCAAAATCCTCAGAAATTCCGACCCAGGCACGGTTATTGAAACCACGCTTAACATATGGCTCATAATAAATTTTATTTGTCAGAGCTGTCTTGCCAGAGCCTGCATTACCAGTTACAGCGATGACATTATCTGACTCTTGGTCTTTTGCATAGAATAGTTTCTCTAGTAATTCATCTATTTTATCCTCGAGACCAACAAACTCTGAATCATCTGGCGCCTGATATTCAACATTTCTTGGTTGTGTCTGATATTCAACATTTCTTGGTTGTGTCAGCTGGGTATGCAGATCGGTGGCAGCTGTTGATCCCATATTATCGTCTTGAGGGAGATGGGGTTTGGCATAAGTAGTTAATTTGTCCATCACACGGCTTAAACGAATTTGGTAGATGAGATGGGGCATGATCTTTATAAAACTTTTCCGTCTCCATAGCTCTGTTTTCACAATGAAGGTGTCGATGACGTCCTCTAATTCATTAATCTTACTCAAAAAATCACTACTGCACAGTCCAGCAAGATCGGAGCTAACCCAGTTATTTCCTGCAACTCTTATTTTTGTAGAGATCCTGTCTAGCACTGACTTGGTTTCTGTTATTCTGTCTTGTTCTGTTGAACTTGAATAGATATTTCCTGCAGGAGCCAACAGGTGGCCTAGTTTCTGCGACAGAAGCGGAACAATCACTTCGATATCCATGGATACTCTATCAATCTCTCGATTACTCATCTTGAATTCTTCTTCACCTTCACCTGTAAAGCAAAGATCCAAGAGTGCAATGAGCATGGGTTTCAAGGAACTAGTATTTCATGGATTTTATGAAAATTCAATTAAGGCCTTCATCTGTAGAAGCATTCAACAAAGCCGTCTTTCAAATTAATAAAATACCAAATTATAATTTGCACCCTTAAAGTTATGGATAATTTTGATTTTGCCTCCGAATGTTTCAAAATTTGGATCTATTCCCCTAACAACGTATTCTTTGGATTTAAGTTCTCCCATTAATGTGCTGTGATGAGATTTCTGTTAAGTACCAACTAAACTCAAAATGAAGTCATTTTTTAATTAAAAACTACATCTCTTTGAATCCTATTTAAGTCATGTCAGATTTTGACTAAATTGTAACTTACACCCAAAAGTTTGGGGTAATTTTGACTTTGGTGCCTTTAGTTCAAAATTTTGGATTCATAAAACTATGTTATTTTAAGTTGAGATGGCACTTCATGGACACCTTATCATAGCTCATGGACAGAAGGGCTTAAATCCAAACGATGGGAACAGTAATTTTGAAATTTTAGGGAACAAAATCAACATTTCCCCAAACTTTAAGGGTGTAAATTACAACTTAATCCTAATAAAAAGAAGAGGAAGTTTATAAGTTATCTAACCCTAATGCCAATGATCTATAGCTCATCTAGGCACTATGATTTTAAAAAACATACATCTAGGCACTTCAAATGGAAATCATTCTCTTCGTTCTAATTGTACCAATTGTTGTCATTTATAAAAGAAGAATTGACAATGTTGTGATAAGTGCATTACAAAAAAAACATAGTTGTAACATGTGGCTTTGCAGTGTGTTTACGATTTATGATCAACAGATATCAACTAATGAATAATATTTTCAACCATTTTAGATGATGAATAAGAAGCTAGTAAACTTCATTACACAAGAATGACACCTCACCTATTCACAGGCAGAAGTGAGTGCAAGCAGCAGCCAAATATCCATCTGTACCAACTGTGGAAGCTATTTTCATGGTGGTTGTGGCTGGAAATGACTGTGGCAGATAAATGGTTGTAGTGATAGATCTTTTTCCTTGTATGCTTTAAAATTTGAGGATGAAAATTACATTGAATATATGCTAGATCAAGATCTAAGGGTAGTGAGGTTGTGTATGCGAGTCTCACTGCAAGACTTCACGCTAGTCAATCCACAGTTGTCACCTTGACAAACAATATGCAGCGAGGGGGTGAAAAAAACTGGGCAATGCAACTAATCTCCATTTTAAGGTGAAATTGACAAATCTGAGTTCAAATTTTATTTTATTTTTTTGTATTTAAGTCATTTAACATTTAAATGACAGGAAAATTTAAATTTATAACGTTTAACTTAAACCACGAGAAGAGATTAACCAGAAATTTTTTATTGGGATTGAATTCTAAAAAGGTCATAACCAATGCAAAAAAACTCTCACTTTTGTGGAATCTAGGAGAGGTCATGATAAATAGCCTTGCCCCCAATTTATTGGAGTGGTTGATTCCTTGGACTCAAACCTGTGACCTGTTACTTTTGGTGGAAGACACTTGTCATTGCACTAATGGTCAACATCGGGGGGACAGATTTTTATATATATTTTTTTATATATATAGACTCCAGGAGGCCGAATTACAATATTGAGAAAAGGATGGGCATTCCGGTTAGAGAGCAGGAAATAAAAGCAGAACTGAAGGGAAAATGGTGAGAAAGATCGGTCTGTAATAGAAGGGAGATTCAAAGATAAAACGGATTAAAAAATAGAAAGAAAGAAATTAAGATTGCATTTGGATTTGGATCTGGATTTAAGGATTTTTAAACATTATGAGATTTGAATGACAATTACTAATATTAATTAATTGTTATGCATTCTAAATTCTAATAACACATGATAGATCTTAGTTTTGACGATTTTTTCTTTAAAAACATAAACAAAAAACACTATATGGAATAATTTGAAAAACGTGCATCTAAGCATTTCAAATGGAAATCATTCTTTTCGGATACTCTCATCTAAATGTACCAATTGTTGCAATTTATAAAAGAAGAATCGACAATGTTGGGATAAGTGGGTTAGAAAAAAAACTTAAGTTGTAATATGTGGCTTTCCAGTGTTTGTCTATATCTTGATGTTTACGAATTACAGTATGATTTATGCTCAACAGATATCAACTAATCAATATTTCAACTAATAAACGTGTTCAGATGAAAAAATAAGAAACAAGTAAAAGTTCATTTCACATGAATGACAGCTCACCCATTCACAAGCGGAAAGGCCGGGGAAGTGCAAGCAGCAGCCAAATATCCTCTGTACCAACTGTGGAAGTTACTTTCATGGTGGGTGTGGCTTAAAAAGGACGGTGGCGGATGTATTGGTTGTAGTGAAATATCTTTTTCCTTAGAATGCTTTGAAATTTGAGGATGAAATTACGTTGACTATGCTAGATCTTGATCTAAGGGTAGTGGGATTCTGTATGCAAGTCTCACTCTCACTGCAAGACTTCAAGTCAGTCAGTCAACCCATAGTCGTCGCCTTGACAGACAACAAGCAGAAGTGGGTTAAAACATAAAAGAAGAGAAACTGGAATTTTTTTTCCATTTAACAATAAATATCAAAAAATTTAGTTAGTTGTCATATTTCAAAATAATGTTGAAAATTAGCATTTCGAGTGTCTGAAACTCGAGTTCCAAGTTAAAAATTGAGTTTTTAAGTCTCGATTTGTAAGTGGATAGGTGCCAACCTAGAAAAAAATCTACGTGAAAATCGAGTTTTAAATACTCGAGTTCCAAAAACGCCGCTATAGCGCTTAAAAACGTCACTATAGGGCTTAAAAATCAAGTTATAAAAAATTTTTGCAGGAAAACGCCGCTATAGGGATTTAAAACGTCACTATAGGTCTTAAAAACGCCACTATAGGGCTCCCTGAACTTGGTATTGAATACTTATAAAAAAATTTTGCAGAAAAATGCCGCTATAGGGCTTTAAAACGTCACCATAGGACTTAAAAACGCCACTATAGGGGTGATCAAACTAAAATTTTTTTTGCATAGAACTCGAGTTTCTAAAACTCGAGATCCATGTGGCATTTTCAGTCCAAAAACACTCGCAAAGCGAGTCTCTGAGATTCGATTTTTAATATGGATCTCGAGTTTCTAAAACTCGAGATGTCTACTTTCCCTTATAGTTTCAAGCGCTGCCTAATTAACTATATACAACCATTTTGCACAGTTATTCTGCACATTCCCTCGAGAAACTGCAACCAATTTCCCATTTAGTAAAGTGTGCTTATTTTATTATTTAGTTTATTTTTATTTTTATTTATGAATTTTATTGCTCTCTTTGGTATTATTTATGAGTTTTATTATATTATTTTAGTTAATTTTTATTTTTATCTATAGTATTTTTAGTAAAAATATTTTAATTTCAACAAAATAAATGAATCTCAAACAGACTTTTTAGGTGAAATTGATAGGTCGGAGTTCAAATTTTATTTTTTGTATTTGAAACTTTGAAAGTATGGGAGTCATTTTACAAAAAAAAAAAAAAAAAAAAAAAAAAAAAAAAAAAAAAAAAAGAGTTATTTACAAAAAGTAATAATAATAATTTTCATTTTACAATTTTCTAAAATGCTGAAAATATTTTACCAAATTTTATTTTGCAATTTTCGAATTTAATCAAATTTCACAATAAAACAGTCCCAGTAAAATGCTAAAAAAATAAAATTTTACAGCGAAACAGACATAGCTTGAACATTTGAATGACAAGCAATTTAAATTTAAAATGTTTTTTTTTTTTTTATAGAAAAAACACACAAAAAGAAGATAATAAATTTCTAATACAAAGATACAACACAAATTTTACTCAAAAGTTTTCATAACTTTTAAAACCAAGAAATGAAGCTCTAATTAAATAAATAAATATATATATATATATATATATATATATGAAATAAAATTGTAAAAATAACTTATAATTCACAAGTTGTCTTGATTTATTATAAATTTTTATTAAAAAAATACCATGGTTCTATTGTTTTTATTTGATTTTATTTCTCTTATTCTTTTGCAGTGGCGGTTCCATGAATTTTTTGGAGGGTGGTCCTTAAGAAAGTTAAATTATACAAAATCTAATAAAAAAATAATTTCATACATTGACCAAGAAAACACACACACACACACGCAAATGCATAAAATCTTACAATTTCCTTTTACAAATCTTTTTATTTTGAAATTGTTACATGATAGTCTCGTTATCAATATTGTAAGTTACATCTCTTCAAAAGTTTAGTTAAATATGTTAGGACATATGTGAATCATGTTAGGAACATATATCAATATTTTATGTAATTGGCTAATCCTTTGACAAAACGCACTTTACTTGTAACTGGGTAGATCTAGGATGTATTTAATACTTCAAGAAATAAGATTTCAAGTTCAAGTGTTAAAGTCATGCAAATCTGTCCAAGAAACAAGTGAAGAAGTGTTGGATTTTAAAACTCGATAGCTATCGAGGTTTCAAAAGCCGCTAAAGCCCGAAACTTGATAGCTAGCTTGATAGATACCCTATTTGTCGAGATTTATGAAAAATAGATTTTTAGTTCTGTTTTACATCCAATCTGTGAGTATATATTTAGACTTTCTTTTCTCACAACCCTAAACATATATAAGGATTATTTTAAGAGCCGTCAAAGGTTGCACAAGTGTGAAGCAAAGTTGTGTTCATGCAAATTGTGACCGAAGACAGAATTTGTCCTAGTTCATCTTTCTCTTGAAAAAGCTGCTGTGTTTGTATACCTTAGGGTTTTGTGACCAAGGAGTTTCGTGATTTTCATCGTGTGATGAACTAAAGAACTTTGCAGCCAACATCTAAGTCGCGTACTGGGATCCGTGCATCTATTTGTTAGTCATGTACTGGGAGCCATGCATTGAAAATGAGAGATAGTCACTACAAAACAAGTCCAATTGGGTATTGGAGTAAGGGTTCAACTGTAGGTTGGTATAAAGTACTGAGAGTCCTTTACTTGTAACCGCTTGTTTTGATAATAGTGGATTCTCAGAAGTGTGACCTTAAAATCACCTGGTGGGGTTTTTGCTGTGTAGGTTTTTCCCATTTGTAAACAAATCACTGTGTCAACTTAATTTTCGCTGCATTTATTTAATTGGTAATTTGTTTGCGCTACAATGTATTTTGCATGTTAATTAAATTAATTAATTAACTTGGCTAAATTAATTGGTTAATTTATCACAAGGGGTTAATACATTCTTGGCATATCAAGTGGTATCAGAGTAGGCACACTATGATTAGGTGTTAATCTTTGCTATGTGATCCATTGGCCTTGTTTGTCATAGATAGAGGACAATCTCTTATTATACCTCCTTTATTTGATGGCACTAACTATGCATACTGGAAAGTACGCATGAGAGCTTTCTTGCAGTCATTAAATGAAAAGGTGTGGCAAGTTGTGGAGATAGGCTAGACCAAGCTTGCGGAAGCGCCAGCTGACTGGGATGATGCTAAGATCAAGGCGGCAAACTTCAACAATAGGGTATTGAATGCTTTATTCAGTGTAGTCACTAATGAGGAATTCAAGAAGATATCCTCTACTAAAACTGCTAAGGAAGCATGGATCATTCTCTAGACAACCTATAAAGGAACCAAGTTTGTCAAGAACTCAAAACTTCAAAGGCTCGTTATGAACTTTGAAGAGATTAAAATGGAGGAGAATGAGTCATTCGATGAGTTCTATTCCAAGCTTAAGGACATAGTGAACTCAGCCTTTAATCTTGGAGAAACCATTCCTGAACCCAAGATTGTGAGAAAGGTGCTCAGATCTCTACCCGAGAGATTTCATGTCAAGATTACTGCGATTGAGGGATCAAAGGATATTTATAAAATTCCTTTGACAGAGTTGGTTGGCAATCTGCAGACCTATGAGTTGGGTTTGGCGAGGATAGGAAAATCAAGTAAGACCAAAAGTATAGCACTGAAGGCCAAGAGCAGTGACACAGATGAGTCTTTAGACGATGAAGATTCTAAAATGAAGTTCTACATTATAAGGCAATTCAAGAAGTTCATGAAGAATGCCAATGGGAAGGGCTTCAACAAGGATTGTAGGCAATCCAGTTCTTCGCAGTTCAAAAGCTAAGACAAAGGGAAGAAGGATGCTAGGGATGACAGTCAGTACACTGTTCCCTCAAGACCAAAATGCTTTAGGTGTTAAGATTTTGGTCACGTGAAACAAGAGTGCCCTATGTATCTCAAGACTATTGGGAAGAGCAAGACACTTGCTGCTACGTTGAGCGACACTGAGCTTGAGGATGATTCTGATAATGAGGATGATGGAATCCTAAATGCCTTCACTGCCACTGTAAATCCTACTAAGGGGATTGTTGAAGATGTGGATGAAGAAGATGAATTGGTGGAGTCTAAGTTTGAGAAGATGGACAAATAAGATGACATCCACACAGCCTATGCAAAGTTATACAAGGTCTTAGAAAAGCATGAGAAGTTGTATAGGTTGGCCACCAAAAAGCTGAGTGAAGTGGAGCTTGAATAAGAAGAAATTTCCACAAAATTTGATGAAGCAAATCAGACCATTGGTGCACTGAGATTTGAGAATAATTTCTTGGCTAAGAAGACCAAGAAGCTTGAGGCAGAACTGTTCGAAGTCAGAGCTCAGTTGGAGAGGACTTCCTGTGCAAAGCTTGATGAGATGCTTAATCTTCAAAAATCTGCTTTTGATCGAACCGGTTTAGGGTATGATTTCTCTTCTTCTAGTATTGCGACTTCTAGTACTACTATTTTTTTTTCCTCCTGCTAATAATGTTGAAACTGAGAACAATGATGTTAAAAATAAATTAGCTAGTGAGAACATAGACAATGGTAAATCTATCTTAGGAACACCCTCTAAACTTGATGAGAAAGAGATTAAGAACCTAGGGCTAAAAAGGAAAATACTTAAAAACCTAAACAGAAAAAGCAGCATTTCTGTCATCACTATAGAGCAGCTAGACATACTCAACCTCGTTAGCCACTTAACAGAGCAACAACATGATCGCGTCGGGAAACCAGAATCAGTTTCCATCCTCCCTTGCTCCTTTTGGAGATCTTCTTAAAGTCCTCATGTTCCTTTTGAACTTGAACGGTTTAAATTCTTCCTCCTCACCGCTGGATCAAGGATTTGCTAAACGGAAAAGTTCTTCCAAGGTATAGAAGGAAAAGGGCTCCAAGAGATTCTGTTACTTTTTCTCTCTCTCCCCTTCTTGTTTTTGTTTTTGCATTACTTATGTGTTTTGCTTTTGTGTTTTGAGTCAGTTTAGTTTTATGCTTTGCTTTGTTTAACATTTTTTTTTTTTTTTCAGTTTTACTTTATTTTGTTTTTCATATAAAAATATAAAAAAAATTGAAAAATCAGAAAAATACAAAAACAATGTGTGTTTGTGTACATTGGTACTTGTGTACCTTGGATGGCCATTAAAACAAAGTTTTCTAAACTTTGTATCTTTTGTAACTTAGATGAGCATCTTTATACACAACTAAACAAGT
Organism: Quercus glauca; assembly: GCA_023736055.1. Lineage (NCBI taxonomy): Eukaryota > Viridiplantae > Streptophyta > Magnoliopsida > Fagales > Fagaceae > Quercus > Quercus glauca. Next base: position 5,942,973 of record CM043319.1, on the reverse strand, counting down.
GAGCTTTGTGGCTCGTGTTTGTGATGAGTAAGGTTAAGTAATCTCTTATACATAACACTCGTATCACTCTTTTTGACGGGAATGACTAGAAAATCCTAAGAGAAAGACATAAATAATCATCTCACTACTATTGTCTGCCAATCATGAAATGACATTTGTATGCTTCGGCATAGCAAAAGTGGAATGTCAAATGCTTAACATCATTGGGTATTTCTTTTCTCTCTCCTATATGCTCATGCATGGTTTACTTAAAAGAAAAAGATGCAAAGAAAGATAAAAAGCAAAAAGAATCAAAATGCTTTATATATGATTGCAAGCATTTCTTCTAGGAGATGTGGGAGTTATAGGATGTACCTCGAAGGTGATTGTCCCCATCAAACAGTTATGATTATGTGTGAGTTAAAGTGATTTTCTCATATCTCAAATCATCATAACATGAAGACACTTATGCAATCTTGCAATATTTTTCACACATAACACATAAAATTCTTTGCTACTTTTGATACATGTGCAGGTGCAATGTAATTTGGTCATCACAAGGAATACATGTGTTAATGTATGCTCACTAAACTATCTTAACTTGTTTTTAAAATATAAAATTGGTTAGACTTGTTTAGTATGTGTGTGTTTTGGATCTATGTGCTGAACATTTTTTTTGTTGAGAGATGATTTTGAGAGCTTAAAATGTTGTTTGGATCTTTGGTTATGTAGCATGCTTGATTGCATTCATATTTATGTTTTTCTCTTCTTGAAAAACTATTTTTAAGCAATCTTGATAGCTTATTGTTACCTCTCGCTAGCTAGGCTATCTATCGAGACCCTTCAACTGCTTTTTATCGCAATCTCGATAGCTTTCGATAGCTATTTCGATCCATCGAGAAACCTTCTAGATGCTCGATAGCTACCTCAATCCACTGAGAATTTTTGCTATGGATACCTTTTGTTAGATCCTCGATAGCTCTTCGATAGCTAAAAAGCGCAATTTTTAATTCTCGATACCTCTCGATCCATCGAGAAGCTGAGATTTCCTATAAATAGGATCCTTGCGATTTCTATCCCATTTCTCCTCGATCTCTCTCGACAAAAAGGTTTCTCTCCTTCTCTTAAACACCCAAAACTCAATCTTTTCATCTTCCTCACTTCACTTTTGGTCTCAAGATCCTTGTTCTTCATTTGGTATGATACTTTCTCCCTTTTTATCATGCATTTCATGATCTTTGACCTAACTTTTGGGGTTTTTGAAATTGTTTGAGATTTTTTCAAAACATTTGAGTTTTTGTTAAAATTTTGGAATGGTTTTTGTTTAAATGGTTTTAAAACATCATGCATTGCATCACATTTGCATTATAACAATGTTTCATACATTTAGATGTGTGTTTACTTTGTTGCAATGTTGTGTGTTGGTAGGTTTGGATTGGGCTGAGTCCATGATGTTTTTAAGTTTGCATGTCACATGTTCATGCATTTTCATGCATACGTACCTTCAATTTGTTATATTCTTCTATATTACGTTGTTGGCACTTTTCTTATTGTCTCTCTCTCTCTCTCTCTTGCGTTAGTCTGCACTATGGCACCCAAATGCAAATCTACTCCATCCCAGAACCCTCTTTGTTCTGGGGCATCCATTTCTTCTTCCTCTGACCCCACTCCATCTCACGTTCGGTTCCGTGATGAGAAGGCCCGTAAAGACTTCTTGGAGAACTTTTGTAGATGAGGCATTCATTTGGAACGCCAAGTCATCTTATCTGATTTTTCCGATATTGACCTACCCATTGTCATTTACAGTAGGGGTTGGGAGTCATTGTGTGGCGCCTCGGTCACGTACCCTTCCGTGATCATACAGGAGTTTTACTCCAATATGCATGGAATTGATACTTCTATACCTTATTTCTTCTCTCACGTTTAAGGTACGCGCATTGTAGTTACCTCGGAGATTGTCTCCGAGGTACTATACATTCCTAGGGTAGCGCATCCTGACTACCCTGGTTGTGATCGTCTAAGGACAGTGTCCAAAGATGAACTCTCGTCTCTCTTTTATGAGACACCTTCTTCTTGGAGTGATCGTCAAAACACCCATTGCTCAACTTTTGTAAAAGGTCTGAGATTCCTTTATATGGTGATGACATTCATTCTTTATCCTTTGTCTCATTGTAACACTATTACAGAACCTCATGCTCGATTTTTGCTATCTCTTTTAGAGGATATCTCTATTGACTTCCCTTCTCACTTCATTCTATCTCTTATAGATGTCTTTAGGAATACAACGACCTGTGAAAAGCTTATTTTTCCTTTAGCTATCACGCGGCTTCTTCACCACTTTTTTGTCTCTTTTCTCGAGTCTCCTCATTTTCCGGTGATGTGTGCCATAGATGTAGCTACCGTTTGACAGAGTGAGGCATAGCTCAGACCGAGGCGGCCCCAAACAAAGATGACAACGACTCCTCCTGCTTCCACTGGTCCATCCTGATGGAATTAAATGTGAGTGCAGCGGAAAATAAGTTTGGAACGGATCTACTTCATTCAATATTGATAACATGTGTAAAGTAAATTTCAGAATTATGAGAACAAGAGATCGTACCTTGAAGCGATGAGTTTCAAAACCGAAGATTGAAGCACTTGGGAATACTCTTAATCTTCACTCCAATTCCACTAATCGCCCAAGATGTGTGGTCTCTCAAATTGGTAACAAAGGGATAACTAGTGAGTACCAAAAACCCACTTCCACACCACTACAATGGTGATTTTCTTACCAAAAATCTTCTGTACGTTTTTCCCTTTGTTTCTAACCAATATATCTAATTGGGCTAGCCTTTTGGGCCTTACCAATTGGGCTTAAGTGTGTGGCTTGGAGTGGGACCAAAAGGGACCAATAAGACACTAGCTCCAATGGGCCTTGGGCTTTTCTGTCAACTCTTGACAAGTCCAAAGTTACCATTAACTATATTTAATACCACTATATAAATATAGTTGCACTCTAGGTCTTATCTATATATTATATCCCAAGACTTTATTATACATGCAACCCCTTCATAAAATATTCGTAGTAATACAAAGTTATTAATATAGACTGCCACTTTGTAAATTACTACATCTTGATCCTTGAGTACCCGGTTTAATCCTTAATGTTATTCATTATATATTTATGAAATCCAATTCCATAAATATAAACTTTAGTCATACTAAAGTGGTTAGGCCTAACTCTCTGAATAACAAACTCATTAAACTTATTTCAAGGGAATATTTTATATCTCCATTAAGAGACTATGAATTCCATCTTGAGAATACATGTTCCATCAACACTTAATGTGGCTGCCCAACATACTGAGGTTTTGACCATTAATATAGATCTCACTCCTGATATATCAAAGCAACCTACATCTTATGATCAGGTCCATTATTCTCTCAGGATTAAGAGTTCATGCAAATACAAGTCATGAGATTTATTATTCATTTGACAGTCCTTAGGCAAATAATAAATCTCATGGCGGTCCAGTTCAATATGTCTTAACTCTTAAAACATATTAACACATCAACTAGAAGTCACCACTTCCATGATCAAGACAAATCATCGTAGTTGATATGTTATAGTCTTCGCAGATGAAATGCCCAATTTCATCACCGACTACGAACTATAATTCTGAGTTTACAAAGAACTTGTGATTTATATCTTCTGTGACTCTTCACATAAATCACATACTATGCATCTCATGGACTATATGATAATGTCCGAATATTTATGTTACCATTATTTCAGATAATAATAAAACAAATTTATTAAACATAATATTAAGTCATACATAATGTCAAACACAATGTCACACTTAATATCATACATAGCATCTTACAATAGGATTTAAGGGCACCAATCCTAACAATCTCCCACTTGCCCTAAAAACTATTGTGCACTAATCTAACTCCCATTCCCTCCAAATGTGACTCGAAAGTCCTTTGAGGCAAGGCTTTGGTAAATGGATCTGCTAGATTGTTTGCACTTTCAATCTTTGCTACCACCACATCTCCACGAGCAACAATATCTCGAATGATATGGTACTTCCTCTCAATGTGCTTTCCTTTCTTGTGATTCCTTGGATCTTTAGATTGTGCAACTGCTCCACTGTTATCACAAAACAATGTGATTGGAACTTGCTCCATTCTTATTACACCAAGGTCAGAGAGGAATTTCTTGAGCCATACAGCTTCCTTTGCTGCTTCACAAGCAGCAACATATTCTGCTTCCATGGTGGAGTCTGCAATACATGATTGCTTAATACTCCGCCAACTAATGGCTCCACCTCCCAAGGTGAAAACACATCCTGAAGTGGATTTTCTGAAATCTAGATCCGATTGAAAATCTGAATCTGTATAGCCAATGGGAATCAAATCCTCACAACGGTAAACAAGCATATAATCTCTCGTTCTCCGTAGATACTTGAGAATATGCTTTACAGCTTGCCAATGTTTTGGTCCTGGATTTGATTGATATCGGCTGACCATGCCCACTGAATAGCAGATATCTGGTCTAGTACAAAGCATGGCATACATGAGACTTCCTACTGCAGAAGCATAAGGAACTTGTCTCATAATATCTACTTCCTCTTGAGTCTTAGGCCTTTGGTCATCAAACAGAGGAACTCCATGTCTGAAAGGAAGCAATCCTTTCTTGGAGTTTTGCATGCTAAACCGTTCTAGAACCTTATCTATGTATCCAGCTTGTGATAAGCCTAACATCTTATTCTTGCGATCTCGCCAAAGCTTAATCCCTAGAATAAAGTTAGCCTCACCCAAGTCCTTCATATCAAATTGACTTGACAACCAAACTTTTACAGATGACATTACCCCTACATCATTTCCAATGAGTAGAATATCATCAACATAAAGTACTAGGAACATTACTACTTTATCTTGATGTCTTTTGTACACACATGGTTCATCAAGATTTTGTTCAAAACCAAATGTCTTGATTGCTTGATCAAACCTGATGTTCCATGACCTAGATGCTTGCTTAAGTCCATAAATGGACCTTTGCAACTTGCATACCAAATGCTCTTGGTTCTTTGCTATGAAACCTTCCGGTTGCATCATATAGATTTCCTCTTCAAGATTGCCATTAAGAAATGCAGTCTTGACATCCATTTGCCAAATCTCATAATCAAAATGAGCAGCAATGGATAAGAGAATTCTGATAGATTTAAGCATTGCTACTGGAGAAAAGGTTTCATCATAATCTATACCTTCTTTTTTAGTATACCCTTTCGCCACTAGCCTTGCTTTAAAGGTTTCAACCTTCCCATCTATCCCTCTCTTTCTCTTGTAAACCCATTTGCAACCAACAGGTTTAATGCCGTTAGGCGCCTCTACAAGATTCCAAACTTGATTGGAATACATGGAATCTAATTCAGATTTCATAGCTTGGACCCAATGATGTGCATCTATATCATTCATTGCTTCATCATATGTGTAGGGATCCGATTCAACCTCTTCTGAGATAGCTTCATAGGTTTCTCCTAAACCTATGAATCTTATAGGAGGCCGAACAATTCTCCCACTACGACGAGGCACCTGTGTACTAGACATCTCATTAGTAGTATCTTGTGGTGTATCTAATACAGCCACATCATCCCTAGTTTCATCTATAGGTTGTTCATTTACAGATTCATTCATTTCAGCCAACACAACTCTACTTTTAGGAGTATAATCATTCATATAGTCATTTTCCAAGAATTTGGCATTTGTGCTAACAAACACTTTATTATCTTTATGACTATAGAATAAACCTCCAACAGTTCCTTTTGGATACCCAACAAAGAAAACCACTTCTGTTTTAGACTGTAACTTGTCAGACTTTCCTTTTAACACATGTGCTGGACAACCCCAAATATGGAGATGTCTCATACTAGGCTTACGCCCATTCCACAATTCCACAGGTGTTTTAGGAACAGACTTCGAAGGTACTAAATTCAGAAGATACATCGCTGTGTTTAAGGCATATCCCCAAAAAGAAATAGGTAGAGTTGAATAACTCATCATGGACCTAACCATTTCTAAAAGAGTCCTATTCCTTCTTTCTGCTACACCATTCTGTTGTGGAGTTCCAGGTGCAGTCAATTGGGATACAATCCCATTCTTAGTTAAGTAATCCTTGAAATCCCCAAAGAGGTATTCACCACCTCGATCAGATCGAATGGCTTTTATGTGTTTACCTAATTGATTCTCAACTTCAGCCTTAAACTCTTTGAACTTTTCAAAAGTTTCGGACTTCCGTTTCATTAGGTATACATAACCATATCTTGAGTAATCATCAGTGAAAGTAATGAAATACTCATGGCCACCTCTTGCTTGGATTGACATAGGACCACAAACATCAGAATGCACTAATTCTAACAAATCTTGGGCTCTTCTACCTTTTGCAGTAAAAGGTCGTTTGGTCATTTTACCTTCCAAACAAGATTCACAAACTGGAAATTCATCAAAGTCCATGGGCCCTAAGAGTCCATCTTTGATCAGTCTTTGAATTCTGTTTGAATTAATATGACCTAAACGCAAGTGCCAAAGATATGCATCATTAGTAGAAGGAAACTTTCTCTTTAATGATTTTACATGAGAGTTAGCATCTAATTCAGAATTATATAATTCATGCTTATCAGGAGTTAAAATATAAAGACCATCCACAATATTGCCATAACAGATAAACACTTTATCCTTCTTTATTACAACATTGTCTTTCAGGATAACACAATATCCTTGTTTACCTAAGTAAGTAGCAGAAATTAAATTCCTACGTACATTAGGTACATACAAACAGTCTTCTAATATTAAAACTCTAGATTGAAAACACAAATTATAAACTCCAACAGCTACAACTGGAATTCTGCTCCCATCAGCCAAAGTAAGAAACAACTCCCCTTCTTTAAGCTTTCTGGTCTCCTGAAACCCCTGCAAAGAATTGCAGATATGATTAGTACAACCTGAATCCACACACCAGGAATCCGTGGGATTCTGTACCAAACATATTTCAAGAAGGAATGTATCATTCATACCTTTATTCTTGGCAGCCTTGAAAACTGGACAATTCCTCTTCCAATGTCCTTTCTCACCACAATGGAAACACTTTCCTTTGATCTTCTTTCCTTTATCAGCAACCCCTAAGGCAATTTGTTTACCCTCTTGTTTGGTGAAGTCTTTCTTCTTCTTCTTCTTACCCTTGCCTTTCGACTTAGGTTGAGAAGTAGAAGCTTCACCAACATTGGCTTCAACATTGGAAGTACCAAGAATGCCTTCTGCCGCTACCAATTCATTCATTAATTCAGACAAGGTATAAATCTTTTTGTTCATATTATAATTCAGTTTGAATTCCTTGAATGATTCTGGTAGCGACTAGAGTATCATATCCACTTGGGATTCTCCATCTATATCGGCACCTAAAACTTCCAATGTGTTCAGATTAGAGATCATTGTAAGACAATGCTCTCCCACTGAACTTCCCTCAGCCATTCTAGTATTATAAATTTGCCTCATGGTTTCTTGCCTTGCAGAACGGCCTTGCTCACCAAACATCTCCTTCAGACTTAACATAATGTCTGAAGCTAGTTCTACATCCTGCATTTGATGCTGTAGAACATTTGAGATAGATGCTAGGATGTAGCACTTGGCCATTCCATTAGATTTCTGCCAACGATCATATCGTTGTTTTTCCTCAAGAGGAGCATCTAATGAAGGAAAGTTAGGACATGGTTTAGTAAGAACATACTTATGTTCTTCAGCAGTGAGAACTATGTCCAAGTTTCTTTTCCAGTCAACATAGTTGGATCCAGTCAGTTTGTTTTGATTAAGAATAGCTACAAGTGGGCTAAAAGATGCCATGTTCTAAATCTGAAAACAATAAACATGAATATAATCAATAAACTGGACATTATCTTTTTAGCATATAAACATATAGTATGGAACCTTAATAAAACCATAATATAATATATGCAACGACAACCCAATCCCATAATCAATATCCCTCAGCATAGAGTGAATATAAAATACTATGATTGATTGAGAACTATTCTCATCATTAGTGCTATCATGATAACTCTTATCAAACACTAATAATATGCCGTTATATTTATTTGGCCTCTAAATAATGATAGTAAGAACTCAGCATAGAGGATACTATAATATTTAGTCTAGTGTATACCACTGTCTAGAATCATGTGTAGCCACATTTCATCCCCTTAAATGTGAGTGCAGCGGAATTAAATGTGAGTGCAGCGGAAAATAAGTTTTGAACGGATCTACTTCATTCAATATTGATAACATGTGTAAAGTAAATTTCAGAATTATGAGAACAAGAGATCGTACCTTGAAGCGATGAGTTTCAAAACCGAAGATTGAAGCACTTGGGAATACTCTTAGTCTTCACTCCAATTCCACTAATCGCCCAAGATGTGTGGTCTCTCAAATTGGTAACAAAGGGATATCTAGTGAGTACCAAAAACCCACTTCCACACCACTACAATGGTGATTTTCTTACCAAAAAACTTCTGTACGTTTTTCCCTTTGTTTCTAACCAATATATCTAATTGGGCTAACCTTTTGGGCTTTACCAATTGGGCTTAAGTGTGTGGCTTGGAGTGGGACCAAAAGGGACCAATAAGACACTAGCTCCAATGGGCCTTGGGCTTTTCTGTCAACTCTTGACAAGTCCAAAGTTACCATTAACTATATTTAATACCACTATATAAATATAGTTGCACTCTAGGTCTTATCTATATATTATATCCCAAGACTTTATTATACATGCAACCCCTTCATAAAATATTCGTAGTAATACAAAGTTATTAATATAGACTGCCACTTTGTAAATTACTACATCTTGATCCTTGAGTACCCGGTTTAATCCTTAATGTTATTCATTATATATTTATGAAATCCAATTCCATAAATATATACTTTAGTCTTACTAAAGTGGTTAGGCCTAACTCTCTGAATAACAAACTCATTAAACTTATCTCAAGGGAATATTTTATATCTCCATTAAGAGACTATGAATTCCATCTTGAGAATACATGTTCCATCAACACTTAATGTGGCTGCCCAACATACTGAGGTTTTGACCATTAATATAGATCTCACTCCTGATATATCAAAGCAACCTACATCTTATGATCAGGTCCATTATTCTCTCAGGATTAAGAGTTCATGCAAATACAAGTCATGAGATTTATTATTCATTTGACAGTCCTTAGGCAAATAATAAATCTCATGGCGGTCCAGTTCAATATGTCTTAACTCTTAAAACATATTAACACATCAACTAGAAGTCTCCACTTCCATGATCAAGACAAATCATCGTAGTTGATATGTTATAGTCTTCGCAGATGAAATGCCCAATTTCATCACCGACTACGAACTATAATTCTGAGTTTACAAAGAACTTGTGATTTATATCTTCTGTGACTCTTCACATAAATCACATACAATGCATCTCATGGACTATATGATAATGTCCGAATATTCATGTTACCATTATTTCAGATAATAATAAAACAAATTTATTAAACATAATATTAAGTCATACATTAATGTCAAACACAATGTCACACTTAATATCATACATAGCATCTTACAATAGGATTTAAGGGCACCAATCCTAACAATCTCCCACTTGCCCTAAAGACTATTGTGCACTAATCTAACTCCCATTCCCTCCAAATGTGACTCGAAAGTCCTTTGAGGCAAGGCTTTGGTAAATGGATCTGCTAGATTGTTTGCACTTTCAATCTTTGCTACCACCACATCTCCACGAGCAACAATATCTCGAATGATATGGTACTTCCTCTCAATGTGCTTTCCTTTCTTGTGATTCCTTGGATCTTTAGATTGTGCAACTGCTCCACTGTTATCACAAAACAATGTGATTGGAACTTGCTCCATTCTTATTACACCAAGGTCAGAGAGGAATTTCTTGAGCCATACAGCTTCCTTTGCTGCTTCACAAGCAGCAACATATTCTGCTTCCATGGTGGAGTCTGCAATACATGATTGCTTAATACTCCGCCAACTAATGGCTCCACCTCCCAAGGTGAAAACACATCCTGAAGTGGATTTTCTGAAATCTAGATCCGATTGAAAATCTGAATCTGTATAGCCAATGGGAATCAAATCCTCACAACGGTAAACAAGCATATAATCTCTCGTTCTCCGTAGATACTTGAGAATATGCTTTACAGCTTGCCAATGTTTTGGTCCTGGATTTGATTGATATCGGCTGACCATGCCAACTGAATAGCAGATATCTGGTCTAGTACAAAGCATGGCATACATGAGACTTCCCACTGCAGAAGCATAAGGAACTTGTCTCATCATATCTACTTCCTCTTGAGTCTTAGGCCTTTGGTCATCAGACAGAGGAACTCCATGTCTGAAAGGAAGCAATCCTTTCTTGGAGTTTTGCATGCTAAACCGTTCTAGAACCTTATCTATGTATCCAGCTTGTGATAAGCCTAACATATTATTCTTGCGATCTCGCCAAAGCTTGATCCCTAGAATAAAGTTAGCCTCACCCAAGTCCTTCATATCAAATTGGCTTGACAACCAAACCTTTACAGATGACATTACCCCTACATCATTTCCAATGAGTAGAATATCATCAACATAAAGTACTAGGAACATTACTACTTTATCTTGATGTCTTTTGTACACACACGGTTCATCAGGATTTTGTTCAAAACCAAATGTTTTGATTGCTTGATCAAATCTGATGTTCCATGACCTAGATGCTTGCTTAAGTCCATAAATGGACCTTTGCAACTTGCATATCAAATGCTCTTGGTTCTTTGCTATGAAACCTTCCGGTTGCATCATATAGATTTCCTCTTTAAGATTGCCATTAAGAAATGCAGTCTTGACATCCATTTGCCAAATCTCATAATCAAAATGAGCAGCAATGGATAAGAGAATTCTGATAGATTTAAGCATTGCTACTGGAGAAAAGGTTTCATCATAATCTATACCTTCTTTTTGAGTATACCCTTTCGCCACTAGCCTTGCTTTAAAGGTTTCAACCTTCCCATCTATCCCTCTCTTTCTCTTGTAAACCCATTTGCAACCAACAGGTTTAATGCCGTTAGGCGCCTCTATAAGATTCCAAACTTGATTGGAATACATGGAATCTAATTCAGATTTCATAGCTTGGACCCAATGATGTGCATCTATATCATTCATTGCTTCATCATATGTGTAGGGATCCGATTCAACCTCTTCTGAGATAGCTTCATAGGTTTCTCCTAAACCTATGAATCTTATAGGAGGCCGAACAATTCTCCCACTACGACGAGGCACCTGTGTACTAGACATCTCATTAGCAGTATCTTGTGGTGTATCTAATACAGCCACATCATCCCTAGTTTCATCTATAGGTTGTTCATTTACAGATTCATTCATTTCAGCCAACACAACTCTACTTTTAGGAGTATGATCATTCATATAGTCATTTTCCAAGAATTTGGCATTTGTGCTAACAAACACTTTATTATCTTTATGACTATAGAATAAACCTCCAACAGTTCCTTTTGGATACCCAACAAAGAAAACCACTTCTGTTTTAGACTGTAACTTGTCAGTCTTTCCTTTTAACACATGTGCTGGACAACCCCAAATATGGAGATGTCTCATACTAGGCTTACGCCCATTCCACAATTCCACAGGTGTTTTAGGAACAGACTTCGAAGGTACTAAATTCAGAAGATACATCGCTATGTTTAAGGCATATCCCCAAAAAGAAATAGGTAGAGTTGAATAACTCATCATGGACCTAACCATTTCTAAAAGAGTCCTATTCCTTCTTTCTGCTACACCATTCTGTTGTGGAGTTCCAGGTGCAGTCAATTGGGATACAATCCCATTCTTAGTTAAGTAATCCTTGAAATCCCCAAAGAGGTATTCACCACCTCGATCAGATCGAATGGCTTTTATGTGTTTACCTAATTGATTCTCAACTTCAGCCCTAAACTCTTTGAACTTTTCAAAGGTTTCAGACTTCCGTCTCATTAGGTACACATAACCATATCTTGAGTAATCATCAGTGAAAGTAATGAAATACTCATGGCCACCTCTTGCTTGGATTGACATAGGACCACAAACATCAGAATGCACTAATTCTAGCAAGTCTTGGGCTCTTCTACCTTTTGCAGTAAAAGGTCGTTTGGTCATTTTACCTTCCAAACAAGATTCACAAACTGGAAATTCATCAAAGTCCATGGGCCCTAAGAGTCCATCTTTGATCAGTCTTTGAATTCTGTTTGAATTAATATGACCTAAACGCAAGTGCCAAAGATATGTATCATTAGTAGAAGGAAACTTTCTCTTTAATGATTTTACATGAGAGTTAGCATCTATTTCAGAATTATATAATTCATGCTTATCAGGAGTTAAAATATAAAGACCATCCACAATATTGCCATAACAGATAAACACTTTATCCTTCTTTATTACAACATTGTCTTTTAGGATAACACAATATCCTTGTTTACCTAAGTAAGTAGCAGAAATTAAATTCCTACGTACATTAGGTACATACAAACAGTCTTCTAATATTAAAACTCTAGATTGAAAACACAAATTATAAACACCAACAGCTACAACTGGAATTCTGCTCCCATCAGCCAAAGTAAGAAACAACTCCCCTTCTTTAAGTTTTCTGGTCTCCTGAAACCCCTGCAAAGAATTGCAGATATGATTAGTACAACCTGAATCCACACACCAGGAATCCGTGGGATTCTGTACCAAACATATTTCAAGAAGGAATGTATCATTCATACCTTTATTCTTGGCAGCCTTGAATACTGGACAATTCCTCTTCCAATGTCCTTTCTCACCACAATGGAAACACTTTCCTTTGATCTTCTTTCCTTTATCAGCAACTCCTAAGGCAATTTGTTTACCCTCTTGTTTGGTGAAGTCCTTCTTCTTCTTCTTCTTACCCTTGCCTTTCGACTTAGGTTGAGAAGTAGAAGCTTCACCAACATTGGCTTCAACATTGGAAGTACCAAGAATGCCTTCTGCCGCTACCAATTCATTCATTAATTCAGACAAGGTATAAATCTTTTTGTTCATATTATAATTCAGTTTGAATTCCTTGAATGATTCTGGTAGCGACTGGAGTATCATATCCACTTGGGATTCTCCATCTATATCGGCACCTAAAACTTCCAATGTATTCAGATTAGAAATCATTGTAAGACAATGCTCCCTAACTGAACTTCCTTCAGCCATTCTAGTATTATAAATTTGCCTCATGGTTTCTTGCCTTGCAGAACGGCCTTGCTCACCAAACATCTCCTTCAGACTTAACATGATGTCTGAAGCTAGTTCTACATCCTGCATTTGATGCTGTAGAACATTTGAGATAGATGCTAGGATGTAGCACTTGGCCATTCCATTAGATTTCTGCCAACGATCATATCGTTGTTTTTCCTCAAGAGGAGCATCTAATGAAGGAAAGTTAGGACATTGTTTAGTAAGAACATACTTATGTTCTTCAGCAGTGAGAACTATGTCCAAGTTTCTTTTCCAGTCAACATAGTTGGATCCAGTCAGTTTGTTTTGATTAAGAATAGCTACAAGTGGGCTAAAAGATGCCATGTTCTAAATCTGAAAACAATAAACATGAATATAATCAATAAACTGGACATTATCTTTTTAGCATATAATCATATAGTATGGAACCTTAATAAAACCATAATATAATATATGCAACGACAACCCAATCCCATATTCAATATCCCTCAGCATAGAGTGAATATAAAATACTATGATTGATTGAGAACTATTCTCATCATTAGTGCTATCATGATAACTCTTATCAAACACTAATAATATGCCGTTATATTTATTTGGCCTCTAAATAATGATAGTAAGAACTCAGCATAGAGGATACTATAATATTTAGTCTAGTGTATACCACTGTCTAGAATCATGTGTAGCCACATTTCATCCCCTTAACAAGCTTATTTTGTAGTACCATGATACAAAACACCCTCCGCATGGAATGCTAAGCTCAAGGCAAAGACAAGGTGTTTGATCAAACCACTATAAACCAAGAAATTCAATCTTGTAGGACCATAAAATAAATACTCTCCGCATGGAATGCTAAGCACAAGGCAAAGACAAAGTATTTATTTCATACTACTATGAATTGACAATGGAGGCCGTGAGATCCAACCCTTGTATCTCTCTCCCACTAGATGTTTTAAAAGAAAGGTTTTTAGTTTTAAAACATGCATAATCTAATTACACATAGTCTTACTCTTTTATCATGTGAAAACACTTAGAAAAAATTTCTGTTTTTCTTTCTTTCGATCGATCGAAAGTGCCCCTCGATCAATCGAAAAAATTAAGAAATTCGAACTTGATCATCTGACACTTTCGATTGATACTCGATTGCCTTTCGATCGATCGAAAAACAGATTCGATCGATCGACTAGCAATCGAAAAACTATCGTTCTAAAGCATCTAATCACTGTCTCTTTCGATCGATCGAAAGTGATTTTCGATCGATCGAAAATCGCGAAACTCAAATTCCCAGAAATTTTCTAAGGCAGTTTTCTACGGGTTTTCATGAACAAACATCCTGAAAACGAACATGATAGACAGAGATCAATGTCAAAACTGAATTCTATTGATGTTATAGCCTTAAGATTGAATTTAACATACTTAAATTTAAAATTAAACAACATCACAACACCAATTTCAGTTTTCATCAAATCATAGTTTCAACAACATGTAGAAAATTAAAAACTTAATCTTCTAACAATATGAAACTATCTTCTCCAATTCTAAAACTCACAAACATGTTAAACAATACGAAATTGAAGACCGCTCTGATACCATTTGATGGAATTAAATGTGAGTGCAGCGGAAAATAAGTTTTGAACGGATCTACTTCATTCAATATTGATAACATGTGTAAAGTAAATTTCAGAATTATGAGAACAAGAGATCGTACCTTGAAGCGATGAGTTTCAAAACCGAAGATTGAAGCACTTGGGAATACTCTTAGTCTTCACTCCAATTCCACTAATCGCCCAAGATGTGTGGTCTCTCAAATTGGTAACAAAGGGATATCTAGTGAGTACCAAAAACCCACTTCCACACCACTACAATGGTGATTTTCTTACCAAAAAACTTCTGTACGTTTTTCCCTTTGTTTCTAACCAATATATCTAATTGGGCTAACCTTTTGGGCTTTACCAATTGGGCTTAAGTGTGTGGCTTGGAGTGGGACCAAAAGGGACCAATAAGACACTAGCTCCAATGGGCCTTGGGCTTTTCTGTCAACTCTTGACAAGTCCAAAGTTACCATTAACTATATTTAATACCACTATATAAATATAGTTGCACTCTAGGTCTTATCTATATATTATATCCCAAGACTTTATTATACATGCAACCCCTTCATAAAATATTCGTAGTAATACAAAGTTATTAATATAGACTGCCACTTTGTAAATTACTACATCTTGATCCTTGAGTACCCGGTTTAATCCTTAATGTTATTCATTATATATTTATGAAATCCAATTCCATAAATATATACTTTAGTCTTACTAAAGTGGTTAGGCCTAACTCTCTGAATAACAAACTCATTAAACTTATCTCAAGGGAATATTTTATATCTCCATTAAGAGACTATGAATTCCATCTTGAGAATACATGTTCCATCAACACTTAATGTGGCTGCCCAACATACTGAGGTTTTGACCATTAATATAGATCTCACTCCTGATATATCAAAGCAACCTACATCTTATGATCAGGTCCATTATTCTCTCAGGATTAAGAGTTCATGCAAATACAAGTCATGAGATTTATTATTCATTTGACAGTCCTTAGGCAAATAATAAATCTCATGGCGGTCCAGTTCAATATGTCTTAACTCTTAAAACATATTAACACATCAACTAGAAGTCTCCACTTCCATGATCAAGACAAATCATCGTAGTTGATATGTTATAGTCTTCGCAGATGAAATGCCCAATTTCATCACCGACTACGAACTATAATTCTGAGTTTACAAAGAACTTGTGATTTATATCTTCTGTGACTCTTCACATAAATCACATACAATGCATCTCATGGACTATATGATAATGTCCGAATATTCATGTTACCATTATTTCAGATAATAATAAAACAAATTTATTAAACATAATATTAAGTCATACATTAATGTCAAACACAATGTCACACTTAATATCATACATAGCATCTTACAATAGGATTTAAGGGCACCAATCCTAACAATCTCCCACTTGCCCTAAAGACTATTGTGCACTAATCTAACTCCCATTCCCTCCAAATGTGACTCGAAAGTCCTTTGAGGCAAGGCTTTGGTAAATGGATCTGCTAGATTGTTTGCACTTTCAATCTTTGCTACCACCACATCTCCACGAGCAACAATATCTCGAATGATATGGTACTTCCTCTCAATGTGCTTTCCTTTCTTGTGATTCCTTGGATCTTTAGATTGTGCAACTGCTCCACTGTTATCACAAAACAATGTGATTGGAACTTGCTCCATTCTTATTACACCAAGGTCAGAGAGGAATTTCTTGAGCCATACAGCTTCCTTTGCTGCTTCACAAGCAGCAACATATTCTGCTTCCATGGTGGAGTCTGCAATACATGATTGCTTAATACTCCGCCAACTAATGGCTCCACCTCCCAAGGTGAAAACACATCCTGAAGTGGATTTTCTGAAATCTAGATCCGATTGAAAATCTGAATCTGTATAGCCAATGGGAATCAAATCCTCACAACGGTAAACAAGCATATAATCTCTCGTTCTCCGTAGATACTTGAGAATATGCTTTACAGCTTGCCAATGTTTTGGTCCTGGATTTGATTGATATCGGCTGACCATGCCAACTGAATAGCAGATATCTGGTCTAGTACAAAGCATGGCATACATGAGACTTCCCACTGCAGAAGCATAAGGAACTTGTCTCATCATATCTACTTCCTCTTGAGTCTTAGGCCTTTGGTCATCAGACAGAGGAACTCCATGTCTGAAAGGAAGCAATCCTTTCTTGGAGTTTTGCATGCTAAACCGTTCTAGAACCTTATCTATGTATCCAGCTTGTGATAAGCCTAACATATTATTCTTGCGATCTCGCCAAAGCTTGATCCCTAGAATAAAGTTAGCCTCACCCAAGTCCTTCATATCAAATTGGCTTGACAACCAAACCTTTACAGATGACATTACCCCTACATCATTTCCAATGAGTAGAATATCATCAACATAAAGTACTAGGAACATTACTACTTTATCTTGATGTCTTTTGTACACACACGGTTCATCAGGATTTTGTTCAAAACCAAATGTTTTGATTGCTTGATCAAATCTGATGTTCCATGACCTAGATGCTTGCTTAAGTCCATAAATGGACCTTTGCAACTTGCATATCAAATGCTCTTGGTTCTTTGCTATGAAACCTTCCGGTTGCATCATATAGATTTCCTCTTTAAGATTGCCATTAAGAAATGCAGTCTTGACATCCATTTGCCAAATCTCATAATCAAAATGAGCAGCAATGGATAAGAGAATTCTGATAGATTTAAGCATTGCTACTGGAGAAAAGGTTTCATCATAATCTATACCTTCTTTTTGAGTATACCCTTTCGCCACTAGCCTTGCTTTAAAGGTTTCAACCTTCCCATCTATCCCTCTCTTTCTCTTGTAAACCCATTTGCAACCAACAGGTTTAATGCCGTTAGGCGCCTCTATAAGATTCCAAACTTGATTGGAATACATGGAATCTAATTCAGATTTCATAGCTTGGACCCAATGATGTGCATCTATATCATTCATTGCTTCATCATATGTGTAGGGATCCGATTCAACCTCTTCTGAGATAGCTTCATAGGTTTCTCCTAAACCTATGAATCTTATAGGAGGCCGAACAATTCTCCCACTACGACGAGGCACCTGTGTACTAGACATCTCATTAGCAGTATCTTGTGGTGTATCTAATACAGCCACATCATCCCTAGTTTCATCTATAGGTTGTTCATTTACAGATTCATTCATTTCAGCCAACACAACTCTACTTTTAGGAGTATGATCATTCATATAGTCATTTTCCAAGAATTTGGCATTTGTGCTAACAAACACTTTATTATCTTTATGACTATAGAATAAACCTCCAACAGTTCCTTTTGGATACCCAACAAAGAAAACCACTTCTGTTTTAGACTGTAACTTGTCAGTCTTTCCTTTTAACACATGTGCTGGACAACCCCAAATATGGAGATGTCTCATACTAGGCTTACGCCCATTCCACAATTCCACAGGTGTTTTAGGAACAGACTTCGAAGGTACTAAATTCAGAAGATACATCGCTATGTTTAAGGCATATCCCCAAAAAGAAATAGGTAGAGTTGAATAACTCATCATGGACCTAACCATTTCTAAAAGAGTCCTATTCCTTCTTTCTGCTACACCATTCTGTTGTGGAGTTCCAGGTGCAGTCAATTGGGATACAATCCCATTCTTAGTTAAGTAATCCTTGAAATCCCCAAAGAGGTATTCACCACCTCGATCAGATCGAATGGCTTTTATGTGTTTACCTAATTGATTCTCAACTTCAGCCCTAAACTCTTTGAACTTTTCAAAGGTTTCAGACTTCCGTCTCATTAGGTACACATAACCATATCTTGAGTAATCATCAGTGAAAGTAATGAAATACTCATGGCCACCTCTTGCTTGGATTGACATAGGACCACAAACATCAGAATGCACTAATTCTAGCAAGTCTTGGGCTCTTCTACCTTTTGCAGTAAAAGGTCGTTTGGTCATTTTACCTTCCAAACAAGATTCACAAACTGGAAATTCATCAAAGTCCATGGGCCCTAAGAGTCCATCTTTGATCAGTCTTTGAATTCTGTTTGAATTAATATGACCTAAACGCAAGTGCCAAAGATATGTATCATTAGTAGAAGGAAACTTTCTCTTTAATGATTTTACATGAGAGTTAGCATCTATTTCAGAATTATATAATTCATGCTTATCAGGAGTTAAAATATAAAGACCATCCACAATATTGCCATAACAGATAAACACTTTATCCTTCTTTATTACAACATTGTCTTTTAGGATAACACAATATCCTTGTTTACCTAAGTAAGTAGCAGAAATTAAATTCCTACGTACATTAGGTACATACAAACAGTCTTCTAATATTAAAACTCTAGATTGAAAACACAAATTATAAACACCAACAGCTACAACTGGAATTCTGCTCCCATCAGCCAAAGTAAGAAACAACTCCCCTTCTTTAAGTTTTCTGGTCTCCTGAAACCCCTGCAAAGAATTGCAGATATGATTAGTACAACCTGAATCCACACACCAGGAATCCGTGGGATTCTGTACCAAACATATTTCAAGAAGGAATGTATCATTCATACCTTTATTCTTGGCAGCCTTGAATACTGGACAATTCCTCTTCCAATGTCCTTTCTCACCACAATGGAAACACTTTCCTTTGATCTTCTTTCCTTTATCAGCAACTCCTAAGGCAATTTGTTTACCCTCTTGTTTGGTGAAGTCCTTCTTCTTCTTCTTCTTACCCTTGCCTTTCGACTTAGGTTGAGAAGTAGAAGCTTCACCAACATTGGCTTCAACATTGGAAGTACCAAGAATGCCTTCTGCCGCTACCAATTCATTCATTAATTCAGACAAGGTATAAATCTTTTTGTTCATATTATAATTCAGTTTGAATTCCTTGAATGATTCTGGTAGCGACTGGAGTATCATATCCACTTGGGATTCTCCATCTATATCGGCACCTAAAACTTCCAATGTATTCAGATTAGAAATCATTGTAAGACAATGCTCCCTAACTGAACTTCCTTCAGCCATTCTAGTATTATAAATTTGCCTCATGGTTTCTTGCCTTGCAGAACGGCCTTGCTCACCAAACATCTCCTTCAGACTTAACATGATGTCTGAAGCTAGTTCTACATCCTGCATTTGATGCTGTAGAACATTTGAGATAGATGCTAGGATGTAGCACTTGGCCATTCCATTAGATTTCTGCCAACGATCATATCGTTGTTTTTCCTCAAGAGGAGCATCTAATGAAGGAAAGTTAGGACATTGTTTAGTAAGAACATACTTATGTTCTTCAGCAGTGAGAACTATGTCCAAGTTTCTTTTCCAGTCAACATAGTTGGATCCAGTCAGTTTGTTTTGATTAAGAATAGCTACAAGTGGGCTAAAAGATGCCATGTTCTAAATCTGAAAACAATAAACATGAATATAATCAATAAACTGGACATTATCTTTTTAGCATATAATCATATAGTATGGAACCTTAATAAAACCATAATATAATATATGCAACGACAACCCAATCCCATATTCAATATCCCTCAGCATAGAGTGAATATAAAATACTATGATTGATTGAGAACTATTCTCATCATTAGTGCTATCATGATAACTCTTATCAAACACTAATAATATGCCGTTATATTTATTTGGCCTCTAAATAATGATAGTAAGAACTCAGCATAGAGGATACTATAATATTTAGTCTAGTGTATACCACTGTCTAGAATCATGTGTAGCCACATTTCATCCCCTTAACAAGCTTATTTTGTAGTACCATGATACAAAACACCCTCCGCATGGAATGCTAAGCTCAAGGCAAAGACAAGGTGTTTGATCAAACCACTATAAACCAAGAAATTCAATCTTGTAGGACCATAAAATAAATACTCTCCGCATGGAATGCTAAGCACAAGGCAAAGACAAAGTATTTATTTCATACTACTATGAATTGACAATGGAGGCCGTGAGATCCAACCCTTGTATCTCTCTCCCACTAGATGTTTTAAAAGAAAGGTTTTTAGTTTTAAAACATGCATAATCTAATTACACATAGTCTTACTCTTTTATCATGTGAAAACACTTAGAAAAAATTTCTGTTTTTCTTTCTTTCGATCGATCGAAAGTGCCCCTCGATCAATCGAAAAAATTAAGAAATTCGAACTTGATCATCTGACACTTTCGATTGATACTCGATTGCCTTTCGATCGATCGAAAAACAGATTCGATCGATCGACTAGCAATCGAAAAACTATCGTTCTAAAGCATCTAATCACTGTCTCTTTCGATCGATCGAAAGTGATTTTCGATCGATCGAAAATCGCGAAACTCAAATTCCCAGAAATTTTCTAAGGCAGTTTTCTACGGGTTTTCATGAACAAACATCCTGAAAACGAACATGATAGACAGAGATCAATGTCAAAACTGAATTCTATTGATGTTATAGCCTTAAGATTGAATTTAACATACTTAAATTTAAAATTAAACAACATCACAACACCAATTTCAGTTTTCATCAAATCATAGTTTCAACAACATGTAGAAAATTAAAAACTTAATCTTCTAACAATATGAAACTATCTTCTCCAATTCTAAAACTCACAAACATGTTAAACAATACGAAATTGAAGACCGCTCTGATACCATTTGATGGAATTAAATGTGAGTGCAGCGGAAAATAAGTTTTGAACGGATCTACTTCATTCAATATTGATAACATGTGTAAAGTAAATTTCAGAATTATGAGAACAAGAGATCGTACCTTGAAGCGATGAGTTTCAAAACCGAAGATTGAAGCACTTGGGAATACTCTTAGTCTTCACTCCAATTCCACTAATCGCCCAAGATGTGTGGTCTCTCAAATTGGTAACAAAGGGATATCTAGTGAGTACCAAAAACCCACTTCCACACCACTACAATGGTGATTTTCTTACCAAAAAACTTCTGTACGTTTTTCCCTTTGTTTCTAACCAATATATCTAATTGGGCTAACCTTTTGGGCTTTACCAATTGGGCTTAAGTGTGTGGCTTGGAGTGGGACCAAAAGGGACCAATAAGACACTAGCTCCAATGGGCCTTGGGCTTTTCTGTCAACTCTTGACAAGTCCAAAGTTACCATTAACTATATTTAATACCACTATATAAATATAGTTGCACTCTAGGTCTTATCTATATATTATATCCCAAGACTTTATTATACATGCAACCCCTTCATAAAATATTCGTAGTAATACAAAGTTATTAATATAGACTGCCACTTTGTAAATTACTACATCTTGATCCTTGAGTACCCGGTTTAATCCTTAATGTTATTCATTATATATTTATGAAATCCAATTCCATAAATATATACTTTAGTCTTACTAAAGTGGTTAGGCCTAACTCTCTGAATAACAAACTCATTAAACTTATCTCAAGGGAATATTTTATATCTCCATTAAGAGACTATGAATTCCATCTTGAGAATACATGTTCCATCAACACTTAATGTGGCTGCCCAACATACTGAGGTTTTGACCATTAATATAGATCTCACTCCTGATATATCAAAGCAACCTACATCTTATGATCAGGTCCATTATTCTCTCAGGATTAAGAGTTCATGCAAATACAAGTCATGAGATTTATTATTCATTTGACAGTCCTTAGGCAAATAATAAATCTCATGGCGGTCCAGTTCAATATGTCTTAACTCTTAAAACATATTAACACATCAACTAGAAGTCTCCACTTCCATGATCAAGACAAATCATCGTAGTTGATATGTTATAGTCTTCGCAGATGAAATGCCCAATTTCATCACCGACTACGAACTATAATTCTGAGTTTACAAAGAACTTGTGATTTATATCTTCTGTGACTCTTCACATAAATCACATACAATGCATCTCATGGACTATATGATAATGTCCGAATATTCATGTTACCATTATTTCAGATAATAATAAAACAAATTTATTAAACATAATATTAAGTCATACATTAATGTCAAACACAATGTCACACTTAATATCATACATAGCATCTTACAATAGGATTTAAGGGCACCAATCCTAACACTTATTTTGTAGTACCATGATACAAAACACCCTCCGCATGGAATGCTAAGCTCAAGGCAAAGACAAGGTGTTTGATCAAACCACTATAAACCAAGAAATTCAATCTTGTAGGACCATAAAATAAATACTCTCCGCATGGAATGCTAAGCACAAGGCAAAGACAAAGTATTTATTTCATACTACTATGAATTGACAATGGAGGCCGTGAGATCCAACCCTTGTATCTCTCTCCCACTAGATGTTTTAAAAGAAAGGTTTTTAGTTTTAAAACATGCATAATCTAATTACACATAGTCTTACTCTTTTATCATGTGAAAACACTTAGAAAAAATTTCTGTTTTTCTTTCTTTCGATCGATCGAAAGTGCCCCTCGATCGATCGAAAAAACTAAAAAATTCGAACTTGATCATCTGACACTTTCGATTGATACACGATTGCCTTTCGATCGATCGAAAAACAGATTCGATCGATCGACTAGCAATCGAAAAACTATCGTTCTAAAGCGTCTAATCACTGTCTCTTTCGATCGATCGAAAATGATTTTCGATCGATCGAAAATCGCGAAACTCAAATTCCCAGAAATTTTCTAAGGCAGTTTTCTACGGATTTTCATGAACAAACATCTTGAAAACGAACATGATAGACAGAGATCAATGTCAAAACTGAATTCTATTGATGTTACAGCCTTAAGATTGAATTTAACATACTTAAATTTAAAATTAAACAACATCATAACACCAATTTCAGTTTTCATCAAATCATAGTTTCAACAACATGCAGAAAATTAAAACTTAATCTTCTAACAATATGAAACTATCTTCTCCAATTCTAAAACTCACAAACATGTTAAACAATACGAAATTGAAGACCGCTCTGATACCATTTGATGGAATTAAATGTGAGTGCAGCGGAAAATAAGTTTGGAACGGATCTACTTCATTCAATATTGATAACATGTGTAAAGTAAATTTCAGAATTATGAGAACAAGAGATCGTACCTTGAAGCGATGAGTTTCAAAACCGAAGATTGAAGCACTTGGGAATACTCTTAATCTTCACTCCAATTCCACTAATCGCCCAAGATGTGTGGTCTCTCAAATTGGTAACAAAGGGATAACTAGTGAGTACCAAAAACCCACTTCCACACCACTACAATGGTGATTTTCTTACCAAAAATCTTCTGTACGTTTTTCCCTTTGTTTCTAACCAATATATCTAATTGGGCTAGCCTTTTGGGCCTTACCAATTGGGCTTAAGTGTGTGGCTTGGAGTGGGACCAAAAGGGACCAATAAGACACTAGCTCCAATGGGCCTTGGGCTTTTCTGTCAACTCTTGACAAGTCCAAAGTTACCATTAACTATATTTAATACCACTATATAAATATAGTTGCACTCTAGGTCTTATCTATATATTATATCCCAAGACTTTATTATACATGCAACCCCTTCATAAAATATTCGTAGTAATACAAAGTTATTAATATAGACTGCCACTTTGTAAATTACTACATCTTGATCCTTGAGTACCCGGTTTAATCCTTAATGTTATTCATTATATATTTATGAAATCCAATTCCATAAATATAAACTTTAGTCATACTAAAGTGGTTAGGCCTAACTCTCTGAATAACAAACTCATTAAACTTATCTCAAGGGAATATTTTATATCTCCATTAAGAGACTATGAATTCCATCTTGAGAATACATGTTCCATCAACACTTAATGTGGCTGCCCAACATACTGAGGTTTTGACCATTAATATAGATCTCACTCCTGATATATCAAAGCAACCTACATCTTATGATCAGGTCCATTATTCTCTCAGGATTAAGAGTTCATGCAAATACAAGTCATGAGATTTATTATTCATTTGACAGTCCTTAGGCAAATAATAAATCTCATGGCGGTCTAGTTCAATATGTCTTAACTCTTAAAACATATTAACACATCAACTAGAAGTCACCACTTCCATGATCAAGACAAATCATCGTAGTTGATATGTTATAGTCTTCGCAGATGAAATGCCCAATTTCATCACCGACTACGAACTATAATTCTGAGTTTACAAAGAACTTGTGATTTATATCTTCTGTGACTCTTCACATAAATCACATACTATGCATCTCATGGACTATATGATAATGTCCGAATATTCATGTTACCATTATTTCAGATAATAATAAAACAAATTTATTAAACATAATATTAAGTCATACATAATGTCAAACACAATGTCACACTTAATATCATACATAGCATCTTACAATAGGATTTAAGGGCACCAATCCTAACACATCCATCTCCGCTCCTTCGTCTTCTGCTGGTGGAGTGACACTTGAGGCCATCATGGCACAGCTTGTGCACATGAATACTCGCCTTGACACTTTTAGTGATGAAGTGTGTCAAGTGAACACCCGTGTTGGTCATATTGCACGACGACATGCTATCATGGGTGGTTTCACTGTTACTTCTTCTCCATCTCTACTAGCATCTGAGGATGAGAGTGATGATGGCTCTGGCAGTGATGATGCTGATGAGGATGATGGTGCTAGCTCGCCTAGTGATGATGAGATGTCTACTTGATGTACTTGCCCTTTGTCACTCTGACAAAAAGGGGAAGTAGTTTTGAGATGAGAGTAGTCATACTTATAGGGGGAGGGTTAGTCATACTCATAAGGGGAGGGTTAGTATAGGAGATTTTTGTGTTAGGGGGAGTGTTTATGAGGGATGTAGTAAGGATTTTTGTATCTTTTCTTTTCTTTCTATTTTAGATACATTATCTCTTGTACATTGGTCTTGTGACCACTTAGTGAAAGCAAACATTGAACTTATCTTTGATATATATTTGATGATGTTGTTATCACATTTCACCTTTCTTTCTATGTGTTGTTTCTTTTCTTTTTTTTGTACACATGTTTCTTATTTATTGTATGCAATCTATTATTTGTGTTTCAGACTAAGATGCTATGATGAGTGTTGTTTAAAGTGTTTTAGAAATATAGGTTGTCAAAGTCTTCTTGCCATGAACTTTTTTCTTGCAAAGTTTTTCAAGAGTTTGTGTTAGGATAGATTTTATTGTATTAAACAAGTGAGTATGAGTTGAGTGATTTATGACTTCTCTTATATGCTTATTTGTTTGTTGTGGTTTTGTCACAGATTAACAAAGGGAGAGATTGTTAGGACATATGTGAATCATGTTATGAACATATGTCAATATTTTATGTAATTGGCTAATCCTTTGACAAAACGCACTTTATTTGTAATTAGGTAAATCTAGGATGTGTTTAATGCTTCAAGAAACAAAGTTTCAAGTTCAAGTGTTAAAACCATGCAAATCTGTCCAAGAAACAAGTGAAGAAGTGTTGGATTTTAAAGCCCGACAGCTAGCATCTATCAAAATTTAAAAAGCTGCTAAAGCTCGAATCTCGACAGCTAGCTCGATAGATACCCTATCTGTCAAGATTTACGAAAAACAGATTTCCAGTTCTCTTTTGCATCAAATCTATAAGTACATGTTTAGGTTTTCTTTTCTCACAATTTTAAACATATATAAGAATTATTTTAAGGGCCATCAAAGGTTGCGCAAGTGTGAAGCAAAGTTGTGTTCATGCAAATTGTGACTAGAGACAGAATTTGCCCTATCTCATCTTTCTCTTGAAAAAGCTATTGTGTTTGTACACCTTAGGGTTTTGTGACTAAGGAGTTTCGTGATCTTCATCGTGTGATGAATTGAAGAACTTTGCAGTCAACATCTTTCTCAAGTTGGTGATTAAGTCGCGTATTGGGATCCGCGCATCTATTGGTTAGTCACGTACTAGGAGCCGTGCATTGAAAATGAGAGATTGTCACTATAGAACAAGTCCAATTGGGTATTGGGGTAGTTGGTATAAGGTATTGGGATTCCTTTATTTGTAACTGGTTGTTTTGATAATGTGGATTCTCGGGAGTGGTGACCTTAAAATCACCTAGTGGGGTTTTTGCCATGTAAGTTTTCTCCATTTGTAAACAAATCACCATGTCAACTTAATTTCCGCTACAGTTAGTTAATTTGTGATTTGTTTGTGCTACCACGTGTTTTGCTGGTTAATTGAATTAATTAATTAACTTGGCTAAATCAATTGGTTAATTTATCACAAGGGGTCAATACATTCTTGGCCTATCAAAATAAAATTTATCTTAGGCTTTTATTTTTATTTGTAAGGACTTAATATTTTGTTAAAGGACCAAAGTTTAAGAATAAAAATTGGATACAAATTTTGTTGTACTCACTCTCACTAAATGAATTAACATTGTTACATATTTTGAAAATCTAATTGATAAATTGCATGTTTTCTATATTCTTAAAATGCGTTAAAATTTCATGCTAATCGAATGTTATTTGTCATTCGATCCATAAAATTATTTTTTATGTATAATTTTAGACTACAAAAACTTGAAATTTAAATATTTGATTAACGACGTAGCTATTGATCTTTTATCTTCTTGAAATGTTGCAAGTATGAAGGATTTTAAGAAGAAAATGTAATTAAATAATGGATTTGTTAAAATTCACGTTCAATAAAAAAATATTGAATAAAGTTGTAACCTTAATCTACAACCATGCTTATTGCCAAATTTTGTCCAGAATTTAATTATATTGGGCCTAAAAAAATATTTAGGGTGGTCACTGTTGGGAAAAATCTGGTTTTGTATCTCATACAAAACGCACACGCAGCGGAAACAACAAAAACAAAACGGATCTACTTCAATCATGAATGATAAACATGCAACCATGAATTCTAGAATAAAGAAAAAGATGCGTACCTTGGTGTGGTGAAATTCAAAACCTTGAAGATCAAACATTCTTGGGAAGACTTTTAATCTTCACTCCAATTCCACTTGATGCCCAAGATGTGTGGTCTCTCAATTGGTAACAAAAGGGTGATTAGAGAGTGACAAAAAAACTCACATCCACACCATTTCACAATGATGATTTTCTCATAAAATATTCTGAACGTTTTTCCCTTTTGTATCTAACCAATTATCTAATTGGGCTGGCCTTTTGGGCCTTTCCAATTGGGCTTAAATGTGTGGCTTGGAGTGGGACCAAAAGGGACCAATAAGACACTAGCTCCAATGGGCCTTGGGCTTTTCCGTCAACTCTTGACAAGTCCAAAGTTACCATTAACTATATTTAATACCACTATATAAATATAGTTGCACTCTAGGCCTTATCAATAAATTATTTCCCAAGACTTTATTGTACATGCAACCCCTTCATTAAAATATTCGTAGTAATACAAATTCATGAAATGTTGACTGCCACTTTGTAGATTACTACATCTTAATCCTTGAGTACCCAGTTTAATCCTTTATGTTATTCAATATATATTTATGAAATCCAATTTTACAAATATATATACTTTAGTAACTTATTACTAAAGTGGTCGGGCCCGACACTCTGAATAACCAAACACATTAAACTTATCTCAAGGGAATATTTTATATCTCCGTTAAGAGATTATGAATTCCATCTTGGGAATATATGTTCCATCAACATTAAATGCGGCTGCCCAACATACTGAGGTTTTGACCATAACTAATAGATCTCACTCCTGATATATCAAAGCAACCTACATCTCATGATCAGGTCCATTATTCTCTCAGGATTTAGAGTTGATGTAAATAGAAGTCGTGAGATTTATTATTCAATTGACAGTCATTTTGGAGAATAATAAATCTCACAGCGGTCCAGTTCAATATGTTTTAACTCTTAAAACATATCAACATACCAACTAGAAATCTCCATTTCCATGATCAAGACAAATCATCGTAGTTGATATGTTATAGTCTTCGCAGATGAAATGTCCAATTTCATCACCGACTACGAACTAAAACTATGAGTTTACAAAGAACTTGTGATTTATATCTTTCTGTGACTTTTCACATAAATCACATACTATGCATCTCATGGACTAAAATAATGTCCCATTAGTTCATAAATAGTCTCATATAATTAAACAACTTAATTATTTATGACATGCCTATAAATTGGATTTTAGGGCACAAACCCTAACAGTCACAAAGTTTTTTTAAAGACAAAAAAATCATAAATTTTTAAAATTTATAAATAATAATTATCTTTTTTTTTTTTTTAAGTCAGGTTGGTCATGTGGCCACCCTGAACTCTATGTAAAGCCGCCCTTGTTCTTTTGATTACTTTTTTTTTTGTTTTGTTTTGAAAACCACTAGCATTAGTCATAATTAATTAAATTTATAATTAGTCATTAATTGAAAAATATTTAAGTGAGATTACACTTCTTTTATTAAGAAAATAAAAACAGCAAAATGTAACTAAGCATATACACTTTTTTTTTTTTTTAATTCAATAAGATATAAATATTTCGTGAATAGTTCGAAAAACTATAAAATAAAAATACTTAAACTACACATGTGAAAAATTAAATGATAGTAAAAGTGTAAAACTTTATAAACCTTAACTTTATCAACCATATTCATGCTCTTAAAAGAGGGGTTCAAGCATATTCAGGAAGCCACAACAATATTTTTTTAGTTAAAAAAAAAAATAACAAAAAGTCAATGCACCCATAGTAGAATATCATTGCCCTATTCATTTCCCACCGCATATATCCGCGCGTACACGTTCATATCCCAACCACCACACATTTTATTCTTCAGAAGTTCGATACCTTTAAGTGCCCGTTTGGTTGGGCGTTTTGAGCCCACGTTTACCATTTTTGCGCAGTTGCAAAATGCTGAGCCAATTTTTGTGTTTGGCTCAGCCCAAAACGCAACTTTTTGAAAAAAATTGCGTTTTGAGCCAAGGAAAAAATTGATCTGAAAATGCGCATCAAAAATGCAGTTGAGGAGGTCCATAATCAAAAGCAAATGCGCGTTCTACCCGTTGCCTCTTTCAGATTACGAAATTACCCTGCAGAGGTCCATCTCTTCTCTGCTCTGCCCTCTCCGTGAACCTTCTTCCTCTTCTTCTTCTTTCTTTCGTCTTCTTTAACGCACACAAAATCAACAAAATCAAACCAAACCCAACTCAAAATCAACCCAAAACAAAATAAACTCAAAATCAAACCCAAACCCAAAATCAAAATCAAACAGAAAATCAACTCAAAATTAAACTATTAACTGAAAATCCATAACCCAAACCCAAAATCAAAATCAAATACAAACCCAATGTTTCAATCATCTTCATCTTCTCTCTTCCTCCAGGCTTTCGAATTGTCAAAAAAAAAAAAAAAAAAAAAAAAAAGAGCTCACCGGACCGGAACGTTCTGGAGGAAGTGAAAGGTTTCAATCATCTTCATCATCATCATCTTCTTCTCTATTCCTCTCGGCTTTCGAATTGTCAAAAAAAAAAAAACAAAAAAAAAAAAAAAGAGCTCCGGAACGTTGTGGAGGAAGTGAAAGGGAAAAGGGAAAGAATGAAAAGACAAAAAATGAGAAGTAGAATGTTCTGGAGTGGTAGGGAAAAAGGGATAAGAAGGAAAAAAAAAAAAAAAAGAAAGAAGAGAAGGGCATGTGTGTGGAGGTGAAAAAAAGAGGGAAAAAACTGAAAAAAAAAAAGAAAGAAAGAATGAATGAAATGTTACCGTGATATTTTCACAATATTTTCACAATAGATTTTAAGGGGTAGGTTATTATTAGTTAATATTGGTGAGAAAAAAATAATTTTTTTAGAAAAAGAAAAAAAAATTATTTTAATAGTACGTTAAAATTAAAATCAGTATCAATTTTTATCACAATATTTTCACAATACTTTCACAATAAATCTTAAAGGGTAGGTTATTATTAGCTAATATTGGCGAGAAAAAAAATTTTTTTGAAAGGGAAAAATTGATTTAAGTAGAAGAAGTAGTTGATTTAAGTATGAAATAAACTCACATAAAAAAAAAGTACGAAATAAACTCCCTTATATATACATTGTCCTTTTTGGTAATTTATTCTTCAAACTGCCACTTTTATAAGTGCTAGCCAAACACTCAGCTTTTTCAAAAAGCACTTTTTAACAGTTTTTACCAAACATTCAGCTTTTTAAAAATGCACTTTTTCATTATGCACTTTTTAAAAACTCCACATTTTCATTATGCACTTTTACAAAAAGCTGAACCAAACTCACCCTAAGTTAGAATAATGCTGCCCACTCGTTACCACCAAACGACAATCCCAGGAATTGAAGGAGGGATTAAATAAACCCTCAACCTCAGTGTTGCCACGGCTATGTTCTTTTTTTTTTTTTTTTTGGTAAACAACGCTTGGAATTAACTAACGAACAACAAGTCTATTACAATAAACAAGGCCAGCTTTATCTCTAGCCAGAATTTCAGCCACCACATCCGGTGGGTCAAACAAAAAAAGAAAATCAGTTACATCAAGATCAGCTCCCATCCTTGCAAGCCGGTCAGCGCAGCCATTTGCTTCCCTGAACATGTGCACCACCGAAGAGTTAGGGAAACCAAGGCTATGTTCTACCATTAAGCTATTTTTGCCAGCTACTGAGCTACAGCAATGGCGGAGCGCTACTAAGCAACTCACTGATATAGAAGAGTTTTTTCGACAGACTACATGCTTGCTTCCCATCGTGCTACGAACATGAGTAGGTAGATGTAATAACTCCTCAACGAAACTTAGGTAACAAATTGGTATTGGTTATAATTTAAACACACTACTAATAATAATTTTTCCCACCAATAACAGCATGTCAATTAAGATTTACAAGTCGCGGACACTGTGCGTTGTGTGTGATAATATTTTTAGAGTAATCTCATTAATATATATATATATATATATATATATATTTCAATTTGGAATAATTTAATAAATAGTAATATAATTCATAATTATATTTTCATTTATTATAGCGATAATCACAAATATAACACTTAATTTTTGTCGTATCAAAATCAAAACAATACAATTTTTTCCAAGAATTAAAAAAGTAAGTTAGTGAAAATATTAACATTATAATAAAAGCTATTTATAATATTTTGTGTATCATCAAAAAGTATATAAAATTTGGAAATTATTTTTTAGTTTTAAACAAACTTTCTCAAATCCATTTTTTTCTACCATACAATCAAAAACACCAAGAAACGTAACTAAAAAAAAATTAATAAAACTCATCAAAACTACAATTTAAAAAAAAGGAAAAATAAAAGATTGTAACTATTTTTCCTTAAAAAAAAAAAAACAAAAAGATTACAGTTCCAAAGGGGACAAAAGTATAGAAATTTTTTTGAAAAAAGAATGAGTATTGTGTTAATGCTGTCATAATCTAATCTAAATTCTAATCCAATATGTGAAAAATAAATCATTTTAAACACAAAATTGAATTTGTTTTCTTAAAAATCTCAAAGAATACACTAATAAGATAAGGAAGATGAAGAATAACATAAAATATCCATAAACACTCAAAACAATTACTCAAGTATCTAAGAATATCATATTAAAAAAAATACATAACCTTCTACTACTAATTTGTTAAACAAAATATTTTTAAATAGTGAAAGGAAATTTCTCAAAAAGCATTGTCTTCAACTGAACTAACTGTTCTTCATAAGCTTATTCAAACTATCCTGTAGTTTTCCAAATACGCTAAAACCCTGACAACACCACAAAATATAACATATTATAATATGATTTTCTTTTTTCTAAATTAGATCAACAACAAACACCATTCATTAAAAGTATTTTAGTGTTGTAAATAAATTGATAAAAAAATATTTGCATCAAAGAACACACATGAATTAGTCAATAATAGGACAATGAGGGTACAAGCCTGTAGTTGGAGATCCTCCTATGGACAGTTATCAGGCTGTATCTTTTCTACCATCAATGATTAAGCAAGACCTGTGAATGCATTTTTTATAGACAATTTTTTTAAAAAAATATTTTTTTATTTTTCATTGATTTCATTTTTCAGTTATAGACAATCAAAAGTAGAATTATAAAAAACACGAATATTCATTAATCTAAGGTAATAATAATAATAATAATAATAATAATAATAATAATAATAATTGTGGGGGTAAAAGCCCAAATTCGCACATTGGGCCTTAAGCCCTATTTGAAGATGTGGGTACGTCCGAGCAGGAGTAAACGATTAGAAAAAAAAACAGAATGGAGAATTACCTAAGGAAAGAACAAAAGAATATAATCCGAGGAGTGTATACCCCTCGGACTTGAAGGATGTCGGTCAGGCCAATATTTGGGCAGTTTGAATAAACTTCCAAGAAGTTCCAACGATAAGGGCGAACCTCATGCACGCACAAATGTGAGAAGAATAGAAAAATATCTCAAGCAAAAGCTGCTACCATCGCATTTACTGCCCTGCAGCAACTTTTCTGGTTGCATTTATGTGGAGAAGACAGAAGACCCTTGAACAATGTTATTTCAGCGGCCACCACTTATAGAAAGCAAAGAAGTTACCTGATAGGACATGTACTCAAGTGAACGCTTAGATGAGAAACAAGTGTACGACGAAGATGGAGGGGAGAAGGATATATAAGTGCAAAAGATCCCTCAAAAGAAGGGATCGGAAAGAAAAGAAGGAGAGAAAAAAAGGAAAATTTACTGTATCTTTAGAAATGATATCAGCCTTTCATGCAACAATGTATCTCTTCGGACATCAATTTATTCAAGTAAAAAGCATGCATTCTATACTGACTTTCCTTCTGAAATATTGACTAACTGTTGTGCATTTCACAAACCGCCTAGTTCTTTCAACCCACTCTCTACAAATTCATTGTGTTGGGTTTATGAGGTCCCAGGAGTGGATCTAGAATTCATCTGTCACCACTTAAACGTCAACCCATTGGCTACCCCTAAGAAACAGCCTCCTCGGTGCCCCTCTAAGGAGCAAGCGGATGCGGTACAAAAGGAGGTAAAGAAGCTCAAGCAGTCTAGATCCATCAAGGAGGTGTTTTATCCTGAATGGCTAGTTAATACTGTAGTGGTGAAGAAGAAAAATGGGAAGTGGAGAGTGAGTGTGGATTTCGCAGACCTCAACAGGGCGTGTCCGAAAGATCCATTTCCTATGCCTAAAATAGATCAGTTGGTGGATGCAACTGTAGGTCATCCTCGAATGAGCTTCCTAGATGCCTTTTAGGGTTATCACCAAATTCCTTTAGCCCTAGACGATCAGGGAAAAACTGCTTTTGTTACCCCCACTGGGAACTACCACTATAAGGTGATGCCATTTGGCTTGAAAAATGCAGGATCAACATATCAAAGAATGATGACAAGAATGTTTGAATCACAGTTAGGCAGGAACATTGAGGTCTACATAGACGACATGGTGGTAAAAAGCAAGGTGATCTCGGAACATGTGGGTGATCTTCTGGACATTTTTCAAATTCTTAGGAGGTACAAGCTGCGTTTAAATGCCTCCAAATGCTCATTTCGGGTGGGATTAGGCAAGTTCATGGGTTACATGGTGACTTATCGGGGGATTGAAGTCAGCCCCGACCAGATAAAGGCTATAAATAGCTTGCAACCACCTCGAAATCCTAAGGAGGTCCGAAAGCTGACTGGGATGGCTGCTGCTTTATACCGATTTATCTCTCGATCAGCAGATAGGTGTAGACCTTTCTTCTTATTGATTAATAAGTGGAAAGGATTTAAGTGGAATAAAGAGTGTGCTTTAGTTTTTCAGCAACTTAAAGATTATCTCGCTCGACCACCAATCATGTCTAGTCCTGAGCCAGATGAGGTCCTGTTTGCCTACATCGCGGTGGCTCCATTTGCAGTAAGCTTGGTGTTGATAAGAGTTGATAATGGGGTACAAAAACCTGTTTATTATGTGAGAAAATCGCTACATGAGGCCGAGATTCGATATTTGCCACTGGAGAAAGCCATCTTGGCAGTAGTGCTTGGTACACATAAGCTGCCTCATTATTTCCAAGCACATACTGTTGTCGTTCTCACCCAGCTTCCACTTAAAGCGATACTCCGAAGCGCCGATTACACAGGAAGGATAGCTAAATGGGGTACTATACTAAGGGCTTTTGACATTAAATACATGTCGCGCACTTCCATGAAGGGTCAAGTGCTCGCAAACCTGGTGGCCGAGTTCACTGAACCCCTGTTGGAGGAACTGAATCCAACACAAGACATGGATGGAAAATCGGTTGGCATGATCTCTCAACAAGGTCACCCGATTTGGACAGTATATGTAGACGGTGCAGCAAATCAGAATGGATCCGGTATGGGGCTAGTGTTAATATCTCCGGAACATATCGTCATTGAAAAGTCCCTAAGAATAGGCTTCACGGTCACAAATAATGAGGCTAAATATGAAGCTCTACTGATGGGAACGGTAATGGTTCGGAGAATGGGAGGAAAATCAGTGGAAATGTTCTCGGACTCAAGGCTAATCGTAGGGCAAACGCTAGGGGAATTCGAGGCAAAAGATGGAAGAATGCAAGATTACTTAAACCAAGTTAAATATTTGCAATCAGAGTTCGAATCTTTTGATTTGTTATACATCCCTAGAGATGGTAACGCACATGCTGATTCTCTGGCCACGCTCGCAACCTCTTCAGCACAGAATTTGCCTTGGGTTATCCTCGTCGAAGATTTGCACAGACCCACAGAGATAAAAGGGGTGGCTTTTCGGATCCACCAAATTAGAGTTGAATCTAGCTGGATGGACCCCATAATTCAATTCTTGAAGAAGGATACTCTGCCCGAAGATAGATTGGAAGCTGACAAGGTTAGGAGAAAGGCTATTAGATTTTGGCTATACGAGAATCAGAAATTATACAAATGTTCGTATTCGGGGCCGTACTTGCTGTGCATGCATCCCGAAGCAACTGAATCACTCCTCAAGGATCTACACGAAGGAATTTGCAGAAGCAATATTGGAGGTAGATCCTTGGCACACAGAGCCATTACCCAAGGCTATTGGTGGCCAAGTATGCAGAAGGAAGCCAACGAATATGTTAGAAAATGCGATCAGTGTCAACGGATTGCACCGAACATACACCAACCTGGAGGAATCCTCAATCCATTATCCAACCCATGGCTGTTCTCCCAATGGGGCTTAGATATTATGGGACCATTCCCTAAATCAGTAGGAAACAAGAAGTATCTTCTGGTCGGCACAGATTATTTCACCAAGTGGATAGAAGCTGAACCCTTAGCTAATATCAAGGACGTAGATGTGAAGAAATTTGTTTGGAAAAACATCATTACTCGGTTTGAGATCCCTCGTACCCTCATTTTGGACAATGACCTTCAGTTTGATAGTAAAGCGTTCAGGAGTTATTGCTGTGAATTGGGAATTACAAATAGGTATTCCACCCCTGCTTATCCTCAAGGTAATGGGCAAGTAGAAGTTGTTAACAAGGTCATACTGAATGGACTGAAAAAGAGACTAGATGATGCGAAGGGCAAGTGGGTGGAAGAATTACCACACGTACTCTAGACGTACAGAACTACACCTCGTAGGTTCACTGGAAAGACCCCCTTTTCAATGACCTATGGAGCTGAAGCTGTTATCCCTTTAGAGACTGGGTTCCCAACGTTGAGGATCAGTTCATTCAATCCGATTAGCAATAATGAACAGCTGGAGAAGAGTTTGGATCTGATTGAAGAAAGAATGGAAAATGCAATGGTCCAATTGGCATATTATCAACAAAAGCTCAGACAGGGTTATGACGCCAACATAAGGCTAAGGCCTTTGGAACTTGGTGATTTGGTGCTTAGGAAGGTTGTGGGCAATGCAAAGAACCTAGCCTGGGGAAAATTAGGACCCAATTGGGAAGGGCTATATCGCATTACCGCAGGGGCGGGTATTGGGGCATACTTTTTGGAAGACTTAGATGGCCATGTAATACCACGCCCTTGGAATGTAAACAACCTCAAAAGGTAATATTATTAATCGAGTTTTTCCTTTGATCAATATGTTTATTTATTGCCTGAGTTCGTGGGAAAAGTGTTTAAACTTAAATCCATTCATGCCTGAATTTCTCGGACTAGATGATATGGGTTAGTTAACACTCCATTACCAACCTTATAAGTGTTTAAACTTAAATCCATTCATGCCTGAAGTCCTCGGACCAGATGATATGGGTTAGTTAGCACTCCATTACCAACCTTATAAGTGTTTAAACTTAAATCCATTCATGCCTGAAGTCCTCGGACCAGATGATATGGGTTAGTTAGCACTCCACTACCAACCTTATAAGTGTTTAAACTTAAATCCATTCATGCCTGAAGTCCTCGGACCAGATGATATGGGTTAGTTAGCACTCCATTACCAGTCTTATAAGTGTTTGAACTTAAATCCATTCATGCCTGAAATCTTCGGACCAAATGATATGGGTTAGCATTCCATCGCAAGCCTTAAAAGCGTTTAAACTTAGATTTAGTCATGCCTGAGGTCTTCAGACCAAACAATATGAATTAGGTTACGCACTGTTGCCATTCTTGCGAGTGCTAAAGTAAATCACAAACCATGTTGGGCTTCTCAGACCATGTACTAGATCCGAACTCAACGTTGCATAATATCCTTTGTAAACCAAGGCAGACAGGTTATTGTTATTGGGCCTACGGAAATCAAGACAGACAGGTTAACATTACTTGCAACATTAAGATGGTTTATAAAGCATGTAATGAAAATGCGGAAACTAGAAATAAAAAAACACTTTTATTGAAGCATGTAATGAAAATGCGGAAACTAGAAATAAAAATACACTTTTATTGATCAAAAGGTGGCATTTCTCAGCTCCTTACAAAGTGTGCAAAAAAAAAAAAAAAAAAAAAATCCTAGTATCTAAGCCTTCTTTGTGGAGGTGATGGGGCCAGTAGCCTGGTCGAACTGGGTAGTAGGAACACTTGTGGTGTGACCCTTTTGTTCAGAAGGAGTCTTCTTCTTGCCCAAGTCTCCACCTTTAGCTTGAGGATCTTTAACTTACTTACCCTAGCTTCTAGCTTGACTCGACTCTCTGGGAGTTTAAAGAGAAGCAGGAGGGACTTGGCCGATCAAAGGCTGTTTAGAGTCAGGACCTGGAAGCTCGCGGATGTCAGGGTCATAGTAAATGCTCCTAGGTCGCCTCAGGTCGGATTCCACAGGGACCCTAGCAGCATCGAGTGCTTTGCCCCAAGTTATGTCACAATAGTCTTTGCATACTGTGGAAAATTCCCCTGTGAGTCTGACTTGAGTCTCTTCTACCCCAAGCCTGTAGGCTGCCTGTTTTTCAACCTCGGCTGCCTTCTTGATTAGTTAGGCAGCGTCCCTGGCTTTCTGAAGTTCAGCCCGAAGATCTTTGACCATTTGTCTCTCCGTTTCCAGATTGATCTCGGTCGAATGTAATTGTTTGAGTTGATTTTCAGCCTGTTTTTCAGCACTCTTGAGGCCTGCCTCAAGGCTCTTCCTCTCTTTGATCACCTCTTTTAGCTGCTCGGACAGCTTATGTAGTGACCCAAAAAGAGGGGTCTTGCATTCCATGGAATCCCACATCGCCTAGGGAAGCATATGAGAATGTGTTTATAAGGAATGACCTCCCTTCAATGTGTAGAGGCCTTTTCCCTAGCGTAACCTGGGGAAGAACAAAACCGTGAGGGGTATGGGACCCAAAGCGGACAATATCTACACAGTTGGGGCGGGGTCGTTACAGATGGTATCAGAGCCATACCCTAGCCGGAAGTGTGGGTCCCACACGCGAGGACGCGTGTGCTCGTAAGGGGGGTGGATTGTAGTGACCCAAAAAGAGGGGTCTTGCATTCCATGGAATCCCACATCGCCTAGGGAAGCATATGAGAATGTGTTTATAAGGAATGACCTCCCTTCAATGTGTAGAGGCCTTTTCCCTAGCGTAACCTGGGGAAGAACAAAACCGTGAGGGGTATGGGACCCAAAGCGGACAATATCTACACAGTTGGATTTCAAGGGTAGCTGGAATGACCATTTGACTTTGGTGGAGTTTGCTTATAACAATAGCTATCACTCTAGTATTAAGATGGCACCTTATGAGGCTTTGTATGGGAGAAAGTGTAGATCCCCAGTTTGTTGGGATGAGGTTGGAGAGAGGAGAATCTTGGGTCCTGAGATTGTTCAAAGGACCACTGAAAAGATTGAGGTGATTCGAGAAAGATTGCGTGCAGCTCAAAGTAGGCAGAAAAGTTATGCTGATCCACGGAGAAGAGAAGTGGAATTTGAAATAGGAGACATGGTTTTCATTCGAGTGGCACCTATGAAGGGAGTTATGAGGTTTGGCAAGAAGGGTAAGTTAAGCCCTAGATATGTGGGGCCCTTTGAAATTTTGGAGAGAGTTGGTTCTGTTGCTTACCGTCTTGCTTTACCGCCAACTCTGTCAAGGTTACATAACGTTTTCCATGTATCCATGTTGAGAAGGTAT
Organism: Quercus glauca; assembly: GCA_023736055.1. Classification (NCBI taxonomy): domain Eukaryota; kingdom Viridiplantae; phylum Streptophyta; class Magnoliopsida; order Fagales; family Fagaceae; genus Quercus; species Quercus glauca. Next base: position 5,903,667 of record CM043319.1, on the reverse strand, counting down.
GTCCCTGATCCTTCTCATATTCTGAGTTATGAACCACTTCAAGTCAAAGAGAACTGGTCCTATGAAGAAGTTCCAATTCAGATTTTAGATCATAAAGAGCAAGTGCTACGTAATAAGACTATACACTTAGTCAAAGTGTTATGGAGGAATCATTCCATAGAAGAAGCTTCATGGGAGCGTAAAGACGAAATGCAATCCAAATATCCCCAGCTTTTTCAAAATTGAGGTATGTTTTGAATTTTCGAGGACGAAAATTTTATAAGAGGGGGAGAATGTAACACCCGTCGCACTTAAATTTGTTTTAATTGCTTCTAGTGTGGAGTTGATGAATTATTTATTTTATTTTTGGGAGTGACATTATTTTATATATAAAAAAAAAAAAAATAACGTGAATTGTTATTTTGTGTGGATTATTCATATTTAATTTTTAGTCTCCTTATGGTTTAAGGAAATGGATAAAAGACTAAAACCTATTTGGATTAGGAGTTTAAGTGTTATTGAAATTCTTAGAGTTCTAGCCCATATAAACAACCATAATATGGGTTTAGTAGGAATTAAAGTCTTAGGAAGCTTATTTTAAGTTTTTAGTGGGTTTTTAAATTTTGAGCCCAAGTGAAAACAGTTTTAACGTGTAAGTAAGTTAGGGTTTTCCTGTAGAAGGACATAGAAAGAGAGACTGCAAGATTTATATATAAAAAAAAAAAAAAAAAAAGTGTTTAGCGTATAAAAGAGTAAGAGTGGAGAATTAGGGTTTCTCAAAAATTAAAGGGAGTGAAGGCCGTGGAACTGCTAGGGGCAGCCAGCAAGTTCGTTATTTTGAGGTAAGCATCAATATACGCACACCTTAGCGATAACATGTTTGATTAAGGAACTTTTGTCCCTAGGCTGCTTAAAATATTAGAATTAGAATAACCGTTGCTTAGGAATAGAAGCTTTTGGAAGGTATATTAGATTTTCATTATTTTATTTGATTGTGAAACCTGTACGTATAGTAGCAGCTCATCCTTTATAGGTTAATCACTTGTAGATGTCCTAGGGTGGCGTTTAAATGGTCTATATGCACTTAGATATAGGTATCATGGATTTTAGCTTTTAAGGGATTTGTTTTTTTTTGGGATTAAAGCAGCTAAATTACTAGTGGTGTTGCATATTGAACCTGGTATTCTATAACATGGTTTTAAGTTCCTAAAGTTTTGTGAATACATGCTATAGAATACTAAGTCCTACGGTTAGAGACTTTATGGATGCTATATATTTATTTTGGGTTAATATGGTCCTCAAGCATGCGATTATTTGGAAGGCAACTTGTACTGGAAGAATTAAATAACATAGAGATTTACATATTTGGCTCATTAAAATTGTTTACTAGGCATTGATTTTGGAGTACTTGATAAAGCAATTGAGTACTAGATTAGCTATAGTTTCAGAATAAGTAGTGAGAGATGAAATTTTAAGAGTGAAATTTATATTTTGTTGCTGCCTTAGTGTATCCATTCTTATTGAGTTGTCTTGTGTTTATTTAGGTTCTAGTTAAATTGTTTCAGACAGTTGAGGTGAAGCTTGGTTTAACAACTAGATGTAAGTGGACTTCAGAACATGACGTCTCTCAAGACGTGTATAATTATTTATAGATTGGTAAAAATATATCTATATCTATATCTATATATATATATATATATATAATTGTAAAAGTGAAGTTTCAAAAACTTATAATATTGTGAATGCTTTATACATACCTGATTTCTATTATTCATTGTTTGTCACCTTGAAATTGTATAAGATAAGAGTGACTCAAATTATATTTTTGAGGAAGTATATTTGTTATGTGATATATGATTATTATTGGCAATATTGCAAATAAAGTAAGAATGTTTTTAAACGGTCAGCTAGACAGTCTGCAACCTTTGCCAACACAGGGTTAAGTGTTGGCCTTCGGCCGATGTAATGTTATTGTGGTGTGGTGTAGTGTTATCGTTTGCTCTATGGAGCCAGTGTTACCTCTTTGAGGTTAGTGTTATTGTTCCCTATGGGAATCACCCACCGAGTGTTTAGCAGTTTATGTCTTTATCTGGCTAATGTCTAATGTTTTCCATATGAAACTATTGTCTTATTGTTATTGATCTTTATAAGTGGAAAAGTCGTTTATCTCTATAATATATTATTTCTACCTATTTAGTGTATTTTTGCTAACTAAATTGGTTATTGTTTTATTTAATGATTACAGCGTTATAGTTAAATGTTTTATTCTTGACAGTTTTATAGAATTATTATATTACTGTTAAAACTATTTGTAAATGTTTTGCAAAGACTATATTTTGTCAATGATACTAATGTTTTGTTTTGAAAGACATCCTCATGTTATGTAGTCTCTTATTGAGCTTTTAGCTCACCCCCCCTTTCTTCATCCTTTTCAGATTAGAGCAATGGAATATCTTTTGGTGGTAGATCATTGAAGCAATAGATTGAAGACTTCTTTTGGAGCTATGATAATTGATGGACTGTTATAGGATATTTTCTTAGGATAGTGAGTTTGTTATTTGTGGAACTCTTTGAGATTGTGTTTGGAGACTTTATTGTTAAACCAGTTATTTTTTTATGGATTTCATAGGAAAAGATTTTGATTATTTGAAGTTTATTTGTGGATAATTAATTACGCTCTGTTCCATTATATTAGTGCTGATTATTAATAAGACAGGTTATACATCTAAATCCTTGGTATGGGTTTGGGGATGTTACAGCACCTTTCTCACAATCTTGGGTTCAGGAATGGTTTCCCCAAGACTGAAAGCTGAGTTCACTATGTCCTTGAGCTTGGCATAGAACTCATCGAATGACTCATCCTCCTCCATCTTGATCTCTTTGAAGCTAGTAGTAAGCCTTTGAAGCTTGGAGTCCTTGACAGCCTTTGTTCCCTCATAGGTTGTCTGGAGAATGATCCTTGCTTCTTTCGCAGTTTCAGTGAAGTATATCTTCTTGAACTCCTCATTTGTGACCGCGCTGAATAAGGCATTCAATGCCTTACTGTTGAAGTTTGCCGCCTTGATCTTAGCATCATCCCAATCGGTCGGCGCTTCTTTCGGCTTGGTCCAGCCTATCTCTACAGCTTGCCGCACTTTCTCATCAAGAGACTGCAAGAAAGCTCTCATACGTACTTTTCAGTATGCATTGTTAGTGCCATCAAATAAAGAAGGTATAATAAGAGATTGCCCTCTATCCATGACAAGCAGGGGTCAATGGATCACATAGCAAAGATTAACCCTAATTAGAGTGTGCTTGCTTTGATATCACTTGATAGGCCAAAAATGTATTGACCCCTTGTGATAAATTAGTTGATAAATTAGCCAAGTTTATTAATTAATCAAATTAAGATGCAATGTATGTGGTAGCACAAACAAATCACCAATTAAACTAAGTAAGCAGTGAAAAATAAATTGACACGGTGATTTGTTTACGAATGGGGAAAACCTACACAGTAAAAACCCCACCGGGTGATTTTAATGTCACCACTCCCGAGAATCCACTATTATCACAATAAGTAGTTACAAGTAAATGAATCCTAATACCTTATAATAACCTAGAGTTGAACCCTTATCCCAATGCCCAATTGGACTTGTTCTGTAGTGACAATCTCTCCTTGTAATGCACGGCTCCCAATACGTGACTAACCAATTGCGCAGATCCCAATACGTGACTTGATCACCAACTTGAGAAGGATGTTGGCTACAAAGTCCTTCTGTTCATCCCATGATGAAGGTCATGAATTTGCTTGGTCACAAAACCCTATAGTGTAAAAACATAGTAGCTTCTTGAAAGGAATGAAGAACTAGGGCAAAACTAGGTTTCTGGTCATAATTTGCTTGAACAAAACTTTGCTCAACACTTGTGCAACTTGTGTCACCTTTGACGGCCCTTAAAATAATCCTTATATATGTCTAGGGTTGTGAGAAAAGAAAGTCCAAACATATATTTACGGATTGGATGAAAAATAGTCTTGAAAAATTGAAATTCATAAATCTTGAACAAATACCCTATCTGTCGAGCTACTGTCGAGCTACAGGCTGGAACAGCTCTTCAAGGCTTGATAGATGCTAGCTGTTGTGATACAATGCTGAATATAGAGGCACGTGACTGAAGTGTGGTCTTGAATTGATACAATGTTGAATATGGAGGCACGTGACTGAAGTGTGGTCTTGAAGTGCACTGAGGATGCGTGATTGCTACTGTTGGTCTTGGCTGTCTTGAGGTGTACTGTTGGTTATTCATTTACGGTTAATCAATGATTAGTGCATTGTAATCAAACATTAGGATATTAGTTAGTACAAGTAATTCAGTATATAAAGAACCTGAACTGTATTGTTTCAGATATGAAAGAAGTCATTTCCTTATTGCTTTCCTTTTCTCTTTCTCGTTATCTCTCTTTTCTCTCTAATTCTTGGAGGTTGACTGTCCTCGACTTCAGTTAATTCCTATCAGGATCCTATCAATTGGTATCAGAGCAGGTTTATCCTGCGATTACAAGGGCTGCCATGGCTGAAACTCGATCTACTGCAATTCTCAACGAAACCCTAGCTTCATTAAAAGCTACTACGGATCATCACAACAAGGATATCCAAGAAATTCACACAATTACTAGCATCCATACTCGTACCTTGAATGAAATGAGTCAACAATTAGCTACAATTTTACAGAAGTTGAATGCGGCTGAAGAGAATTCGCACAATCTTGGAGATCGCAACTATCAACAATCTGTTTCAGGATTTTCCAGACCCGTGAAATTGGATTTTCCCAGATTTTGTGGTGAGGAACCAACTTCTTGGATCTACAAGGCTAATAAGTACTTCAAGTATTATAGAATTCCAGAATCAGAGAAATTGATGATGGCCTCTTTTCATATGGACGGAGAAGCCCTGGTTTGGTTTCAAGAAGGAGAAGATGCTGGTGTACTTGGTACGTGGGAGGCCTTGGTTCAAGCAATGTTAATCAGGTTTGGGTCTACAGCTTATGATGATCCAATGGAAGCTTCAACTAGGTTGAGACAGACGACAACTGTGGCTTCATACAAAGGTGAATTTGAAGCTTTGGCTAATCGGATTAAGGGTTTGTCTCCACAGCATAAACTGAGCTGTTTCTTGAGTGGGTTAAAGGATGAAGTGAGGTTACCTGTTCGAATGTTGAATCCTTCTTCTCTCATTGCAGCATTTGGATTGGCTAAAATCCAAGAAGAATACTTATTGGGTTGTAAGAGAAGTTATAAGGGAACCCATGAACAAGCTAAACCTTCACTGCTTGGTGTGCCTAGACCTTCATTGATTGGTGCTGCCCCATTTGAAAACAAGACCACCAAGATCCCTGTTAAGAAGATCACTGCTGCTCAAATGGAAGAAAGGAAGAAGAGAGGACTTTGTTATAATTGTGATGAAAAATGGGCACCCGGGCATAAGTGCAAGCAAGCTACTCTGTTCTTACTAGAAGGGGTGGAAGTGATTTCAGATTCTAGCTGCAATGATTCGGTTGTGGAGTTGGTCAATGGAGGGTGCATGGAGAGAAGACAAGTGATGGAATTAAATGTGAGTGCAGCGGAAAATAAGTTTGGAACGGATCTACTTCATTCAATATTGATAACATGTGTAAAGTAAATTTCAGAATTATGAGAACAAGAGATCGTACCTTGAAGCGATGAGTTTCAAAACCGAAGATTGAAGCACTTGGGAATACTCTTAATCTTCACTCCAATTCCACTAATCGCCCAAGATGTGTGGTCTCTCAAATTGGTAACAAAGGGATAACTAGTGAGTACCAAAAACCCACTTCCACACCACTACAATGGTGATTTTCTTACCAAAAATCTTCTGTACGTTTTTCCCTTTGTTTCTAACCAATATATCTAATTGGGCTAGCCTTTTGGGCTTTACCAATTGGGCTTAAGTGTGTGGCTTGGAGTGGGACCAAAAGGGACCAATAAGACACTAGCTCCAATGGGCCTTGGGCTTTTCTGTCAACTCTTGACAAGTCCAAAGTTACCATTAACTATATTTAATACCACTATATAAATATAGTTGCACTCTAGGTCTTATCTATATATTATATCCCAAGACTTTATTATACATGCAACCCCTTCATAAAATATTCGTAGTAATACAAAGTTATTAATATAGACTGCCACTTTGTAAATTACTACATCTTGATCCTTGAGTACCCGGTTTAATCCTTTAATGTTATTCATTATATATTTATGAAATCCAATTCCATAAATATATACTTTAGTCTTACTAAAGTGGTTAGGCCTAACTCTCTGAATAACAAACTCATTAAACTTATCTCAAGGGAATATTTTATATCTCCAGTAAGAGACTATGAATTCCATCTTGAGAATACATGTTCCATCAACACTTAATGTGGCTGCCCAACATACTGAGGTTTTGACCATTAATATAGATCTCACTCCTGATATATCAAAGCAACCTACATCTTATGATCAGGTCCATTATTCTCTCAGGATTAAGAGTTCATGCAAATACAAGTCATGAGATTTATTATTCATTTGACAGTCCTTAGGCAAATAATAAATCTCATGGCGGTCCAGTTCAATATGTCTTAACTCTTAAAACATATTAACACATCAACTAGAAGTCTCCACTTCCATGATCAAGACAAATCATCGTAGTTGATATGTTATAGTCTTCGCAGATGAAATGCCCAATTTCATCACCGACTACGAACTATACTTCTGAGTTTACAAAGAACTTGTGATTTATATCTTCTGTGACTATTCACATAAATCACATACTATGCATCTCATGGACTATATGATAATGTCCGAATATTCATGTTACCATTATTTCAGATAATAATAAAACAAATTTATTAAACATAATATTAAGTCATACATAATGTCAAACACAATGTCACACTTAATATCATACATAGCATCTTACAATAGGATTTAAGGGCACCAATCCTAACAATCTCCCACTTGCCCTAAAGACTATTGTGCACTAATCTAACTCCCATTCCCTCCAAATGTGACTCGAAAGTCCTTTGAGGCAAGGCTTTGGTAAATGGATCTGCTAGATTGTTTGCACTTTCAATCTTTGCTACCACCACATCTCCACGAGCAACAATATCTCGAATGATATGGTACTTCCTCTCAATGTGCTTTCCTTTCTTGTGATTCCTTGGATCTTTAGATTGTGCAACTGCTCCACTGTTATCACAAAACAATGTGATTGGAACTTGCTCCATTCTTATTACACCAAGGTCAGAGAGGAATTTCTTGAGCCATACAGCTTCCTTTGCTGCTTCACAAGCAGCAACATATTCTGCTTCCATGGTGGAGTCTGCAATACATGATTGCTTAATACTCCGCCAACTAATGGCTCCACCTCCCAAGGTGAAAACACATCCTGAAGTGGATTTTCTGAAATCTAGATCCGATTGAAAATCTGAATCTGTATAGCCAATGGGAATCAAATCCTCACAACGGTAAACAAGCATATAATCTCTCGTTCTCCGTAGATACTTGAGAATATGCTTTACAGCTTGCCAATGTTTTGGTCCTGGATTTGATTGATATCGGCTGACCATGCCCACTGAATAGCAGATATCTGGTCTAGTACAAAGCATGGCATACATGAGACTTCCTACTGCAGAAGCATAAGGAACTTGTCTCATAATATCTACTTCCTCTTGAGTCTTAGGCCTTTGGTCATCAGACAGAGGAACTCCATGTCTGAAAGGAAGCAATCCTTTCTTGGAGTTTTGCATGCTAAACCGTTCTAGAACCTTATCTATGTATCCAGCTTGTGATAAGCCTAACATCTTATTCTTGCGATCTCGCCAAAGCTTAATCCCTAGAATAAAGTTAGCCTCACCCAAGTCCTTCATATCAAATTGACTTGACAACCAAACTTTTACAGATGACATTACCCCTACATCATTTCCAATGAGTAGAATATCATCAACATAAAGTACTAGGAACATTACTACTTTATCTTGATGTCTTTTGTACACACATGGTTCATCAAGATTTTGTTCAAAACCAAATGTCTTGATTGCTTGATCAAACCTGATGTTCCATGACCTAGATGCTTGCTTAAGTCCATAAATGGACCTTTGCAACTTGCATACCAAATGCTCTTGGTTCTTTGCTATGAAACCTTCCGGTTGCATCATATAGATTTCCTCTTCAAGATTGCCATTAAGAAATGCAGTCTTGACATCCATTTGCCAAATCTCATAATCAAAATGAGCAGCAATGGATAAGAGAATTCTGATAGATTTAAGCATTGCTACTGGAGAAAAGGTTTCATCATAATCTATACCTTCTTTTTGAGTATACCCTTTCGCCACTAGCCTTGCTTTAAAGGTTTCAACCTTCCCATCTATCCCTCTCTTTCTCTTGTAAACCCATTTGCAACCAACAGGTTTAATGCCGTTAGGCGCCTCTACAAGATTCCAAACTTGATTGGAATACATGGAATCTAATTCAGATTTCATAGCTTGGACCCAATGATGTGCATCTATATCATTCATTGCTTCATCATATGTGTAGGGATCCGATTCAACCTCTTCTGAGATAGCTTCATAGGTTTCTCCTAAACCTATGAATCTTATAGGAGGCCGAACAATTCTCCCACTACGACGAGGCACCTGTGTACTAGACATCTCATTAGTAGTATCTTGTGGTGTATCTAATACAGCCACATCATCCCTAGTTTCATCTATAGGTTGTTCATTTACAGATTCATTCATTTCAGCCAACACAACTCTACTTTTAGGAGTATAATCATTCATATAGTCATTTTCCAAGAATTTGGCATTTGTGCTAACAAACACTTTATTATCTTTATGACTATAGAATAAACCTCCAACAGTTCCTTTTGGATACCCAACAAAGAAAACCACTTCTGTTTTAGACTGTAACTTGTCAGACTTTCCTTTTAACACATGTGCTGGACAACCCCAAATATGGAGATGTCTCATACTAGGCTTACGCCCATTCCACAATTCCACAGGTGTTTTAGGAACAGACTTCGAAGGTACTAAATTCAGAAGATACATCGCTGTGTTTAAGGCATATCCCCAAAAAGAAATAGGTAGAGTTGAATAACTCATCATGGACCTAACCATTTCTAAAAGAGTCCTATTCCTTCTTTCTGCTACACCATTCTGTTGTGGAGTTCCAGGTGCAGTCAATTGGGATACAATCCCATTCTTAGTTAAGTAATCCTTGAAATCCCCAAAGAGGTATTCACCACCTCGATCAGATCGAATGGCTTTTATGTGTTTACCTAATTGATTCTCAACTTCAGCCTTAAACTCTTTGAACTTTTCAAAAGCTTCGGACTTCCGTTTCATTAGGTATACATAACCATATCTTGAGTAATCATCAGTGAAAGTAATGAAATACTCATGGCCACCTCTTGCTTGGATTGACATAGGACCACAAACATCAGAATGCACTAATTCTAACAAATCTTGGGCTCTTCTACCTTTTGCAGTAAAAGGTCGTTTGGTCATTTTACCTTCCAAACAAGATTCACAAACTGGAAATTCATCAAAGTCCATGGGCCCTAAGAGTCCATCTTTGATCAGTCTTTGAATTCTGTTTGAATTAATATGACCTAAACGCAAGTGCCAAAGATATGCATCATTAGTAGAAGGAAACTTTCTCTTTAATGATTTTACATGAGAGTTAGTATCTAATTCAGAATTATATAATTCATGCTTATCAGGAGTTAAAATATAAAGACCATCCACAATATTGCCATAACAGATAAACACTTTATCCTTCTTTATTACAACATTGTCTTTCAGGATAACACAATATCCTTGTTTACCTAAGTAAGTAGCAGAAATTAAATTCCTACGTACATTAGGTACATACAAACAGTCTTCTAATATTAAAACTCTAGATTGAAAACACAAATTATAAACTCCAACAGCTACAACTGGAATTCTGCTCCCATCAGCCAAAGTAAGAAACAACTCCCCTTCTTTAAGCTTTCTGGTCTCCTGAAACCCCTGCAAAGAATTGCAGATATGATTAGTATAACCTGAATCCACACACCAGGAATCCGTGGGATTCTGTACCAAACATATTTCAAGAAGGAATGTATCATTCATACCTTTATTCTTGGCAGCCTTGAAAACTGGACAATTCCTCTTCCAATGTCCTTTCTCACCACAATGGAAACACTTTCCTTTGATCTTCTTTCCTTTATCAGCAACCCCTAAGGCAATTTGTTTACCCTCTTGTTTGGTGAAGTCTTTCTTCTTCTTCTTCTTACCCTTGCCTTTCGACTTAGGTTGAGAAGTAGAAGCTTCACCAACATTGGCTTCAACATTGGAAGTACCAAGAATGCCTTCTGCCGCTACCAATTCATTCATTAATTCAGACAAGGTATAAATCTTTTTGTTCATATTATAATTCAGTTTGAATTCCTTGAATGATTCTGGTAGCGACTGGAGTATCATATCCACTTGGGATTCTCCATCTATATCGGCACCTAAAACTTCCAATGTGTTCAGATTAGAGATCATTGTAAGACAATGCTCTCTCACTGAACTTCCCTCAGCCATTCTAGTATTATAAATTTGCCTCATGGTTTCTTGCCTTGCAGAACGGCCTTGCTCACCAAACATCTCCTTCAGACTTAACATAATGTCTGAAGCTAGTTCTACATCCTGCATTTGATGCTGTAGAACATTTGAGATAGATGCTAGGATGTAGCACTTGGCCATTCCATTAGATTTCTGCCAACGATCATATCGTTGTTTTTCCTCAAGAGGAGCATCTAATGAAGGAAAGTTAGGACATGGTTTAGTAAGAACATACTTATGTTCTTCAGCAGTGAGAACTATGTCCAAGTTTCTTTTCCAGTCAACATAGTTGGATCCAGTCAGTTTGTTTTGATTAAGAATAGCTACAAGTGGGCTAAAAGATGCCATGTTCTAAATCTGAAAACAATAAACATGAATATAATCAATAAACTGGACATTATCTTTTTAGCATATAAACATATAGTATGGAACCTTAATAAAACCATAATATAATATATGCAACGACAACCCAATCCCATATTCAATATCCCTCAGCATAGAGTGAATATAAAATACTATGATTGATTGAGAACTATTCTCATCATTAGTGCTATCATGATAACTCTTATCAAACACTAATAATATGCCGTTATATTTATTTGGCCTCTAAATAATGATAGTAAGAACTCAGCATAGAGGATACTATAATATTTAGTCTAGTGTATACCACTGTCTAGAATCATGTGTAGCCACATTTCATCCCCTTAACAAGCTTATTTTGTAGTACCATGATACAAAACACCCTCCGCATGGAATGCTAAGCTCAAGGCAAAGACAAGGTGTTTGATCAAACCACTATAAACCAAGAAATTCAATCTTGTAGGACCATAAAATAAATACTCTCCGCATGGAATGCTAAGCACAAGGCAAAGACAAAGTATTTATTTCATACTACTATGAATTGACAATGGAGGCCGTGAGATCCAACCCTTGTATCTCTCTCCCACTAGATGTTTTAAAAGAAAGGTTTTTCGTTTTAAAACATGCATAATCTAATTACACATAGTCTTACTCTTTTATCATGTGAAAACACTTAGAAAAAATTTCTGTTTTTCTTTCTTTCGATCGATCGAAAGTGCCCCTCGATCGATCGAAAAAACTAAAAAATTCGAACTTGATCATCTGACACTTTCGATTGATACTCGATTGCCTTTCGATCGATCGAAAAACAGATTCGATCGATCGACTAGCAATCGAAAAACTATCGTTCTAAAGCATCTAATCACTGTCTCTTTCGATCGATCGAAAATGATTTTCGATCGATCGAAAATCGCGAAACTCAAATTCCCAGAAATTTTCTAAGGCAGTTTTCTACGGATTTTCATGAACAAACATCTTGAAAACGAACATGATAGATAGAGATCAATGTCAAAACTGAATTCCATTGATGTTATAGCCTTAAGATTGAATTTAGCATACTTAAATTTAAAATTAAACAACATCATAACACCAATTTCAGTTTTCATCAAATCATAGTTTCAACAACATGCAGAAAATTAAAAACTTAATCTTCTAACAATATGAAACTATCTTCTCCAATTCTAAAACTCACAAACATGTTAAACAATACGAAATTGAAGACCGCTCTGATACCATTTGATGGAAATTAAATGAGTGCACAGCAGAAAAGTAAGTTTGGAACGGATCTACTTCATTCAATATTGATAACATGTGTAAAGTAAATTTCAGAATTATGAGAACAAGAGATCGTACCTTGAAGCGATGAGTTTCAAAACCGAAGATTGAAGCACTTGGGAATACTCTTAATCTTCACTCCAATTCCACTAATCGCCCAAGATGTGTGGTCTCTCAAATTGGTAACAAAGGGATAACTAGTGAGTACCAAAAACCCACTTCCACACCACTACAATGGTGATTTTCTTACCAAAAATCTTCTGTACGTTTTTCCCTTTGTTTCTAACCAATATATCTAATTGGGCTAGCCTTTTGGGCTTTACCAATTGGGCTTAAGTGTGTGGCTTGGAGTGGGACCAAAAGGGACCAATAAGACACTAGCTCCAATGGGCCTTGGGCTTTTCTGTCAACTCTTGACAAGTCCAAAGTTACCATTAACTATATTTAATACCACTATATAAATATAGTTGCACTCTAGGTCTTATCTATATATTATATCCCAAGACTTTATTATACATGCAACCCCTTCATAAAATATTCGTAGTAATACAAAGTTATTAATATAGACTGCCACTTTGTAAATTACTACATCTTGATCCTTGAGTACCCGGTTTAATCCTTTAATGTTATTCATTATATATTTATGAAATCCAATTCCATAAATATATACTTTAGTCTTACTAAAGTGGTTAGGCCTAACTCTCTGAATAACAAACTCATTAAACTTATCTCAAGGGAATATTTTATATCTCCAGTAAGAGACTATGAATTCCATCTTGAGAATACATGTTCCATCAACACTTAATGTGGCTGCCCAACATACTGAGGTTTTGACCATTAATATAGATCTCACTCCTGATATATCAAAGCAACCTACATCTTATGATCAGGTCCATTATTCTCTCAGGATTAAGAGTTCATGCAAATACAAGTCATGAGATTTATTATTCATTTGACAGTCCTTAGGCAAATAATAAATCTCATGGCGGTCCAGTTCAATATGTCTTAACTCTTAAAACATATTAACACATCAACTAGAAGTCTCCACTTCCATGATCAAGACAAATCATCGTAGTTGATATGTTATAGTCTTCGCAGATGAAATGCCCAATTTCATCACCGACTACGAACTATACTTCTGAGTTTACAAAGAACTTGTGATTTATATCTTCTGTGACTATTCACATAAATCACATACTATGCATCTCATGGACTATATGATAATGTCCGAATATTCATGTTACCATTATTTCAGATAATAATAAAACAAATTTATTAAACATAATATTAAGTCATACATAATGTCAAACACAATGTCACACTTAATATCATACATAGCATCTTACAATAGGATTTAAGGGCACCAATCCTAACAATCTGAGAATGTAGTGGCAGATGGCTTGTCTAGAAGAGGAGAGGGGTCTGAGCATGAGATTCAAAACTGTCAAAATATGCTTGAAGGTACTGCTGTTTTTAATTTGAGGGGTGCTGATCAAACTGATGAAGGGGTGGACAAGGCTGTTGTTGCATCACCATCTTTATCTGGTACCTTATATATAATTTCATTTCCTACTCCAACATGGGTGGCTGAGCTGAAGGCAAGTTATGAGACAGATTCGGCCATCCAAGCTATCTTGGCTACAATTAAGGAGAGTGGTAATTTACCTAAAGGTTTTTCTTTAATGGATGGATTGTTGTTCTTTAAAGGCAAGATCTATTTGGGTTCTACTAGTCCTCTAAAGTCATCCATTTTGCACCACATTCACAATGGGCCCTTGGGTGGTCATTCAGGATATGTGAAGACCTTACATAGGGTCAAACAAGATTTTTATTGGCCTGGTATGAAGAAGGACTTAAAACAATATATCAAGGAGTGTGATGTGTGTTAAAGGGTTAAGCATGAGAATTGTAAACCAGCTGGTTTACTCCAACCCCTACCTATTCCTTCCAAGCCATGGTTATCTGTGAGTATGGATTTCATTGAGGGACTGCCTAAATCTCAATTGAAGTCCGTAATACTTGTAGTGGTGGATAGGTTGACTAAGTATGTTCACTTCATTGCATTTGCTCATCCTTACACGGCATCAAAGGTTGCTTCTGTGTATATGCAATTTGTGTTTAAACTTCATGGTATGCCTGCTACTGTAGTGAGTGACAGAGATCCCATCTTTACTTCTCATTTTTGGAAGGAATTGATGAAGATTCAAGGGGTAGACTTAGCTATGTCATCAGCTTACCATCCTCAAACAGATGGCCAAACTGAAGTGGTCAATAGAAGCCTAGAGCAGTATTTGAGAGCCTTTGCAGCATCTAAACCTACTGCCTGGGTAGAGTGGCTGCCCTTGGCTAAGTTCTGGTTTAACACCAACTTCCATTCCTCAACCAAGATGACTCCCTTTGAAGCATTATATGGCTATCCCCCTCCTAGACTATTAGATTACATTCCTGGCACCACTTTGGTAGAAGCTGTTGATGATCATTTGCAAAGAAGGCAGCAGGTCATATCCTTACTTAAACAAAACTTGTTATTGGCTCAAGAGAGAATGAAGATTCAAGCTGATAAGCATCGGGTAGAGAGGAGTTTTTCAGAGGGTGATTGGGTGTATTTGAAATTGCAACCTTACAGGCAGCGGTCCTTGAAGCCTACTGCTCTTGGTAAGCTTTCTCCAAAGTTTTATGGGCCTTTCCAAGTGCTGCACAAGGTTGGAGAAGTAGCTTACAAGCTTGCCTTACCAGCTGAGTCCTTAATTCATCCTGTCTTCCATGTCTCCTGTCTAAAGGCTAAAATAGGACAGTAGATCACTCCTATTTCTCAATTGCCCACTGTCTCACCTGAAGGCATTCCGGTGCTTGAACCTGAGGCAGTCTTGAAGAGCAAGTCCATTCAGCTGAGAAGCAGGACCATTACTCAGGTTTTAATCAAATGGCAAGGCTGTACTACGGATGATGCTACTTGGGAAGATTTATACCAGCTTCAGCAGAAATTTCCTCACCTTGTGGGCAAGGTGCTTTGAGGAGGGAAGTATTGATACAATGCTGAATATAGAGGCACGTGACTGAAGTGTGGTCTTGAATTGATACAATGTTGAATATGGAGGCACGTGACTGAAGTGTGGTCTTGAAGTGCACTAAGGATGCGTGATTGCTACTGTTGGTCTTGGCTGTCTTGAGGTGTACTGTTGGTTATTCATTTACGGTTAATCAATGATTAGTGCATTGTAATCAAACATTAGGATATTAGTTAGTACAAGTAATTCAGTATATAAAGAACCTGAACTGTATTGTTTCAGATATGAAAGAAGTCATTTCCTTATTGCTTTCCTTTTCTCTTTCTCGTTATCTCTCTTTTCTCTCTAATTCTTGGAGGTTGACTGTCCTCGAATTCAGTTAATTCCTATCAGGATCCTATCATGTTGAGCTTTAATGAACATCACTTTTCACACTTGAATCTTGGACAGACTTGCATGGCTTTAACACTTGAACTTGAAACCTTGTTTCTTGAAGTATTAAACACATCCTAAATCTACCCAAATACAAGTAAAGTGCGTTTTGTCAAAGGATTAACCAATTATATAAAATAGTGACATATGTTCCTAACATGTGAAACACATATGTCCTAACAAAATGAATTTGTAAAGTCAATATATTTATATAGTTAATATTGTAAAAAAAATTAAATTTAAAAAATAAATATGGAAAAGACTAATGATGTGGTGAATGAGGTGGCTTAACAGGAGCGTAGCAACAATAAATGCTACACTTCAACTTTTAGAAATACTAGCTTATAACCCGCACAATGTGCGGGACACTTTCATTTATTACAAAAGACAAATTGTAGGTGAAAATTTAAACACTTTATAGTTAGATAATACCAAAAGAAATATTTAAAAAAAAAAAAAAAAAACTTGCAAAGAAAGAGAACTATGAAATCTAATCTTGAAATTTCTTGTTCATTCAACAAAATTTGAAATAGAGCAAAAAATTTTTTAAAAAAAATCGTCTTTTTTCATCACACATGCACTCAAGCACATCAAAGAAAATGATTTTTTTTTTTCTTTCTTTTGACTCCAAGAGTTAATTATTTCAAGCATGTTCCAAATTTCCAAAAAGATATACAAAATAAATTCAGGGTGGTCCAAGAGAGATAATAGGTGTATTTGTTTTTGCTAGAAGCAAAGTATTGGTGTCTTCAACTAACAATAATTAATAATTAAAATATCATGAAATTAAAATCCTATAGTAGTAATCTATGAATTACATCAAACTACAGTAGTAAGTAGTCTCATAGAAACTTTATAAAATTAATTAAAAACAAAAGAATATTGCAAGGAATGCACCAACTGGCAAAATTTTAGACTATGTAAAGATAAAGTCTCTACTTTCATATATACAAAGTCATTCTATCACTTTAACACTACAAAAAATACCATAACTCCATATACTGTCAGACAATTTTTTCTGCAAAAAATAAAAACAAATAAATTGAATAGTTACTTCATAATTCAATAAAAATATCCTTAATGTATAACATAATAATTCCATACATTCTTGAAGACTATACTGTCATCAATCAAATACAATTAGTTCATATTAATGTTCTCCAAAAATTGCTAAATCCATCAACTCCTTTGGCTTTGGAACTAAATAATGTAGTTAGTGAACCATCCAAAATCCCCTGAACCATGGCTACCCCTTCCCTTTTTCTTGCTAGCAAACTCAAAGTAGAGTCTCTAGCAAATGCAAAACTCAATCTCTGGCTATATCTTATGCCCTTCTTGCTAAAACCCCATATACTGTCTGAAAATCTATGTTACCATCAATAGGAGCACAAAGGGAGTCATCTTAAGCATATTCAAAGGGATTTTGAAGTGAAACTTGAATTAAAATATCCTAAACTAATTATCATAATACAATAACATGATATAGAGATTCTATATTAATACGAAGAAGGCAATAAGACTAATAGCAAAATAATGACTTTTCTATCACTAAGACCCTATCCCATCTTTATGCAGCAACTGCTACTACATCAGATGAAATCCCTACCTGAAACAAACATGCTCTCACATTCACCACAGAATTTGAAAACCAAAAAGTCCAGCAAGTAGCTACTAAGAACTTTAGAAATTATGTGTTTAACCAATAAAATGAGTTAGGAATTCTTTTAGTTGAGGATTGGAAAAAAGGGCAACTATGGCTACAAAACTTTTGAAATAAAACCTGAACATAATTAAATCAATGAGTTCAGCATAAAACTCCTAAAAAGCAAAGAAAATAATACTATTGATAATTCGATTAAAACTCTATTTATTTAATATCATGGTGTTACTAGATGTGGTTGGTGTATTGGAATCTATTGGAGTCATTGAAATATTCACCTCCAGCACACAGCAAGTTTTTGCATAGTTGCATCATCAACTCTTGTGCCTTGAAAAATTACAAAATCCATTACTAAATCTCCTTCATATCGTGTTCTATTTTTTATGCGTTCTATTAGAAGTAAAGAGAGACTCGCCAAATTTTGTCATAGGTAGAAGAATTGTTAGTGTATACTGCTATAAGATAGATTGGTAAACAGCCTATTGGGAAGTTTTCTATGACAACTACTTGGGTATCACCATAACCAATAACCCTATGAAACAAAAATGGAGAATTAGGAATCAATAATCATAACAATTCATTTTGCAAGGAAAATAAAAAGGATTTTTTTTTTGTTTGCTAATAATACTTACTGTAACAGCATCTATTTTATTCCTTCCAATTTCTCCAATCATGAATATGGCTAAATTAAGTTTCTCAACACAATCTATCAAACATTAAAGAAACAATAAAGAAGAAAAGAGAAAATGTGAATAATAAATTTAATTTTGTATTAAAAGCTTAATTCAAATGATAGGCTAACCATCAACATTGTGATAGATCCCATTGAAATATGTGGACATCCAATCCAGTTGAACATTGAGAGAGCTTCTAGTAGCTAGCTATGAAATATTCTTTTTTGCAAGAAATATGTCAGTTATATTTGTTGTTTATCCAATACAATTTATATTCTAGGCATATTTGTTGATAGATCAATTAGGTATTTGTCAGTTATATTATAGGCACGTAGTTTATACAATACAATTAAATTTTAGTAATAGCATATTACAGACCTTAATGAAATTAACAACACCTTAAATTTGCCAAGTTTAAAATGGTCTAAAGGAATGTATATGACATTGATTGAGTTACTGGTTAATAAGAGAAAGCATCGCTGAAAGCTTAAAGGAACTTTAATCTGCTTATAAGTGGAATATAAGATCTTTTATATACTTAGCAGTGATCAACAGAATCACTTACACACCTGCTAGGGAAGCCCCCAAATTGGATGTGGATCCCCAAGATTGATGTACTAATCTAAATAGATAAAAATTACATAGAATGTTGTTAACAATTGAAATTGGCAATTAGTTATACGTAATAGAACTTTTTAGAAACACTAGTAACAAACATGCATAATAGAATGAACAACACATATTCATCACAGAACAAACAACATCAAAACTAAATTGCTGAGAACAAAAACTTAAATATTAGCACAATGTTCAATATTATACTGATTTGATCCCAACAACATCTTTAAGATTAGTTACATATAACTGTTTTCAATTTCGTTGATTTATAGTGAAGACCCAAAACTGTAACCAATCTTTTTGTAATTTTCATAATTTATAAAAATATCTAAGTCTAGTGAGGGAATGGACGGTGGTCTATATCTGTGTCGTAAGGTTTTTTTTTTTTTCCCCTCCTTCTCTATCTCTGTATATTTTCCTCCTCTGTCTTTGTATCGTAAGTCTTTTTTTTTTTAGTATTGCAAGCCTTTGCTGTGTACTTCAAGCATTTAGTTTTCTTTTTTATTGAAAGAACTATAAAACAAAACAGTGTTTTAACATTGTGAAACAGTATAATTTATCGCTTTTTAATATGAGCCTATGCACCATAGAACTATGTTAACCACAATATCAAATTACAATAGTTACAATACAACTTAAGAGAAGAAATGCAACAGAAAGTAAAGTACACCAAATCAAGATTAAAGCATAATTTTAACAATTAGAGCAGAAATATCAGCTACAAATCAAGAAGGTAATCAAGAATATATATGTACATCTCAAAGTGGCTAGGATCAAAACATGTGCATATTTCTAATTTAAGCTTCTATTAAGCTTACCTAAATTGGTAACACTGTGGAAAAAAAATATAGTGTTCCAAACTTAAGACTGTCACTATTCATCTCTTAAGAAAAAGGAAAAGAAAGGCATGATTGTGTTTCTTTTTATCTATTTTAAAAACATCATTGACAAATACCCAAAACCAATTAACCCAAATACTCTAAACAAAAGCAAACCAAATGTGACACAAATATCCTAAACAAAATAGTGATAAATCTACAATAGCATATGAGAATAAAAAAATCACTGAAAACACAAAACGTGGCAGGTTTATTTGAAGTAAACAGTAAGAAATCTGAATGTCTAATAAAACCAATCTGAAGTTTAATAACACTAAAATAATTCTATGTCCTATTTTGTATATAAGTACTCAATTAGGGATAGTAAAAATAGGGGAATAGTGTAAGAGAGACTACAGGAAAAAGTCAGAAATAGGGATGAAATGAAATTGATAACAGTTTCTAATTTCGACAGCAAGAATCTAGATTAATTACACAAAGGTTCCTCAAATTTATTAGGCTTTACTTCAAAATTACAGAAAGAGATATATTAGATTTTATGCAAACCCAAGTTATGGAATTCATGAAACTTTCCACCCATTATTATGTAATCATCCATTCATAAAATAAATAAATAAATAATAGTAAATCATGTATAAGTAATCAATAAACCGAGCCTAAGAGTCTGATTAATACAAAAATCAAACAGAAACCAAGTCTAATAGAACTCGAGCAATTACTGAATATTTGATTTAACCAATGTCTGTATTAGGAATTTAGAACAATAATACAGTGTTTCTACCTTCTAGGTATCACAGAGGCCACTTTCTTCCGTAATATTGGTGGAACCTATAGTTGTTACACTCCTCCATGGATCTCAATCAAAAAATACATTTGAGCAGTTCAAGGTATTTTAAATATTGCAAGAATTAATTAGTCAGACTTAACAGAGCAAATGACAAATATAATAAATGAGCTAGTAAAACCTAATATGTGACCCCTTCTTTTGATTCAAAATGTTGTATTGCTAAAGCACATCCTTGAGAATTCCATTACTCATCTATAGAAAATCAACCCACTGCCTTATTTTTATCTCTTCATTGGGTTGCAAAGCAAAATTCTCAATAAAAATTAAGAACTAACACCAAAGGGTGGGTGCATGCACATATAAAAAATTATGTAAATTATAAAAATCAACAGTTACAGTACATGAAACACTATGCTAGAGACCACAAACTAAATATACAAAATTGGCTTGAAATTGAGTAAAACCTCACAAACACAAATAAGTCAAATTGATTACAAAGCATAGTGAACAAAAATTTGAGGAGAATTCCTGCCTTCAATAAGGCTGCTGGAAAAAGGGTAAAAAAAAAAAAAAAATTAAAGCAATTCCAAATTTCCAACAATTTTACGGACTAATCTGTAAAAATAGAATGATACCACATAAATTAAGCTAGAAGGTGCAAAACGATGATAATATATATCAATAGAGAAATAATAAAAAAATTAAATATCAAGAAGAAAAACAACAAATGCGATCAGAGAAAATGCGGTTCAATCTACAAAAACTCAGTAATTAACATAAAAAATCCTATAATTTTACTTATAAAAATTATAAATAACTGTACTCTCAGTAATCAATGTTTTTTTTTTTGTTTTTCCTTCTCTTGAGAGCGATTCAACAAAACATAGATCAGCATAATTCATAAATCAATTCAAATTTGAGGGTCTAATAAAAAAAAAAAACACAATCCTAACAAAAATCTACCAAACAAAAACAAAATTTAGTCAATACAACAATCGAACAAAACAGAACTCAAGAAATTGTAAAAATAAATGAGAAATTAGGGAAAAAGGTAGCCAAACCTTTTGGATTTTCTTTTTTCCTTTGTCTGTTGGTCTGGAACGGAACATGCAAATAGTAAAAAAGTGGGCCAAATCATTAGAGAGAGTATCCAAAAGAGGGAAATTAACCACGCTATTCTGACCTCGTGTGTATGGAGTTGTAGAGAAGAAACAGAACAGAGCGGAAGAGCACATCTTAGTACAGTGACTTTGAAGTTTTCATTGGGAAGTGATGCGGCTTATTTCACCATTAGCGAGTAACACAATCATTCCGATTTTGAAATCTAGAATGTGAAAAATTGAGGGAGAAATACATTGAAATCGGAACATTCAAAGTAGAGCACTAACACCACTAATAAACAAAAGCAATATATTCATCCAAAGAGCAAATGATAAACCCTAAATCCGATAAAAATGAAAAAAAATCAAAGTAGATCTAAGCGATTTGGAATTTGATCGATTTGAAATTGGTACCTGGTTGAACTTGAGGGTGTGTAGATGAGAATGTCAAATTGAAAAGTGAAGAGAAAAACTTAATTAAAATACCAAAATAAAAAACAATCCAAACGAAATATCAAAACCTAATCATAATTAATAAACAAACTTAAATCAAAGATAAAAACTCACCGGTGAAAGAAATTAACGGACAGTTAGATGAAGAAATCTGACAGGAAAGTGAGAGACATCTTTTCATTCTTGATTGCAAACTGTGGAAATATTTCAATGGGCTTTTGTTTTTTCTTTTTCATCGGCAGAGAAAATCTTTTCTTTTGGCCATTTGTGTTAACAAATGGAAAGAATGGATGATTGTGTGTTTTGGGTTTCAGTTTTTAGGGCGTGTAGTTTTTGATCTCTCAATCTCTCTCTCTTTCTCTGTTCTCTGCCTCTCTATTTCTCTGTCTCTCTTTTCTCTCGGTCTCTCTTTCTCCTTTTTTTCTCCATGTAGCAATCTTTCTTTTTTCTATCTTAAGCAGTTAATTTCCTTTTATACCAAGAGGGCTCTAAACAGTGTTTTAACGTAGCGAAAAATTATAATTTATCACTTTTAAATAGTGTTGTAGCATTACCAAACAATATAATGTTTCGCTTTTTAAAGTGATACGTGTCTGAATTTTAGATAGGCATTTTTCCTATTTGTAAGCACCTCCTTAATTGTAGGAATCCACTTTCTCTTAGCTTCTGCTATTATATATAGTATATGACTAGTCATTAACCCATGTGTTGCATGGGAATAGCCATTGGATGAGTTTCAGGAAAAAAAAATCATCATTTTTGAGTTGGAATAGTAAGCAAAAATGTGTGAATTAAAAAAAAAATGATATTAAAAGAAATAGCACAAAGTTTTATTGGTTAGACAGAAGAAAGAAATATTAATTATTTATTAGTTTTTTATGGGAATAAATAAGAGACAGAATGTTGCGCCTCTAGTTTAATTTGTGTTGATATTGGTATATATAAGATAGGTTGTTATATATATACCAATAGGTGCCTACTAAAAAGTCATAACCCTTCAAATCAAATATACCAAAATTTGCCTACTGAAAGGTCATAACCTTTCATATTGGATATATCAAAAGGTGCTTATTGACTGAAAATCTACCTATTGAATGAAAAGGTGCATATTGACCCAAAAGGTACCTATTGAATGAAAATGTATCTATTGACCGAAAATGTGTCTATTGCATAATATGAAAATGTGTCTATTGACAAAAAATGTGCCTATTGAAAATTGAAAAGGCATAACTGTACTGTGTTTTTAAATATATACATGGCATAAATTTATATAGCCACATGGCGCAATAAGGAGTAGTCAACAAAAAGTGTATCGTTTTGCTTTTATATTATACAAGCCCCATCAATGTGCAATCCGTCTTTTCTTTTCTTTTTCTTTTTTTTTTTTTTTCCAAATTCGACCCATCCAAATATTGGGCTTATGCTCTAGTTTTTTGAAATTATTAATAATAGCTCTCATAATGCTATTTTAATTATCAATTAATTAATGAGTCCTTTGATTAATTAGTCTAAAGCCTAACCAATAACAAGAGTGGCAGCCATGCCAAAATTGAGTCTAATAAAATAGATTCAAGAATATTTGACTCTATTATATTGACCAAATTTTCTTTATTCATTAAACTCATACACCTTTGCACATAAAATGCCAAAGCTATGGTATTAACATTAATGACATGATTAATTGTCATTGACATCCATGCGATCTTTTATAACATATGTATGTATAGTCAAATACATAGCTAACGTATTTAACAAAAGATATCAACCATTATATATATATATATATATATATATATATATCTGTGTGTGTGTGTTGATTATGCCAAAATCGTTAGTCGATTTGATTGTCCAAATAGAGTGCCACTCAGGGTCATCAATGAGCTTGCATGAAACTAACAAGAATGCTTTGCTCGCATGGTCACTAATGTGGTGCTGGCCACGGAGCCTCCGATGCCAAAGTCAGATAGAAATAAAGTAGCGATAATGACAAGAATTGTGGTTTCTATGTATTTATGTATGTATGTTTGTACCTTTGCTTGAGGTATGGCATTGCTTAAATAGGGCTTCTTCTTTTCTAGCTGTTGGTGCCATTTAACCAAATGTCGACGCTGGGCTGCGAGTGGACGGTGAAACCGCTTCTAGGCCTTCATTCAATCACCTGTTGTGGTGACAACTCTCATGCGCGCGGGACCTCGTTGGAGGGCCCCTCTCGATGATGGTCGTGTGTGTGTTCGTGCGGAGCTTCGGGTGCTCTCTTTCTCTCAGTGGAGGAGGGTAGTAGGTTTATATTTGGCATTAAAGTAGGAACCTGGGCCAAATTTTAAGGGATTACCAAAGGTAAGTGGAGTCGCCACCAATCATTGAGTTTTTCTAAGGTGTGATTGGTAACCTGTTTCTAGTTGATTTTATTACCAATCCTATGCTAAGAAAAAGGTCATTTTTCCTAATCTAAAGTGGATGGAAAAAAATCTTGATTCTTAAGTCCGGAAGTTTGGTTACGTGTGGGGAAGGTGTTAGGAACCTAGAACGCCTGTTCAAAGACAGTCATTTGTTTTGATAAAACCTTAATTTTTGGAGATTGATAGCGGAAAACATGATTTTGGTATTGGCTTTTGAGGCTTTGCATTCATGGGGGCTTTGAGGTTTGGCTTTTGAATGGGTGTGGTCACAATCTACGCTTTCCTAAGGCATTTAAGCAAAGTGCTAGATTTCCACATCGAAAACCCAACGACATGTCACCTTGCTTTCGTGGCGGAAATTAGGCATCGCTTGCCTTAGGTGACACGGACCGTGATGATCACATCGAAATAGGGGTAAGCAGATATATATATATACATACACATACATTGTGCACAATGCTAACACACAGAGCGGGAAAGAAAATGCCTACATCTCTAGAGCATGGCCCAAAATATAAGCGCAAGAAAATAAATAGGGGTCGCCATACTCTAGAGATGAGGACGAATGGTACACGGCATGATATACTTAATACAAACCATCTAAGAGAGAACGAGAGGAGGAAGGAAGGGGGTTTAAAAGAGTACATAACCCCAAGGGATAAACTAGGCTTCTAAACCTACTGAACACAGTCGCTTGGCTCAAATCTACATGCTTGACTTTGCGCCCTTTTCGCTTACGCCCAAGGAGACCGTGCCCTAGATCCATGCGTCCTTGCTCCGTGTGTGTACCTGCGAAGGCAAAGACAAGAAATCAGCAGACATGCAATGGAAGGGAGAGATACAAAGAGAATATGAAAGAGGTATAAAGCAAATAAACATGATAGATATAGCAGGTGGCAAGAAACATGTCAAGCAACAAGATATATAGACAAACGAGAAAGCAAACAAGTAAGCAAACAAACAAAAGGTGGTGTCCACAAGGGACAAATGTAGGTTTGGATCATATGTCCATGACTTCATTGTGTTGAAGCATGGATGACACACTAGCAAACAAGACTCATGCATGGACATGTAAGCAAGCGTGTAAAGATGCATAGAAAGCCAACGGGTGGCACAAACAAGCATGGCAAGCATAATCATCGCTCTGAACGGAAAAGGGGAAAGGTACACATGAAGCAAACCGACATCCAGAGATGCCTCCCAAATGGTAACATCCAAACATGGCCTCATGGGCGTCGGATCTAACCACATAACCACAAATTCGCAAAGGGCGTCAAGCATGGCAAAGCCTAGAACTAGAAAGGCTAACACAAGCATAAAGCATGGAAGCAAGCAAACATAGACATGAAAAATAGGAATGATCCAAACCCTTTGATGTGGACCTTGGTGTATGGATGATGACAAAGACAATAGGGTCTAGATCGGGTCCTAACCATTAGGCCAAAACATAAGAAAACAAGATAAAGGCAACAAAAGGGCTGCAATAGCACATGGCATGACAAACAATGCCTAGGTCTAGGCACACAAACATGTCACGAAACGCACAAGCACATGGAAGATAGCATAAAGCATGTAGAGAGCATAGATCTAAGCACACAAGCATATGAAAGCATAGATCTAGAGATATAGGCATAGAAACATGCATGTAAACATGTAGATCTGAGCACATAAACATGGAAGAACATGAATCCAAGCCTAGAAGCATGTGAAGACAAGGATCTAGCACTATAGCATGGCAAAAATAGGCATAAACACATAAATCTGAGCAAGGCATAGCCAAAACATCATACAAGCATGTGAGCATGAAACCCTAACATTAACATGGAGCAAAAAGATAAACAAATCATGGGAAAGCATCGTGCAAAACATAAACATGTAAATCTAAACATATGGGCATAGAAACAAGCATAGAAACATGTAGATCTAGCCAAACAACACATGGGAAAGATAGATCTAGGCATAAACATGTAGCACAAAGCACAAAGCACATAGATTGGGACCAACAAACATATGAGCAAGCATAAAAGAACATGGATCTAAGCTAAAAACATGCTAGAAACAAGATAAAGCAAGAAACATGTCAAAAAAAAAATAAAAATAAAACATATTATTCAAACAAAAATAGCCAAAACATGCTAGAAAAGAGATTTAGGAGGCGCGGGGTGTGGATGATAGCTAAAAAGCTACATCCACACCCCTAAACCCCTAATCCAAGATGTAGAATCAAGGAGAAGATGATTGGGTACAAGAACACTACCTTGTATTGTTGGTGAAGATGTAAGAATCAAGAAACTTTGATGTGTTTTTTGTGTGTTTTTTATGTGTTTGTGTGTGTGTGTGTGTGTGTGTGTTTTGTGTGTTGGAAGAGAGAAAACGTGTCGGCAGAAGGACAAAATAAAAAAATGTTGTCTCTTCAAATCTAGGGGGCGCTTGGGGCTATTTATAGCCCTGAGCGCATTTTTCGAGGTGGCGACCCTTCAAGGACTACCGGCCTTATAAGGCCTCTGATAAGGTTGATCTTGATACCCTTGGATAGATCTTCATTTTCAATTTCTAAAAAGGTGTGGAACTGCAAAATCCAACGGTCAGTTCAAAAGTTATGGCTCTTGGAAGTTAGTGGTGCATCAATCGATGCGCTACCCTGGTTTTCGTGATATCTCAACCGTTCTAACTTCGATTTTGACCCACAAATAGTCATTGGAACGAGAATTTGATAATCTTTGCAATGGCATTAGTTTTGACCTGTTTTGATAGCCAGATTAAAATTAGGGTTTTTGGCCGACCCGGGATCAACTTCGGGTCAAACTTGTTAAAAATCATCGAGAAGCTTGGTTTTAATGTAAAACTATGAAAAATTTTGTTTTGAGCGGGTTTTGACCTTTGGTCAAATATAGGGTTGACCAGGGGCATTTTGGTCATTTTGGTTGAAAAATGCATTTTGAGTGCTCTGGTGTCTAAATGGGTTGCGCCACATCATTCTGGATGTTTCCATGGAGAGAAAATAATATTTTTGGATTTTTGGGGGTTTGGCACGCAAATCGAGGGCGAACAAAATACAGTATCAATAGCTGCCCTATCTTTATTTGACATCTCAAGTATAATGAGAGGTGTTGAAAAAAGAACATGATTTCGAATTTTGTTGCCCCCAAATTTGTGGGCAGAGGCTATTCATGGATTGAGACCAGACCTTACCTGAATGGGCTGATCAACTGCAGCTGTTATTGAAATATTTTCCGGACATGCCTTTGAGCTCTAGGAGAGGAGAAGGGAGAGGATTTTTTTTTTTTTTGGGTTGATCAGGTCAGTGTTGACTAGGTCAACACTGCCCAACGGCCCTATAAGGTGAGCCGGGAAGTCCAAGGCCTATAAAAGCCCCATTTGGCTCCTTTCAACTCTTCCTCTCACTTCTTACTCCTACCAAAAAATCTCAAGAGTGATTTTGAGCTTAGCGGGTCCGTCTATTCAGCTTTAATCTACTATTTCGGTTTGCTGCTTCAGTCTTTTCTGCACTTGAGGTCAGTGTTCATTTTCTCTTATTCTTTTATTTCTTCCTACAAAATGTTAGTAGCAATACTACTAGAGATGCATGCTAATGTTTATTTTAATTTTGGAATTTTCATAATCATATATTTTCCCATGATTTATGCTATGCTATCTTAGGAAAATATGCACATATTTTTGTCCTTGCTAAATGAGTGCGTGAATTATGCGAGAATTTAAATGTTGCCCACAAAATGCGGGATATGTGAGTTTGGGGTGCAGCCTCTAGTTTACCCACTGTAAATTAGGCATTTAGACACTCTTGAATGAATGTGAGCCCGAGGAAGTTTGTCGTCATTCACCCACTATAAAATGCGAGCCTGGGGACGCTTGTCGCCAGTTCACCCACTGTAAAATGCGAATACCGAGGACACTTGTCGTCGGTTCACCCACTGCAAAAATGCAAGCCTGGGGACGTTTGTTACCAGTTCACCCACTGTAAAATGCGAGCCCGAGGACTCTTGTCGTCGGTTCACCCACTGCAAAATGCGAGCCTGGGGGCGCTTGTCGCTAGTTCACCTAATGTAAAAATGCGAGCCTGGGGACATTTGCTACCAGTTCACCCACTGTAAAATACAAGCCTGAGGACACTTGTCGTCGGTTCACCCATTGTAAAATGCGAGCTTGGGGATGCTTGTCACCAGTTCACCCACCGTAAAATGCGAGCCCGAGGACGCTTGTTGTCGGTTTACCCACTGTAAAATGCGAGCCTAGGGACGCTTGTCGTCGGTTCACCCACTATAAATGCGAGCCTGGGGATGCTTGTCGTTAGTTTACCCAGTGTAAAATGCGAGCCCGAGGATGCTTGTCGTCGGCTCACACATTGTAAAATGCGAGATTGGGGACGCTTGTCGCCGGTTCACCCACTGTAAAATGCGAGCTCGAGGATGCTTGTCGTTGGTTCACCCACTGTAAAATACGAGCCTGGGGACGCTTGTCGCTAGTTCACCCATTGTAAAATGTGAGCACGAGGATGCTTGTCATCAGTTCACCCATTGTAAAATGCGAGCCTGGGGATGCTTGTCGCCAGTTCACCCACTGTAAAATCTGAGCTTGAGGACGTTTGTTGTCGGTTCACCCACTGTAAAATGTGAGCCTGGGGACGCTTGTCGTTGGTTCACCCTCTGTAAATGCAAGCCTGGGGATGCTGTTCGCTGGTTCACCCACTGTAAAATGCGAGCCCGAGGACGCTTGTCGACGGTTTACCCACTGTAAAATGCGAACCTGGGGACGCTTGTCGCCAGTTCACCCATTATAAAATGCGAGCCCAAGGATGCTTGTTGTTCGTTCACCCTATGTAAAATGCAAGCCTGGGGACGCTTGTCGCCAGTTCACCCACTGTAAAATGTGAGCTTGAGGATGCTTTTCGTTAGTTCACCCAATGTAAAACGTGAGCTTGGGGACGTTTGTCACTCTTTCACCCTGTTAGGATGTGTGCCCTTAAATCCTATTGTACGATGCTATGTATGACATTATGTTGTGATTAATAAAGTTGTTTTGTTATTATCTAAAATAATGGTAACATGAATATTTGGATATTATCATATAGTCCATGAGATACATAATATGTGATTTAGTCACAGAAGATATAAATCACAAGTTCTTTGTAAACTCAAAATTTTAGATCGTAGTTGGTGATGAAATTGTGCATTTCATCAGCGAAGACTATAATGTATCAACTAAGATGATTTGTCTTGATTATGGAAGTGGAGACTTCTAGTTGATGTATTGATATGTTTTAAGAGTTAAAACATATTGAATTGGACCGCTATGAGATTTATTATTCTCCTAACGGCTATCCAATGAATAATAAATCTCACGACTTCTATTTACATGAACTCTTAATCCTGAGAGAATAATGGACCTGATCATGAAGTGTAGGTTGCTTTGATATATCAGGATTGAGATCTAAAGTCACGATCAAAACTACATTTAGTGTTGATGGAGCATATATTTTCAAGATGGAATTCATAATCTCTTAACGGAGATATAAAATATTCCTTCGAGATAAGTTTAATGGGATTGGTTATTCAGAGTGTTAGGCCTAACCACTTTAGTAAAGAGTTACTAAAGTATATATTTATGAAATTGGATTTCATAAATATATGATGAATAACTTAAAGTATTAAACCGGGAACTCAAGGATTAAGATGTAGTAATCTTCAAAGTGGTAGTCTACATTCATGACTTTGTATTACAACGAATATTTTATGAAGGAGTTGCATGTACAGCAAAGTCTTGGGATATAATTTATTAATAAGGCCTAGAGTGCAATTATATTTATATAGTGGTATTAAATATAATTAATGGTAAATTTGGACTTGTCAAGAGTTGACAGAAAAGCCCAAGGCCCATTGGAGTTAGAGTCTTATTTGTTCCCTTTTGGTCCCACTCCAAGCCATATACTAAAGCCCAAATGGAATGAATTAAGAGGCTAGCCCAATTAGATAATCAGTTAGACATAAAGGGAGAAACTTATAGAATTTTATGAGACATTATTGTGGAATGAAATGGTGTGTATGTGAGTGTAAGCCACTCTCTTATTCTCCTTTGGAAATTGATTGAGAGACCACACTTCTTGGGCGTAAGTGGAATTAAAGTGAAGATTAAAAGTGTTCCCGAGTACTTCTAATCTTTGGGTTTTGAATTTCACCGCACCAAGGTACACTCTCTTGTTCTTAAATTCTGAAATTTACATAATACATGTTATCAATTGCGAATGAAGTAAATCCGTTAATTTTCTACTGCATATGTTTTGTATGAGATACAAACATGTATTTTTCCAACAGGCCCCCATTCATGCTACGTCCCATGGGGACTCCTCATCTGACGATGAGACCACTTCAACTGGCGAGTGGGTGGCTTGAGTTCTGTAAAGCCACTTTGACTGTGGGGGTGATGATTCCCAGTAGGGTTAGCTTTTTGTTATGGCATGATGTGGCCCATGCGTGGGCATGTATGTATTCTTTATGTATCTTGTAGACATTGCCCCATGGCGGGCCTGCTATGTATGTATATTATGCATCGCCTCTGGGTAGGCCTAGACATGTGTGTATTATATTGCCCCACAGCAGGCCTTGATGTATGATATCATCTCTTTACTTCATGATGTATGTATAAAACAGTGCTTGTTGTTAGGACTTATATGTTTGATCTGGGAAACTGCCTTTGAGAGGGCTGATGTATGACTTTAGAAAAAGTGCCTTTGAGAGGACTGATGTCATGTATGAGAAACAATGCCTCTGATTAGGACTTACATGCATAACTTTGGAAATTACCTTTGAGAGGGTTGATGTAGACTTTGGAAAAGTGCCTTTAAGAGGGCTATTGATGTAGAAGAAACAACGCCTCAGGGCTGTAAACATATGCAGAACAATGCCTTTGATTAGGACTTACATGTATAACTCTGGAGATTGCCTTTGAGAGGGCTGTAAACATATGTGAAACAATGTCTCTGATTAAGACTTACATGTATAACTTTGGAAATTGTCTTTGAGAGGGTTGTAAACATACGCGAAACAATGCCTCTGATTAGGAATTATACGCATAACTCTGGAAAATGCCTTGAGAGGGCCGTAAACATATGCAAAACAATGCCTCTGATTAGGACTTACATGTATAACTCTGGAGATTACCTTTGAGAGGACTGTAAACATATGCAAAACAATGCCTCTGATTAGGACTTAAATGTATAACTCTGGAAAGTGCCTTTGAGAGGGCCATAAACATATGCGAAACAATTCCTCTGATTAAGTCTTACATGTATAACTCTGGAAATTTCCTTCAAAAGGGCTGACGATGCGTATGCATTATTGAATTTTCCCCATAGATGGCGGTTTTGAATCGGCTTGTGTCACATCATTTGTATTGCACCGCAATTTCACGAGTTTATCAGTGAATTTCGACAGTGACCGTCCCACTAGAGGGGAGGAAAAGATGGAGAGATCGCGGGAAATAAACTGCCCCAGTTTAGGGTTTCATGCGATTCTCAACATAAAGGACACATCCTCGGCGGGAAGGACCCATTCTAGCATGTTGGACAAAGTAGTGGGAACTGCACAAAATAAAACTACCCCAGTGTAGGTTTTGTGCGGTGCATGATATGAGAAGGAAAGTTCGTGGCGGGATGGACCTGCTCTTACATATTGGACAAAGTAGAGGGAACCGCGCAAAATAAAATTGCCCTAGTGTAGGTTTTGTGTGGTTTATGACATAAGAGGAAGAGTTCTTGGCAGGACGGACCCGTTCTTGCATATTGATTAGCACAAAGTGAAAGGAACCACACAAAATAAAGCCGCCCTAGTTTAGGGTTTTGTAGGGTTCTAAGCCTGTGGACCAGTTGAAAATGGCCAACTCCACGAACTGTACTAAATGTTGGTAATGAATGCAAACATTCTGAATAAGATCTTTTTAGACATGCCATGAGGCGGTATGCGCTGATCGCTCCTATCATTATCCAAGCGGGCTAAAAATTTAAGGACTGGTTTCTTGAGGCAAGATCATGGGAAACAACTCCTTCTGTACTCCAAATAAGCTAAAGAAGCTACTGAATGGCTGAGAACGGGCTCCCGCATTTTTTTGTGGTAAATTTTGACTACAAGGGCTGAACCGACCCTTGAATCAAGTGAACTGGGCTTTGAAAATGAGGTTTAAGATGTCTAAAAATGCTGAACGAGACACATAAAGATAAACTACCCCAGTGTAGGATTTGTGTGGTCTCGGGTGCATAAGGGAGAGTGTCTGGCAGTCCGATTCACTGTTGGACCGACTGCACACTACGACGAGTGCTAAAAAGAGGGAATATTTGCTTTAAGGCAATCAAACATGTCCCAAATAGAGGAGTAATGGTCAGCCCCCGCATAGGTTTGTGCTTGGGGGGCTGAAAAGCCCCGGTACATATCCTGAGGTTAGGTGGCCTTTGTAGGACTGTTGCCTCGAGATACGTGTATAAAAGCTGGGTTTTAACCCAGGCCCAGCTCATTTCTGATCTATGATTTTTAGGGTCTTCTCCTACCCTTTTTCTTCACCCAAAACGTATAGAAAAACCATTTTTCCTCATTTTCTATGTAGATTCTCATCGGATTGCCAGATTTTTCAAGATCTGTTCATGGATGTTCTTGGTGCTCACTCTTACGGCACTTGGTTGAGCTTGAGAAGGAGTATTGTTATGAGAAGAAGTTCAGGAGATGGTGAAGCTCTTTTTCTTGTAGTGATCAGGCTCTCCTTCGGCGACTTCTTGGAGATGTTACTTCCCTTCTTCACACCACACTAGATTGGCACCTATTAGAGG
The DNA here is from genome assembly GCA_023736055.1 of Quercus glauca. Lineage (NCBI taxonomy): Eukaryota > Viridiplantae > Streptophyta > Magnoliopsida > Fagales > Fagaceae > Quercus > Quercus glauca. The sequence goes on along the minus strand of CM043319.1, from coordinate 5,870,630 downwards.
CTATTGTTTCTTGCTAAGAGCCTACTTTAATATGCGTCACTATTGGCGACATTGATTTGGTGCCTACTTTGGAGGAGTACGACCGTTTCCTCTCTGTTTTTACCCCTCTAAGTACCATTTATGTTTCATCAGTGCGACCACACTGTCGCAAGAGGCTCGCCGACTTGTTAGGCTTGAAGAGGCTAGTTGTGGAGGCGCTGACTTAGCGCAACAGTGGGATAGTATGTCCTTTGACTTCCTATATGACTAGTTTCATCCTTCTGAGTGTCCGGCTAGTTATATAGATGATTTCATGGATTTGGGGGAGTAGTGGGCATTCTATCGGCGCCAGGCCTTCCTGGTGGCCTTCTTCGGTGTAGTGCTATTTCCTTTCGCATCAGGGGTCATCTATTTTGCCATTCTACCACTAGTGAGTGCCTTACCCCATGGTATCTCTTTCATTCCTGCTGTACTTTGTGAGACAGTTAGGTCTTTGTCCTTGTGTCAGGAGACTGGTAGGGGTAGACTAGGCTGCTGTGTTCATTTATTACAGTTGTGGTTCTGTAGCCATCTGAGTGTCATTACTAGAGATTAGCCTGTGGGCTTTATGAGTAGGAATAAAGTCCAGGCTACTATAGCTCTTGATCTTCCCTTTTCTGGGGGTACTGAGGATTGGTTGAGATACTTGGGCAGCTTGAGCCTCGCTAACTAGACCTAGAGGGTCAAGTGGGGCATTACTAGGTGGTAGGGGCAGACCTATTGTGTTGGTTTACTTGGCATCCCTTTGGTGGGCATCTAGGGGCGTACGGGATACTTTCCTGGCGGCCATGCGAAAGTTTGAGGGTACCCATCATATCCCTTGACTTAGTGATCTCTCTATCATCAGTTGTGAGTATGGGCTTCTAGATATTATTGATGTGGCAGTGACAGGGCATGCCTTAGATTTCTGGGAGGTACACAAGTCGTGTATTGACTTCACTCTTTGCTCTAGAGAGGATTAGGAGTGGTTTTTTGTCGAGTTTAGAGTGTGACGGGACACTAGGGATCCCAGCTTCGTGCTTGACTTATCATCGCTAGTCTCGGCCGAGATGCCATTTCCAGCTGATGTTCTAAGAGACTATACCTTAGAGTTTGAGATCGAGGTTGAGAGGGCCCTTGCGGCTTAGAGGTAGTGTTTGAGGGAGGCTATCAAGGACAGAGACTGCTGTAGAGAGCTAGTTGACCCCTCATGGAGGACATAGAGGTGATGAGCAGTGCGCAGGAGAGTGAGCTTGCCACCCTCAGGGCTGAGCTTGATCGAAAGGGGTCGGTTCCACCAGGCATAGAGGCAAAGTGCATTCATTTAAGATCCTGGGTTTCGGGCTTAGAGGACGAGCTTGTGGATCTTACCTAGAGATTTGCTACCTTAGATCATTCTTGGGACAAGGAGATGGCTGCACTGGAGGCTGACAGGGCCGAGGCCAGCTGCTGGGCCGATGGTTTAGCACAGGAGCTAGTGTAGACGAGGGTTTATATTCATTCCACTCTGAGCATGGGGAATAGGCGAGAGGGCGACGAGCCTAGTTAGCCACAATAGCCTTTAGATTGAGCTGGCCGAGAGAGAGGAGGCCTTAAGAGTTGCCACTGCAGAGATGGGCACCTTGTAGGCTTTGCTAGAGACTGAGAGATAGGGCTCTACTTCTGATTCCATGACGGAGAGGGAGCTAGTCCATCTTCGACATTCGAATGATAGACTCAGAGATGTTGCCACAGACTTGGGCTTTGATGCTGTCGGGTTACTTTGTACCCATGTTCCTGATGACCCGATTCTCTGCATTGGTTTTGGGAGACTATGTCAGGCCGTGTCTTATTGCTTAGGCCATGTTTGACTTATTGGTACTCTTTTCTGCTTATTTTGTTTCTACACATTAGCTATGTAGTTAGTACCCCACCATGTATGGAAAGGTCCTTCGTAAATTGGTAGGCAATTGCATAAGGCCTTCCTCTTTTTGTTTAAGCTCTTAAAGCGTAGTCTAGTTTGTTAGGCATGCTTAGAAACTGAGAGATGGTAAGAAGGGATGTTTGTAATGAAATTCAGGATATATTTATGAGATGAGATTTCACGTTTTGATACCAGAATGTATGAAAGAAACTGAATGGCACAATACAGGCATGTTAATGAATATGCAAGCGAATGCTTTCAAAATGCAAGATTACACAAATAAGCGACAAATTTAAAATCCAGGCATATCAATATCTCATTTTCCAAGGATACATCCTATTCTAGATGGATCTTTTCCTTTTCCCATTGAGGTACATTTCCCATTGACATGAGTCAGAACATCTTGAGCAAACCACCGAGTCATGGCAGTATTGTAGACAGAGAGCAATCTTGAAGGCATCTTCATGTCTTGTCTTGGACACTGGATCCATCTAATTTTCTGATCTTGAGCAAGAATTCAAGCGGGTAGAAGCTGACTGATTTTACTTTTAAGACATGACCAAACTAAGATGGTTGCCTATGTACCTCCATTAGGAAGGATCAGGTCATTACGTAGTTCAACTGACTTTTTGATTGCCTTAATTTTTGCCTAGACCGTCCTTTTAGGTTTTCAATCTAGTAGGCTCCCTTATATTATCTCATTTGCTCTCCTTTTGCGTAGACCGCCATTTTGGGTTTTCAATCTACCTTTTGTATTTTCTCACGCTCTCCTTCTTTTGGCTCTCCTTTTGCGTAAACCGCCCTTTCAGGTTTTTGATTTACCTTTTTGCATATATATATATATATATATATATATATTTTTTTTTTTGTTTTTTTTTTTTTTTTGACATAAAAATTTGGAAATGAGGTGCATTGAGAGGCTCCTTCATGCAAAGTACTGTATGACGGCATCAGAATTGGTGGGCATATTGAAGTCATGCTCGTCCATGTCGGCTAAAATCAAGGCTTCTCTGGAGAAAGCCTTCTTTACGACATATAGGCTTTTGTAAGTTGGGGTAAACTTTCCTCTGTGATCAGGCACGGCCTAGTTGCGCTTCTTTAAGACTAGATCACCTTTTTTGAAGACCTTAGGTCTAACTTTCTTGTTGAATGCTCATTCGATGCGGGGTTGGTACTGAGAGACGGGATCTCTACCTCTGTGGGGAGGACGGCCTCTATGCCAAATACTAATGAATACGAGGTCGCACCCATGGAAGTATGAACAGAAGCGTGATATGCTCATAATGCAAATGGCAAGTACTCATGCCAATCCTTGTATGTGTTTGTCATCTTAACCAAGATTTTCATTATGTTCTTGTTAGCGGCTTCCACTACACCATTCATTTAAGGGCAATAGGGAACCGAATTTTTGTGCTTGATCTTGAACTGTTGGCAGAGTTGCTGGATCATTTTTCCATTCAAGTTTGTCCCATTATCTATAATGAACTGTCCTGGCACGCCGTAGCGGTAAATGATGTTGTGTTTTAGGAACTGGGCTACCACTGCATGAGTGTTGCTTTTGTACGAAGTGGCATCCTCCCACTTTGTGAAATAATCGATGGCCACTATGATGTATTCGTGACCATTTGAAGCTTTCAGAATCACAGGTCCGATGACATCCATACTCTAAGCTGAGAAGGGCCATGGTGCTGCTAAAAAGCACAATGGTTGAGGAGAAGCATTCTTCCTATCTTGATAGGCTTGGCAACGGTGGCATGTCCTTACATGTTTAATACAATCGCTTTCCATAGTGAGCCAGTAGTAACCGGCCCTCATAATCTTGCGGGCCAACAGGGGTCCACTGGCATGAGCTCCAAGTAAGCCTTCATGCATATCTTCCATATAATAATTAGCCTTGGGCGCATCTACGCATTGAAGCAGGGTAGAATCGTGGTTCCTTTTGTACAAGACTTCTCCAGTCAAGAAAAATTGGCAGGCCATGCACCGGATAAACTTCTTTTCACTGTCTGTTGCACCAGACGGGTATTCATCGTTCTTCATGTAGGCCTTGATATCATGGTACCGTGGCTTTTTGGTTTCGACTTCGACACTCATGCATTCTTCGATGTTCATGCAATGAGCCGGCACACCTCGGACTTTTATGCGTAATTGCTGCATATCATCTCCTTCTGATAACTTGATGATGCTAGCCAGGGCATCTGTAAACTGGTTGTGTGCTCGTGGAAAATAGGTGAATGTGATACTTCAAAACTTCAGAACCAAGTGGCTGATGCATTTCTGATACAGAATCAACTTAGTGTCTCGAGCTTGCCACTTTCCTTCAATTTGGGAGATGATCAACAGGGAATCTCCAAAGACGCTTCATATTCTGTGACGTTGTTTGTGCAATCAAAATTCAGCTTCACTGAGTCAGGGATTTGCTGGCCTTTGGGGGGAAACTAAGACTGCCTCTACTCCATTCCCGATAGAATTGGTGGCTACATCAAAATAAAGCTTCCAATGCCATGGTTCCACACTATCTGGTTCTGGCTTTAGTGTCATGACATCCTCATCAGGGAAGAGGGACTCTAAAAGTTCTGGATCATTCTGTGGCTAGTTCGCAAGGTAGTCGACTACGGCCTGGTCTTTGATGGCCTTTCTTGTCATAAACACAATGTCGGATTTGGAGAGCAACATTTGCTAATGGGAGATCTTCCTTGTAAGGGCTGGCTTTTCAAAGATGTACTTAATGTGATCCATACGAGAAATGAGCTGTGTGGTGTAGTAGAGCATGTACTGCCGCAATTTGTGCGAGACCCACACTAAGGTTCAACATGTTTCCTCAATGGCGATGTATTTGATCTCACAACTAGTGAACTTCTTGCTTAGATAGTAAATTGCCTTCTCTTTCTGGTCGGGCTCAGCCACTTGGCCTAACATGCAGCCTATGGAGGTTTCTTGTACCGCTAGGTAAAGGATCAACGGATATCCCGGCATCCAAGGAACCAAAACAGGAGGGTTCAACAAATATTGCTTAATCTTGTCAAAGGCCGCTTGGCACTCGTCTATCCATTCTATGTTTGTGTCTTTCTGAAAGAGCTTGAACAACGGATCACATGTGGTGGTCAATTGCGCTATGAAGCGAGCTATGTAATTAACTTTGCCTAAAAAGCTGCGAATCTGTTTCTCAGTTTGCGGTGTTGGCATGTCCCGGATAGCTTGGACTTTTGCTGGGTCCACTTTAATTCCTCTCTGGTTGACTATAAAGCTGAGTAATTTCCCAAAACTAGCTCTAAAGACGCACTTGTTAGGGTTTAGCCTCAACTTGTACTTGATAAGGCCTTTGAACAGCTTTATATCATGGAACAAGGTCACCATGGCTCGCTGATAAGTAGCACCGGTGTTCTTTAGGCCGAATGGCATGACGTCATATGCATAGGTTCCCCAATGAGTGGTGAATGCTGTCTTGGCTTTGTCCTCCTTAGCCATCTTGATCTGATTATAGCTTGAGAATCCATCCATAAAGGAGAAAAACATGTTGGTAGTGGTTTTATCGATTAGTGTATCGATATGTGGCAATGGGAAGTTGTCCTGGGGGTTGGCACGGTTCAAATCTCTGTGATAGGCCAATAATGTATTGACTCCTTACGATGAATTAATCAATTAATTAGCCAAGTGAATTAATTAGGTTCAATTACATGCAATATGTGTGGTAGCACAAACAAATCACCAACTAAGTTAATATACAATGGAAAATAAAGTTGACAAGATGATTTGTTTACGAATGGGGAAAACACGGCAAAAACCCCATCGGGTAATTTAAGGTCACCACCGCCGAGAATCCATTATTATCACAACAAGTGGTTACAAGTAAAGGAATCCCAGTACCTTATACCAACCTACAATTGAACCCTTACCCCAATACCCAATTGGACTTGTTCTGTAGTGATAATCTCTCCTTTCAATGCACGGCGCCCAGTACGTGACTAACCAATTCAATGCATGGATCCAAGTACATGACTAACCACCAACTTGAGAAGGATGTTTGCTGCAAAGTTCTTCAATTCATCAACATGACGAAGATTATGAAGCTCTTTGGTTACAAAACCCTACGGCGTACAAACGCAGTAGCTTTTTAAAGAGAAAGATGAACTGGGGCATATGTCTCTGGTTCACAATATGCTTGTGAAAAACTTTTTCATTGATGTGTATCAGCTATGACGACCCTTAAAACAATCCTTATATATGTTTAAGGTTATGAGAAATGAAAGCCCAAACATCTATACACGGACTGGAGTGAAATCAGATCTGAAAAATTGATTTTCTTAAATCTCGATAGATAGGGTATCTATCGAGCAGCTATTGAGCATCAAGCTGAAACAGCTTTTTAAACCTCAATAAATACTAATTGTCGAGCTTTAAAAACTAGCATTTCTTCACTTGATTCTTGGATAGACTTGCATGGCTTTAACATTTGAACTTGAAACCTTATTTCTTGAAGCATTAAACACATCCTAGATCTACCCAATTACAAGTAAAATGCGTTTTGTCAAAGGATTAGCCAATTCTACATTGACATATATTCCTTACATGAATCACATATGTCCTAACACTCTGTAATCAACACACGTGCGTACTTTCCCATCTTTCTGAGGCACGAAACAATGTTGGCGACCCAATCTGAGTATGCTATCGTGGTAAGGAAACCGGCTTTCAATTGCTTTTCTACTTCCTCCTTGATCTTCAAAATGATCTCAGATTTCATCCTTTGAAGGGCTTGCCGCACTGGAGGGCACTTTGGCTTAACTGGTGATATGCCAAGAATGTATTGACCCCATTGATAACTTAATCAAATTAATTAGCTAAGTTGATTAATTAATTCAATTAGCATGCAATATGCATGGTAGCACAAACAAATCACCAAGTTAAAATGCAGCGGAAAATAAATTGACATGGTGATTTGTTTACGAATGGGGAAAACTATATGGCAAAAACCCCATCGGGTGATTTTAAGGTCGCCACTCCTGAGAATTCACTATTATCACAAGGAGCGGTTACAAGTAAAGGAATCCCAGTACCTTATACTAACCTATAGTTGAATCTTTACCCCAATACCCAATTGGACTTGTTCTGTAGTGACAATCTCTCCTTTCAATGCACGACTCCCAGTACGTGACTAACCAATTCGATGTGCGGATCCCAGTACACAGCTTACTCACCAACTTGAGAAGGATGTTGGCTTCTCCAGTTCATCATACGATGAAGACACGAAGCTTCTTGGTTACAAAACCTTACAGTGTACAAACACAATAGCTTATTGAATAGAAAGATGAACTAGGGCATATGTCTCTGGTTCATAATATGCCTGTGAAAAACTTTTTCATAGAGTTGCATAAGCTATGACAGCCCTTAAAACAATCCTTATATATGTTTAGGGTTGTGAGAAAAGAAAGCCTAAACATCTATTCACGGATTAGAGTGATATCAACTCTAAAAAACTGATTTTTATAAACCTCGATAGATACCTTATCTGATGAGAAGCTGTCGAGCATCTGGCTGAAACAGCTTTTTAAACCTCCATACATACTAGCTGTCAAGCTAGCTATCGAGCTTTGAAATCCAGCACTTCTCCACTTGATTCTTGGACAGACTTGCATGGCTTTAACACTTGAACTTGAAACCTTGTTTCTTGAAGTATTAAACACATCCTAGATCTGCCTAATTACAAGTGCATTTTGTCAAAAGATTAGCCAATTCTATATTGACATATGTTCTTAACATGATTCACATATGTCCTAACAACTGGAATTCTGTGCACAACAATATCAGTGTCTAACCCTAGCATATCTTGGTAGGACCAGGCAAATATCTCTCTGAATTCCTTAAGTAGTGCAATGAGCTCAAGTTTCATGTCCTTAGGAAAGTTTACCCCAATCTTGATCGGTTTTTCATTCTCGCCTTTGTCGGCCAGGTTAACTAATAGTTTCTGTCTCTTCTATGTTAGGCTTGGACCCTTCGCTTTCTCTATTTAGAGCTTCCAAAATATCATGAGGCAAATTCAGAATCTCCTCTTATACTTCAATATCATGATCCAACTCTACTGTCTCATTTATGTCATCAATATCCTCGTTATGGCAACCGGACGATGTACCCGCTTGGGAATTAGAATAGATCCTATAGGACAGAACATATACAGAGAAACATAAGATAATTTGCACATACATATTCATAGGAGAGCAAGTAAAGAAGTAAATGCAAGGATTTCCTAAATAGTGCGCTAGATAATTTCATTAATGGAATATAGACAGGGGGATGACAAAGTTCATGCTTGATAATGATAAAATGGAAATGTTTTTGTTTGGAAATAAACTGGGAAATTGCCAACAATAAATGCTAAAAGGTAGAAAATAAACATGTAAAACAAACTAGATATTCTATTTCAACTCTTTCAGGCAATTGGAGGACCCAACCACACAATGATGAAATACTCCTTACTCAGCTGGTGCAACCACAAAGCAGGGCTCGATGGTCCAATGGCCTACTGTCTTGCCTGGCACATAGGGCCTAATAATAGAAGTCAGATCACCCTCTAAGGATATGATAGCATTCACTGAGAATTCTCCAGGGCTAAGACGGATGAGACAAGCTAGGTCTGATTCCTCCTTGCATGATTCCTATGCCACTTCTGATCCGATGACCTGGGCTGGAGCTAAAAAAGTGACCCTAATGTGGGGAATAGGCATCCCTTGGCTAATGCACTTCCTATTCTTTCCCTTGGAAGCCTGGAAAAGTTCTTCATCGAAGGAGTCATAGCCTAGAATGAATCCTTCTTTGTTGTCTGGGAGTTCAATTAACGAAGCCTTCCCATGTCCTATGACACCGAGGCCTTGGCCTAGATGATAGCCAAACTTGAGCATCACCTTGGCAGCCATTAAAGTAGTGGAGGGCCATGCAGATTAGAGCTCCAGAGCTCTAGAGATCATGGAAACTACCTCGAAACTATGAAAAGTTGCCTTCGAAAAGGCATCAGCACCAATGTAATGGATAGAAGCCTCCTTGAAGATGGACAGGGGTTTTTCAGCCATAATAGTGATCATTTGATCCTTGGAGGGGTACTTGAGAAGCAACCACGCCTACGATGTGTAACCAAGGCCTCCCTAAGAGCAAGTTATACGGGGAATCCACCTTGATGACTTGGAAGATGACCACGAAAAACCTAGGGCCGACCTTGATTGTTAATTCAATCTCACCATGCATCTCGCAGAGAGTGCCATCAAAGGCTTTAATGATCATAGTGGTAGGGTGGATTAGAGAGGTATCCACATTCAACTGCTCTATAGTAAACATTGGGCAAACATTCAAGGCCGATCCATTGTCAATTAGTACTCTGGAGACAATCATGTCCTTACACCTCACTATAATGTGCATGGGCAAAGTATGCCCTCTACCGTCTGGAGTTTGCTCCTCATCTGTAAAGGAGATCTGGTTGGCGGCCAACATCGTTGAGACCATACCTTCGAAGGCGGATTCTATGGCATTCATAGGAACACACGTCTCTTTCAAGACTTTCAAGAGAGCCTTACGGTGGACATCAGAGGATAGCAGTAGCGCCAAGATAGAAATCTGAGCCAGTAACTTGTTTAGCTGTTGAATCACACTGTATTCTGAGTTTCTGATGATTCAAGAATTCCTCGGTCTTTTCGGTTGTGACCTGTTCTTGACAGGTTCGGATATACCCTTGCCAATCTCTTTCCTTCTCTTTTTTAGCTCCCCAGGAGTATAGTAGTGGCCATTTCTAGTAAGCCCTGATAGGCCTGAAGAGATATTGGAGGAAACCTCCTCTTTCCCAGTTAGAGTGGAGATCAAGGACACCTCGTATTTCCATGGCACACGATGATCATCCTCATAAGGGAATGACTTTAGCAAACGAATAATCCACCTAAGTTTGCAAATTGTTGCTGATAAGGTCTGTTAGGACATATGTAAATTAGGTTAAGAACATATGTCATTTAGAATTGGCTAATCCTTTGACAAAAATGCACTTTACTTGTAATTGGGTAGATTTAGGATGTGTTTTATATTTCAAGGAATAAGAGTTCAAGTCCAAGTGTTAAAGCCAAGCAAATCTGTCCAAGAATCAAGTGAAGAAGTGCTGGATTTTAAAGCTTGACAGCTAGTTCGACAGATGGTATCTATCGAGATTTAAAAGGTAGCTATTGCCCGATGCTCGACAGCTGCTCGATAGATAACCTATCTATCGAGATTTACGAAAATTAGTTTTTCGGATCTGATTTCATGCATATCCATGTGTATGTGTTTAGGCTTTCTTTTCTTACAACCCTAAACATATATAAGGATTATTTTAAGGGCCGTCACATTGAATGAAACTTGATGCGAGGGTTTTGTTCAAGCAAATTGTGACCGGAGACAGCCCTAGTTAATATTTCTCTTGAAGAAGCTGCTGCGTTTGTACACCATAGGGTTTTGTAACCAAGGAGTTTCGTGATCTTCATCATGTTGATGAACTAAAGAACTTTGCAACCAACATCCTTCTCAAGTTGGTGGTTAGTCACGTACTTTGATCCATGCATCGATTGGTTAGTCACGTACTAGGAGTCGTGCATTGAAAAGGGGGATTGTCACTACAGAACAAGTCCAATTGTGTATTGGTGTAAGGGTTCAACTGTAGGTTGGTATAAGGTACCGGGATTCCTTTACTTGTAACCGTTTGTTGTGATAATAGTAGATTCTTGGAAGTGGTGACCTTAAATTCACCTGGTGGGGTTCTTGCCTTGGAGGTTTTCCTAATTCGTAAACAAATCACCTATGTCAAATTTATTTTCCGCTGCATTTAACTTAGTTGGTAATTTGTTTGTGCTACCACGCTTATTATATGTAATTGAATCTAATTAATTCACTTGGTTAATTAATTGATTAATTTTGCCAAAGGGGTCAATACATTCTGGGCCTATCAAGTGGTATCAGAGCAGGCACAGTTGATTAGGGTTAATCTTTGCTGTATGATCCATTGACCCTTGTTTGTCATGAATAGAGAACAGTTTCTAATTATACCTCCTTTATTTGATGGCACTAACTATGCATACTAGAAGGTACACATGAGAGTTTTCTTATAGTCATTAGATGAAAAAGTGTGGCAAGTTATGGAGATAGGTTGGACCAAGCCAAAGGAAGCGCCAGCTGATTGGGATGATGCTAAGATCAAGGCGGCTAACTTCAACAGTAGGGCATTGAATGCCTTATTTAGTACAGTCACAAATGAGGAGTTCAAGAAGATATCATCTACTGAAACTGCGAAGGAAGCATGGACCATCCTCCAGATAACCTATGAAGGAACCAAGACTATTAAGGATTCGAAGCTTTAGAGGCTTACTACAGGCTTTGAAGAGATCAAGATAAAGGTGGATGAGTCATTTGATGAGTTCTATGCCAAGCTCAAGGACATAGTGAACTCAGCCTTTAATCTTAAGGAAACCATTCCCGAACCCGAGATTGTTAGAAAGGTGCTCAGATCTCTTCCAGAGAGATTCCATGCCAAGATCACTGCTATTGAGGAATCAAAGGACATTGATCAAATTCCTTTGACAAAGCTGGTTGGCTACTTGTAGACTTATGAATTGGGTTTGTCTAGGATTGAGAAATTAAGCAAGAGCAAGAACATGGCATTGAAGGCCAAAAGTAGTGATATCGACGAGTCTTCTGATGATGAATATTCCAAAATGAAATCCTATATCACTAGGCAATTCAAGAACTTCATGAAGAATGCCAATGTGAAAGGATTCAACAAGGACCAAAAGCAATCAATTTCTTCACAATTCAAGAGCCAAGATAAAGGGAAGAAGATGCTAGGGATAGCGGTCAGTACACTGTTCCCTCAGGACCAAAGTGCTTTGGGTGTCAAGGTTTTGGACACATGAAACAAAAGTGCCCAACTTATCTCAAGAGCATTGGGAAAAGCAAGGCCCTTTTTGTTACCTTGAGTGACACCGAGCCTGAGGATGATTCGGATAATAAGGATGATGGAATTCTAAATGCCTTCACTACCACTGTAAATCCTACTGAGGAGATTGTTAAAGATGTGGATGGAGAAGAGGACTTGGTGGAGTCGAAATTTGAAAAGATGGATGAACAAGATGACATCCACACAGCCTATGCAAAATTATACAAAGTCTTGGAAAAGCATAAGAAGTTGTATAGGTTGGCCACCAAGAAGCTTAGTGATGTGGAGCTTGAACGAGAAGAAATCTCCATGAAGTTTGATGAAGCCAATCAGACCATTGGAGCACTGAGATTTGAGAATAATTTCTTGACTGAGCTTAAGGCAGAGCTATTCCAAGTTTGAGCTCAGTTGGAGAGGACTTCAAGTGCAAAGCTTGACGAGATACTTAGCTTTTAGAAATCTTCTTTTGATTTCTCTTCTCCTAATATTGCTTCTACTAGTACCACTGTTTTTGTTTAACCTGCTAATAATGTTGAATCTGAGAACAATGATGTCAAAATTGCTTTAGCTAGTGAGAACATAGACAAAGGTAAATATATCTTAAGAGCACCCCCTAAATTTGAAAAGAAAGAGACTAAAAACCCTAAGGCCAAGAAGGGCAATACTCAAAAGTCTAAACAGAAGAAGCAACATCTTTGTCATCACTACAGAGCGATTAGACATACTCAACCTAATTGCTATAAGTAGTTAGCCACTCAACAAAGCAGCAGTATGATCTCATTGGGAAACCAGCATCAGTTTCCATCCTCTCTTGCTCCTCTTGGAGATCTACTCAAAACCTTCATGTTCCTTTCAAACTTGAACGGTTTCAATTCTTCCCCCTCATCGTCAGATCAAAGGTTTGCAAAACGGAAAGGTTCTTCCAAGGTGTGGAAGGAAAAAGGCTTTAAGTGATTTAGTCACTTTTTCTCTCTCTCCCTTTCTTGTTTTTGAGTATGCATAACTTATGTGTTTTGCTTTCTTGTTTTGAGTCAGTCTAGTTTTTATGCTTTGCTTTGCTTAACATGTTTTTGTGTATTTATTTTCAGTTTTGCTCTGTTTTTTTTTCTTTAAAAAAATTTGAAAAATCAGAAAAATACAAAAACAGTGTGTGTTTTGTATACATTGGTACTTGTGTACCTTGGATGGCCATTGAAACAAAGTTTCTAAACTTTGTATCTTTTGTAGCTTAGATGAGCATCTCTATGCACAACTAAGCAAGTGAGCTTTGTGGCTCGTGTTTGTGATGATCAAGATTAAGTAATCTCTAGTACTTAACACTCGTATCACTCTTTTTGATGAGAAAGACAAGAAAATCCTAAGAGAAAGGCATAAATAACCATCTCACCACTGTTGCCCGACAATCATGGAATGACATCTATATGCTTCGGCATAGTAAAAGTGCAATGTCAAAAGCTTAACATCATTGGGTATTTATTTTCTCTCTCTTATATGCCCATGCATGATATGCTTTACAAAAGAAAATATGCAAAGAAAAATAAAAGTAAAAAGAATCAAAATGCTTTAAATGATTGCAAGCATGTGTTCTAGGAGATGTGGGAGTTATATGATGTACCTCGAAGGTGATAGTCCCTATCAAGCAGTTATGATTGTATGTGAGATAAAATTAATTTTCTCATATCTCAAATCGACATAACATGTAGACACTTATGCAATCTTGTAATGTTTTCACACACAACACACAAACTCTTTGCTACTTTTGATATATGTGCAGGTACAATATGATTTGGCCATCACAAGGAATACATGTGTTAGTGTATGCACACTAAACTGTCTTGACTTGTTTTTGAAATATAAAATTGGTTAGACTTCTTTAGTGTGTGTGTGTGTGTGTTTTGGATCTAAATGCTTGTCATTTTTCTTGTTGAGAGATGATTTTGAGAGCTTAAAACGTTGTTTGGATCTTTGGTTGAGTAGCATACTTGACTGCATTCATATCTGTGTTTTTCTCTTCTTTGAAAAACTATTTTTGAGCAATCTCGACAGCTTCTCAAAACCTCTCGACAGCTAGGCTATCTATTGAGCCTTTTGATCTTCCTTTCTCGTAGAAGTTAACGAAATTTTGATCCATCAAAGTTTTTGAGAATTTGTCTCGATAGCTTCTCGATCCATCGAGGAAGTTTGTATTTCCTTGATACATGCTTGATAGCTTCTTGATCCATCGAGGTCACTTTGCTATGAACACCTCTTGATAGCACCTCAACAGCTCCATCTGTCAAGAATTAGTGCTTGAAACCTCTCGACACATTTCGATCCATCGAGAATCGTGGTCTTCTATATATAGCCTCAGCGCGATTTTTTTTCTCACTTTCTCCAATCTCTCTCGATAGTTTCTAACCCCTCACCTCCCAAACACTTTTTTCTCTCACTCTAAACCTTTAACCCAAGTGATTTTCAACCTAGATTGTTCTTCCCTTCACTGGAAAGGTCTTGTTTTCACTCTTTTTCATGCATTTCATTCATGTAGATTTAGGTTTTTGCTTTTTTTTGGGAAAATTTTTGAGGTTTTTCAAAATTGATGAGGTTTTTACAAAGTTTTTGGGTTGGGTTTTGTTTAAATGATCTTCAATATTCATGCATTGCATCACATTTTTATTTTAACAATGCATTTTAGATGTGTGTTTACTATGTTGAAATCATGCGTGCTGGTAGGATTAGATTTGGCTGAGCCTATGATGTTTTTATTGTTGCATGTCACATGCTTATGCATTTTTCATGCATATGTACCATTCTTTTCTTTCTTTTTGATATTGATTGTGTTGGTACTTTTCTGCTCGTCCCACACACTCTCTCTCTTTCTACTCAGTTAGTTTGCTCTATGGCACCTAAAAGGAGCAAGTCTACTTTGTCCTGGAACCCTCGTTATTCCGGGGCATCTTCTTCTGATTCTACCCCTTCTCACATTCCGTTTTGTGATGAGAAGGCCCGGACGGACTACTCAAAGAACTTTTCTCGACGAGGCATTCATTCAGAATGCCAAGTCATTCTATTGGATTTTTTCTATACTGACATTCCCACTGTCATCTGCAGTAGGGGTTGGGAGTCCCTTTGTGACGTCCTAGTCACTTGTCCCTCCGTGATCATACATGAGTTCTACTCTAATATGCATGGATTTTGATTACTCTGTGCCTCATTTTATCACTCGCGTTCGAGGTACGCACATTGTAGTCACTCCAGATCTTATATTCAAGGCGCTACACGTTCCGAGGGTAGTGCATCCTGACTACCCTGGCTGTGATCATCTCCGGATTGTGTCCAAAGATGAACTGTCATCTCTTTTCTGTTAGACACCCTTATCTTAGGGTGATTGTCAAAACACCCCTTACTTGGGCTTTGCCAAAGGTCCGAGGTTCCTGAATATGGTGATGACATTTGTTTTATATCCCTTGTCTCACTATAATTTGATTACTGAGCCTTATGCTCGATTTTGGTTATCCCTACTTTCCTTCTCATTTCATACTCTCCTTTATAGATGTCTATAAGGATACGGTGACCTATGATAAGCTCATTTTTCCTTCTGCTATCACGCAGATTCTCCGCCATTTTTCTTTCTCCTATCTTGAATCTACATACTTCTCTGTCATGTATGCCACAGACGCAGCGATCATTAGATGGAGTGAGGCCCAGCTTCGATCGAAGTGGCCACAAACCGAGACGGCGACTGGATGCTTGCGCTCCATCCACCTTCACTCCTTCTTCTTTTGCAGGTGGAGTGACTTTCAAGGCCATCATGGCATAGCTTGTGTGCATGGATGCTTGCCTTAACACTCTCAGTGATTAGTTGTGTCAGGTGAACACCCGTGTTAGTCGTATCGCAGGACGATAGGTTGTCATGGGTGGCTTCACAGCGTCTTCTTCTCCATCTCCACAGGCTTCAGAGGATGAGGGTGATGATGATGGCTTCGGTAGTGATGATGTTGTTGCAGATGATGATGCTAGCTCTTCTAGTGACGAGGAGATGACTACTTCTCAGTGACTTACCCTTTGTCATTCGTGACAAAAAAGGGGAGTAGTTTTGGGTATGAGAGTAGTCATGTACTTAGGGGGAAAGTTAGTATAGGAGATATTTTTGTTATGGGGAGTGTTTTTAGTTTTGAGGGATGTAATGAGGATTATTTGTATCTTTTTCTTTTCTTTACCTTTTAGATACATTGTTCTTACTTTGTGATTGCAAACCTTGTACTCATTTTGATATATATATTGAGGTTGTTATTACATTCTTTCACCTATCTCTTAATGTGTTGTTTCTTTTCTCTCTTTATGTACATGTTTCTTATTAATTGTTTGCAATCTTTTATTTCTGTTTCACACTAAGATGCTGTGATGAGTTCTGTTTAAAGTGTTTTAGAAATACAGGTGATCAAAGTCTCTCTTGCCATGAACTCTCTTCTTGCAAAGTTTTTCAAGAGTTTGTGTTAGGATAGATTTTAGTGTATTCAACAGTGAGTATGAGTTAAGTGATTTATGACTTTCCTCATATTTTCATTTGTTTGTTGTGGTTTTGTCACGGATTGCCAAAGGGGGAGATTGTTAGGACATATGTAAATCATGTTAAGAACATGTCATTTAGAATTGGCTAATACTATGACAAAACGCACTTTACTTGTAATTGGGTAGATTTAGGATGTGTTTAATACTTCAAAAAATAAGAGTTCAAGTCCAAGTGTTAAAGTCATGCAAATCTGTCCAAGAATCAAGTGAAAAAGTGCTAGATTTTAAAGCTTGGCAGCTAGCTTGACAGATGGTATCTATCGAGGTTTAAAAGGTAGCTTTTGCCTGATGCTCGACAGTTGCTCGATAGATAACCTATCTATCAAGATTTACAAAAATAAGTTTTTCAGATCTGATTTCACGTATATCCATGTGTATGTTGAAAGCTCGAAAATGTGTGAAAACATAAGAGCTGTTTAGAACCCCAAATTAAAGTTACGGTTCGATTGATTTTACTCTAACTTAATACTAAGTACTATATAGAGTAAATGCGAGCGGATAAAAAAACAAGTTACTCTAACGCATAATCATTATAACACAGCAATAAAATGAAAGGTAAAAGAGTAGGGAAGAAGAATACAAACACAAGATAACACGCCGATGTGTTTTCAAAAAGGAAACCGAAGAACTCGGCGAAAAAACTCTCCGCCGCCCTCTAAGTGGTAATCAATCCACTAGACTATTAGTTGGGATACATGGGTTAGCAAGAGACCCTCTAAGCCTAATCTATCCGATGCACCTAAGCCCTCAAAGCTCTTACTCCAACAAAGCTTCTCGGAACCGTGTCTTGTCTAGCTCTCTGGATCTCGCAATACGCCCGATTGCATCCGCCAAAGCCTAGCTTCTTCCAATGCTTCCCAGCAGCACCAAAACCTCACTTGACACTTTGAAAGGGTGTGGTAAGTATTTGGGTTATCAACCTTTCAATGATATAGAAATGGAGAGGTACGAGTTGAGGAAAATCCATAAGCAATTGTATAGAAAATTGTGGGTATAACAATCTCTAACTCTCAAGGTTTGTGGCTACGGTTTTCTCTCAGAAGCACTCCTTAACATTTGTGGGTAATGTGGGTATATATAATATAGGTACAGAAAATGTGTATCAGAAATGATAATTTGACAAAATAGAATGTTTCGCGGGTGTCTCGCGGGAGTTCTTACTTGCGAGCTACTCACAAAAATCAGCTGTCTCCATCCTATCCTGACTCTTCGCATTCCACTCATGTGCAGGGCACATGCTTCACTTCGCAGGAAGCTTAGTTGCGAGCTACCTACAAAAATAGATTTAGTCTTCATGCTTTGAGTCTTCACACTCTTTCTCTCACACACAGCCCTTACAATGAAATCCCACATGAAATACAGGGTACAAAAGATTGAACATAATTACAATCAAATTTGGTATGAAATTAAAGCCAACAAAACACATAATTGTAAATTACAACTTTATATATGTGTTTAGGCTTTCTTTTCTCACAACCCTAAACATATATAAGGATTATTTTAAGGGCCGTCACACTGAATGAAACTTAATGCAAAGGTTTTGTTCAAGTAAATTGTGACCTGAGACAGAATTTGTCCTAATTCATCTTTCTCTTGAAGAAGTTGTTGTGTTTGTATGCCGTAGGGTTTTGTAACGAAGGAGTTTCGTGATCTTCATCGTGTTGATGAACTGAAGAACTTTGCAGCCAACATCCTTCTCAAGTTGATGGTTAGTCACGTACTTAGATCCGTGCATCGATTGGTTAGTCACATATTGGGAGCCGTGCATTGAAAGGAGAAATTGTCACTACAGAACAAGTCCAATTGTGTATTAGGGTAAGGGTTCAACTATAGGTTGGTATAAGGTACCGGGATTCCTTTACTTGTAACCGTTTGTTGTGATAATAGTGGATTCTTGGTAGTGGTGATCTTAAATTCACTTGGTGGGGTTTTTGCCTTGGAGGTTTTCCCCATTAGTAAACAAATCACCTGTGTCAAATTTATTTTTCGCTGCATTAACTTAGTTGGTGACTTGTTTGTGCTACCACGCTTATTACATGTAATTGAACTAATTAATTCACTTGGTTAATTAATTGATCAACTTTGCCAAAGGGATCAATACATTCTTAGCCTATCAAGGTCTAGCAGTTGGGGTTGCATAAGCAGAAGTAGTATCCCTAGGTTTCTCTGCTGCATTGTCAACCATGTGAACATCGGCTTCCTTAGTCTTACGGCCGGTCAATTTCTTAACCTGTTGTTCGACCATGGAGCACAAGGACTTGGGACCTAATAGGCCAAGAATGTATTGACCCATTTGGTAAAATTAATCAATTAATTAACCAAGTGAATTAATTAGAATCAATTATATGCAATAAGCGTGGTAGCACAAACAAATCACCAAATAACTAAATGCAGCGAAAAATAAATTTGACACGGGTGATTTGTTTACAAATAGGGAAAACCACCGAGGCAAAACCCCACTAGGTGAATTTAAGGTCACCACTCCCGGGAATCTTTTATTATCGAGGTTACAAGTAAAGGAATTCTAGTACCTTATACCAACCTACAGTTGAACCCTTACTCCAATACACAATTGGACTTGTAATGTAGTGACAATTTCTCCTTTTCAATGCACGGCTTCAAGTACGTGACTAACCAATAATTGCACGAATCCCAGCACATGACTAACACACCAACTTGAGGAAGATGTTGGCTACAAAGTTCTTCAGTTCATCCAAACGATGAAGATAAAGAAGCTCCTTGGTTACAAAACCCTTAGCACAAAGACGCAGTGGCGTCTATGAAGAATTTGATGAACTAGGTCAACTTTTGTCTCCAATCACACAATGCATGAAGGGATGCTCTAATTCCTTGTGCACTCTTATGACAGCCCTTAAAATAATCCTTATATATGTCTAGGGTTGTGAGAAAAGAAACCTTACACAAATATACATGGATATGCGTGAAAACAGATTTGGAAATCTGATTTTCGTAATTCTCAATAGACAGGTTATCTATCGAGCAGCTGTCGAGCATCGGGCTTAAACTGCCTTTTAAACCTCGATAGATACAATCTGTCGAGCTATCTGTTGAGCTTTAAAATACAGCATTTCTTCACTTGTTTCTTAGACAGTTTTGCATGGATTTAACTCTTGACTTGAACAACATGTTTCTTGAAGACTTAAACCATCCTAGATCTACCCAATTACAAGTAAAGTATGTTTTTTCAAAGGATTAGCTAACTTACATAACATATGTTCTAACAAATTCCACATATGTCCTAATAGGACCTATGATCTTCTTGCTCCTAATGCCCTTGTTGATACGCTCCCCAATAGGGATGAGGGCAAAATGAGTGACCTGGGTGCTAATCATCTTCTCATAGTAAAGAGGCTTGAGGTTGTCAACGAACCATTTGAACATCTCACTTTCAATCATGGGGGGTTGCACTTGTGTGGCTAGCTCACGCTAACTTTGGGCATACTTTCGGAAAGATTCCCCACTCTTCTTCTTTGTTCTCATAAGGACCATGCGGTCAGGAGCTATCTCAGTGTTGAATCGGTAGTATCCCCGGAAAGAGTTAGCCATTTCCCTCAAACTAGAGGTTTTTTCTAATCTTGCAAACCATGTGGTTGCGGGGTTGGTCAAACTATCAGGGAAAATCTGGCAGAGCAGCGGGTGATTATCCTCATAAGGAGCCATCTTCCTACAGAATGTGCGTATAGGTGTGCAAGGGTCTCCTGTGCCGTCATACTTGACGAACTCTGGTGCCTTGAACTTGGGAGGCATAATGACGTAAGGGAAGTTGGTTATACTGTCTATATTAACGCTTCCATGGGCATTGGAGCCTTCTATGATGCGAGGCTTTTCGGCTAGAGTTTCCACTTGGCTTTTGACTTGGCCACACCCAAATTCGAGGTTTTTGTCCTTAAAAGGATCTGTTTCCTGGTCATTGCCCTGGGGTGGTACATTGTGGCCCTGATCCTGTACTGGTGGGGGCTCATTTTCATTTTTGGCTTAGGGACCTCCTTGACTATGACTAGAGGAGTTTTACCTTCCTCTTACAACTAGTTGTTGCACTATGCGCATCAATTATGACATTTGCTCTTTCATCTCAGCGAACTCGGCAAGATTCACTTTGGGAGTTGAAGGCTTAATGGTAGACATCTCTCTTGCACAAGACCTAGTGATGATGGGATCGTGATGTAGTGGTAACTTAAACTGTTTCTTTTTAGCAATCTTTTAATCCTGTGAATAGATGGGAGGTGATAAAGACGTGGTGCATTTGACAATGTGGAAACACAACACCGAAATCAAATTAGTTTATGCCCTTGTTATTTAACACACATCTACCATTTTCAGAAAAACTTGGCTTTGCGCCCTTGATTGGGTATTTATCATGGTGTGTTTCTACTATGATGCAAGATTAATGCACAAGGTTGGCAAGTGACCAAAACTTTCATGATATGCTTGGTGATACAAGACAGACCCTTTTTTAATTACTGCTGGTACAAGACTTATTTTTACAAAGCTGGGCTCATTGGCTCCAACAATGGGCCTTTTACAATACAATGAAAATGCAATTGCAAGGAAAAACTTGGCTTTTGACAATGTAGACTTTTAGGAGAAGCTCTTGAACACTTGGAAAAAACATAGAAAGCGTACCTTGGTACGGTAAAATTCAAAATTGAAGATTAGAAGTATTTGGGAACGCTTTTAATCATTACTTCAATTCCACTTCTGCCTAAGAAGTGTGGTCTCTCAATCAGTTTACACATGTGTTCAAGGGAGAATAAAAGAGTGGCTTACACTCACATACACACCATTTCATTCCTTATAAAACCTTATGAAATTCTGTATGTTTCTCTCCTTATATATAACTAATTATCTAATTGGGCTAGCCTTTTGGGCTATTCCAATTGGACTTTAGTATGTGGCTTGTAGTGGGACCAAAAGGGAACAAATAAGACTCTAGCTCCAATGAGCCTTGAGCTTTTTTGTCAACTTTTGACAAGTCTAAAGTTACCATTAATTATATTTAATACCACTATATAAATATAATTGCACTCTAGGCCTTATTAATAAATTATATCCCAAGGCTTTATTATACATGCAACATTTTCATTAAAATATTCGTAGTAACACAAAGTCATGAATGTTGACTGCCACTTTGAAAATTACTACATCTTAATTTTTGAGTACCCGGTTTAATCCTTATAAGTTATTCATCATATATTTATGAAATCCAATTTCATAAATATATATTTTAGTAACTCCTTACTAAAGTGGTTAGACCTAACCCTCTAAATAACCAAATCCATTAAACTTATCACAAGGGAATATTTTATATCTTCGTTAAGAGATTATGAATTTCATCTTGAGAATATATGTTCCATCAACATTAAATGCGGCTGCCAACATACTGAGGTTTTGATTGTGACTTTAGATCTCACTCCTGATACATCAAAACAACATACACTTCATGATCATGTTTATTATTCTCTTAGGATTAAGAGTTTATGTAAATAGAAGTCGTGAGATTTATTATTCATTTGACAGTTATTAGGAGAATAATAAATCTCACAGCGGTCCAGTTCAATATGTCTTAACTCTTAAAACATATCAACATATTTCATCATCGACTACGAACTAAAATTCTGAGTTTACAAAGAACTTGAAATTCAAAATTGAATATTAGAAGTACTTAGGAACACTTTTAATCTTCACTCCAATTCCACTTTCGCCCAAGAAGTGTGGTCTCTCAATTAGTTTACACGTGTGTTCAAGGGAGAATAAAAGAGTGGCATACACTCACATACACACCATTTCATTCCTTATAAAACCTTATGAAATTCTGTATGTTTCTCTTGTATATAACTAATTATCTAATTGGACTAGTCTTTTAGGCCATTCCAATTGGGCTTTAGTATGTGGCTTGGAGTGGGACCAAAAGGGAACAAATAAGACTCTAGCTTTAATGGGCCTTGGGTTTTTCAGTCAACTCTTGCCAAGTCCAAAGTTACCATTAATTATATTTAATACCGCTACATAAATATAATTGTTGTAATACCCGGGGATTAAAAGGAAGGTTATTTAAGTAAATTTGTTTATGGGGTCAATTTTATAATTAATATTTCTAAGGGGTTTTTAGAAAATAAGGTTGAAACCCTATCTATATATAAGCTTATTAAGTTTTGAGAGAGGTGACTATCTAAATTACTCAAGTAGAGAATGTTTGACTGCACAATTGAGGTAAGAGCCTAAGAATCTTTTTCTTGTCAAATCTAAGTTTTATTTAGAATTAAAGTAATTTTTTTTTATATGAGTGTTTTGGCCAATAGTGAGACTATTTAAAAAATCCAATGAGTATGATGATGTAAACGAAGAAGGAATTAGATCCTTTTTCCCTGTGCCAGTGTTGCGTTAACTGTAAGTGCTGCACAGGTTTACCGAATTAAGTTTTAGTGAATAACAAAAAGTTACGGTGGAGGCTGGTAGTGTGATAAATTACAGAGGTAAAATATATATGTCAAATAGTATTTTTCCGTAAAAGCATGTCAGGAGCTTGATTCTGGTTTGATATAGTGCTTTTCTTAGTTTTGTCCTCATGCCGAAAGAGGACTAGGGTCGGTGGCAGTGGCAGGAAAATATATATATATATATATATATGTATATATGATAAATGGAATCACTACTTGACAAATCAACGCCTACACCTTTCCTTTATTGTTATTATTGTTATTATTATATTTGTTTATTTTATTGGTTGAGGCGTATAGGGGAAGTCAGTAGGTCTGATATAAGTGATTAAATATATATATATATATATATATATATATGTATCAACTCACGAATATAATAATAGGTGATGTACTTTTGACCCTTTATGCCTATAGGTATGATGTGGCTATAGACTTCATTAGTGGCAGAAAATAAAGAGAGCAAAAATATTGTAATTACATGGGATTTTGGTGTGAGTGGATAGTGGGCAATTATTGGTTATATTTAATAGTCTTTCTTCTGGCCGGATATCGTTATAAGCATTTCTTGAATTATTTGATTATTGAGCGTAGTACTTAAAAACTGTTTTAGCTAATATCTAAGGATTTTAGAAGAAGTGTTAGGGATAAGTTCCTTTTGGTATGGCTTTTAGAGGTAAGTAATCTTATCCTAACTGGTTTTATTTTGCGTATTTTAACTATTGAAAATTGTTTACAGTTGTTACAATTTTGTTTCTATTGTATTACTGATTTCAAGTAAAGAATTATCACAAATATATTTGATTACTGAATATATGATGTATTTTATTTAATTGTTTTTAGCTATACCGATTCAAAGTAAAGAATAAAGAACTTTCAAAAATATACATGAGCATTGAATATAAGATTTATTTTATTTAATTGTTTTTTTAGCTATATTGATTTAAAGTAAAGAATTATAGAAATATCATAAATAGATTTGAATATTGAATATATGATTATATATATATATATATATATATATATTTGAATAAGATATATTTTTGTTAGAAACTATGATTTCATATATATGATTATGAACAATCTGACTATGAATTTATTCTGATACACAGCCAATGGGAGTTATTCATTGGTACTCTGATACCCAGTCAATGGGGGTTATTCATTGGTATTCTGATACCCAGCCAATGGGGGTTGTTCATTGGTACTCTGATACCCAACCAATGGGGGTTATTCATTAGTATTCTGATACCCAAACCAATGGGGGTTATTCATTGGTACTTTGATACCCAGCCAATGGGGGTTATTCATTGGTACTCTGATGCCCAGTCACGGGGTAGCGTGATCATAGTCACAAGATTGTTAAGAATATGAATTACGTTTGAATATTTGAACTATTTTGAGTCCTTAATACAACATTTGTGAATTTGGAAATGTTTGAGTATTTGAACTATTTTGGGTCATAAAAAATGCTTATGTATCTTTTTGGAACATATTGTAAGTTATAGCTTTGATATATGGAAAATTGACTATTTTCTAAACCATCAATGATATATTTGTCAGATTAAAGTATGTGATCTATTTGCAATTTATTATTTTAAAACTACAAAACTGCTTCAGTTATTTTGAAACACACATAGTATTTTATAACTTTGAAAACATATATTACATCTTTTCCTTTACAGATCTATTGCTTGATAGAACTTATTAGAATTTTGGTTACTTATTGAGTTGTCAACTCACCCCCATTTTCCCCTCCAGTTTCAGATTGTGAAGAATAGCAAGTTTTTGGAGTTTTGATGTTGTGTTGTGAGCAAAAAAAGAAGCTTTGCGATATTGGGATTGCATGGTCTTCTAATAGTTTTATATTTATTGGCCAATTGGCATTATGTACATGAGGTTTGGATTTGTTCCTATTAAATTATTGGAGATCTATTCATAAAGAATTTGTTGAGATATTTTAGATTTATTTGATTTAATTTTTGAGGATAAATTTTAGTTGCTAAGAATGCCTTGCACACTTGTAGGATGCTTACTTTATAAGTGTGCGGCAGTTGTCACGTGCTTATTTTTATAGTTGGGTTCGGGGCGTGACAATTGTACTCCAGGCCTTATTAATAAATTATATCCCGAGACTTTATTATACATGCAACCCTTTCATTAAAATATTCGTAGTAATACAAAGTCATGAATGTTGAATGCCACTTTGAAAATTACTACATCTTAATCCTTGAGTACCCGGTTTAATCATTTTAAATTATTCATAATATATTTATGAAATTCAATTTCATAAATATATATTTTAGTAACTCCTTACTAAAGTGGTTAGGCTTAACCCTTTGAATAACTAAACCTATTAAACTTATCTCAAGAGAATATTTTATATCTCCGTTAAGAGATTATGAATTCCATCTTGAGAATATATGTTCCATTACCATTAAATGTGGCTGCCCAACATACTGAGGTTTTGATCGTGACTTTAGATCTTACTCCTGATATATTAAAACAACCTACACTTCATGATCATGTTTATTATTCTCTTAGGATTAAGAGTTCATGTAAATAGAAGTCATGAGATTTATTATTCATTTAACAAGCATTAGGAGAATAATAAATCTCACAGCGATCCAGTTCAATATGTCTTAACTCTTAAAACATATCAACATGTCAACTAGAAGTCTCCACTTCCATGATCAAGACAAATCATCTTACTTGATATGTTATAGTCTTTGCAGATGAAATGCCCAATTTCATCACCGACTACGAACTAAAATTCTGAGTTTACAAAGAACTTGTGATTTATATCTTCTATAACTAAATCACATAAATCACATACTATGCTTCTTATGGACTATGATAATGTCCCATTAGTTCATTTATAAATAGTCTCATATAATTAAATAGTTTAATTATTTATAACATGCCAATAAATTGGATTTTGGGGCATAAACCCTAACAATCTCCCATTTGCCCTCAAAGATAATTTACCACATATCCGACACTTATTTCTTTTTAGAGTAATTCGTAGTCACTCTAAGGCAATGTTTGGAAACAAGTTTCAGCCAGATTTATTGCATAAATTATCTTTTCTACTAATACATCTCACGTACTCATATCTCTCTAATGAGATAATATTTACGCTTAATGTGTATCTTCATCACCTAGGATGAACACATATCTTGAAGTCCAACTTCATGAATCACAATCAAACTACAAGTCAGTATTTGTACATCCAGTAACTATCAAAACCTCACTTTTGGTGGACTAGCATATAATCCCTCATTCTCCTAAGATATTTGAGTATATACTTTACTCCCACTAAATTAAGTGATCTTAGATTCAATTGATATTTGCTTACCATGCCCTTCGCAAAATAGATATTTAGTCTAGTATATAGCATAACATAAAGACTTCCAATCAATATGGTATAAGGAACTGTCTTAATATGCTCTTCCTTTTATATGTCTTAGGACTATAGTCCTTTATAAAAGAATTTCAAACTTAAAAGGAAAGAATCCTTTCTTGAAGTATTATATGCTATACTTGGCTAGAATCTAATCTATTTAAGCAGTTTGAGATAGACCCAACATCCTAATTTCTGAATTTTAACAAAGTTTAGTTCTTAGGATGTGACCAGTCTTTCCCAAGTACTTTTTATCAAATTGGACTAGACAACAAAAACTCTATTGATGACAATAACTCTACATCATTCTAAATAATTAGAATGTTATCAACATACATTAAGAAATTTATTATTTTATATAGCTTTTACACACATAAGGCCTTTTAATGCTTGATCAAAATCAAACAATTTGATTGCTTGATCAAAGATGATATTTTGTGATTCAGATGCTTGCTTTAGTCCATAAATGGAATTTAAGCAACTTGCATACTAAACACTACTGGTTATTTGCCATATACAAGTCTAGTTACATCATATAGATGTCTTCCTCAAGATTGCTACTAAAAGAAGCTTTCTTGATATCCATTGCCATATTTTATCCAAATGAAATATAATGGATAAGAGAATCTAGATAGAGTCAAACTTGACTATTGGTGAGAAACTCTTTTCATAGTCGAACAATTTCTTTCTGAATAAATCTTTTTGCCACTAGTCTTGACTTTGAAGGTTTGCACCTTTAAATCTATCAATCTCATTTTCTTGTAGACCTATTTGAGAACAATAAGCCTAATGCCACTAGGCGCCTCTACAAATTCTAGACTTTAAATAGAATCTAATTCTATTCACATGACCTTGATCTAGTAATCCAAATTCATATCAATCTCATTTTCTTGTAGACCTATTTGAGAACAATAGGTTTAATGCCACTAGGCGCCTCTACAAGTTCTAGACTTTAAATAGAATCTAATTCTATTCACATAACCTTGATCTAGTAATCCAAATTCATATCATCTATTGCCTTTTCGTAAGACCGAGGATCAAATTCATATCCTTGTGGAATGACTTCAAAAGTTTATCCAAAAAGTATGAATTTATTTGGTAATTGATAATCCTCCCACTATGATATTGTACTAGTGTACTAGTTATATATATATATATAGAATAATGCCTTGTGGTGTATCTAATACAACCATCTCATTTCTAAATGTATTTTATAGTTGTGTTACATCAAATCCTGACATTTTTCTTCTAGAACAATTCTACATTTAGCTTTAAGATTATTCACATAGTCATTATCTACAAACTTTTTATTTGTGCTTTACAAACACCTTGTCATCTTTATGACTACTAAAATAATCTTCTGCAATTCCTTTTGGATACCTAACATAAAAACACATTTTTCTACCTTTTGATTCCAATTTGTCAGACTTCCTTTCTAGCACAAGTGCTGGACTTCCTATACTAGGTGATAGGCCACAAATTGAATGACCCATTGTGATTTAAACTAATTAATTAATTTAGTCAAGTTATTAATTAATCAATTTAACATGCAAATACGTGGTAGCACAAACAAATCACCAAAAACTAAATATGCAGTGGAAAAATAAATAACTCGGTGATTTGTTCACGAATGGGGAAAAACCCTAACGGCAAAAACCCCACCGGGTGATTTTCAGGTCACCACTCCCGAAACTCCACTATTATCAAATCAAGCGGTTACAAATAAGGAATCCCAAGTACCTTACCAACCTACAGTTGAACCCTTACCCCAATACCCAATTGGACTTGATCTGTAGCGACAGTTCCCACCTTTGATGCACGGCTCCCAAGTACGTGACTAACCAGATGCGCGGATCCCAGTACGCGACTTCAATCACCAACTTTAGAATGAGAGGTTGGCTGCAGAGTTCTTCAGATCATCCTATGCATGAAGATCAGGAAGATGCTTGGTCACAAAACCCTAAGGTGCACAATACACAGCAACTTCTTGAAGAAGATGATCTAGGTTAAGAACTTCGTCTCAGAGCACAATTTGCTTGAACAAGGATTGCTCAATGCTTATGCAACTTGTGTCTATGTTGACGGCTCTTAAAACACTCCTTAAATATGTTTAGGGTTAGAAGAAAAGAAGGCCCAAAAACACATTCACGGATCCCAAGAAAATCAGATTGGAATTCTGACTTTTTAAGTCTCGACAGCTAGCAGGTGTCGAGGTAGGTGTCGAGCAGGTGTCGAGATTTAAAAATTCTGCACTTCAACTTGCTTTTTCTTGGACAGACTTGATGACTTCAACACTTGATCTTGAAACATTGTTTCTTGAAGTATTAAAAACACCTAGAACTACCCAATTACAAGTAGAGTGCGTTTTGTCAAAGGATTAGCCAATTTACATAAAATATGACATATGTTCCTAACATGTAAACACATATGTCCTAACAATCTCCCCCTTTGGCAATCCGTGACAAAACCACAACAAACAAATGAACATATGAGAGAAGTCATAAATCACTCAACTCATATTCACTTGTTACATACAATAAAATCTATCCTAACACAAACTCTTGAAGAACTTTGCAAAAAGAGAGTTTATGGCAAGTAGACTTTGACAACCTGTATTTCTGAAACACTTATAAACAAAACTCATCAAGGCATCTTGTGTGAAACAGAAATAACTAGATTGCATACAAATATAAAGAACATGTGTATAAAGAAAGAAAAGAAACAACACATGAAGAGATAGGTGAATAAGAGAAACATACATCCACATATATAGAAAGAACAATGTATGTAAAACTGATATACAAGACCAATGTATCTATAAAGAAAGAAAAGAAAAAGATACATCTAAAGTCTCACTACATCCCTCAAAAAGTATGAACACTCCCCCTATCAAAATGTCCTATACTAACTCTCCCCCTAAGATGACTACTCTCATAATCCAAAACTACTCCCCCTTTTTGTCACAAGAGACAAAGGGTAGAGTGTCATGTAGACATCTCATCAGTAGAGCTAGCATCTCCATCATCATCAGAAGAAGCATCATCGTCATCACCATCATCATCATCATCCTCAGTATCAGAATCAGAATCAACTGGAGGAGGTGGTGGAGGAGAAGCCTCAGATGCAAAACCACCCATGGTCGCCTGCCGTCGCGCAATACGACCAACACGAACGTTCACCTGATACAACTCAGTGGTGAGTGTATCAAGGCGAGCATCCATGCGCTGCAGCTGCGCCATAATATCTCCAAGGGATACATCGCTGGAGGAAGGAAGAGGAGTCGATGTAGATGGAGCAGATCTGGATGGAGCCGAACGGGAGGGCGGAGTGGAATCCGGCTATCTCGCCCTGAACTGTGCCTGGCTACGTTTTACGGTAGCTGCATCTATGGCAGAGATGTGTGTGAAGTGGTCGGAGACAGGGAAAGGGATGGAAAAATGGCGTAGTATCCTCGTGATAGCGGAAGGAAAGATAAGCTTATCACGGGACGCCGCATCTAGATGAACATCTATGATAGAGAAAATGAAGTGGGAAGGAAAATCTATCGTGAGATGCTCAAGTAGAGAAAGCAAGAAACGAGCATGAGGCTCTGTGATAGAGTTATAATGGGAGAGAGGATGAAGTACAAAAGTCATCACCATGTTAAGGAATCTAGGAAATTTAGCAAAAGGTCTACATGATGTGTACATATGCTCACCCCACTCAGAAGGGCGCTCACAGAAAGCAGAAATGAGCTCATCCCTGGACACAGTCCTCAGTCGCTCACAAGTAGGATAGTTAGGAAACTCTATCCTAGGAACATGAAGCACATCCGCAACCAGCTGCGGTGTGACAGCAATGCGCGTACCTCGAACGCGAGTGAAAAAGAGAGGTACTGAACGATCAATCCCGTGCATGTTGGAGTAAAACTCCTGAATCAGCACGAGAGGACAAGTGACCGGGACGTCACACAGTGACTCCCATCCCCTACTGTGAATGACAGAGGGAAGGTCAGTGTCGGCGAAGTCCGCCAGAATGACTTGGCGTTCCGAATGAACACCTCGTCTAGAAAAGTTCTCAGTAAACGCCTTTTGGGCATCTACATCACGGAACCGAAGAGTATGAGGAGCAGTATCAGAGGATGAAGAAGCTCCAGAACGCAGAGGGTTCCGAGCCGGAGTGGATTTACATTTAGGTGCCATAGATGCAACTAACGTAAAAGAAAAAGAAAAGAGATAGAGAGGGAGACAATCAGAAAAGTCCCAAACAGTTCAAATATAACAATATCTTGAACAAAAATGGACGTATGCATGGGAATGCATGATCATGTGACATGCTAACAACAAAAAAAAACATCATGGGCTCAGCCCAATCCAATCCTAGCAGCACACATTCAAGAATCACACAACTAAATGCATGAAAATATCATTCTAATGCACATGGAATGCAATGCATGACATTCTAAACACTTTTCATTAAAAAACCAACCCAAAATTTCACCAAAAACTCAAAGATTTTGAAAAACCCAAAGTTTTCAAAGAAAAACCCAAAACCTAAGTTTTAAAACATGAGATGCATGAAAAACAAAGGATAACAAGATCATACCAAGTGATTTGAAGCAAGAAAGTGCCAGAAATCAAGTTGGATGAAGGTTGGAGAGAAGAAAACTGCTCAGGAACACGAACCGCCTCGGACAGATCGAAGAGAGATCGAGAAATGAGAGGGAAATCGCGAACAGAGCTTAAATAGGATCTCCAGTAAATCTCGACAGCAGAGGTGTCGAGAGGTATCGAGATGCTGTCGAGAAAGGTGTCGAGAGAATATGCCTTCGACAGCTAAGGTATCGAGGAGGTATCGAGGTACCAAACAGCTCAACCAACACCAGAAGCTCGATCGATCGACGAGGTGTCGAGAAGGTATCGAGCAGACAGAGAGATCTCGATCGATCCACAAGGTGTCGAAGAAGTGTCGAGATTGCGATAAGAAAAATGCTTTAGAGGCTCGACAGCTGACCAGGTATCGAGGAGGTATCGAGAAGGTGTCGAGCCAGCTTTGAAATGCAGTTTTTCGAGAATTGAAAAACACAGACATGAATGCAATCAAGACATGCACCTCAACCATGATCCAATCAACATATAATTCTCTCAAAAATCATCTCTCATTGAAAATTTAAGCACATGGATCTCCCGAGAACACACACACACACTAAACAAGTCTAACAAATTTTATATTTCAAAAATAAGTCATGACAGTTTAGTGAGCATACAAAAGCACATGTAAAACCTTTGTGATGGCCAAATCACATTGTACCTGCACATGTATCAAAAGTAGCAAAGAATATTGCGTGTTGTGTGTGAAAAACATCGCAAGATTGCATATGTGTATACATGTTATGACGATCTGAGATATGAGCAAATAACTTTAACTCACACACAATCATAACTGTTTGATGGGGACTATCACCTTTGAGGTACATCCTATAACTCCCACATCTCCTAGAATACACGCTTGCAACCATTTTAAAGCATTTTAATCTTTTTGCTTTTTATTTCTTTGCATATTTTCTTTTTAAAGCATATCATACATGGGCTTATGAGAAAGAAAAGAAATACCCATTGATATTTTGACATTTCAATTTTGCTATGCCTAAGCACACAAATGTCATTGACATCACACTTTTGCTATGCCGAAACATACAGATGTCATTAATGATTGGCGGGCAACAGTGGTGAGATGGTTATTTATGCCTTTCTCTTAGGATTTTCTAGTCCTACTCGTCAAAAAGAGTGATATGAGTGTTAAGTCTAAGAAATAACCTAATCTTACTCATCACAAACACGAGCCACAAAGCTCACTTGCTTAGTTGTGCATGAAGATGCTCATCTAAGCTACAAGAGATACAAAGTTTAGAAAACTTTGTTTCATTGGCCATCTAAGGTACACAAGTACCAAAGTACACAAAACACACACTGTTTTTGTATTTTTTCAATTTTTCAAATTTTTTTATTTTATTTTTATATATCAAAAAAAATAAAATAAACAAAACTGAAAGTAAACACACAAAACTTGTTAACTAAGCAAAACAATGCATAAAACTAGATGCAAATGCATGAGGAAGAGAAAGAAGAGAGGGAAATCAATCCATGGAGATAACACCAATGTTTTGACGAAGGAATTCAAAACGTTTACTGTCAAGAGGTTTGGTAAACAAATCAGCCTTCTGATCATCGGTGTTAATAAACTCAAGAGTGAGAGTACCATCTTCGACAAGCTCCCTAATG
Source organism: Quercus glauca (assembly GCA_023736055.1). Classification (NCBI taxonomy): domain Eukaryota; kingdom Viridiplantae; phylum Streptophyta; class Magnoliopsida; order Fagales; family Fagaceae; genus Quercus; species Quercus glauca. Next base: position 5,838,121 of record CM043319.1, on the reverse strand, counting down.
AAGTGATGTCGAATTTCTATGTGTTTGGTTCGAGAATGTTGAACCGGATTCTTAGAGATATTTATGGCACTGGTATTGTCACAATAGATAGTAAGATGATCTTGACAAATACCATAATCATGAAGGAGTTTTTGCATCCAGAGGAGTTGTGTGCAACAGCTACCAGCAGCAATGTACTCAGCTTCAGCAATGGATAAGGAGATGGAGTTCTGCTTTTTGCTCATCCAAGAGACAAGATTGTTGCCTACATAAAAACAACCCCCTGAGGTACTCTTCCTATCATCAGCATTCCCAGCCCAATCCGCATCGGAATATCCAGCTAAGACATTATTAGTGTCCTTGCTGTACCACACACCGAACTCAGCGGTAGTTTTGACATACTTTATAATTCTTTTTAAAGCAGTCATATGTGATTCTTTGGGATTAGCTTGATATCTAGCACACACTCCAACACTATAGCTAATGTCAGGCCTACTAGCAGTAAGGTAAAGAAGACTACCTATCATGCTTCTATAAAGAGAAGGATCAACACTCTTGCCTAACACATCTATAGTGAGTTTAACATTGGGGCTCATAGGGGTACGAACAGAACTAGCAGAATCCAAACCAAATTTTTTCACAAGATTCTTAGCATACTTAGATTGAGATAGAAATATACCTGAATCTTGCTGACGAATCTGCAATCCAAGGAAGTGAGTCAGCTCTCCAATCATGCTCATCTCGAACTCGGCTTGCATGAGCTTTGAGAAGTCATGAGCAAGTTCATCCTTAGTTGATCCAAAGATGATGTCATCAACATACACTTGAGCAACTATCAACTCGCCATCTTCCTTTTTGATGAAGAGAGTTTGGTCAGCTTTTCCTCTTGTGAACCCATGCGACACCAGATATTGTGTGAGTCTGTCATACCAAGCTCTAGGGGCTTGCTTCAACCCATAAAGTGCCTTTTTGAGATACAACACATGATCAGGAAAGTGTGGATCAACGAATCCTTTTGGTTGAGCCACATACACATCCTCTTTAAGTAGCCCATTCAAAAAGGCGGTCTTCACATCCATCTGATAAAGCTTGAAGTTCAGTTGGCATGCTAGGGCAAGCAGAATTCGAATGGACTCCATACGAGCAACTGGGGCAAATGTTTCATCATAGTCTACTCCTTCCATTTGAGAGTATCCTTGAGCCACAAGTCGAGCCTTGTTTCGAATCACATTGCCTTCTTCATCGGTCTTGTTGTGGAAAATCCACTTTGTACCAATGATGTGCTCGCCCTCTGGTCTAGGTACAAGAGTCCAAACATCATTCCTCTGAAACTGGAGCAGTTCATCATGCATTACTTCAACCCAACTTTCATCTTGTAGTGCTTCCTCCACTTTCTTTGGTTCAACTTGTGACAAGTAGCAAGAATAAGACACAAAGTTAGCAACACATTTATCAACTGTTCGTTTCCTTAATGTGAGTTCATTCAAATTTCCCACAATAACTTCTGGAGGATGATTCAGTTTAATTCTGGAGGAAGGTCCTTTTTCCTGAAGAGATTCAGACTCAGGTGAAGTCGGGATTTCTGCAGACTCTTCCACAACACTGGGAGTACCAGGAGCAATAGGAGATGCGGGTTCTTGGTCAACAATGTCTTGAACTTCCGTAGGTTCAGGGGGAAGAATTTCCTTGGGAAGTTCATTACTGCCTTTCTCAGAATTAGACTCTGAAGACTCATCAATGACTACATTAACAGTCTCCATAACCTTTATGGTCCTTTTGTTGTATACCCGATAGGCCTTGCTGGTAGAAGAGTAGCCCAGAAATATGCCTTCATCACTCCTAGAGTCAAACTTTCCCACATTCTCTCTATCCTTGAGGATGAAGCAAGTACTTCCAAAGATTCTGAAATACTTTACATTTGGCTTTCTACCTTTCCACAATTCATAGGGAGTCTTTTTGGTACCGGGTCTAAAGTACACCCTATTCACTGTATGACATGCAGTGTTTATGGCTTCTCCCCATAGGTTTCGAGCCACATCTTTGTTATGCAACATGGCTCTGGCCATCTCTTGAATAACTCTATTCTTTCTTTCTACCACACCATTCTGTTGAGGTGTAATAGGTGCAGAGAATTCTTGAGATATACCTGATTTCAAGCAGAAGGATTCCATGTATGAGTTCTCAAATTCTTTACCATGATCACTTCGAATTCGATCAATCTTCAAACTCTTTTCATTCTGCAGTCTTGTGCACAAGGCCTCAATGTGCTCGGGAGCATCAGACTTGGATCGAAGTAGGATGACCCAAGTGTATCTGGTGAAATCATCTACCACTACCATGATATATCTCTTACCACCAAGAGACTCAGTTCTGGTTGGACCCATAAGATCTAAATGTAACAATTCCAACGGTCTGGAGGTAGCGGATGCCTGAGTGTTTGGATGCTTAGCTTTTGTCTGTTTCCCAAGTTGACATGGTCCACAAACCACATTGCTCATTCTACTAAGCTTTGGTATCCCCAAGACAGATTCATGCTTAGAGACAATAGATAGATGCTTGTAACTAGCATGTCCCATTCGTTGATGCCATAGATCTTCATTTGGTAGACGAATACTATTACACACTATATCAGCATCAGGAACCAATCCATAACAATTGTCCAAAGTTCGAACCCCACTGATGAGCTTCTTTCCGGACTCATCCATGACAAGACACTTTCCTTTTGAGAACAGCACCATGAAGTCTTGATCACATATCTGACTTATGCTCAGTAGATTCACCCTTAGTCCTTCTACATAAAGAACATTTGCAATGTCTGGCAGCCCTGGCAGAGATATGATTCCTTTCCCTTTAATCTGTGACTTGCTTCCATCACCAAAGGTCACATTACCTCCTTTCTTAGGCTCGAAGATCTTGAAGAGAGATCGATCTCCGGTCATGTGTCTTGAGCAACCACTGTCAAGATACCAAAGGCATGTATCCATTACTTTGAATGCAGACTTCATCATGAAACACACTTCATGCTTGGATGACAAATCATAGGGAATGGTTCTTTCTCTCAACTGCCTTCTACTAGCTAAGCCTTTAACTTTTACTTTTCTCAGACGAATTCCTCTACACATTTTCATTCTGAGACAGTCTAGTTTATTCTTAGCCAAACTGAGATCTTTTACCATAGTCATTACATGTGAATTCAAATAACTTTTAGACTTGTGTTTTCTGAGACACTCAAACAAAAAGTGATTAGAAAAACAAGATGTATTTGAAAACATAGATCTCTTAAAGCTGGTCATAGCCATGACAAACAGGGGTCAATGGATCAAACACAGCAAAGATTAACCTAATCAGAGTGTGCCTTCTCTGATACCACTTGATAGGCCACAAATTGAATGACCCCTTGTGATTTAAACTAATTAATTAATTTAGTCAAGTTATTAATTAATCAATTTAACATGCAAATACGTGGTAGCACAAACAAATCACCAAAAACTAAATATGCAGCGGAAAAATAAATAACTCGGTGATTTGTTCACGAATGGGGAAAAACCCTAACGGCAAAAACCCCACCGGGTGATTTTCAGGTCACCACTCCCGAAACTCCACTATTATCAAATCAAGCGGTTACAAATAAGGAATCCCAAGTACCTTACCAACCTACAGTTAAACCCTTACCCCAATACCCAATTGGACTTGATCTGTAGCGACAGTTCCCACCTTTGATGCACGGCTCCCAAGTACGTGACTAACCAGATGCGCGGATCCCAGTACGCGACTTCAATCACCAACTTTAGAATGAGAGGTTGGCTGCAGAGTTCTTCAGATCATCCTATGCATGAAGATCAGGAAGATGCTTGGTCACAAAACCCTAAGGTGCACAATACACAGCAACTTCTTGAAGAAGATGATCTAGGTTAAGAACTTCGTCTCAGAGCACAATTTGCTTGAACAAGGATTGCTCAATGCTTATGCAACTTGTGTCTATGTTGACGGCTCTTAAAACACTCCTTAAATATGTTTAGGGTTAGAAGAAAAGAAGGCCCAAAAACACATTCACGGATCCCAAGAAAATCAGATTGGAATTCTGACTTTTTAAGTCTCGACAGCTAGCAGGTGTCGAGGTAGGTGTCGAGCAGGTGTCGAGATTTAAAAATTCTGCACTTCAACTTGCTTTTTCTTGGACAGACTTGATGACTTCAACACTTGATCTTGAAACATTGTTTCTTGAAGTATTAAAAACACCTAGAACTACCCAATTACAAGTAGAGTGCGTTTTGTCAAAGGATTAGCCAATTTACATAAAATATGACATATGTTCCTAACATGTAAACACATATGTCCTAACACTAGGTTTTCACCCAATCCACAATTTGACAAATGTATTAGAAACAAACTTTTGAAATCAATTTTAGAAAATGTATAGTAATAATTAGAGTATATCTCCAAAAGAAATAAGTAAATGGAAATACTTATCATGTACTTTACTATTTCTGAAAGAGTCTTATTCCTCCTTCATGTATGCACTGACTTAAAGAAGTCATTGAAACTATATTCCTTTACAATAAAAGAGCCCTAGATCATATTATACTCTAAATGGAATTCATAGACTAGGAATATAACAAAATAATGGTTCTAAAAGCCCATCTTTCACCAATCTTGAATATCATTTAGATTAATAAGATCTAGACATAAGTACCAAAACATACAATACCAATGGATGGAAACTTTCTCTGTAAAAAGTAAAACATGTAAATTTCCATCTAGAAAACAATCATGGATAATGCTTAGTTTTACCAAAAAGGAAACACTTTCCTTTTGGTCATACTTTTGAGTCTAATTTCCTTTTGGCAACTACTAGGGCAACTAGCTTGCCCAACTGTCTGGTATTATAATTCCTCTTCTTACCACCCTTACCTTTCGGTTCATGCTAAGAATTTGAATTAAATCATATTGATCCTAGCATTAACTTTTAGGATGTCTTCCATTGCATAGAACTCACTCATCAATTCAAATAAAATAAAAAAGAATTTACTTATTTTCAAAACAATCTGAATTGATCAAATGATTCTAACAAAAACTTGTGGATCATATCCATATGAGATTAACATTTAATCTCTACATCTAAGAATTCCAATTCATTTAAAAATAAAACATTTTCATAAAATGATATAGAATTGGAACTCCTTAAGCCTTTTTTAGCACTCAATATGATTCATACTAAACATCTCGTTTAGACTTAATATAAAGTCTAAGTCTAGTACTAACTCTTGCATCTTATGCTATAGAACAATTGAGATAGAAGCCAATGAAACATTTTAGCATTTGAATGGAGACTATGATCACATCATAAGCTATCTTCCATAAATGCATCATGCATAGGAAATTATGACAATGCTGAAATGAAACATATTTATGTACTTCAGCTCTTTTAAGCATCACGTCTAAAATTATTTTTTAGTTAATGTGATTCAATTAAAATAGTAGTTAGAGGACAAAAATTTATGACAAATTTATTTTGAGACTATGAACATAAATAAAAAGACATTATATTTTGCATCCATAACCATATAATATGGAACCCAAAAACCATACTATACTAGGTGCAACGACAACCTAATCCTGCAATTAACATTCCTCAGTAGCGAGGTCATACCAATCACTATGATCAGGCGAGAATTATTCTCATTATTAATGCTATCATGGTAACTCTTACCAAACAAAAATAATTTGCCGCTCTTCCTTTAGCTTCTAAGTAATAATGACATAGCTCCTTTGGGAGGTTAACATTACACTTAGTCTAGTGTACACCATTATCTAGAATCATGTGTGGCCACATTTCATCTTACTTATAGTGTTTAAACTTGTAGTACCATGAAACAAAACACCATCTTTTGGGATTGTGAGGCATATACACCAAGATGAGGTGCTTGTTCACACTATTTTAAACGGGTAAGTTCAATCTTGTAGTACTATGAAGTAAACACCCTCCTTTGGGATTGCGAGACATATATGCCAAGACAAGGTGCTTACCCACACTACTATGAACCAATAATGAAGGCCGTGAGATCCAACCTTTGTATCTCTCACCCACTAGAAATTTTAACCCTACACATCAGATGTGTTTAATTGCTTAAATTCGATGTGATCTGACTAAGTCACGTCACAATAGCATATCGAATATTCGTGTAATCATAAAGAAGTTTAACCTTGTAATTCATGAAGTAAATACCCTCTGCATGGATTGCAAAGCTCAAGGCCAAGACAAGGTACCTATTCACATTACAATAAACTTAACAAAAGGGTTATTTCAGCACTCCTACTTGTTATTTGGGTTTTTCTTTAAATAATTGTGATCCCATCACAACTAATAACCTTGCACTTGTTGAAGACTTTAATCTCATTAGAATCACTAACTAAAATGGAAGTCCTAAACTATTTAGGATTCCTTAAACTCTAATGGATCAAAAATTAGTTATAAAGAACTCTATCCTTAATTTACTAAATAAAATATTCTAATCTCATTAGAAACTATATAACTTGTAATTAAAGCTTTAATCTCATTAAAACTTCTAATTAAAATAGATTAAGGACTTTTAATCATACAAAAATTCTAATCTCATTAGAATGTTTCTTAAAAGACAAGTCCTAAACTATTTAGGACTAAGATTTCTATTTAACTAATATCTTTGACCTCATTAGGTCTTTTAGTTAGATAATGATTAATAAATGTGATAGGCCAAGAATGTATTGACCCCTTGTGATGAACCAATTAATTAAAGTTAATTAATTAATTCAATTAGCATGCAATAAGCGTGATAGCACAAACAAATCACCAATTAAGTTAAAATGTAGCACAAACAAATCACCAACTAAGTTAAAATGTAGTGGAAAATAAATGACACGGTGATTTTTTATGAATGAGGAAAACCTACATGGAAAATACCCCACCGGGTGATTTTAAGGTCATTGTTAAAGACTTATTTTATGTAGTTGGCTAATCCTTTGACAAAACGCATTTTACTTGTAATTGGGTAGATCTAGAATGTGTTTAATACTTCAAGAAACATGTTGTTCAAGTCTAGTATTAAAGCCATGAAGATTGGACCAAGAAACAAGTGAAGAAAAGGTGTTCAATAAAGCTGGACAGATATCTCGGCACCTGCAGACAGATAGCTCGACAGCTGCTCGACATCTTATGCTTAACTTTTGTGGATGTTTATTCCCATCACTTTGTATTTACTATTGAACATATTATTGTATGGATGAATTTCTCTTTATATACATCATCCATGTCACGCTGGTTTTTCAGTGTGGTCCATCCACCCATGAAAGCATTTTAGCTTATCCAGGTTAAGATAATTTCCTCATGTTCTACCTTCTCACCATCCTTTAAACTTTACAAGTATAACTCATCTTATGAATGGCATTGCTTTTACCAGCTTTACTTGTCCAGAGATTAGCTGGTTCTATTTTTTGTCCATGAGCTGGGCAATTTACACTCGTCTTTATGCAAGACATTTCCAGCTTTTACTTGCCCATTGGTTGGATTGTTTTGACTGGTACTAATCCATGGATTTGAATATTCTCGTGCACGTATTTTCTCATATATTGGTTAGACGAATAGGCTTTAGGCTCTTTACTTGTCCATCAATTAAACAAATATGCCTTTAGCTTATTTTTCTTTGCTTTATCCTTATTTTAAGGAAAGCATATTGATGTTACATCTCTGCATCCAGAGATATTATTCATCTTGGGCCCTTAGCCTTCTTGTGGATTAGTTTGAATGAAATCACAAAAAATGAGAGATTCACGTATCATCATATACATTGAAAATACAAAATGTATGCACATAATGTAAACATCGTCCACAAGCATGGCACATGAGAAATATAAGCAAACATGAGAAAAACAACACATAACTTCAACTTCGTCCATAATGCTCGTCCATGGAGATGCTCGTTTAGGCTGAACCTTTATTGATAGTATCTCCTTAGATGCTCAACATTCCAAGGGTGCTCTAGCTTACGTCTATCTAGGGCTTCCAAGTAGTAGGATCCCTACCTTTCGTAGTTAATAACCCTATAAGGTCCTTCCTAGTTAGGCCCTAGTTTCCCATTAGCCGGGTTACTGGTTGCCAAGGAAACCTTTTGAAGGATGAGGTCCCCAATGCTGAAGCGCCTGGGTTTCACCCTGGCATCATACTACTTGGCCAAAAGATTTTTGTATCTTGTTGTCCTCTACTTTGCATCCATCCTCATCTCGTTAATAAGATTGAGGTTAAGATGAAGTTGTTCTTCATTTTCCTTATCCTGTTACTTCATCACCCTATGGCTAGTCATGTGTATTTCTGCAGGTATGACTACTTCACTTCCATGGGCTAGTTTAAAAGGAGTTTCCCTTGTGGGGGTCCTCATCGTCATCCTGTAAGCCCATAAAACACCTGGCAACTCGTCCGGCCATACTCCCTTTACCCCCTCAAGCCGAGTCTTGATGATCTTCAACAAGGATCGGTTTGCAATTTCTGCTTGTCCGTTTGCTTGTGGGTGGGAGGGTGAGGAATAATGATTCTTGATTCCAAATTACATGCAAAAATCCCTAAAAGGTGTCTTATCAAATTGTCGTCCATTGTTAGCACTAGTATTCTAGGTACCCCAAACCTGCATAAAATGCTTTTCCAGATGAAGTTCTTAACATTTTGTTGTGTAATTTTTGCTAATGGTTCAACTTCCACCCACTTAGTGAAGTAATCAATCCCCACCACAAAAAACTTCATCTGCCTAATTCCAATTGGAAATAGACCAAAAATATCCAATCCCCACTATGCAAAGGGCCATGGGGCCATCATTGGGGTAAGGTATTCTGACGACTATCTAGGGACGTTACTGAATCGTTGACATTGATCGCACACCTTAACGTACGCCTTAGAATCAGCTTGAATGGTTGGCCAATAGTATCCTACATGAACGACCTTGTGGATGAGTGACCTAGCTCCTGAATGGTTGCCATATGCTCCATCATGAACTTCTATCAATACATAGTTTTCTTCGTCTGGAGCTAAACACCTTAGGTAAGGCTGAGAAAAGCCTCTTTTGTATAACACCTCATCTATAACGACGTACCTGGCTAATCTGATCCTTAGCCTTCTGGCCTCATCTTTTCTCTTTGGAAGCCTTCCATCCTTTAGATAGGCGATTATTGGGGTCATCCAATTTTCTTCACCTGCTATCTATTGTACCTCTAGAAGATTTATGCTTGGCATATATTGAACTTCATCAAACTTGTCCATCGATTCATTTGCTGATGCTTCCTTCGCTAAGGCGTCTGCTTTCATGTTCTGTTCCCTTAGGACTTGAATGAAACTAGCTTCTTTAAATTTCTTAACAAGGCATCTTACCTTATTAAGATATTTCTTCATCCGCTCTTCCTTAGCTTCATACATTCCATTCACTTAACCTATAACCAACTGAGAGTCTCCTTGGATGAGCATTGACTCTGCTTCTAAGGACTTAGCCAATTCTAGCCCTTTAAGAAGGGCTTCATAGTTCACTTCATTGTTGGTTGCTTGATACTGTAGATGAACCTTGTATTTCAACTTGTATCCTTCTGGGGACTGCAAAACAACTCCTATTCCTCTTACATGTAGTGTAGACAATCCATCCACATGGACGAGCCATGTTTTAACGTCTTTCATCCCATATAAGTCACCATGACTTGGAGTGAACTCTGCAATGAAATCTGCCAATACTTGAGCTTTTATCATGCTTCTTGGTTGGTACTTGACATCAAACTCACTAAGTTTTATGGCCCATTGGATAAGTCGTCGAGCGGCTTCCAACTTATTCATCGCCTTCTTGAGTGGATGATCTATCAGGGCGTTGATGACATGAGCCTGGAAATAATGTCGTAACTTCCTAGAAGCTGTGACCAAAGCAAAGGCTAACTTTTCCATCATAGGATATCGTCCTTCCGCTCCTTTTAGTGCTCGGCTTGTTTAATAAACCGGCTTTTGTATCTTCCCTTCTTTTCTAATTAACACTAAGCTTACTGCATGTGGAGACACTGCCAAATACAAGTATAATTCTTCACCTGGTATAAACGGGCTTAGTAGAGGAGCTGTTGTGAGGTAGGTCTTGAGGTCTTGGAATTCCTTTTTGACACTTTTCTGTCCATTCAAATGCTTTCTTAAGAGCCTTAAAAAATGGTAAACACTTGTCAGTAGCTTTAGAGACGAACCTATTACGGGCAGTAACTCACCCAGTGAGAGATTGGACTTCTTTGATATTTCTCGGTGGCTCCATATCCACTATCGCCTTAATTTTCCTGATGGAACTCCAAAAGCATACTTGCTTGGATTTAACTTTATGTTATATTGTCTAAGCATATCAAAGGTCTCTTGAAGGTCGCCCAAATGCTTTTCCTCGGCCAAGCTCTTTACCAACATATCATCCACATAAACTTCTACATTTCGTCATATTTGTGGATGGAACATGTGATTAACTAACTTTTGATAAGTTGCCCCCGCATTCTTCAAACCAAAGGGCATCACCTTATAACAAAATAAACCTTGACTGGCAACGAAGGATGTCTTCTCTTGATCTGCCTCGTCCATCTTTATTTGATTATACCCTGAGAAAGCATCCATGAAGCTTAACAACTAATGACCTGCTGTTGAATCCACCAATTGATCAATGCATGGCAAAGGATAACTATACTTTGGGCAAGCTTTATTCAAATCAGTGAAGTCTACACACATCCTTCACTTGCCATTTTCCTTCTTGACCACCACCACATTACCAACATATCATCCACATAAACTTCTACATTTCGTCATATTTGTGGACGGAACATGTGATTAACTAACTTTTGATAAGTTGCCCCCGCATTCTTCAAACCAAAGGGCATCACCTTATAACAAAATAAACCTTGACTGGCAACGAAGGATGTCTTCTCTTAATCTGCCTTGTCCATCTTTATCTGATTATACCCTGAGAAAGCGTCCATGAAGCTTAACAACTAATGACCTGCTGTTGAATCCACCAACTGATAAATGCATGGCAAAGGATAACTATACTTTGGGCAAGCTTTATTCAAATCAGTGAAGTCTACACACATCCTCCACTTGCCATTTTCCTTCTTGACCACCACCACATTAGCTAAACAATCCGAGTAATAGAGTTATTGAATAAACTTCGCTGTGGTTAACTTCTGGACCTCTTCCTTGATAGCATTGTCTCGCTTAGGAGCAAAGACCCTTTTCTTTTGACAAACAGGCTTGGAAGATGGGTGCACATTCAACCGATGAGTGATAACACTTGGGTCAATTCCCGGCATGTCTTCATGACTCCATGACTCCATGCAAAAACATCAATACTCTTCCTTAAGAATTGGACAAGGTCTTGCTTCGTCCTTTCCTTCATACTTGTCCTACTTTTGGTAAACTTCTCGGGATTACCTTCTTCTAGAGAGATGTCTTCCAGTTCTTCAGGGGGCTCTGCAACAACCCTTCTCTCCTTAATGCTCATTGTCTACACATGCTCATCCACCTTGAGATACGTCTTACTTGACTTGGTAGACTGCCCCGTTGAAGTACCTCCTATAATAACTGAACGGTTTAGACCCCTAAACAATAACCAGATTGCGTAGCCTAGATTAATTAGCCAAGTTGTTTACTTAGTCAAATTATGTAATTCTAGGTTAAAACAATCACAAGATCATATCATGCATATAAAATAAGTAAAGCAGCGGAAATAAAGAACACAGTGATATGATCACCCAGGAAACCACACCGGAAAAACCTGGGGAGGATTTTACCCACCGATCCTCAAGGCAAAACGGAATCCACTAAGAAAGAATTGAAGTTGTTACAAAAGGACTTACAAGCTCCCCGCTTGACTTCCTAATGCTACCCACCAGTAGTAACTTCCTGACACGACCACGCGCAGGCTCCGAGACCACGGACTACTTCTTTCTTTGTATTCCTTCTTCAAGTACAAGCTCCTCACTTGTTTTTCTCTTTAAGCTTTAATGGCTGCAACCTAGTTGATCATCAAGATATTGATGTGATCTCAATCTTGAAAACCCTAAGCTTTGTGTAAAGGAAAGCTCCTCTAGATCTCACAAGAGATTTACACAAAACCGCAATACATGAGCAACAATACAACTTGTGCAACTCTGAAAAACGTGGCTAGGGTTTGCCTTATATACCTAGGGCAAAAACATAAAAACCTAGACGTTTAAAGAGTTAGGGCTGAGTTGGAATTCTGCAGAAAAACGCATCTGGGCCGACTTTCGATCGATCGAGTCTAACCTTCGATCGATCGAGCCAGGCCGAGAAGCCCCAATGCTTCTGCAGTCACTCGATTCCACCTTTACAATATTAAACCAACTTTGAGCAAACTTAAACAAGACTAAATACATTGTTTTGATCATGGTTTGCCAACATTACATATTAGAGTTCTAAATACATAAAATCCTAAGACCTTAGAACCTAACAATAACCCTTATTTCTCCTAGTGGGGGCTGTGATGACTCTTCTACCTTTCCTTTCAACTTCTTGTCTTTATGATCTCTTCCAACGAAATGCCTTAACTTTCCTTGTCAGATAAGATTCTTTATTTGCTGCTTTAAATCGTAGCACTTGTCATGACCTAAACCTGTACTCTAGAATTTAGAGCATGGTCGGCATGTCAATATCAAGTTTACCTTAATACTAACACGAACCAACCTAAACTGAAGGTGCTTATCAAGAATTGTTTCTTGTGTTCCTTCTTATTTCTTGCATAAAAGCCACAATATACAAAAATGATGAAAACCTTGAAACTTCATTTCCCTTGAACTTGGAAAGATTACCACTTGGCTGAAACATCACATATTCGTGTAAATATTACATAGCTAAACATTTAGCAAAACTCTTATTACAAACCTAACCCCAAAGACATACAACTGGGGTTCAAAACAAACTAAGGTTTCGAATTACATCTGTGCTCAAGGATCAAGTACATCTTGATTCTTCCTATACAACAAAAGAGCTAAACTACTATACAACAAAAAAACTATACATTCTAACAAACGAGAATCACAGAATCCTTGCCACCTTTAATACTCTTGCTGCTCCTAGGAAGAACCTATGCACTGAAATATAATAGGGTGAGCTGCGAAGCCCAGTAAAGTTTTAAGATCCATGGGCCTTTAATAAGAATGCATATAAATCAAATATTTTATGAGTACACCAGCTTTGATAAAATAGCCTTCATACTATTCACGTTGTTCTTAAAATAACTTATGAACTTTCAAATAAAAATATTTCATTTTCCTTCTATATAATAATAAAAGGACATAATAAGGAACTTAAACATAATTCAATAATTTTATCTTTAAATAGATTATAAAATACTTAATCATAAACTTCTCATCAGACTTATAACTCATTCAACATACCTTTTTTATCATCATACTTTTCTTATCATCACACTTTTCTTATAATTTCCAAATAGCTTAATTGCTCATTTATAATATATATTAGTTAATCCAATTGTAAGTCAGTCACAACTTTGGGAGGCTTTTAGCAAAGAGTGCCAGGCATTCAGCATTTCCCACAATGCTAGGTAATCTCGGGATCATATCATAATACATATCTTCAACCATGGGGGTAGGTTGGCATCCTCTACAAGTTGGCCGTTACCAACAAGAGCGGGTACAGTAGAGCCAATCCCACTTTTAATGGCCAATCAGAATCTCCATGGAAATACCAGTACTATAACCCCTACTGGCTGAGTTCAAATCATAATAATGGAATAACTGAAAACTGTATTTTTTTGATAACTTTTCCTATACATAAATGTTTCACAACAGTAGCATATCCACATCATTCTTAAATATTATGTTTGTGATATAAATAATAGCATCAATATGCTAAAATTATCATATATATAAGATTGAACAACTCACGAACGTATATTGTACTTAAATCATGCTTATATGTAATATCTCTAATTAAAAGGTTTTAATGCATAATAGTTTTCTAAACAATTTTAATACTTATCAAACGCATATGTCATATATCCCTTACCTAAAAACAAAAGACACGAGATATTGCACAAGAGGAGCTCAAATGTCCATGTTCTCGTTCTTGTCACCTAAATTAAAGACTAAAACTTATTACTGACAAACTCTTCCTAAGTATTTAAACTTATACATGAACTGTAACCTAACACTCAAACTCAAGAAAATCTTAATTCCTATCACACAAGGTTCCCCAAAGCACATGATACATTCATCAGACACATTATGTACCCAACCATAAAGAAACAAAGGCATAAAATTTATCTATGATCCAAAAATACCAAAGGATAAGCATATTAAATTATAGCTCGAAACATTCACCCTAATTTGAAAATTAAATCCACAAAGTCAGGTGTATCATATGTTGTTCACTGCTCATTTCAGCAGAATATTCCCCATTTGTAAAATACAAATGGGCTGCCCATACACATCCAAATGTCATGAAATGTTACAGAACTACTCCTCTGGATATCTAGTATATACCATAACAATTTTAGAGTCAAAGCATAAAACCATGATTTATTAAAAATCATACAAGGCAGCATGCTCAAAACTGTCCTAACAGAATTTCTTGCAACTTAGAAATTAAATCATTATTTTTATATGAATCCAATGGCTGTGAGATCACTTCCATTAGAACCATGTGTGTCTTAGAATTCATAAAAATACTCTTGGCATCCTAATTCACATAAATGATTTAATACAGATTTTTCTTGCTGTAAACATCAAATCTGTCACAGTGACAGTTTCAGCATATATTCTTACAAAATCATCAACTAAATGCAATTGGCCTTCATTTCCAATGGGTATTTTTATACCTATACTATATATGTCAAAATACGTTAATAAGCATCCAATAGACCATAATATGGTCAATCTTTGAAATTACTAAAACAGAATCACAAGTTCAGCTTCTAAAATCAAATTAGAGAATAAAGAAGTAAAAGTAAACAAAAAAATTATATTATCTAAATATGAAAAATCAGATGAAGTTTTAATTACTTACCCACAAACTTTGAAGCTAAAATTTTAGTGTTACTCTTTCAGTTTCTTCTTTAGAGAGAGGTATATTATTTCGGTGAGAGAGAGAGGGTTGTTGGTGAGATGGTGCTGCCGTGTAAGAAGGGAAGAAGAAAGAAACAAGAACAAAGAAAAAGGAATAGAGAAAGAAGAAAAGGAGATGCAATTTCTAGTGCAGCAAAAGAAGATAAGGGAAATGGACTTTTCGGGTGGGGCATGTGTAATGCTAAGGAGAGAAAAGATCATGACCCGCCTTTTCAACTTTTGGCATTTATACTTTTCACCCCCTTATAAGCTTATATTTCTAGAAATGCCCAAACAATAATATAACTTTACATATAAGCCCTACCCTTTATAAACTTCTTTCTACAACATTAAAAGAGCATATATATTTTATAATATCACAATATCAAAACTTCATGCACTTAAAAGTAATTAAGATAATAACAATCATAGAAACCCATAAAATTAATTATGCAATTAAGTTGGGGTGTTACAGCACTCGTCTGTGTCTTACCTGTGGTCTCTATGGAAGTGTCAATATTTATTTCTGTTGCGCTTATTGGGATTTTCTCTTCATCTTCTCTGGCCACTTCAAGGATGGGTCGTTCTTGATTTGCATAAGTACTTGATCAGGTGGAGTATTCAAGGGCATGTAGTGCTGACTCCTTCTTCAGGACAAACCTGCCTTCCTGTTATTTCAATCCTTCTTCTCTCTTGTTCGGGCCTTCTTTGGACGAGGACCCTGTTTCGGATGACGTGGGAGATCTGCTTACATTCGCTCAGCTTTCTTTCTCTTCTTGGCTATGATTGTATCCTCTGCATTCATGATGCTTTGGGCTAAATGGACGAGTTCAGCCATGGCTTGAGGCTCTTGCTTATAGAGTTCATGGATGAATAAATTGGAATTAACTCCATTATGGAAGGCTGCCAATAATAACTTATTGTCCATCTCATCTACTGTCAGGGCTTCCCTTTTGAAACGGGTAATGAAGGACCACGAGCTTTCATTTTGCCCTTGCTTTATGGTTAACAGACTAGATGAGGAACATTTATGCCTTTGTCCTCCGATAAAATTGTTTACAAATAACTTACTCAATTCTTCAAAAAAGCTCACAGTATTTGGAGGTATATTGCTGAACCACACTCGTGCTGGCTCCCTAAGGGTGGTAGGGAAGGCCCTACACATAATCTTGTCTGGAATCCCTTGAAGGTGAATTGTAGTCTTGTAGGTTGTGATATGATCACACGGGTTATGCGTTCCATCATACAAGTCCAAGGAAGGCATCTTGAACGTAGAAGGCAGGGGATGACTGTTGATAGAAGCCACGAAAGGAGAATCAGTTCGAAGAACTAAATCATCTACGGGATTCGCCCTTCTAAAAATCTCTCATCTCTTGCATGGCCTTTCTCATTTGATCCATCTCCCTCTCCATGTGTGGAACTCTTCGTGAAGCGATACCCCTTGACTGGTTCTCATGCTCAGTGTTTTCTCCTTCTCTAACTTCTTGACTTTGGCTTGTCCTTCTACATATCTTTCATGACACTGTCTCCTTAGAGTAATCTCCCTGGTCAACTCTTGGTTATGACGGGTTAATTCTGCAATGGAAATTGCCATGGATTGCACTTGTTGTATGGAAGGCGGTTGCATGAGAGGTGCTGACTGGCGATCGCGGTTGGGATGACTTGAAGAATTCCCACTCTCTTGGTGGCCTGGACTAGTGGCCATTGATCTTGTCCAAACCATGTAGCCTTTTGTCAAAGAAAGATAAATTGCAAAACGCAAGTTTAATCTTTCCCACTGATAGGCCAAAAACGTATTGGCTCCTTGTGATGAATTAATTAATTAATTAGCCAAGTTTATTAATTAATTAATTCATCACAAGGAGCATAAACAAATCACTAATTAACTAAAGTATGCAGTGGAAAATAAATTGACACGGTGATTTGTTTACGAATGAGGAAAACCTACAAAGCAAAAACCCTACTGGTTGATTTTAAGGTCACCACTCTCGAGAATCCACTATTATCAAAACAAGCAATTACAAGTAAAGGAACCACAGTACCTTATACCAACCTACAGTTGAACCCTTACCCCAATACCTAATTGGACTTATTCTGTAGTGACAATCTCTCCTTTTCAATGCACGACACCCAATACGTGACTAACCAATTGTGCGGATCCTAGTACGCGACTTGACCACCAACTTGAGAAGGATGTTAGCTGCAAAGTTCTTCAGTTCATCACACAATGAAGATCATGAAGTTGCTAGATTACAAAATCCTGTGGTGTACAAACACAGTAGCCTCTTCAAGAGAAAGAAGAACTAGGGCAAACTAGGTTTTTAGTCTCACTCTTCTTCACACTTGTGGAATTGTGCTCTTGTGCAACTTGTGTCACCTAGGGCAAACTAGGTTTTCGGTCACACTCTTCTTCACACTTATGGAATTGTGCTCTTGTGCAACTTGTGTCACCTTTTACGGCCTTCAAAATAATCCTTATATATCTTTAGGGTTGTGAGAAAAGAAAGCCCAAACATACATTCACGGATTAGATGAAAATCAGCTTGAAAAACTGAACTTCATAAACCTCGATAGATAGCCATCTATCGAGCTAGCTATTGAGCGATGGGCTTCAGCAGCTTTTAGACCTCGATAGATGCTAGCTGTCGAGCTTTAAGGTCACCACTCTCGAGAATCCACTATTATCAAAACAAGCGGTTACAAGTAAAGGAATCACAGTACCTTATACCAACCTACAGTTGAACCCTTACCCCAATACCCAATTGGAGTTGTTCTGTAGTGACAATCTCTCCTTTTCAATGCACGGCTCTCAATACGTGACTAACCAATTGCGTGGATCCTAGTACGCGACTTGATCACCAACTTGAGAAGGATGTTGGCTGCAAAGTTCTTCAGTTCATCACACAATAAAAATCATGAAGTTGATAGGTTACAAAATCCTGTGGTGTACAAACACAGCAGCCTCTTCAAGAGAAAGAAGAACTAGGGCAAACTAGGTTTTCGGTCACACTCTTTTTCACACTTGTGGAATTGTGCTCTAGAACTAGGTCAAATTAGGTTTTCGGTCACACTCTTCTTCACACTTGTGGAATTGTGCTCTTATGCAACTTGTGTCACCTTTTACGGCCTTCAAAATAATCAATATATATGTTTAGGGTTGTGAGAAAAGAAAGCCCAAACATACATTCACGGATTGGATGAAAATCAGTTTGAAAAACTGAACTTCATAAACCTCGATAGATAGCCATCTATCGAGCTAGCTGTTAAGCCATGGGCTTCAGCGGCTTTTAGACCTCGATAGATGCTAGCTGTCGAGCTTTAAAATCTTGCACTTTCTCACTTGATTCTTGGACAGACTTGCATGGCTTTAAAACTTGAACTTGAAACCTTTTTTCTTGAAGCATTAAACACATCCTAGATCTACCCAATTACAAGTAAAGTGCGTTTTGTCAAAGGATTAGCCAATTACGTAAATTAGTGACGTATGTTCTTAACATTGAATCACATATGTCCTAACAATCTCCCTCTTTGGCAATTCGTGACAAAACCACAACAAACAAATGAGATATGAAAGAAGTCATAAATTACTCAACTCATATACACTTGTTGAATACAATAAAATCTACCCTAACACTAACTTTTTGCAAGAAGAGAGTTTATGGCAAGTAGACTTTGACAATCTGTATTTCTAAAACACTTTAAACAAAACTCATCATGGCATTTTAGTGTGAAACAGAAATAAAAGATTCCATACAATAAATAAGAAACATGTGTATAAAGCAAGAAAAAAAACAACACATGTAAAGATAGGTGAAAGAACTATAATAACAACCTTAAATGTATATAAATTAACAAGTACAACGTTTGCTATCACAATATGATCACAAGATCTAAGGTACATGAAAAATGTATCTAAAATAGAAAGAAAAGAAAAAAAATTAATAAAGTCCTCACTACATCCCTCAATATACACACTCCCCCTAACAAAAATCTCCTATAATAACCCTCCCCCTATGAGTATGACTACTCTCATATCCAAAACTACTCCCCCTTTTTGTCACGAGTGACAAAGGGTAAGAGCATTAAGTAGACATCTCGTCAGTATTGGAAGGGCTAGCATCTCCACCTTCATCATCATCATTGTTGTTGGAGTCATCATCATCCTCGGATGCGTCATCATCCTTAGATGCCTCGAGAGGAGAAGAGGGAGGCTCCAAAAAGCCACCAAGGCAAGCCTACCATCTGGCAATACGGCCAACACAGGTGTTCGCTTGATACAACTCAGTAGTGAGTGTATCAAGGCAAGCATCCATACGCTGAAGCTGTGCCATGATCGCATTAAGAGTCACACCTCCCACAGAAGAAGATGGTGCGGAGGTGGATGGAGCTGAAGAAGTAGGAGGAGCTGCCATCCCGGACCACCTAGAACGTAGCTGCACCTCGCTCCGTTTAACGGTAGTGGCGTCTATGACACACATAACATGGAAGTGGTCGGAAATAAGAAAAGGAATAGAAAAATGGCATAAATTCCTCGTGATAACCGAAGGAAAGATTAGCTTATCACGGGTCACCGTATCCCTATATACATCTCTGATGGAAAGAATAAAATGAGAGAGAAAATCTATAGTAAGATGCTCTAAAAGAGAAAGCAAAAATTGAGCACGGGGCTTGATAATGGAGTTATAATGAGATAAGAGATGTAAAACAAAAGTCATAACCATGTTAAGAAATCTAGGCCTTTAGCAAAGGCCGTACATGAAGTGAACTGACGATCACCCCAATTAGAGGGACGCTCACAAAAAGTGGATATCAACTTGTCTTTGGACACAGTCCTTAGACGCTCACAACCGGGGTAGTCAGGATGCTCTACCCTCAGGACATGAAGCACCTCGAATATAATATTTGAAGTGACCACAATGTGCGTACCTCGAATGTGAGTAACAAAGAGAGGTATTGAATAATAAAATCTAAGCATGTTGGAGTAGAACTCCTGGATAAGCACGGATGGACAAGTGACCGGGACGTCACACAGTGACTCCCAACCCCTACTGTGAATGATAGTGAGTAGGTCAGTGTTGGAGAAGTCCGACAAAATGACTTGGCGTTCCAAATGAACGCCTCGTCTAGAAAAGTTCTTAAAGAAGTCTGATTTGGCCTTTTCATCACAGAACTGGATGGAAGAAGGAGTGGGGTCAGAAGAAGTAGATGCCTTGGAACGAAGAGGGTTCCGAAACAGAGTAGATTTACGTTTAGGTGCCATGACACAACTAACGTAAACTAGAGAGAAAGATACACGTAAAAAAGCACCAATACAGTCAATATATAAGAATATAGAGAATGTAAAGTGTGTATGCATGAAAATGCATGAGCATGTAATATGCAATAGTAAAGACATTAGGGGCTCAGCCCAATCTAATCCTACCAGCACACAATCAGTTCAACAAGGTAAACACACACCTATAATGCATGAAACATTGTTATAATGCACATGAGATGCAATGCAAGATGATTTAGTACCATTTTCATAAAGCCCATCCCAAAAATTTCACAAAAAATCCACCAATTTTGAAAAACCTCAAAAAAATTTCAAAAACCCAAAACTTATACCTAAATGCATGAAATGCATGAAGAATGAAAGATAAAGAGCATACCAGAAGCAAGAAAAATGATCTTGAGGCCGAAAAGCTCTTGGGAAGGGAGTTTGAAGTGAGAAAGAAAGGTTTGGGAGGTGACAAGACACAAAAGTATTAAGAGAGATTGAGAAAAGTGAGATCTGAATTGTGCAGACCCTATTTATAGATTCTCATAATTCTCGACAGATTGAGAGGTGTTGAGCCTTAAAGGCTTGAAAAGATACAACTATTGAGCAGCTGTCCAGAGGTGTCCATAGTAAAAACAAGCTCGATGGATTGAGGAGCAATCGAGGAGCTGTCAAGATTGTAATTAAAAAGAAGTGGAAGAACTCGATAGATAAGCCAGGTATTGAGAGGTGTTGGGGAGTTGTCGAGATTGCTTAAAAATAGTTTTTCAAGAAAAGAAAAAAACATAGACATGAATGCAATCAAACATGCAACTTAACCAAGGATCCAAACAACAATTTAACCTCTCAAAAACATCTCTCAACAAGAAAAATGTTAAGTATATAGATCCCAATACACACACACACACACACACACACACACACACACACACAATAAACAGGTCTAACCAATTTTATATTTCAAAAATAAGTTAAGACAGTTTAGTGAGCATACATTAACACATGTATTCCTTGTGATGGCCAAATCACATTGTACCTGCACATGTATCAAAAGTAGCAAAGAATATATAGTGTTATGTGTGAAAAACAAGCGGTTACAAGTAAAAAAAATCCCAGTACCTTATACCAACCTACAGTGGAACCTTTACCCCAATACCCAATTGGACTTGTTCTATAGTGACAATCTCTCCTTTTCAATGCACGGCTCCCAATATGTGACTAACCAATTGTGTGGATCCTAGTACACGACTTGTTCTATAGTGACAATCTCTCATTTTCAATGCACGGCTCCCAATACTTGACTAACCAATTGCGCGAATCCTAGTACGCGACTTGATCACCAACTTGAGAAGGATGTTGGCTGCAAAGTTCTTTAGTTCATCACACAATGAAGATCATAAAGTTTCTTGGTCACAAAACCCTATGGTGTACAAACACAGCAGCTTCTTCAAGAGAAAAAAGAACTAGGGCAAACTAGGTTTCTGGTCACACTCTTCTTCACACTTGTGGAATTGTGCTCTTGTGCAACTTATGTCACCTTTTACTACCCTCAAAATAATCGTTATATATGTTTAGGGTTGTGAGAAAAGAAAGCCCAAACAAACATTCACGGATTGGATGAAAATCAGCTTGAAAAACTGAACTTCCTAAACCTCGATAGATAGCCATCTATCGAGCTAGCTGTCGAGCCACGGGCTTCAGCAGCTTTTAAATCTTGATAGACGCTAGCTATCGAGCTTTAAAATCCTGCACTTTCTCACTTGATTCTTGGACAGACTTGCATGGCTTTAACACTTGAACTTGAAACCTTATTTCTTGAAGCATTAAACAGATCCTAGATCTACCCAATTACAAGTAAAGTGCGTTTTGTCAAAGGATTAGCCAATTACATAAAATAGTGACATATGTTCCTAACATTGAATCACATATGTCCTAACACCCATAGACGGCACCAACTGATGATATAAAGAAAATCAATAGGCTGAATGCTCTGGGCTTTAATGAATTAGTGATTGTCTAGGAGGCCTGAAAAGAAAAAGACACGAGATTAAAGGTGACTGGGATGAACCAGCCAAGAACCCTCTGATGCTTAAGTTAGTTTTTTCTCTAGAACGTTAGAATTCCAATTTTAGGAGTAGTGAGAACTTACTTCCATTTGATGTGGATGAGTGTTTATATAGTGTGCTTTGGAATGGTTACTTGTCTCATAACTTCCCCAATATTTGAAGAAATTAGAAGGCTCAGACTTAACTTTCACAACCGCTGTAGGAGTTAGAATGTTCAATCTTATCTTCTACAACTGTCATTGGAAGTTATAGCGATGAATCAGGATCTTGCTCGTGTTTCAAAATAGTAACACTTGGGTTCGATTCACTAGCATTTGTAGGTAAATCTTTTCGAAAATTTCCCAAGTGTTGGGGGTCGTCTATGATCTTTCCTGATGGACGACCCATCATGCCCACGGACGACGATCCTACGAGCAATGACTATTCTTGTCTTCTTGACCTGGACAATTCTCATGAACGAATTAGAGTTGATTCAATTTTCAGTTCACTATCAGGTTTAATACTTCAAGGAACAAGAGTTCAAGTCTTGTATTGAAGCCATGCAAAACTGTCCAAGAAACAAGTGAAAAAGTGCTATTCATTAAAGCTCGACTAATATCTCGACTGATTCATATCTATCGAGATTTAATGATGAATCTCGACAGCTGCTCAGCAGAAACATTATCTATTGAGAATTACGAAATTTAGATTTCTAGATCTGTTTTTACGCATATCCAAGTGTATTTGTGTAGGGTCTCTTTTCTCACAACCCTAGACATTTGTAAAGATTATTTTAAGGGCCGTCACAAAGTGTCGTAATGGAATTAGAGCATCCCTTCATGCATTGTGTGACCGGAGACAAAAGTTAACCTAGTTCATCAAATTCTTTGTAGAAGCTACTGTGTCTTTACGCTAAGGGTTTTGTAACCAAGGAGCTTTTTAATCTTCATCGTTTGGATGAACTGAAGAACTTTGCAGATAACATCTTTCTCAAGTTAGTGTGTTAGTCATGTATTGGGATCCGTGCATCATTGGTTAGTCACGTACTTATAGCCGTGCATTGAAAAGGAGAGATTGCCATTACAATACAAGTAAAATTGTGTATTAGGGTAAAGGTTCAACTGTAGGTTGGTATAAGGTACTGAGATTCCTTTACTTACAATCGCTTATTTTGATAATAGTAGATTCTCGGGAGTGGTGACCTTAAATTTACCAGTAGGGTTTTGCCTCGGTGATTTTCTCCATTCATAAACAAATCACCCGTGTCAAATTTATTTTCTGCTGCATTTATTTTAGTTGGTGATTTGTTTGTGCTACGACACTTATTGCATGTAATTGAATCTAAATAATTAACTTGGCTAATTAATTGATTAATTTACCAAAGGGGTCAATACATTCTTGGCCTATCAGTTCTCCTTGAGGTTGTCTAGGTGACTCTCTTCTTCTTTGCTCTTGACGAGCATATCATCAATGTAAACCTCCATCTTTCTCTTGATCTATTTGTTGAACATTTGATTTACCAGCCTCTGGTATGTGGCTTCTAAAATTTTCAATTCGAAAGGCATAAACCTATGGTAATAAAGTCCCTCACTGGTGATGAAAGCTGTTTTCTCCTAGTCCTCCTCTAACATCTAGATCAAGTTGTAACCTGAAAAAGCGTCCACGAATGTGAGGCGTTTTTGTCTTGCTGTTGAATCAACGACTTGGTCAATCCTTGGCAGGGAGAAGCTATCCTTGGGGAATGCGCTCTTCAAGTCCGTGAAATCCATACACATTCTCCATTTCCTGTTTGTCTTTTTTACCATGATGACGTTAGTAAACTAATCTGGGTAATAAATTTCTCAGATGAAGTTAACAGCAAGCAACTTGTCCATTTCTTCCATGATTGCTCTACTTCATTTAAGGGCGAAGACCTTCCTTCTTTGCTGGACTAGTTTTCTTTCGGGATTCACATTCAGACAAAGCTGGATGATGTCTGTCAATATGCTAGGCATGTCCTTATGGCTCCACACAAAAACGTCTAGGTTCTCTTTCAAGAAACCTATAATTTTTTACCTCATCGAGAGAGCGAGGTTCGTCCCTACTTTGGTCACCTTTCGTTGGTTCCCCTTCCATCAATTTGATTGTCTCTAGAGCCTCCATCACTTCTGGGGTCTTTTCCTCGATCATCCAGGTATGATTTTCTTTTGAGGCCACTACTGCCTGGTAGCATTCTCGAGCCAATACTTGGTCTCCCTTCATCTCTTCGACCTCGTGTTTTGTTGGAAATTTCACCTTCAGGCAGTACGTGGATTTTACTGCTTTCCAGCAGATGTTAGGACATATGTGATTTGATTAAGAACATATGTCAATATTTTATGTGATTGGCTGATCCTTTGACAAAACGCATTTTACTTGTAATTGGGTAGATCTATGATGTGTTTAATGCTTCAAGAAATAAGGTTTCAAGTTCAAGTGTTAAAGCCATGCAAGTCTGTCCAAGAATCAAGTGAGAAAGTGCAGGATTTTAAAGCTCAACAGCTAGCTTGATAGCTAGCATCTATCGAGGTTTAAAAAGCTGTGAAGCCTAATGCTCGACAGCTAGCTCGATAGATACCCTATCTGTCGAGGTTTATGAAATTTAGTTTTTCAGACCTAATTTTACTCCAATCCGTGAGTATGTGTTTAGGCTTTCTTTTCTCACAACCTTAAACATATATAAGGATTGTTTTAAGGGCCGTCATAGCTGATGCAACTCAATGCAAATTTTTTTCACAAGTATATTGTGAACTAGAGGCATATGCCCTAGTTCCTCTTTCTCATAAAGAAGCTGCTATGTTTTGTGCACCATAGAGTTTTGTGACTAAGCAACTTCTTGATCTTCATCATGTGATGAACTGAAGAATTTTACAGATAACATCTTTCTCAAGTAGGTGATTAAGTTGCGTACTGGGATCCACGCAATTACTTAGTCACGTACAGGGAGCCATGCATTGAAAAGGAGAGATTGTCACTGATAGGCCTACAGTTGAACCCTTACCCCCATACCCAATTGGACGTGTTCTGAAGTAACAATCTCTCCTTTTAATGCACGGCTCCCAGTACGTGACTAATTAGTTGCGTGGATCCTAGTACGCCTCTTCAATCACCAACTAGAGAAGGTTATTGGTCGCAAAGTTCTTCAATTCATCACACGATGAAGATCGAGAAGCTCCTAGGTTACAAAACGCTACGTTGCACAAATACAGCAGCTTCTTCACAAGAAAGATGAACTAGTGCAAATTCTGTCTCCAGTCACAACTTACTTGAACAAACTTTGCTCAACACTTGTGCAACTTGTGTCTCCTTTGACGACCCTTAAAATAATCCTTTTATATGTCTAGGGTTGTGAGAAAAGAAAGCTCAAATATACAATCACAGATTGGAGTCAAAACAGAACTAAAACTCTGTTTTTCATAAACCTCGATAGATACCCTATCTATCAAGCTGCTGTCGAGCCACGGGCTAGAATAGCTCTTCAATGCTCGATATATGCTAGTTGTTGAGCTTGCTTTCGGGCTTTAATGAACTGCACTTTTCACACTTAAATCTTGGACAGACTTGCATGGCTTCAACATTTGAACTTAAAACAAGGTTTCTTGAAGTATTAAACACATCATAGATCCACCCAAATACAAGTGAAGTGTGTTTTGTCAAAGGATTAGCGAATTACATAAAGTAATGACATATGTTCCTAACACGTGAATCACATATGTCCTAACAGTCACTATAAAACAAGTCCTATTGGGTATTAGGGTAAGAGTTCAACTGTAGGTTGGTATAAGATACTGGGATTCCATTACTTGTAACCGCTTGTTTTGATAATAGTGGATTCTTAGGAGTGGAGACCTTAAAATCACCCGATGGGGTTTTTGCTGGGTAGGTTTTCCCCATTCGTAAACAAATCACCGTGTCAATTTATTTTCCGCTGCATACTTAGCTTAATAGGTGATTTGTTTGCACTACCACACATCTTGCATGTTAATTTGATTAATTAATAAACTTGGCTAATTAATTAATTAATTTATCACAAGGGCTCAATACATTCTTGGCCTATCAAGTGGTATCAGAGCAGGCACACTCTGATTAGGGTTAATCTTTGCTATGTGATCTATTGACCCCTATTTGTCATGGGTAGAGGACAGTCTCTTATTATACCTCATTTATTTGATGGCACTACCTATGCATACTGGAAAGTACGCATGGGAGCTTTCCTGTAGTCTTTAGATGAGAAAGTGTGACAAGCTATGGAGATAGGCTAGACTAAGCCTATGAAAGCGCCGGCCGACTAGGATGATGCTAAGATCAAGGCGGCAAACTTTAACAACAGGGCACTAAATGCTCTATTAAGTACAGTCACTAATGAGGAATTCAAGAATATATCCTCTGATAGGCCAAAAACGTATTGACCCCAAGTGATGAATTAATTGTTTAATTAGCCAAGTTAATTAATTAATCAAATTAACATGCAAACGCGTAGTAGCACGAACAAATCACCAATTAAACTAAATACAGCAAAAATAAATTTATGCAGTGATTTTTTTACGAATGGGAAAAACCTACACCGCAAAAACCCCACTGGGTGATTTTAAGGTCACCACTCCTTAGAATCCACTATTATCACAAAAGGCGGTTACAAGTAAAGGAATTTCAGAACCTTATACTAGCCTACAGTTGAACCCTCACTCCCATACTCAATTAGATTTGTTATGTAATGACAATCTCTCCTTTTAATGATGGCTCCCAGTATGTGACTAGCCAATTGTGTGGATCCAAGTACGCGACTTCAATCACCAACTGGAGAAGGTTGTTGGTCGCAAAGTTCTTCAATTCATCACACGATGAAGATCGAGAAGCTCGTCGGTTACAAAATGCTGCGGTGCATAAACACAGCTGCTTCTTCACAAGAAAGATGAACTAGTGCAAATTTTGTTTTTGATCACAATTTGCTTGAACAAACTTTGCTCAACACTTGTGCAACTTGTGTCTCCTTCGATGGCCCTTAAAGTAATCCTTTTATATGTCCAGGGTTGTGAGAAAAGAAAGCCTGAACATAGAATCACAGATTGGAGTTAAAACAGAACTAAAACTCTGTTTTTCATAAACCTCGACAGATACCCTATTTGTCAAGCTACTGTCGAGCCACGAGCTAGAATAGCACTTTAAGGCTTGATAGATGCTAGCTATAGAGCTTGCTGTCAAGCTTTAATGAACAACACTTTTCACACTTGAATCTTGGACAAACTTGCATGGCTTCAACACTTGAACTTGAAACGAGGTTTCTTGAAGTATTAAACACATCATAGATCTACATAAATACAAGTAAAATGCATTTTGTCAAAGGATTAGCGAATTTCATAAAGTCGTGACATATGTTCCTAACATGTGAATCACATATGTCCTAATAGTCACTATAAAACAAGTCCTATTGGGTATTGGGGTAAGGGTTCAACTGTAAGTTGGTATAAAATACTGGGATTCCTTTACTTGTAACCGCTTGTTTTGATAATAGTAGATTCTTAGGAGTGGAAACCTTAAAATCACTCGATGGGGTTTTTTTTCGTGTAGGTTTTCCTCATTCGTAAACAAATCACCGCGTCAATTTATTTTCCGCTGCATACTGAGTTTAATTAGTGATTTGTTTGTGCTTCCACACATAATGCATGTTAATTTGATTAATTAATAAACTTGGCTAATTAATCCCAAGGGGTCATTACATTCATGGCCTACAAGTGGTATCAGAGCAGACACACTTTGATTGGGGTTAATCTTTGTTGTGTGATCCATTGACTCCTGTTTGTCATGGATAGACGATAGTATCTTATTATACCTCCTTTATTTGATGGCACAAACTATGCATACTGGAAAGTATGCATGAGAGCTTTCTTACAGTCTTTAGATAAGAAAGTGTGGCAAGCTATGGAAATAGGCTAGACTAAGCCTACGGAAGCGCCGGCCGACTAGATGATGCTAAGATTAAGGCGGCAAACTTTAATAGTAGGGCACTGAATGCTTTATTCAGTACAGTCATTAATGAGGAATTTAAGAAGATATCCTCTAATAGACCTGAATGTTCAATATGGGTATGAAACACCCTTGAACGTTTTGACCCAAATTACAAAAATATCAATTCAGGCTTAATATCAAACGATTAACGTGCAGAACATGAAAATAAGCCAAACACAAAATTGATAAACAATCTAAGCCAAATATAAACACATCCACAGCAGTAAATATAAGGCAAAGATAAAGGAAGGGAAGATGCAAACACACGGACAACACAACATGTGTTATCGAAGAGGAAACCGAAGCTCTTGGCGTAAAACCTCTCCGCCACCCTCCAAGCAGTGAATAATCCACTAAAGAATGTAGT
Organism: Quercus glauca; assembly: GCA_023736055.1. Classification (NCBI taxonomy): domain Eukaryota; kingdom Viridiplantae; phylum Streptophyta; class Magnoliopsida; order Fagales; family Fagaceae; genus Quercus; species Quercus glauca. The sequence continues at coordinate 5,809,344 of CM043319.1, read as the reverse complement.
TGGGATACATGAACAGCAGAAGACCCTCCAAGCCTAATCTACCCAAGTACCTAAGCCCTCCAAGCTTCTTGCTTCAACGAGGTTACACCGAACCTGTTTCTTCTTTAGCTTCCCAAATTCCGCTACTAGACCATAGCATCAACCAATGTAGATTGGTTCCTTCCTAACTGCTTCTTAACAGCACCAAATAAACCTTCTCACAGACGTGGGTGTGGTGAGATAAGGATTTAGTAAAAAGTCCCCTCAAGGGTATGACAATGGAGAGGGAGAGGGAAGAGGAATTTGTAGAGTCTCTAAGGTAAAGATTGGGGATGAGGCAATCTTATTTTTTCTCTAGGGTTTCTCTCACAAAATTCTCTCTGGAAGGTCTCTACATTTGGTGGGCTTAAGGGTCTATATGTAGTGGAGTGAGTAAGGAATGCGAAGAGTCAGTTTTTTCCAAACAGGGCTGATTGGCGGCTTGGCCTCGTGACTGGTCTGAGTCGCAAGTTCAAGCCGCGGCATAACGACCTGTCCAGCCTGGGACTTTTGTCCTGTAATGCGACAGCTGGCGCGACCCTTCAGCTCCCCATGTGTGTATCTCATGTGCCTGCAATTGGCGGCTTACCAATCGCGAGTCAGCCATGAGTCCTAGCCGCGAAACTCTGCCATCTTGCACATACTTGAGCTTTTCTTCACATCTTCTCACACACTACCCTAACAATAATCCCACCTAAATACAGGGTTACTAAGTGCTTAAATTACAAGCAAATTGGCACGAAATAAAGCCAACAAGATGGTTGATTAAATTCAACCTTACAATCTCCCCATTTGGCTATTCTGTGACAAAACCCTACAACAAACTCTAGACTTAATGCGTGAATTGGGAACAGTTGAACAAAACTCACTCACACCTAACTCTAGATTCTAAATAGCTCTTGAACATGTGAACAAGTAACTCCTGAAACACAACAACACAGTAATATCGTTATATGCAGAAAACTTGAAATGCATATAGAGCAATATAAGCATGATCAAGCAAAAATGAACTTAAGCAATAAAGCAATAAATCATGGCTTGATCAACCAAGCAATCACTATACAAAAGTGATTACTATGCTTATTCACACAAAGAATGAACATCCGGACATGCAAAGTGATAAGCTCAATTGAAGAGTATCATTTGCAAGTCCAACACTCAACCAATGCATACAAACATATATGCATCTAGGAACAATCCTACAAGGGCACAAGAGTGACAGTACTTAAAAAGGAATGCATAGCATTAAGTTAGAAGTACTGATTTAACAAAGCACAAAGGCTGCATAAAGCATGGTACAAACCACAAAGGCCTACAAATGTGCATAAAACCTAACCCTAAAAGCTTACAAAAGTAATATGAGTACAAAATTAAACATATGTTGAATTATTTGAATAACATCATATATATAAATTAACCAAAGTGTTAAAAACATTCAAAAGTCATGAGAATAGGCCAACCATTAACCCAAAACCACATTGTATCAAATCAGTAAAAACAACAGTTATCCCAGCCATAGTAACAAAACTATAGACAAAAATAGTAAGGATTATGAAACTCCCCCTCAAATAAACACTCCCCCTCAAAAACTAGCCCAAAAAATTCTCCCCCTTTTTGACCGAAATAGCCAAAGGGTTACTGTTGTAACTTGGTGAAAATGCCATCAACTTGTGCTGCTAAAACATCGATCTGGTCCTACATGACTGCCATTCTCTCTGACTGCTCTCTCTGGCCTTCTCTGAGAGTCTTTACCAATTCCTCAAGGTGCTTGTGGAGGTTCTCAAATAGCATCTCCAACCTATCAGGTTGAGGGGCATACTGTGTTTGTGTAGTGCTAGGTTGCTGTGATCCATGGATGGCATGTACATGTGAATCTGGCTCAGGAGTAGAAGGAGTAGCAGGAGAGAAATGTGCATTCTTTAGAGTTTTGGATGAATGACTTCTGCTAGCTTGTAGAGTGGACATAGAGATTGGTCGAGGACGAGCAATTATTTTCCCAATTGAGGGAGGAGTAACACCTTCACTTAGAATGAATTTCATAATGAGACTGCAAAATGGAAGGCACCCTCGTGCTACTGTGCGAGTTGCTATCTTTCTTATGATATAAAAAATATGTGCACAGATGTCAATGGTGGTGCCTGTGATGAGATCACATAGAAATTAAGTCCTTCCAAGGTTGATATACACCGTGTTGGTCCACGGATAGAGGTTGGTATACATGATCAGCTTCAATGTTGTCAAGTTAGGTGAAAACTTGGTAGTACTTATGGATGTGCCGGCCCTGGAGATGTCATGGCTAGGACCAAGAACTTGGAGAATGTCCTGAATCACTGGAGTGCGATCATCATAAGGAGTTAGGTCGGCATTCTCAAGTCTAGTGATGTTGAGAAGTTCAGCTATGGTGTCTGGACTAATGATGAACTTCGTTCATCTTACCATACAGTGTAGTTCACTTTCAAGATCAACTGTGTTGGCGAAACACTCCTTCACTAGTTCCATCATTGGATCAACAAAATTTCCAAATAATTCTACCCAATCTTTTGCCTTGAAGATCCGAGGGACAAAAGTGGTTTCCAAAGTGTCAAATCTGACCTCCCGTTCCACTATAGGAGTTACCTGGTCAAAGATGCTTGAGTAAGCATGTAGGTGCTGAGGAGTTCTGAATAACTCACTATTGAGTTCAGTAGATGGCTGTGATGAAGAACGTGTTCGTTTTGCAACAGGTAATGTTTCCTCTTCTGTCATAACCTCTTTTCCTTTGGAGGATCGTCGAGACGTCTGTAAAAGAGCAAACACACAGCAAAGTACCAAATCCACAGCCCACTCATTTTGTTAAATCTAGTTAAGAGATTTAGAAGACATAGAATCACAGAACGAGAGCTAAGTCTATAAAGAGACAGAATAAGCATTGCCGAATACCTGAAACGTACGAAACATGGACCAGATGCCAAACATACAGAGAGTAATAGGCATTACAGCACACTTTGTCAAAAATGAGTAGCAAAGTGTCACAGACAACAAGCATGTCAACACAATATCATGAAAGTGACATGCACAGACATAGTCAATCAAGGTAAGAACACTCAGATAAGTCAAAACATCATGTGAAGCCGTACTGAACAAGTCATTGGCAACAAAAACCATTCAACAAAACTAAATAAAAAAAACAAAATATTCACAGCAACAATAACATTCAAACAGATGACATTCACTATAAAGAACAACCTAAGACTAAACACCCAAAAACACAATCCATTTTCAAAACACACAGATTCAAGAAAATAACACTTAGAACAGGAAATCTGAAGTAAAGGATAGAAAACCCATACCTTTTCTTGAAGATTTGAGAAGAAAAAAAATGCAGAAATTGAGGTATCATAAGAGTGAACACGGAGTGTTTGAAATAGTGATTTGGGGAAGACAATGAACAGTCACTAAAGTTCGAGGGAAAACTGTAAAACAATTTTAAAACTGTCTTTAAAAAGCAAAACACGCATTTTTCGCGACTTGATCAAGTTACTAGTAAGTCGCCAGGGTAAGCCACGAAACACTATGAAACTCAGATTTTTTTTTAAAAATCTTCTAAGTGTTTTTCGTGACTGGAAGATCTACCCATAAGGAAGTCGCGAGCTGAGTCGCGAAAATCTCTGTGTACCCCTCGCGACTAAATCTTCCACCCGCGAACAAGTCGCCACACTGAGCCGCGAAATATGCACAAAGTCAAAATTTGAAAAATTTTCTAAGTCTTTTTCGCGACTGAGATACTGACCCGCCAGTGACCCGCGAAAAATCTTGGAGTGGGCTCGCGACTTAGTCGCCAAAACAGGGAAAACAGTTTTTGAAATTTTTGATATTTTTATAAAAACAAAAATACTTTTCAAAAACAACTAAAACACTCAAAAATCTTTTTGTGTTTGATCAAACAAAGATTGAGCATGTGAAAACACATTTAATCAAGTACAATCATACAAATGAATATGACATTCATTGAACATAGACTTGTATGTTGTGTGTGGATATCAAAAATGTGATAGTCCTTAGTCCCATGTGAAGCTTCAGTGATCAATTCAATCAAGGCATACACAACTAGCACTAGATAATGTGACCTATCTCAATTATAGAAACATGCATATATGACCTCCCACAAAAACTTGATTACATTCTTTGAAACTTTTCATTTGGCTCCATATTTAACATATCATTTGCACTTTTTGAGCAAAGAAAATCTCATTGTGAGATAGATGCCTGAAATTTTTGATATTTCAATTGATGAGTTAGCCTTTGGCTTTTTGGGCATTATACATTTTATTTTGGTCGCTTTCCCTTTTTCCTAGTCGAATACTAGTATGTGCGACAGGCTTTTGTAGCTCTATATCTCTTTTCATTTGGAGATTTACAATTAGAGAGCTCTTTTAAGTATAAAAATAAAAAGTGGGAAGATATATAGGCATGAGTTTATGTATGTCTCAAGATCAACAAGACCATTCACTAATTATTCATGACAAGATTGAAGATCAATTTACAACAGTCACATAGATTTTAGAATTTCTTCCACAATGATATGAGTGCATGAGAGACAAGCTAAGCTGGTTAAATGCACAAAGCCATTAGTACAAAGGTACAAGGCAAAACATGCTTTGAGACAAAACTCAACAAAGCCAATCAATCTTTTTGGATTTTCTACTTTTTATGTGTTTTTGGATTTTTGACACAAAAGCAGTAGAATATTGATAAAAAAACATAACAAAAAAAATGTAAAAACATTTGAACCAAAGACAAACACACACACAAAACAACAACCTAAATACAAGCAAGAAGCACACAATCAAGCATATTCACAAACATGGGAAGTATTAATGCATGGACATGTTGTAATGCTTATGCATGAGTACCCTTCATCACCCATGATGGAAATATGAGTGTGCGCAGCGGAAAATATTAATTAAACGGATCTACTTCATTTACAATTGAAAACATGTGCCATATAAGTTTCAGAATTAGAAAACAAGAGAGTGTACCTTGAAGCGGTGAAATTCAAAACCGAAGATCAGAAGTTCTTGAGAAGACTTTCAATCTTCACTCCAATTCCACTAGATGCCCAAGATGTGTGGTCTCTCAATCAGTTATATATATATGTTTCTAGAGAGAATCTAAGAGTGTCCAACACTCACATACCAATTCATATCCTAATCAAATCTGTATGTTTCTCTCCTTATAACTGATTATCTAATTGGGCTAACCTTTTGAGCTTTTCCAATTGGGCTTTAGTGTGTGGCTTGGAGTGGGACCAAAAGGGAACAAATAAGACACTAACTCCAATGGGCCTTGGGCCTTTCTGTCAACTCTTGACAAGTCCAAAGTTACCATTAACTATATTTAATACCACTATATAAATATAATTGCACTCTAGGCCTTATTAATATATTATATCCCAAGACTTAATTGTACGTGCAACCCCTTTATAAAATATTCGTAGTAATAAAAAGTTGTGAAAGTAGACTGCCACTTTGTAAATTACTACATCTTAATCCTTGAGTACCCGGTTTAATCCTTTAAGTTATTCATCATATATTTATGAAATCCAATTTTATAAATATATACTTTAGTACCTAATTACTAAAGTAGTTAGGCCTAACATTTTGAATAACAAACCTATTAAATTTATCTCAAGGGAATACTTTGTATCTCTGTTAAGAGACTACGAATTCTATCTTGAGAATATATGTTCCATCAACACTAAATGTAGTTGCCCAACATACTGAGGTTTTGACCGTTATTTTAGATCTCACTCCTGATATATCAAAGCAACCTACACTTCATGATCAAGTCCATTATTCTCTCAGGATTAAGAGTTCATGTAAATATAAGTCGTGAGATTTATTATTCAATTGACAGTCTTTATGAGAATAATAAATCTCACAGCGGTCCGGTTCAATATGCCTTAACTCTTAAAACATATCAACATATCAACTAGAAGTCACCACTTCCATGATCAAGACAAATCATCTTAGTTGACATGTTATAGTCTTCGCAGATAAAATGCCCAATTTCATCACTGACTACGAACCAAATTCTGAGTTTACAAAGAACTTGTGACTTATATCTTCTGTGACTAAATCACATAAATCACATACTATGCATCTCATGGACTATATGATAATGTCCAAATATTCATGTTACCATTATTTCAGACAATAATAAAACAACTTTATTAATAACAATATTAAGTCATACATCATGTCATACCTAATGTCATACATAATATAGTATATAGCATCATACAATAGGATTCTAGGGCACAAATCCCAACAACCCACACGTCACGTGCATTTGGGGTGATATCCTTAACGGATTGGGTACGAGAATTAGGACTATCAAACCTTCGTGTGAAGCTTTCCAGGCAATTTGTGAAGGCACTGATCATCTTCATCACGTCCATCATTCCTAGATCATGGTTTTAACTTCTTAGTTGCTCACTACCCCAAGACCTCACGTCATTTCTTCTTCCTCGTGACCGAGGTGCACTTGCATTATTGTCTGCTCTCAGCTTTTGACAGTTGAGTCTGGTATGTCCTTGCAATCCGTAATAATGACAAACATATTCCGTTATAGGGCCCTGTTGTGATCTTGGAACTGATCTCCCTCTAGTTCCATATCTGGATTCTAATTAATTACGGGACTTATTTAACACCCGTTGATCAGCCAGCTTCGTCTTCTTCTCAACCTTAACATTCTCAGGGATGGGCTCTTCTACAATCGGCTCTATGGCCTTCACAAATTTCACTTCTTTTGTAGCTTTGGCCGATGAGCTACTCCCTCCAGTATATCCTAACCCAGACTTATCTGAGAAGTGTTTTTAAGATGAAATAACATCTTCCAGCTTTTTGGAGGAGAACTTTTCTATCTTGGCTTGTGATTGCACCACCTCTTGCTCAAGAAATCTTACTTTGGTATAAGCTTCCGATAACTCGCCATTTAGTGTCTCAATCTCACACTTAGCCTCTTTATATCTAACCAGAAGACTTTTGTAGTCCTCTTCAGCTCTTTTCATCTTCTTCACAGCTGCCTTTGCAACCCTTGCATACTCATCCGATTTCTCAAGGAGTAAGGCGTAATTCTTTTGAAGACTAGCTGTATTTCTATCCTCTTCAACATCTAATTCCTCAAAAATCCCTAAGGATTCATCATCACTGTGTTCTCCAAGTTCTTGTACAAGTTGATTCAGGTCCTCCGAGGACTCAACATGCTCAATAGCCATAAATGCGGAGTAGTTTCCTTCTCCATCACAGCTGTCCTCAGAGTCAGAATTTGATGAGTCAGAATCACTTAAAGTAGTGGCATAGGCCTTTCCTTTAGACTTCAAATAATTGGGACATTCCTTCTTAAAGTTTCCATGACCATTACATTGAAAACATGTAATTCCTTGTGAGGATTGGGAATCTTTACCCTCTTTTCTTCTGAACTCTTTCTTCTCTTTTCCGGTACTCTGAAATTTTCCTTTGTCACCGGATTTCCCACTATTTTTGAACTTCAAGAATTTTCAGAAGTTCTTTACAAGATATGCCACATCTTTGTCTACTGCATCCTCTTCCAAAGAGTCATGAGACACCATTCTCTCATCAACTATCTTAAGAGCAAGGGATTTGCTCTTCTTCTGTGTAGGCAGGGACAATTCATAAGTCTGCAGAGAACCAACCAGCTCTTGAACCTTAATGTCGTCAAGATCCTTGCTCTCTTCAATGGCTGTAACTTTGGCAAGGAAACTCTCTGGTAGTGACCGAAGGATCTTTCTTTCAATTTTTGAGTCCTCCGTCTTTTCTCCCAAGTTAAATTTGCCAACAACAACTTCGTTCAATTTACTGTAAAACGAGTCAAAAGACTCATCCTCACTCATCTTTAACTCCTCAAAGCGAGTGGTCAACATTTGAAGTTTGGTGTCTTCACTTTCTTAGTCCCTTCATAAGTTGTCTCCAGAATTTTTCATGCTTCCTTAACAATGGTGATATGTGAAATCCGATAAAATTCTTCCGGAGAGACACCGCAGAAAATAGCATTCAATGCCTTGCTATGTGCATTGGCCGCAGCAAGAGCAGCCTTATCCCAAGTAGACTTGGCAGCCTCTGGTCTTGTCCATCCTACTTCAACTGCACCCCACACAGCATCATCAATAGAACACAAAAACGCCCTCATACGGACTTTCCAAAATGCATAATTATTACCGTCAAAGAACGGTGGTACATTAAGAGATTGAGACCTATCCATCTCAAAGGGGGTCAGGGATCACACTTAGGTAATTAAACCACAACAAGTGTACCTGCTCTGATACCAATTAAATGTTCAATATGGGTATGAAACACCCTTGAATGTTTTGACTCCAATTACAAAAATATCAATTCAGGCTTAATATTAAACGATTAACGTGCGGAACATGAAAATAAGCCAAACACAGAATTGATAAACAATCTAAGCCAAATATAAACACCTCCACAACAGTAAATATAAGGAAAAGATAAAGGAAGGGAAGATGCAAACACACGGACAAAACACGATATGTTATCGAAGAGGAAACTGAAGCCCTCGGCGTAAAACCTCTCCGCCGCCCTTCAAGCGGTGAATAATCCACTAAAGAATGTAGTTGGGATACATGAACAGTAGAAGACCCTCCAAGCCTAATCTACCCAAGTACCTAAGCCTTCCAAGTTTCTTGCTCCAACGAGGTTACGCCGAACATATTTCTTCTTTAGCTTCCCGGATTCCGCTACTAGACCATAGCATCAACCAATGTAAATTGGTTCCTTCCTAACTGCTTCCCAACAGCACCAAATAAACCTTCCCACGGACGTGGGTGTGGTGAGATAAGGATTTGGTAAAAAGTCCTCTCAAGGGTATGACAATGGAGAGGAAGAGAGAAAAGTAATTTGTAGAGTCTTTAAGGTAAAGATTGGGGATGAGAAAGGAATGTGAAGAGTCAGTTTTTGCCAAACAGGGCTGATTGGTGCGACCCTTCAACTCCCCATGTGTGCATCTCACGTGCTTGCAGTTGGTGGCTTGCCAGTCGCGAGTCAGCCGTGAGTCCTAGCCGCGAAACTCTGCCATCTTGCACATATTTGAGCTTTTCTTCACATCTTCTCACATACTACCCTTATAATAATCCCACCTAAATACAGGGTTACTAAGTGCTTAAATTACAAGCAAATTGACACGAAATAAAGCCAACAAGATGGTTAATTAAATTCAACCTTACAAGACCAAAAACGTATTGACCACTTTTGATGAATTAATTGATTAATTAGCCAAGTTTATTAATTAACCAAATTAACATACAAACGCGGGGTAGCACAAACAAATCACCAATGAAACAAAATGCAATGAAAAATAAATTAATGCGGTGATTTGTTTACGAATGGGGAAAACCTATACCGCAAAAACCCCACTGAGTGATTTTAAGGTTACCACTCCTGAGAATTCACTATTATCACAACAAGTGATGGCAAGTAAAGGAATCTCAATACCTTATACCAGCCATACCCAATTGGACTTGTTCTGTAGTGACAATCTCTCCTTTTAATGCACAGCTCCCTGTACGAGACAAACCAATTGCGTGGATCCCAGTACGCCTCTTCAATCACCAACTAGAGAAGGTTGTTGGCTGCAAAGTTTTTCAATTCATCACACGATGAAGATCTGGAAGCTCCTCAGTTACAAAACGCTACAATGCATAAACACAGCTGCTTCTTCACAAGAAAGATGAACTAGTGCAAATTTTGTCTCCGATGACAATTTTCTTGAACAAACTTTGCTCAACACTTATGCAACTTATGTCTCCTTTGATGGCCCTTAAAATAATCCTTTTATATGTCTAGGATTATGAGAAAAGAAAGCCCAAACATACAATCACTTATTGGAGTCAAAACATAACTGAAACTCAGTTTTTCATAAACCTCGACAGATACCCTATTTGTCGAGCTTCTGTCGAGCCACGATCTAGAACAGCTCTTCAAGGCTTAATAGATGCTAGCTGTTGAGCTTGCTGTCGAGCTTTAATGAACTGCAATTTTCACACTTGAATCTTGGATAGACTTACATGGCTTCAACATTTGAACTTGAAATAAGGTTTCTTGAAGTATTAAACACATTATAGATCTACCCAAATACAAGTAAAATACGTTTTGTAAAAGGATTAGCGAATTACATAAAGTAGTGACATGTGTTCCTAACATGTGAATCACATATGTCCTAATAGTCACTATAGAACAAGTCCAATTGGGTATTAGGGTAAGGGTTCAACTGTAGGTTGGTATAAGATACTGGATTCCTTTACTTGTAACCGCTTATTTTGATAATAGTGGATTCTTAGGAGTTGAGACCTTAAAATCACCTGATGGAGTTTTTGCCATGTAGGTTTTCCCTATTTGTAAACAAATCACGGTGTCAATTTATTTTCCGCTGCATACTTGGTTTAATTGGTGATTTGTTTGTGCTACCACACATCTTACATGTTAATTTGATTAATTAATAAACTTGGCTAATTAATCAATTAATTTATCACAAGGGGTCAATACATTCTTGCCAATCAAATGGTATCAGAGCAAGCACACTTTGATTAGGGTTAATCTTTGCTGTGTGACTCCTGTGTGCCATGGATAGAGGACAGTGTCTTATTATACCTCCTTTATTTGATGGCACTAACTATGCATACTGAAAAGTACGCAAGAAAACTTTCCTGCAGTCTTTAGATGAGAAAGTGTGGCAAGCTATAGAGATAGGCTAGACTAAGCCTATGAAAGCGCCGGCCGACTAGGATGATGCTAAGATCAAGGCGGCAAACTTTAACAGTAGGGCACTAAATGCTCTATTAAGTACAGTCACTAATGAGGAATTGAAGAAGATATCCTCTGATAGGCCAAAAACGTATTGACCCTAAGTGATGAATTAATTGTTTAATTAGCCAAGTTAGTAATTAATCAAATTAACACGCAAACGCGTAGTAGCACGAACAAATCATCAATTAAACTAAATACGGTAAAAAATAAATTTATGCGGTGATTTGTTTACGAATGGGAAAAACCTACACCACAAAAACCCCACTAGGTGATTTTAAGATCACCATTCCCAAGAATCCACTATTATCACAAAAGACGGTTACAAGTAAAGGAATCCCAAAACCTTGTACTTGCTTACAGTTGAACCATACCCCCATACCCAATTGGACTTGTTCTGTAGTGACAATCTCTCATTTTAATGCACGGCTCCCAGTACGTGACTAACCAATTGCGTGGATCCAAGTATGCAATTTCAATCACCAACTAGAGAAGGTTGTTGGCCGTAAAGTTCTTCATGTTGTGATTTATGCCCTAAAATCCAATTGGTTGGCATGTCATAAATAATTAAATTGTTTAATTATATGAGACTATCTATAAATAAACTAATGGGACATTATCTTAGTCCATGAGATGCATAGTATGTGATTTATGTGAAAAGCCACAGAAAGACATAAATCACAAGTTCTTTGTAAACTCAGAATTTTAGTTCGTAGTCGGTGATGAAATTGGGCGTTTCATCTGCGAAGACTATAACATATCAACTAAGATGATTTGTCTTGATCATGGAAGTGGAGACTTCTAGTTGGTATGTTGATATGTTTTAAGAGTTAAAACATATTGAACTGGAACCGCTGTGAGATTTATTATTCTCCTAATGACTGTCAAATAAATAATAAATCTCACGACTTCTATTTACATCAACTCTAAATCCTGAGAGAATAATGGACCTGATCATGAGATGTAGGTTACTTTGATATATCAAGAGTGAGATCTATTAGTAACGGTTAAAACCTCAGTATGTTGGGCAGCCGCATTTAATGTTGATAGAACATATATTTTCAAGATAGAATTCATAATCTCTTAACGGAGATATAAAATATTCCCTTGAGATAAGTTTAATGAGTTTGGTTATTTAGAGTGTTGGGCCCAACCACTTTAGTAAGGAGTTACTAAAGTATATATTTATGAAATTGGATTTCATAAATATATGATGAATAACATAAAGGATTAAACCGGGTACTCAAGGATTAAGATGTAGTAATCTTCAAAGTGGCAGTCAATATTTATGACTTTGTATTACTACGAATATTTTAATGAAGGGGTTGTATGTATAATAAAGTCTTGGAATATAATTTATTAATAAGGCCTAGAGTGCAATTATATTCTTATAGTGGTATTGAATATAATTAATGGTAACTTTGGACTTATTAAGAGTTGATAGAAAAGCCCAAGGCCCATTGGAGCTATATTCTTATTTGTTCCCTTTGATCCCATCTCAAGCCACAAACTTAAGCCCAATTGGGTAGGCCCAAAAGGCTAATCCAATTAGATAATCAGTCATTATTTAATAAGAGTTATTAAATAAAGAAACAATGAGAATAGTTTAGAACGTACGTATGATGAAAAGAAAAGAAACCAGTTTTTCTCCACAAGGAGAAGAAGAAGAATTTTCTTTGAGAATCTATGTACAAAAGACTGATTGAGAGACCACACATCTTGGGTACCATGTGGAATTGAGATGAAGATTAAAGGTATTCTCAAATCTTGAAAGTTTTGAAATTTACTGCATCATGGTACGCTCCCTATTCTTTGTTCTAGAATTCATGGTTACATGTTTATCTTTCGTGATTGAAGTAGATCCATGTTTTTGTTGCTTCCGCTGTGCGTTTTGTATGAGATACAAAACCAGATTTCCCAACAAATGGTATCAAAGCGGTCTTCAATATCATGCTTGTATAACATGTGATTGAATTTTAGAATCAAAGAAAAAAAAAACGTTTTCTTGGTGTTTTAAGTTTTTGCAGAATTGTGTGTATGACATCATTGGATTAAATGAATATATGTATAGATTCATGTCCGGATATTTAAACCATTGGTGTTGTGATATCAGTTCATGATTACATATATTAATATAGGAGTGATGTTATGCTAGGGTTTGTGCCCTAAAATCCAATTTATTGGCATGTCATAAATAATTAAATTGTTTAATCATATGAGACTATTTATGAACTAATGGGACATTATCTTAGTCCATGAGATGCATAGTATGTGATTTATGTGAAAAGTCACAGAAAGATATAAATCACAAGTTCTTTGTAAACTCATAGTTTTAGTTCGTAGTCGGTGATGAAATTGGACATTTCATCTGCGAAGACTATAACATATCAACTACGATGATTTGTCTTGATTATGGAAATGGAGATTTCTAGTTGGTATGTTAATATGTTTTAAGAGTTAAGACATATTGAAATGGACCGCTGTCAGATTTTTTATTCTCCAAATGACTGTCAATTGAATAATAAATCTCACGACTTCTATTTACATCAACTCTAAATCCTGAGAGAATAATAGACCTGATCATGAGATGTAGGTTGCTTTGATATATCAGGAGTGAGATCTATTAGTTACGGTCAAAACCTCAATATGTTGGGCAACCAAATTTAGTGTTGATGGAACATATATTCTCATGATGGAATTCATAATCTCTTAACGAAGATATAAAATATTCACTTGAGATAAGTTTAATGGGTTTGGTTATTCAGAGTGTTGGGCCCAACCACTTTAGTAAGGAGTTACTAAAGTATATATTTATGGAATTGGATTTTATAAATATATTATGAATAACATAAATAATTAAACTAGATACTCAAGGATTAAGATGTAGTAATCTTCAAAGTGGCAGTCAATATTCATGACTTTGTATTACTACGAATATTTTAATGAAGGGGTTGAATATACAATAAAGTCTTGGGAAATAATTTATTGATAAGGCCTAGAGTGCAACTATATTTATATAGTGGTATTAAATATAGTTAATGGTAACTTTGGACTTGTCAAGAGTTGACAGAGAAGCCCAAGGCCCATTGTAGCTAGTGTCTTATTGGTCCCTTTTGGTCCCACTCCAAGCCACACAATTAAGCCCAATTGGAAAGGCCCAAAAGGCCAGCCTAATTAGATAATTGGTTAGATACAAAAGGGAAAAACGTTCAGAATATTTGATGAGTGAAAACATCATTGTGAAATGGTGTATATGTGAGTTTTTGTCACTCTCTAATCATCCTTTTGTTACCAATTGAGAGACCACACATCTTGGGCATCAAGTGGAATTGGAGTGAAGATTAAAAATTTTCCCAGGAACGTTTGATTTTTGTTTTGAAATTCACTACATCAAGGTACGCTTTCTTTTCTTTGTTCTAGAATTCATGGTTACATGTTTATCTTTCATGATTGAAGTAGATCCGTGTTTGTTGCTTCCACTGTGTGTTTTGTATGAGATACAAAACCATATTTTTTCCAACAAATGGTATCAAAGCGGTCTTCAATATCATGTTTGTGTAACATGTGATTGAGTTTTAGAATTAAAGAAAAATTGTTTTCTTGATGATTTAATTTTCTGCATAATTGTGTCCTTGATTGTACTCTTTTGTGAAAGATATGGATTAAGGTTTAAAGAATGTAAATTAAACTTGTATATCGGTCAAGCATGAGCATTTTGGTTTGCACTGCTTGGATATAGTTGACAGTTTAATTTTATTCAATAACCGTTTCCTGTGTCATTCACGTATGTGAGACATGATGTTATCGAATTCACTATTGGGATGAATATACTCTTGTTTTGTTCAAAGTGGATCATGTTCATGTTTCTTACTTACAGTGCCGTGTTTTCATAGTATTTGCTTTATTGATGAACACGTTAAGTTCAATTGCTTGGATATTGACAATTGAATTTTATTAGATAACCGTTGTCGATGCCATGATTTAGTATATGAGATATACATATTGGTTCGTATTATCAATGACCCATGTGCATGCATCATGTTATTAGTGCCGAATCATGATTAAGCATCTGATGTATTCATGGATTTCGCATGAATCAAGGATTCTATTGAATCCGTATTTTATATATATATGGGTTGATATGCAAAACGTTTGTATAAAAGGTGGCCCATATTATATCCTTTTATGAAGGTGTTGACTTTCATTGTTTAATAAAGGATTCATTATATTGTTGCTTGCCTTGCATTATATATTTATTTTATGGTTCTTGATTTTGATCTTGAAAGCCCTAATGTTTGATCTGAAAATCTTTGTTGATAAAATCAATAGTGTTTTTGATGGAAGGACAATGAAGATGTCAAAAACGTTAGTTGTTTGTTCAAGAAAAACCGTAGAAAACTGCCTTAGAAAATTTCTGGAAATTCGAGTTTCACGAGTTTCGATCGATCGAAAATCACTTTCGATCGATCGAGTGAAACAGTGATTAGACTTTTTAAGTAGATTGATTTTCGATTGATAGTCGATCGATTGAATTTGATTTTCGCTCGATCGAGAGGCAATCCAGTATCGATCGAACAAGTCAGGTGGTCAAGTTCGAATTTTTTTAATTTTTTCGATCGATTGAGAGGCACATTCAATCGATCGAAAGAAAGAAAATCAGAATTTTTTTCTAAGTGTTTTCAAGTTTTTTAAGAGCAAGGTTATGTGTGATTATATTACACATGGTTCTAACTAAAAGACCTAATGAGATCAAAGATGTTAGTTAAATAGAACTCTTGGTACTAAATCATTTTATGATTAAAAGTCCTTAATTTATTTTAATTAGAGGTTTTTAATGAGATTAAAATTCTAATTAAAAGTTATATAGTTTCTAATGAGATTAGAATACTTTATCTAGTAAATTAAGGATAGAGTTCTATATAACTAATTTTTGATTCATTAGTGTTTAAGGAATTCTAAATAGTTTAGGACTTCCATTTTAGTTAGTGATTCTAATAAGATTAGAGTCTACAACAAGTGCAAGGTTATTAGTTGTTATGGGATCACAATTATTTAAGAAAACCCAAATAATAAGTGGGAGTTCTTGAAATAACCCTTTTGTTAAGTTTATTGTAATGTGAGTAGATACCTCGTCTTGACTTCGAGTCTTGCATTCCATGCGGAGGGTATTTACTTCACGGATTACAAGGTTAAACTTCTTTGTGATTGCGCAAATGTTCGTTACACTATTGTGACGTGACTTAGTTACATCACATTGAATTTAAACAATTAAACACATTTAATGTGCAGGGTTAAAATTGTGATTAGATCACAATGATTTCAAAACAATCCACTTGTTTTAAAATTTCTAGTGGGAGAGAGATACAAGGGTTGGATCTCACGGCCTCCATTGTCAGTTCATAGTGGTGTGGGGTAAACATCTCGTCTTGGCCTCGAGCCTTGCGTTCCATGCGAAGGATGTTTATTTCATGGTACTACAAGATTGAATTTCCTGGTTATAGTGGTTTGATCAAACACCTTGTCTTAGCTTCGAGCTTTGCATTCCATGCGGAAGGTGTTTTTATCATGATACTAGAAAATAAGCCTGTTAAAGGGATGAAATGTGGCTACACATGATTCTCGACAATGGTGTACACTAGACTAAGTTTAATAGTATCCTCTATGCTGAGTTCTTGCTATTATTACTTAGAGGCCAAAGGAAAAGCGGCAAAT
The DNA here is from genome assembly GCA_023736055.1 of Quercus glauca. Taxonomy (NCBI): domain Eukaryota; kingdom Viridiplantae; phylum Streptophyta; class Magnoliopsida; order Fagales; family Fagaceae; genus Quercus; species Quercus glauca. The sequence goes on along the minus strand of CM043319.1, from coordinate 5,792,794 downwards.
TATTTTTGTTTGGTAAGAGTTACCATGATAGCATTAATAATGAGAATATTTCTCGCCTGATCATAGTGATTGGTATGACCTCACTTCCGAGGAATATTAATTGCGGGATTAGGTTGTCGTTGCACCTAGTATAGTATGGTTTTCGGGTTCCATATTATATGGTTATGGATGCAAAATGATAATGACCTGGTATTTATGTTCTAAGTCTCAATATGAAGTTGTCAAAAATTTTGTCCTCTAGCTACTATTTTAGTTGAATCACATTAACTTAGAATTAATTTTGGACATAGCGCTTAAAGGAGCTGAAGTACATATTCATGTTACGATTCAGCATTGTCATAATTTCCTATACATGATGCATTTATGGAAGATAGCTTATGATATTATCATAGTCTCCATTGAAATGCTAGTATGTTACATTGGCTTCTATCTCAATTGTACTACAGCATGAGATGCATAAGTAAATCTTTTTTATGTTATCTGAATTGATGAGTGAGCTCTACGCAACGGAAGACATCCTAAAAGCTAAGGCTAAGATCAATATGATTTAATTCAAATTCTTAGCCTGAACCGAAAAGTAAGGGTGATAAGAAGAGGAATTGAAATACCAAACAGTTGGACAAGTTAGTTGCCCTAGTAATTGCCAAAAGGAAATTAGTCTCAAAAGCATGACCAAAAGGAAATTGTTTCTGTTTTTGGTAAAGCTAAGCATTGTCCATGATTGTTTTCTAGATGGAAATTTACATGTTTTACTTTTTAAAGAGAAAGTTTCCATCTTTTGGTTTTGTATGTTTTGGCACTTATGTCTAGATCTTATTAATCTAAATGGTATTCAAGATTGGTGAAAGATGGGTTTTTAGAACCATTATTTTATTATATTCACAATCTATGAATTCTATTTAGAGGATAATAAGATCTAGGGTTCCTTTTCGTAAAGGAATGAAGTTCCAATGACTTCTTTAAGTCAGTGCATACATAAAGGAGGAATAGGGCTCTTTCAAAGTAAAGGTAGATTGTTCTAGAAGAAAAATGTCAAAATTTGTTATAGGACAACAATAAAATACATTTAGAAATGAGATGGTTGTATTAGATACACCACAAGACATTATTCTAGACATATAGCTAGTACACGGGTACAATATCGTAGTGGGAGGATTACCAAATAAATTCGTACTTTTGGAATAAACTTTTGAAGTCATTCTACAAGGATATGAATTTGATCCTTGGTCCTACGTAAAGGCAATAGATGATATAAATATGGGTTACTGGTTCAAGGTTATGTGAATAGAATTAGAATTAGATTCTATTTAAAGTCTAGAACTTGTAGAGGCGCTTAATTGCATTAAGCCTATTGTTTTCAAATAGGTCTACAAGTAAATGAGATTGATAATTTTGAAGGTGCAAACCTTAAAGTCAAGACTAGTGGCGAAAAGATCTATTCAAAAAGAAATGGTTCGACTATGAAAAGATTTTTTCACCAATAGTTAAGTTTGACTCTATCTAGATCCTCTTATTCATTATATTTCATTTGGATGAAATATAGCAATGGATATCAAGAAAGCTTCTTTTAGTAGCAATCTTAAGGAAGACATCTATATGATATAACTAGACTTGTTCATAGCAAAGAACCAGTGGTGATTAGCATGCAAGTTGCTTAAAGTCCATTTATGGACTAAAGCAAGCATCTAGGTCATAAAATATCATCTTTGATCAAGCAATCAAATTGTTTGATTTTGATCAAGTATTAAAAGGCCTTAAGTGTGTAAAAGTTATATAGAATAATAAATTTCTTAATGTATATTGATGACATTCTAATCATTTAGGATGATGTAGAGTTATTGTCATCAATAGAGTTTTGGTTGTCTAGTCCAGTTTGATATAAAGTACTTGAGAAAGATTGGACACATCCTAAGAATTAATCTTTGTTAAAATTCAGAAATTAGGATGTTGGGTCTATCTCAAACTGCTTAAATAGATTAGATTCTAGCCAAGTATAGCATGTAATACTTTAAGAAAGGATTTTTTTTCCTTTTAAGTTTGAAGTTCCCTTATATAGGATTATAATCCTAAGACATGTAAAAGGAAGAGCATATTAAGACGGTTCCTTATACCATATCAAAAAGGAAGTCTTTATGCTATGCTATATACTAAGCTAAATATCTATTTTGCGGTGGGCATAGTAAGCATATATCAATTGAATCAAAGATCACTTATTTTAGTGGGAGTAAAGCATATACTCAAATATCTTAGGAGAATGAGGGATTATATGCTTGTCCACCAAAGTGAGGTTTTGATGATTATTGGATATACAAATATTGACTTGTAGTTTGATTGTGATTCATGAAGTTGGACTTCAAGATATGTGTTCATCCTAGGTGGTGAAGACACACATTAAGCGTAAGTATTATCTCATTAGAGAGATATGAGTACGTGAGTAGTAGTAGTCGAAAAGATAATTTATGCAATAAATCTGACTGAAACTTATTTCCAAACCTTGCCTTAGAGTGACTATGAATTACTCTAAAGGGAGATAAGTGTTGAATATATGATAAATTGTCTTTGAGGGCAAGTGGGAGATTGTTAGGGTTTGTGCCCTAAAATCCAATTTATTGGAATGTCATAAATAATTAAATTGTTTAATCATATGAGACTATTTATGAACTAATGGGACATTATCTTAGTCCATGAGATGCATAGTATGTGATTTATGTGAAAAGTCACAGAAAAATATAAATAACAAGTTCTTTGTAAACTCATAGTTTTAGTTCGTAGTCGGTGATGAAATTTGACATTTCATCTGCGAAGACTATAACATATCAACTACGATGATTTGTCTTGATCATGGAAATGGAGATTTCTAGTTGGTTTGTTGATATGTTTTAAGAGTTAAGACATATTGAACTGGACCGCTGTGAGATTTATTATTCTCCAAATGACTGTCAATTGAATAATAAATCTCACGACTTCTATTTACATCAATTCTAAATCCTGAGAGAATAATAGACCTGATCATGAGATGTAGGTTGCGTTGATATATCAGGAGTGAGATCTATTAGTTACGGTCAAAACCTCAGTATGTTGGGCAACCACATTTAGTGTTTATGGAACATATATTCTCAAGATGAAATTCATAATCTCTTAATGGAGATATAAAATATTCCCTTAAGATAAGTTTAATGGGTTTGGTTATTCAGAGTGTTGGGCCCAACCACTGTAGTAAGGAGTTACTAAAGTACATATTTATGGAATTAGATTTCATAAATATATTATGAATAACATAAAGAATTAAACTGGGTACTCAAGGATTAAGATGTAGTAATCTTCAAAGTGGCAGTCAATATTCATTACTTTGTATTACTACGAATATTTTAATGAAGGGGTTGAATGTACAATAAAGTCTTAGGAAATAATTTATTGATAAGGCCTAGAGTGAAACTATATTTATATAGTGGTATTAAATATAGTTAATGGTAACTTTGGACTTGTCAAGAGTTCACAGAAAAGCCCAAGGCCCATTGGAGCTAGTGTCTTATTGGTCCCTTTTGGTCCAACTCCAAGCCACACACTTAAGCCCAATTGGAAAGGCCCAAAAGGCCAGCCCAATTAGATAATTGGTTAGATACAAAAGGGAAAAATGTTCAGAATATTTGATGAGTGAAAACATCATTGTGATATGGTGTATATGTGAGTTTTTGTCACTCTCTAATCATCCTTTTGTTACCAATTGAAAGACCACACATCTTGGGCATCAAGTGGAATTGGAGTGAAGATTAAAAGTCTTCCTAAGAACGTTTGATTTTTGTTTTGAAATTCACTGCATTAAGGTACGCTTTCTTTTCTTTGTTCTAGAATTCATGGTTACATGTTTATCTTTCATGATTGAAGTAGATCCGTGTTTGTTGCTTCCGCTGTGTGTTTTGTATGAGATACAAAACCAGATTTTTTCCAACATGTTATATTAGAGATAATAGTTTCATGTTGTTAGGAGTATATGCATTTAATTTTCTGCATTGTTGTTGAAACTATGATTTGATAAAAACTGATATTGATATTATGATGTTGTTTAAATTTTAATTTAAGTTTGTTAAATTGATCTTTAAGGCTATAGCATCAATGGAATTCAGTTTTGATATCAAATTCTGCATTTCATGTTCATATGCTGTTTTTATGTTCATGAAAACCGTAGAAAACTGTCTAAATCTTCTCTTTGAAAACTGAAAAAACGGGTTTTTCGTGGGTAAGCTTCTCGCGAGGATACTCGCGAAAAATGGCACTGAAGCACAAAAGTTTTCACGGGAAGCACTTAGTCGCGAGATACCCGTGAGACAATAGCGAAAGTTTCTGTCTGAATTTTGTGTTTTCTATTATTTGCTTAACTCGTTTTCGCGGGAAGCGCTTAGTCGCCAAATACCCGCGACACAGTAGCGAAAGTTTTTGTCTGAATTTTATGTTTTCCTTACGCCTTTTTCGCGAGAAGAGCCTAGTCGCGAGATTCTCGCGAAAATGCATCTGAAGGGAATTTGGAATCTTTTCTAAATGTTTTCAAATGTATAAGGTGTAAGGCAATGTGTGATGTGATTACACATGGTTCTAACTAAAAGAGCTAATGAGATCAAAGATATTAGTTAAATAGAACTCTTAATCTTAAATTGTTTTATGATTAAAAGTCCTTAATTTATTTTAATTAGAGGTTTTTAATGAGATTAAAATTCTAATTAAAAGGTATATAGTTTCTAATGAGATTAGAATACTTTATCTAGTAAATTAAGGATAGAGTTCTATATGACTAATTTTTAATTCATTAGTGTTTAAGGATTCCTAAATAGTTTAGGACTTCCATTTTAGTTAGTGATTCTAATAAGATTAGAGTCTTTTACAAGTGCAAGGTTATTAGTTGTGATAGGATCACAATTATTTAAAGAAAAACCCAAATAATGAGTGGGAGTACAGAAATAACCCTTTTGTTAAGTTTATTGTAATGTGAATAAATGCCTTGTCTTGACTTCGAGTCTTGCATTCCATGTGGAGGGTATTTATTTCACGGATTACAAGGTTAAACTTCTTTATGATTGCCCGAATGTTCATTACGCTATTGTGACGTGACTTAGTTACATCACATTGAATTCAAACAATTAAACACATTTAATGTGTAGGGTTAAAATTGTGATTAGATCACAATTATTTCATAACAATCCACTTGTTTTAAAATTTCTAGTGGGAGAGAGATACAAGGGTTGGATCTCACGGCCTCCATTATCGGTTCATAGTAGTGTGGGTAAGCACCTCGTCTTGGCGTATATGCCTCGCGATCCCAAAGGAGGGTGTTTACTTCATAGTACTACAAGATTGAACTTACCCGTTTAAAGTAGTGTGAACAAGCACCTCATCTTGGCGTATATGCCTCGCGATCCCAAAGGAGGGTGTTCTGTTTCATGGTACTAGAAGTTTAAACACTATAAAGGAAGATGAAATGTGGTTACACATGATTCTAAATAATGGTGTACACTAGACTAAGTGTAATGTTAACCTCCCAAAGGAGCTATGTCATTATTACTTAGAGGCTAAAGTTATTACAACATATTATTAGTGTATGATAAGAGTTATCATGATAGCACTAATAATGAGAATAGTTCTCAACCAATTAATGTGTTTATAATAAACTTGCTACCAAGGAATTATAGACATGGATTGGGTTGTCATTGCACCTAGTATAGTATGTTTTTCGGGTTCAATACTATATGGTTATGGATGCAAAATGATAATGTCCTGGTATTTAAGTTCACTGTCTCAAAATAAAGTTGTCATAAATTTTGTCCTCTAACTACTATTTAATTGAATCACATTAACTAAGAAATAAATTTTGGACATGGTGCTTAAAGGAGCTGAAGTACATATTCATGTTACGATTCAGCATTGTCATAATTTCCTATACATGATGCATTTATGGAAGATAGCTTATGATATGATCATAGTCTCCATTTAAATGCTAATATGTTACCTTGGCATCTATCTCAATTGTGCTATAGCATGAGATGCAACAGTTAGTACTAGACTTAGACTTTATATTAAGTCTGAATGAGATGTTTGGTATGAATTATATTGAGTGCTAAGAACGGCTTAAGGAGTTTCAATTCTAAATCATTTTATGAGAATGTTTTATTTTTAAAATGAATTGGAATTCTTGGATGTAGAGATTAATTGTTAATCTCATATGGATATGATCCACAAGTCCTTGTTAGAATCATTTGATAAATTTAGATTGTTTTGAAAATAAATTCTTTTTATGTTATCTGAATTGACGAGTAAGTTCTTGTAACACCCGTCGCACTTAAATTTGTTTTAATTGCTTCTAGTGTGGAGTTGATGAATTATTTATTTTATTTTGGAAGTGACATTATTTTATATTATAAAAAAAAAAAAGTAACGTGAATAGTTATTTTGTGTGGATTATTCATATTTAATTTTTAGTCTCCTTATTGTTTAAGGAAAAGGATAAGAGACTAAAACCTATTTGGATTAGGAGTTTAAGTGCTATTGGAATTCTTAGAGTTCTAGCCCATATAATCAACTTAATATGGGTTTAGTACGAATTAAAGTCTTGGGAAGCTTATTTTAAGTTTTTAGTGGGTTTTAAATTTGAGCCCAAGTGAAAACAGTTTTAACGTGTAAGTAAGTTAGGGTTTTCTTGTGGAAGGACATAGAGAGAGAGACTGAAAAAGTACAAGAGACAAATCCTGCATCAGTGTGGCGGAGTGGTCAGGTATATCTCTCTCTCTTCTCCCTCATGGAAATAACCTAGTTGCTAGAGTCTACGCATGGTAGTGGGGCTAAACTCTTGAATCTTGTAATCTATACGTGGTCAAGTTCCAAACTTTTATCAATGTATGCTTCAGTTCACTAAGTCCTACGGTAGGAATGTATTTGATAAATCTATTGTTTCTTTCAATGGCTTACGGGTAGGAATTTGTTTGATACACCTATTGTGTCCTTTCAATGGCTTACGGGTAGGAAGTAGTTGAATATTATAGGTTAGATTGAACTTCTAACACTCAGTACATATATATATATATATATATACTATAGGTTGCTTGGTCCTACAGGTTTAAATTTTATGGCCGCTATCTATATACAATTGGATTTTATAGATTTGTCCTGGTGGTGTTGAAGTGTGATATGAAACCTTTTATATATATATATATTTATATATATGAATTTTAGGTTGTATTGGTAGTAAACTATTAGGGCTTGATGAAAATCTTAGGGAACTGCCAGCATGCATATTCTTTTTACATAATAGTAGTAAGAAGAAGTAACTTGTTATAGAGGATTGTAGAGATGTTTTAAGACTAGTAAATTATTAGGAAGTGTACAATACATCCTTATGGTATACGTCAAGGTGGATTAATTATATAATTGTGTTACTCCTTTACTTTTAGGTGTGGAGGAAGATCTCATTTGATTTTGGATCTAGACTACGAGTATTAGCAACTAAAGGTAAGTAGACTCCAGAACATGACGTCTCTCAAGACGTGTATAATTATATATATATTGGTAAAAATATATCTATATATATATATATATATATATACATAGTTGTAAAAGTGAAGTTTCAAAAACTTATTGCATTGTCAATGCTTTATACATACCTAAATTCTATTATTCATTGTTTATCACTTTGAAATTGTTTAAGATAAGAGTGACTCAAATTATATTTTTGAGAAAGTATATTTGTTATGTGATATATGATTAGTATTGGCAATATTGAAATAAAGTAAGAATGTTTTTAAACGGTCAGTTAGACAGTCTGCAACCTTTGCCAACACAGGGTTAAGTGTTGGCCTTCGGCCGATGTAGTGTTATTGTGGTGTGGTGCAGTGTTATTGTTTGCTCTTTAGAGCTAGTGTTGCCTCTTTGAGGTTAGTGTTATTGTTACCCATGGGAATCACCCACCAAGTGTTTAGCAGCTTATGTCTTTATTTGACTAATGTTTATTGTTTTCCATATCGAACTACTGTTTTATTGTTATTGATCCTTATAAGTGGAAAAGTTGTTTCTTCCTAATATATATATTGATTTTACCTATTTAGTGTATTTTGGCTAACTAAAGTGGTTATTATTTTATTTAATGACTACAGGGTTATAGTTAAATGTTCTATTCTTAACAATTTTATAGAATATACTATATTACTGTTAAAGCTATTTGTAAATGTTTTGTATAGAATATATCTTGACAATGATACTAATGTCTTGTTTTGAAAGACATTCTCATGTTATGTAGTCTCTTATTGAGCTTCTAGCTCACCCCCCCTTTCTTCATCCTTTTCAGATTAGAGCAATGGAATATCTTTTGGTGGTAGATCATTGAAGCAATAGATTGAAGACTTCTTTTGGAGCTATGATAATTGATGGACTGTTTTTAGGATATTTTCTTAGGATAGTGAGTTTGTTATTTATGGAACTCTTTGAGATTGTGTTTGGAGACTTTATTGTTAAACCAGTTATTTTTATGGATTTCATAGGAAAAGATTTTGATTATTTGAAGTTTATTTGTGGATAATTAATTACGCTCTGTTCCATTATATTAGTGCTAATTATTAATAAGACAGGTTATGCATCTAAATCCTTGGTATGGGTTTGGGGATGTTACAGTTCTACACAACGGAAGACATCCTAAAAGCTAAGGCTAAGATCAATATGATTTAATTCAAATTCTTAGCCTGAACTGAAAGGTAAGGGTGATAAGAAGAGGAATTAAAATACCAAACAGTTGGACAAGTTAGTTGCCCTAGTAGTTGCCAAAAGGAAATTAGTCTCAAAAGCATGACCAAAAGGAAATTGTTTCTGTTTTGGTAAAGCTATGCATTGTCCATGATTGTTTTCTAGATGGAAATTTACATGTTTTACTTTTTAAAAAGAACTTTTCTACCCTTTTGTGTTGTATGTTTTGGTACTTATGTCTAGATCTTATTAATCTAAGTGTTATTCAAGATTGGTAAAAGATGGGCTTTTAGAACCATTATTTAGTTATATTCACAATCTATGAATTCTATTTAGTGGATAATATGATCTAGGATTCCTTTTCGAAAAGGAATGAAGTTCCAATGACTTCTATAACTCAGTACACACATAAAGAAGGAATAGGGCTCTTTTAAAGTAAAGGTAGATTATTCTAGAAGAAATATGTCAAAATTTGTTATAGGACAACTATAAAATACATTTAGAAATGAGATGGTAGTATTAGATACACCACAAGACATTATTCTAAATATATAGCTAACACACGGGTACAATATCATAGTGGGAGGATTACCAAATAAATTCATACTTTTGGGATAAACTTTTGAAGTCATTCTATAAGGATATGAATTTGATCCTCGGTCCTACGTAAAGGCAATAGATGATATGAATATGGATTACTGATTCAAGGTTATGAGAATAGAATTAGATTCTATTTAAAGTTTAGAACTTGTAGAGGCGCTTAATTGCATTAAGCCTATTGTTTTCAAATAGGTCTACAAGTAAATGAGATTGATAGTTTTGAAGGTGCAAACCTTCAAAGTCAAGACTAATGGAGAAAAGATTTATTCAGAAAGAAATGGTTCGACTATGAAAAGATTTTTTCACCAATAGTCAAGTTTGACTCTATCTAGATTCTCTCATTCATTATATTTCATTTGAATGAAATATGACAATGGATATCAAGAAAGCTTCTTTTAATAGCAATCTTAAGGAAGACATCTATATGATCTAACTAGACTTGTTCATAGCATAGAACCAGTGGTGATTAGCATGCAAGTTGCTTAAAGTCCATTTATGGACTAATGCAAGCATCTAGGTCATAAATATCATCTTTGATCAAGCAATCAACTTATTTGATTTTGATCAAGTATTAAAAGGCCTTAAGAGTGTAAAAGCTATATAGAATAATAAATTTCTTAATGTATATTGATGACATTCTAATCATTTAGGATGATGTAGAGTTATTGTCATCAATAGAGTTTTAGTTGTCTAGTCCAGTTTGATATAAAGTACTTAGAAAAGACTAGTCACATCCTAAGAATTATAACTTTGTTTAAATTCAGAAATTAGGATGTTGGGTCTATCTCAAATTGCTTAAATAGATTAGATTCTAGCCAAGTATAGCTTATAATACTTCAAGAAAGGATTCTTTCCTTTTAAGTTTGAAGTTCCTTTATAAAAGGACTATGGTCCTAAGACATATAAAAGGAAGAGCTTATAAGACAGTTCCTTATATCAAATCGATAGGAAGTCTTTATGCTATGCTAAATACTAGGTTAAATGTCTATTTTGCGGTGGGCATAGTAAGCAAATATCAAATGAATCAAAGATCACTTAATTTAGTGGGAGTAAAGCATATATTCAAATATCTTAGGATAATGAGGGATTATATGCTTGTCCATAAAAGTGAAGTTTTGATGTTTACTAGATGTACAAATACTGACTTGTAGTTTGATTGTGATTCATGAAGTTGGACTTCAGGAAATGTGTTCATCTTAGGTGGTGAAGATACACATTAAGCGTATGTATTATCTCATTAGAGAGATATGAGTACGCGAGAAGTAGTAGTGGAAAAAATAATTTATGCAATAAATCTGACTAAAACTTATTTCCAAACCTTGTCTTAGAGTGACTTTGAATTTCTCTAAAGGGAGATAAGTGTCGGATATGTGGTAAATTGTCTTTGAGGGCAAGTGGGAGATTGTTGGGATTTATGCCCTAAAATCCAATTGGTTGGCATGTCATAAATAATTAAATTGTTTAATTATATGAGACTATCTATAAATGAACTAATATGACATTATCTTAGTCCATGAGATGCATAGTATGTGATTTATGTGAAAAGTCACAGAAAGATATAAATCACAAGTTCTTTGTAAACTCAGAATTTTAGTTCGTAGTCGGTGATGAAATTGGGCGTTTCATCTGCGAAGACTATAACATATCAACTAAGATGATTTGTCTTGATCATGGAAGTGGAGACTTCTAGTTGGTATGTTGATATGTTTTAAGAGTTAAGACATATTGAACTAGACCGCTGTGAGATTTATTATTCTCCTAATAACTGTCAAATGAATAATAAATCTCACGACTTCTATTTGCATCAACTCTAAATCTTGAGAGAATAATGGACCTGATCATGAGATGTAGGTTGCTTTGATATATAAGGAGTGAGATCTATTAGTAACGGTCAAAACCTCAGTATGTTGGGCAGCCGCATTTAATGTTGATGGAACATATATTTTCAAGATGGAATTCATAATCTCTTAATGGAGATATAAAATATTCTCTTGAGATAAGTTTAATGGGTTTGGTTATTCAGAGTGTTGGGCCCAACCACTTTAGTAAGGAGTTACTAAAGTATATATTTATGAAATTGGATTTCATAAATATATGATGAATAACATAAAGGATTAAACCGGGTACTCAAGGATTAAGATGTAGTAATCTTCAAAATGGCAGTCAATATTTATGACTTTGCATTACTACGAATATTTAATGAAGGGATTGTATGTATAATAAAGTCTTGGGATATAATTTATTAATAAGGCCTATAGTGCAATTATATTTTTATAGTGGTATTGAATATAGTTAATGGTAACTTTTGACTTGTCAAGAGTTGATAGAAAAGCCCAAGGCCCATTAGAGCTAGAGTTTTATTTGTTCCCTTTGGTCCCATCTTAAGCCACATACTTAAACCCAATTGGATAGGCCCAAAAGGCTAACCCAATTAGATAATCAGTCATTATTTAATAAGAGTTATTAAATAAAGAAACAATGCGAATAGTTTAGAACGTACGTATGATAAAAAGAAAAGAAACCAGTTTTTCTCCACAAGAAGAAGAAGAAGAATTTTCTTTGAGAATCTATGTACAAAAGACTGATTGAGAGACCACACATCTTGGGTACCATGTGTAATTGAGATGAAGATTAAAGGTATTCTCAAGTCTTGAAAGTTTTGAAATTTACTGCATCAAGGTACGCTCCTTATTCTTTGTTCTAGAATTCATGGTTACATGTTTATCTTTCATGATTGAAGTAGATTTGTGTTTTTGTTGCTTCCGCTGTGCGTTTTGTATGAGATACAAAACCAGATTTCCCAACACTTCAATTCATCACACGATGAAGATCAAGAAGCTCTTATGTATCAAAACGCTGCAGTGCACAAACACAGCAGCTTCTTCACAAGAAAGATGAACTAGGGAAAATTCTGTCTCTGGTCACAATTTGATTGAACAAACTTCACTCAACACTTGTGCAACTTGTATCTCTTTTAACAGCCCATCAAATAATCCTTTTATATGTCTAGGGTTGTGAGAAAAGAAAGTCCAAACATACAATCACAGATTGGAGTCAAAACAAAACTGAAACTCTATTTTTCATAAACCTCAACAGATTCCCTGTCTGCCGAGCTACTGTCGAGCCACGAGCTAGAATAGCACTTCAAGGCTTGATAGATGCAAGCTGTAGAGCTTGCTGTCAAGCTTTAATGAATAACGCTTTTTCACACTTGAATCTTAGACAAACTTGCATGGCTTCAACACTTGAACTTGAAACAAGGTTTCTTGAAGTATTAAACACATCATAGATCTACATAAATACAAGTAAAATGCATTTTGTCAAAGGATTAGCGAATTTCATAAAGTAGTGACATATGTTTCTAACATGTGAATCGCATATGTCCTAACAGTCACTATAAAACAAGTCCTATTGGGTATTGGGGTAAGGGTTCAACTGTAGGTTGGTATAAGATACTGGGATTCCTTTACTTGTAACCGCTTGTTTTAATAATAGTGGATTCTTAGGAGTGGAGACCTTAAAATCACCCGATGAGGTTTTTTTCCATGTAGGTTTTCCTCATTCCTAAACAAGTCACCGTGTTGATTTATTTTCCGCTGCATACTGAGTTTAATTGGTGATTTTTTTGTGCTTCCACACATAATGCATGTTAATTTGATTAATTAATAAACTTGGCTAATTAATCAATTAATTATTCCCAAGGAGTCAATACATTCTTGGCCTATCGAGTGATATCAGATAAAGCACACTCTGATTGGAGTTAATCTTTGCTGTGTGATCCATTAACTCCTGTATGTCATGGATAGAAGACATTCTCTTATTATACGTCCTTTATTTGATGGCACTAACTATGCGTACTGGAAAATATGCATAAGAGTTTTCTTGCAGTCTTTTGATAAGAAAGTGTGGCAAGCTATGGAGATTGGCTAGACTAAGCCTACGGAAGTGCTGGCCGACTAGATGATGCCAAGATCAAGGCAGCAAACTTTAACATTAGGGAACGAAATGGTCTATTCAGTATAGTCATTAATGAGGAATTCAAGAAGATGTCCTCTGATTGGCCAAACATGTATTGACCCCTTGTGATGAATTAATTGACTAATTAGCTAAGTTTATTAATTAACCAAATTAACATGCAAATGCGTGATAGCATAAACAAATCACCAATGAAACTAAATGCAATGAAAAATAAATTGCTGCAGTGATTTGTTTACGAATGGGGTAAACCTACACCGCAAAAACCTCACCGAGTGATTTTAAGGTCACCACTCCTGAGAATCCACTATTATCACAACAAGCGGTTGCATGTAAAGGAATCTCAATATCTTATACCAGCCTACAGTTAAACCCTTACCCCCATACCCAATTGGACTTGTTTGTACTGACAATCTCTCCATTTAATGCATGGCTCCAAGTATGAGACTAACCAATTTCGCTGCCGACTAGATGATGCTAAGATCAAGGCGGAAAACTTTAACAGTAGGGCACTGAATCCTCTATTTAGTACAGTAACTAATGAGGAATTCAAGAAGATGTCCTCTGATAAGCCGAAAACGTATTGACCCCTTGTGATGAATTAGTTGACTAATTAGCCAAGTTTATTATTTAACCAAATTAACATGCAAATGCATGGTAGCACAAACAAATCACCAATGAAACTGAATGCAATGAAAAATAAATTGATACGGTGATTTGTTTACAAATGGGGTAAACCTACACCTCAAAAACCCCACTGAGTGATTTTAAGGTCACCACTCCTGAGAATCCATTATTATCACAATAAGCGGTTGCATGTAAAGGAATCTCAATACCTTATACTAGCCTACAGTTGAACCCTTACCCCCATACCCAATTGGACTTGTTCTGTATTGACAATCTCTCCTTTTAATGCATGGCTCCAAGTACGAGACTAACCAATTCCGCTGTCGACTAGATGATGCTAAGATCAAGGTAGCAAACTTTAACAGTAGGGCACTGAATGCTCTATTTAGTACAGTAACTAATGAGGAATTCAAGAAGATATCCTCTGATAAGCCGAAAACGTATTGACCCCTTGTGATGAATTAATTGACTAATTAGTCAAGTTTATTAATTAACCAAATTAACATGCAAATGCGTGGTAGCACAAACAAATCACCAATGAAACTAAATGTAATGAAAAATAAATTGATGCGGTGATTTTTTTACGAATGGGATAAATCTATACTGCAAAAATCCCACCAAGTGATTTTAAGGTCACCACTCCTAAGAATTTACTATTATCACAACAAGCGGTCGTATGTAAAGGAATCTCAATACCTTATACCAGCCTACAGTTGAACCATTACCCCCATACCCAATTGGACTTGTTCTGTACTGATAATCTCTTCTTTTAATGCATGGCTCCAAGTACGAGACTAACCAATTTCGTAGATCCCAGTACGCGACTTTAATCACCAACTAGAGAAGGTTGTTGGCTGCAAAGTTCATCAATTCATCACACGATGAAGATCGAGAAGCTCCCTAGTTACAAAACGCTACGGAGCACAAACACAGCTACTTCTTCACAAGAAAATGAACTAGTGCAAATTTTGTCTCCGATCACAATTAGCTTGAACAAAATTTGCTTAACACTTGTGCAACTTGTGTCTCCTTTGACGGCCCTTAAAATAATCCTTTTATATGTCTAGGGTTGTGAGAAAAGAAAACTCAAACATACAATCACGTATTGGAGTAAAAACAGAACTGAAACTCTATTTGTCATAAACCTTGACAGATACCCTATCTATCAAGCTGCTGTCGAGCCACGGGCTAGAGCAGCTCCTCAAGGCTCGATAGATGCTAGCTGTTGTGCTTGCTGTTGAGCTTTAATGAACTGCACTTTTCACACTTGAATCTTGGAAATACTTGCATGGCTTCAACACTTGAACTTGCAACAAGGTTTCTTGAAGTATTAAACACATTATAGATCTACCCAAATACAAGTAAAGTACGTTTTGTCAAAGGATTAGCGAATTACATAAAGTAGTGACATATGTTCCTAACATGTGAATCACATATGTCCTAACAGTCACTCTAGTACAAGTCCAATTAGGTATTAGGGTAAGGGTTCAAGTGTAGGTTGGTATAAGATACTAGGATTCTTTTACTTGTAATTGCTTGTTTTGATAATAGTGGATTCTTAGGAGTGGAAACCTTAAAATCACCCGGTGGGGCTTTTGCCATGTAGGTTTTCCCCATTAGTAAACAAATCACCGTGTCAATTTATTTTCCGCTGTATACTTAGTTTAATTGGTGATTTTTTTGCGCTACCACACATTTTGCATGTTAATTTGATTAATTAATAAACTTGGCTAATTAATCAATTAATTATTCCTAAGGGGTCAATACATTCTTAGCCTATCAAGTGATATCAGGGCAAGCACACTTTGATTGAGGTTATTCTTTGCTGTGTGTTCCATTAACTCCTGTTTGTCATGGATAGACGATAGTCTCTTATTATACCTCCTTTATTTGATGGCACTAACTATGCATACTAGAAAATATGCATTAGCATTTTTTTGCAGTCTTTAGATGAGAAAATGTGGCAAGCTATGGAGATAGGCTAGACTAAGCTTATGGAAGCGCCGGCCGACTAGTATGATGCTAAGATCAAGGTGGCAAACTTTAACAGCAAGGTACTGAATGCTCTGTTTAGTACAGTCACTAACAAGGAATTCAAGAAGTTAACCTCTAATAATCCAAAAACGTATTGATTCCTTGTGATGAATTAATTGATTAATTAGCCAAGTTTATTGATTAATCAAATTAACTTGAAAATGCGTGGTAGTACAAATAAATCACCAATTAAACTAAATACAGCGAAAAATAAATTGATGCAGTGATTTGTTTACGAATTGGGAAAACCTACGCTACAAAAACCCCACCAGCTCCCGAGAATCCACTATTATCACAACAAGTGGTTACAAGTAAAAGAATCACAGTACCTTATACCAGCCTACTGTTGAACCCTTACCCCCATACCCAATTGGACTTGTTCTGTAGTGACAATCTCTCCTTTTAATGCACGGTTCCCAGTACGTGACTAACCAATTGCATGGATCCCAGTACGCGACTTCAATCACCAACTAGAGAAGGTTGTTGGCTGCAAAGTTCTTCAATTCATCACACGATGAAGATCAAGAAGCTCCTTGGTTACAAAACATTATAGGGCACAAACACAACAGCTTATTCACAAGAAAGATGAACTAGGGAAAATTCTATCTCCGGTCACAATTTGGTTGAACAAACTTTGCTCAACACTTGTGTAACTTGTGTCTCTTTTGACGACCCTTCAAATAATCCCTTTATATGTATAGGGTTGTGAGAAAAGAAAGCCTAAACATACAATCACGGATTGGAGTCAAAACAGAACTGAAACTTTGTTTGTCATAAACCTCGATAGATACCCTATCTGTTGAGCTGTTGTTGAGCCACAATCTAGAACAACACTTCAAGGCTTGATAGATGCTAGCTGTTGAGCTTGCTTTCAAGCTTTAATGAACAACACTTTTCACAATTGAATCTTGGACAAACTTGTATAGCTACAACACTTGAACTTGAAACAAAGTTTCTTGAAGTATTAAACACATCATATATCTTCCCAAACACAAGTAAAGTGCGTTTTGTCAAAGAATTAATGAATTACATAAAGTAGTGACATATGTTCCTAACATGTGAATCATATATGTCCTAACAGTCACTATTAAACAAGTCCAGTTAGGTATTAGGGTAAGGGTTCAATTGTAGGTTGGTATAAGATACTAGGATTGCTTTACTTGTAACCGCTTGTTTTGATAATAGTGGATTTTTTGGAGTGGAGACTTTAAAATCACCCGATGGGGTTTTTACCGTGCAGGTTTTCCCAATTCGTAAACAAATCACCGTGTCAATTTATTTCCCGCTGCATACTTAGTTTAATTGGTGATTTGTTTGTACTATCACACATCTTGCATGTTAATTTGATTAATTAATAAACTTGGCTAATTAATCAATTAATAAATCCCAAGGGGTCAGTACATTCTTGGCCTATCAAATGGTATTAGAGCAGGCACACTCTGATTGGGGTTAATTTTTGTTGTATGATCCATTGACTCTTGTTTGTCATGGATAAACTACAGTCTCTTACTATACCTCCTTTATTTGATGGCACTAACTATGCATACTGGAAAGTACGCATGAGAGCTTTCTTGAAGACTTTAGATGAGAAAGTGTAGCAAGCTATGGAGATAGGCTAGACTAAGCCTACGAAAGCGCCGGCCGACTAGGATGATGCTAAGATCAAGGCGACAAACATTAATAGTAGGGCACTGAATGCTCTCTTTAGTACAGTCACTAATGAGGAATTCAAGAAGATATCCTTTGTTAGGCTAAAAAAGTATTGACCCCTTGTGATGAATTAATTGATTAATTAGCCAAGTTTATTAATTAATCAAATTAACATGCAAACACATAGTAGCACAAAAAAATCACCAATTAAATTAAATACAATGAAAAATAAATTGATGCAGTGATTTTTTTACGAATGGAGAAAACCTACACGGCAAAAACTCCACCAGGTGATTTTAAGTTCACCACTCTCGAGAATCCACTATTATCACAACAAGCGGTTACAAGTAAAAGAATCTCAGTACCTTACACCAGTCTATAGTTGAACCCTTACTCCCATACCTAATTGGACTTGTTCTATAGTGACAATCTCTCCTTCTAATGCACGGCTCCCAGTACGTGACTAACTAATCGCGTGGATCCCAGTACGCGACTTTAATCACCAACTAGAGAAGGTTGTTGGCAGCAAAGTTCTTCAATTCATCATATGATGAAGATCGAAAAGATCCTTGGTTTCAAAACTCTACAGTGAATAAACACAGCAGCTTCTTCACAAGAAAGTTGAACTAGGGCGAATTCTGTCTCCGATCACAATTTGCTTGAACAAACTTTTCTTAACACTTGTGCAACTTGTGTCTCCTTTGACGGCCCTTAAAATAATCCTTTTATATGTCTAGGGTTGTGTGAAAGAAAGCCCAAATATACAATCACAGATTATAGTCAAAACAGAGCTGAAACTCAGTTTTTCATAAACCTCAGTAGATACCCTATCTGTCGAGCTATTGTCAAGCCACGGGCTAGAACAGCTCTTCAAGGCTCGATAGATGCTAGCTGTTGAGCTTGCTATCGAGCTTTATTGAACCTCACTTTCACACTTGAATCTTGGATAGATTTGCATGGTTTCAACACTTGAACTCGAAACAAGGTTTCTTGATGTATTAAACACATCCTAGATTTACCCAAATACAAGTAAGGTGCGTTTTGTCAAAGGATTAGCGAATTACATAAAGTAGTGACATATGATCATAACAAGTGAATCAGATATGTCCAAACAGTCACTATAGAACAAGTCCAATTGGGTATGGGGATAAGGGTTCAACTGTAGTTTGGTATAAGATACTAGGATTCCTTTACCTGTAACCGCTTGTTTTGATAATGGTGGATTCTTAGGAGTGGTGACCATAAAATCACCCGATGGGGTTTTTGCCGTGTAGGTTTTCCCCATTAGTAAACAAATTACCGAGTCAATTTATTTTCCGCTCTATACTTATTTTAATTAGTGATTTGTTTGTGCTACCACACATCTTTCATGTTAAATTGATTAATTAATAAACTTGTCTAATTAATCAATTAATTTATCACAAGGGGTCAACACATTCTTGGCCTATCAAGTGGTATCAGAGCAGGCACACTCTAATTAGGGTTAATCTTTGCTGTGTGATCCATTGACTCCTGTTTGTCATGGATAGACGTCAGTCTCTTATTATACCTCATTTATTTGATGACACTAACTATGCATACTGGAAAGTACACAAGAGAGCTTTCCTGTTGTCTTTAGATGAGAAAGTGTGGCTAGCTATAGAGATAGGCTAGACTAAGCCTACAGAAGCGCCGACCGACTAGGATGATGCTAACATCAAGGCAGAAAACTTTAACAGTAGGGCACTGAATGCTCTATTCAGTACAGTCACTAATGAGGAATTCTTGAAGATATCCTCTGATAGGCCAAAAATGTATTGACCCCTTGTGATGAATTAGTTGATTAATTAGCCAAGTTTATTAATTAATCAAATTAACAGGCAAACGCGTGGTAGCACAAAAAAATCACCAATTAAACTAAATGCAGAGAAAAATAAATTGATGCAGTGATTTGTTTACGAATGAGAAAAACCTACACGGCAATAACCCCATCGGGCTATTTTAAGTTCACCACTCCTGAGAATCCACTATTATCACAACAAGCGGTTACAAGTAAAGGAATTCCAATACCTTATACTAACCCACAGTTTTAACCCTTACCCCATACCCAATTGGACTTGTTCTGTAGTGATAATCTCTCCTTTTAATGCACGGCTCCCAGTACGTGACTAATTAATTGCGTGGATCCCAATACGCGACTTCAATCGCCAACTAAAGAAGGTTGTTGGCTGCAAAGTTCTTCAATTCATCACACGATGTAGATCGAGAAGCTCCTTGGTTACAAAACGCTACGGTACATAAACACAGCAGTTTTTCACAAGAAAGATGAACTAGGGCAAATTCTGTCTCCGGTCAAAATTTGCTTGAACAAACTTTGCTCAACACCTGTGCAACTTGCGTCTCCTTTGACGGCCTTTAAAATAATCCTTTTATATGTCTAGGGTTATGAGAAAAGGAAGCCCAAACATACAATCACAAATTAGACTCAAAATAGAACTGAAACTCTGTTTTTCATAAACCTTGATAAATACCCTATCTTTCGAGCTGCTGTCGAGCTATGGGCTAGACCAGCTCTTCAAGGCTCGATAGATGCTAGCTGTTGAGCTTTAATGAACAGCACTTTTCACACTTGAATATTGGACAGATTTGCATGGTTTCAACACTTGAACTCGAAACAAGGTTTCTTGAAGTATTAAACACATCTTAAATTTACCTAAATACAAGTAAAATACGTTTTGTCAAAGGATTAGCAATTTTCATAAAGTAGTGATATATGTTCTTAATAAGTGAATCACATATGTCCTAACAGTCACTATAGAACAAGTCCAATTAAGTATTGGAGAAAGGGTTCAACTATAGGTTGGTATAAGATATTGGGATTCCTTTACTTGTAACCGCTTATTTTGATAATAGTAGATTCTTAGGAGTGGTGACCTTAAAATCACTCGATAGGGTTTTTGCCGTGTAGGTTTTCCCCATTCAAAAATAAATCACCTTGTCAATTTATTTTCCGTTGCATACTTAGTTTAATTGGTGATTTGTTTGTACTAACACACATCTTGCATGTTAATTTGAGTAATTAATAAATTTGGCTAATTAATCAATTAATTTATCACAAGGGGTCAATTCATTCTTGGCCTATCAAGTGGTATCAGAGCAGGCACACTCTGATTAGGGTTAATTTTTGGTGTACGATCCATTGACCCCTATTTGTCATGGATAGAAGACAATCTCTTATTATACCTCCTTTATTTGATGGCACTAACTATGCATACTGAAAAGTACGCATGAGAGCTTTCTTGCAGTCTTAAGATAAGAACGTGTGGCAAGCAATAAAGATATGCTAGACTAAGCCTACGGAAGTGCCAGCCGACTAGGATGTTGCTAAGATCAAGGCGATAAACTTTAACAGTAGGGCACTAATTAAACTAAATGCAGCTAACAATAAATTGATGCGGTGATTTGCTTACGAATGGGGAAAACTTACATGGCAAAAACCCCATCGAGCTATTTTAAGGTCACCACTCCAGATAATCCACTATTGTCACAACAAGCGGTTACAAGTAAAGGATTTCCAATACCTTATACCAACCTATAGTTGAACCCTTACCCCCATACCCAATTGGACTTGTTCTGTACTGACAATCTCTCCTTTTAATGCATGGCTCCCAATACGTGACTAACCAATTGCGTGGATCCCAGTACCCAACTTCAATTACCAACTAGAGAAGGTTGTTGGCTGCAAAGTTTTTCAATTCATCATACGATGAAGATTGAGAAGCTCCTTGGTTACAAAATGCTACGGTGCACAAACACAGCAATTTCTTCTTAAGAAAGATGAGCTTGGGCAAATTCTATCTCCAGTCACAATTTGCTTGAACAAACTTTGCTCAACACTTGTGGGGAACAGCTCTTCAAGCTCGATAGATGGCTAGCTGCTGAGCTTTAATGATAGACACTTTTCAGACTTGAATCTTGGACAGGCTTGCATGGCTTCAACACTTGACCAATATAAGTACAATGTATGTCAAATGGTCACAAGACCAATATATAAGATATGATGTATTTGAAATAGAAAGAACAGTAAAAGATACATAAAAGCCTCACTACATCCCTCCATGTGCACTCTCCCCTCAACAAAAATCTCCTATACTAACCCTCCCCCTAACTGTGGCTACTCTCATAACCAAAACTACTCCCCCTTTTTGTCACAGTGACAAAGGGTCAGAGTGTCAAGTAGACATCTTGTCAGAGCTGGAAGAGCTAGCATCTCCATCCTCACCATCATCATCGTCGTCGGAGTCGTCATCGTCCTCGGATGCCTCGCGTTCTTCGGGAGGAGGAGTGGGAGACTCCACAAAACCACCAAGGCGAGCCTACCACTGGTAATACGGTCGACACGAGTGTTCACTTGATACAGCTCAGTAGAGAGTGTATCAAGGCGAGCATCCATGCGCTGAAATTGCACCATAATAGCACACAGAGTCACACCTCCCGCAGAAGTAGAGAGAGCGGAGGCGGATGGAGTTGAAGGAGTGGGAGGAGCTGCAGAACCGGACCGCCTCGAAATGAAATTGCGCCTCACTCCATTTAACGGCAGCGTAGTCAATGGCACACAGAGAAGTGGTTAGACGAGGGAAAAGGAACAGAAAAATGGCATAAAATCCGTGTGATAGCTAGAGGGAAGTTATCATAAGTAGTCATATCCTTATACACATCTATAATAGAAAGAATGAAATGTGAAGGAAAATCTATAGTGAGATGCTCTAACAAGGAAAGCAAAAATCGAGCACGAGGCTCTGTGATAGAGTTATAGTGAGAAAGAGGGTGCAAAAAAAAAAGTCATCACCATGTTCATGAATCTAGGACCTTTAGCAAAGGTTGAACATGGTGTAAACTGATGATTGCCCCAATCAGAAAGGCACTTGCAGAAAGCAGTAATCATCTCGTCTTTGGACACAGTCCTCAGGCACTCACAACTAGGGTAGTCAGGATGCTCTACCCTTGAAACACGAAGCACATCAGATACCAACTCCAATGTGACAGCTATGCGCATACCTCGAACGTGAGTATGAAAGAGAGGTACTGAAGAATCAAGTCCATGCATGTTGGAGTAAAACTCCTGGATCAGCACGGAAGGACAAGTGATTAGGATGTCACATAGTGACTCCCAACCTCGGCTATGAATGACAATGAGTAGGTCAGTGTCGAAGAAGTCCAACAAAATGACTCAGCGTTCCGAATGAACACTTCGTCGAGAAAAGATCTCTGAGAAGTCCTTACGGACATCCTCATCACAGAACCGAATAGAAGAAGGGAGAGGATCAGAAGAAGACGGTGCCCCAGAATGAAGAGGGTTCCAGGATAGAGCATACTAACGTTTTGGTGCAATTGACGCACTAACGTAAACTATAGAGTGAGGGGGAAGAAAGAAACACTAAAAAAAGTCCCAAAAATAGTTCAAATATTTAAAATATATTGAATGTAAAGGACATATGCATGAAAATGCATGAGCATGTGACGTGCAAAGATAATTGCATCATGGGCTCTGCCCAATTCAAACCTACCAGCACATAATAAGTTGCACACATCTAAATGCATGACAATATTGTTATAATGCTTATGGAATGCAATGCATGAAGTTTTTAAGATCAAATCTTCAAAACCCATACCAAAAATTTCACAAAAACTTCTTTGATTTAAAACAACCCCAAATTTTGCAAAAATCCCAAAAACTTAGGTTACAAAGTATGAAATGAATGAAAATGAGGGATTAAAGACTTACCAAGTGAGGAAAAACTTGATTAAGCTTAAAAATTACTTGAGGAAGAGGTTTAAGGGAGAGAGGAAAGTGTTTGGGAGATGAACAGCCATGGACATTTCGAGAGAAATCAAGGAAATGAAGTTCGGATTGCACAAGAACCTATTTATAGAACCTTAATAAATCTCGATAAATCGAGGTGTCGGGAGGTATCGAGCCAGGTGTTGAGCTTTAAAGCTTCGAAAAATGCATCTATCGAGAGGTGTTTAGACGTGTCCAAAGCAATACAAACTCAATGGATCGAGGAGCTATCGAGGAGACAGGAGATTTCTCGATCGATCCACCTAGCTATTCAGAGGTGTCGAGATTGCGATGAAAAACAACAGATGAGCTCGATAGATAAGCCAGGTGTCGAGAGGTGTTAAGGAGGTGTTGAGATTGCTTAAAAACAGTTTTTTAAGAAGGGAAAAACACAAATATGAATGCAATCAAGCATGCAACACAACCAAGGATCCAAACAATATTTTAACCTCTCAAAAACATCTCTCAACAATAAAAATGTTAAGCACATTGATCCCAAAACACACATACACACTAAACAAGTCTAACCAATTTTATATTTCAAAAATAAGTCAAGATAGTTTAGTGAGCATACATTAACACATGTAAACCTTGTGATGGCCAAATCACATTCTACCTGCACAAGTATCAAGAGTAGTAAAGAATATTGCGTGTTGTGTGTGAAAAACATCGCAAGATTGCATAAGTGTATACATGTTATGACGATTTGAGATATGAGAAAATCACTTTAACTCACACACAATCATAAGTGTTTGATGGGGACTATCACCTTCGAGGGACATCCTATAACTCCCACATCTCCTAGAATACATGCTTGCAATCATATTTAAAAGCATTTTGATCTTTTTGATTTTTATTTTTCTTTGCATATTTTTCTTTTAAGCAAATCATGCATGGGCATATAAGAGATAGAAAAGAAATACCCAATTATGTTAAGCAATTGACATTCCAGTTTTGCTATGCCGAAGCACACAAATTTCATTCATGATTGGTGAGCAACAGTAGTGAGATGATTATTTATGCCTTTCTCTTAAGATTTTCTAGTCCTTCTCGTCAAAAAGAGTGATATGAGTGTTAAGTACAAGAGATCACTTAACCTTACTCATCACAAACACGAGCCACAAAACTCACTTGCTTAGTTGTTTATAGAGATGCTCATCTAAACTACAAAAGATACAAAGTTTAGAAAACTTTGTTTCAATGGCCATTCAATGTACACAAAACACACACAGTTTTTGCATTTTTGATTTTTCAATTATTTTTATTTTTATATCAAAAACAAAATAAACAAAACTGAAAAAAAAAAAAAAAAAAAAAAAAAAAAAAAAAAAAAAAAACATGTTAAACAAAACAAAGCATAACAAACTAAACGGACTCAAAACAGTAAAGCAAAACACACAAGTAATGCAAACAAAAACAAGAAGGGAGAGAGAGAGAAAAAGTGATAGAATCACTTAGAACCCTTTTCCTTCTACACCTTGGAAGAAGCTTTATGTCTAGCAAACCCTTGATCCGGCGGTGAGGGAGAAGAATTAAAACTGTTCAAGTTCGAAAGGAACACGAGGGTTTTGAGAAGATCTACAAAAGGAGCAAAAGAGAATGGAAACTGATTCTGGTTTCCTGATGCGATCATGCTGTTGCTCTGTTGAGTGGCTAGCCACTTATAGCAATTAAGTCGAGTACGACCGGCTGCTCCACAGTGATGATAGAGATGCTGCTTCTTCTGTTTAGGCTTTTGAGAATTAGCCTTCTTAGCCCTAGGGTTTTTAACATCTTTCTTATCCTGCTTACGGGGTGCTCCTAAGATAGATTTGTCCTTGTCTATGTTCTCACTAGCTAAATCAGTTTTGACATTAGTGTTCTCAATTTCAACATTATTAGCAAGATGAACAAAAACAGTAGAACTAGTAGAAGCAATACTAGGAAAAGAGAAATCATACCCTAAACCGGTTCGATCTGAAGCAGATTTCTAAAGACTAAGCATTTCATCGAGCTTAGTGCTTGGAGTCCTTTCCAGTTGAGCTCTGACTTGGAGTCAATTCTACCTTAAGCTTCTTGATCTTCTCAGCCAAGAAGTTATTTTCAAACCTTAGTGCTCCAATAGTCTAATTAGATTGATCAAACTTTGTGGAAAACTCTTCACGCTCAAGCTCCACATCACTAAGCTTCTTGGTGGTCAACCTATACAACTTCTCATACTTTTCTAAGACCTTGTACAACTTTGCATAGGCTGTGTGGATGTCATCTTCTTCATCCATCTTCTCAAACTTGGACTCCACCAATTCCTCTTCTTCATCCACATCTTCAACAATCCCCTCAGTAGGATTGATAGTGGCAGTAAAGGCATTTAGGATTCCGTCATCCTCATTGTCGGAATCATCCTCAGGCTCGGTGTCACTCAAAGTAGCAGCAAGTGCCTTGCTCTTCCCAATGGTCTTGACATATGTAGGGCACTTTTGTTTCATATGACCGAAACCTTGACACCCAAAGCACTTTAGTCTTGAAGGAACAGTGTTTTGATTGCCATCCCTAGCATCCTTCTTCCGTTTATCTTGGCTCTTGAACTGTGAGGAGCTAGATTGCCAACGGTCCTTGTCAAAGCCTTTCCATTTGCATTCTTCATAAACTTCTTAAATTTCCTGGTGATGTAGGACTTCATCTTAGAATCTTCATTGTCTGAAGACTCATCAGTGTCACTACTCTTGGCCTTTAATGCCATGCTCCTGCCCTTACCCGACTTGCCAATTCTTGTTAAACCTAACTCATAGGTCTACAGATTATCAACCAGCTCTGTCAATGGAACCTTGTCGATGTCCTTTGATTCCTCGATCGCGGTGATCTTGGCATGGAATCTCTTGAGTAGAGATCTAAGCACCCTTCTCCAAAATCTTGGGTTCAGGAATGGTTTCCCCAAGATTAAAGGCTGAGTTCGCTATGTCCTTGAGCTTGGCATAGAACTCAACGACCTACTCATCCTTCTCCATCTTAATCTCTTCAAAGCTTGTGGTGAGCCTTTGAAGCTTCGAGTCCTTGACAGCCTTTGTTCTCTCATAGGTTGTCTGAAGAATGGTCCATGCCTCCTTAGCAGTTTCAGTAGAGGATATCTTTTTGAACTCCTCATTAGTGACCGCACTGAATAAAGCATTGAATGCCCTACTGTTGAAGTTTGTAGCCTTCATCTTAGCATCATCCTAATCAGCCAATGCTTCCTTTGGCTTGGTCCAGTCAATCTTTACAGCTTGCCACACCTTCTTATCTAGAGACTACAAGAAAGTTCTCATGTGTGCTTACCAGTATGCATAGTTAGTACCATTAAATAAAGAAGGTATAATGAGAGACTGTCCTCTATCACACAACAAAGATTAAAACCTAATCAGAGTGTGCCTGCTCTGATACCACTTGATAGGCCAAAAACGTATTAACTCCTTGTGATGAATTAATTGATTAATTAGACAAGTTTATTAATTAATCAAACTAACATGTAAACACGTGGTAGCACAAACAAATCACCAATTAAACTATATGTAGCAGAAAATAAATTGACACGGTGATTTGTTTACGAATGAGGAAAACCTACACGGCAAAAACCCCACCGAGTGATTTTAAGATCACCACTCCCCAGAATCCACTATTATCACAACAAGTGGTTACAAGTAAAAGAACCCCAGTACCTTATACCAACCTACAGTTGAACCCTTACCCCAATACCCAATTGGACTTGTTTTATAGTAACAATCTCTCATTTTAATGCACGGCTCCCAATACATGACTAACCAATTGCGCAGATCCCAGTACGCGACTTCAATCACCAACTAGAGAAGGTTGTTGGCTGCAAAGTTCTTAAGTTCATCCAGACGATGAATATCAAGAAGATGCTTGGTCATAAAACCCTACGGTGTACAAACACACAACTTCTTCACAAGAAAGGTGAACTAGGGTAAATTCTGTCTTTGGTCACAATTTGCTTGAACAAACTTTGCTCAACACTTGTGCAACTTGTTCCACCTTTGATGTCCCTTAAAATAATCCTTTTATATGTCTAGGGTTATGAGAAATGAAAGCCTAAATATACAAACACGGATTAGAGTCAAAATAGAACTGAAATTCTTTTTTTCATAAACCTCGATAGATGCCTATCTGTTGAGCCACAAGGCTGGAACAGCTCTTCAAGCTCGATAGATGACTAGCTGTCGTGCTTTAATGACAGACACTTTTAGACTTGAATCTTGGACAAACTTGCATGGCTTCAACACTTGATCTTGAAATAAAGTTTCTTGAAGTATTAAACACATCCTAGATCTACCCAAATACAAGTAAAGTGCGTTTTGTCAAAGGATTAGCCAATTACATAAAATAGTGACATATGTTCCTAACAAGTGAATCACATATGTCCTAACATCCTCCACTGAAACTGCTAAAGAAGCATGGACCATTCTCCGGACAACCTATGAAGGAACCAAGGCTGTCAAGGATTCAAAGCTTAAGAGGCTCACTACTAGCTTTGAAGAGATCAAGATGGAGGAGGATGAGTCGTTTGATGAGTTCAATGCCAAGTTCAAAGACATAGTGAACTCAGCCTTTAATCTTGGGAAAACCATTCCTGAACCCAAGATTTTGAGAAAGGTGCTCAAATCTCTACTTGAGATATTCCATGCCAAGATCACCACGATTGAGGAATCAAAGGATATTGACAAAATTCCTTTGACAGAATTGGTTGGCAATCTGTAGACCTGTGAATTGGTTTTGACAAGGATCGGGAAATCGAGGAAGTGCAAGAGCATGGCATTGAAGGCCAAAAGCAGTGATACTGATAAGTCTTCAGACGATGAAAATTCTAAAATGAAGTCCTACATTACAAGGCAATTCAAGAAGTTCATGAAGAATTCCAATGGGAAGGGCTTCGATAAGGACCATAGGCAATCCAGTTCCTAACAGTTCAAGAGCCAAGATAAAGGGAAAAAGGATGCTAGGGATGGCAATTCAAGAAGTTCATGAAGAATACCAATGGGAAGGGCTTCGACAAGGACCATAGGCAATCCAATTCCTCACAATTCAAGAGCCAAGATAAAGGGAAAAAGAATGCTAGGGATGATGGTTAGTATACTGTTCTATTAGGACCAAAGTGCTTTGGGTGTCAAGGTTTCGGTCATATAAAACAAGAGTGCCCTACTTATCTCAAGACCATCAGAAAAAGCAAGGCACTTGTTGCTACATTGAGCAACACAGAGCCAGAGGATGACTCTGATAATGAGGATGATGGAATCCTAAATGCCTTCACTACCACTGTAAATCCTACTGAGGGGATTGTTGAAGATGTGGATGAAGAAGAGGAATTGGTGGAGTCTAAGTTTAAGAAGATGGATGGACAAGATGACATCCACATAACCTATGCAAAGTTATACAAGGTCTCAGAAAAGCATGAGAAGTTGTATAGGTCGGCCACTAAGAAGCTTAGTGATGTGGAGCTTGAGCGAGAAGAAATCTCTACAAAGTTTGATTAAGCTAATCAGATTATTGGAGCACTGAGATTTGAGAATAATTTTTTAACTAAGAAGACCAAGAAGCTTAAGGTAGAACTGTTCCATGCCAGAGCTCAGCTGGAAAGGACTTCAAGTGCTAAGCTCGATGAAATGCTCAGTCTTCAGAAATCTGCTTCTGATCGAACCAATTTATGGTATGATTTCTCTTTTCCTAGTATTGCTTCTACTAGTACTACTGTTTTTGTTCCTTCTACTAATAATGTTGAAACTGAGAACAATGATGTTAAGAATGAATTAGCTAGTGAGAATGTAGACAATGGTAAATCTATCTTAGGAGCACCCCCTAAGCTTGATAAGAAAGAGTTTAAGAACCCTAGGGCTAAGAAGGGATATACTTAAAAACCTAAATAGAAAAAGCAGCATTTCTGTCATCACTGTGGCGTAGCTAGACATATTCAACCAAATTGCTATAAGTGATTAGCCACTCAAAAGAGCAACAGCTTGATCGCGTCGTGAGACCAGAATCAGTTTCCATCATCTTTTGCTCCTTTTGGAGATCTTCTCAAAACCCTTATGTTCCTTTCAAACTTGAACGGTTTTAACTCTTCCCCTTCACCGCTAGATCAAGGGTTTGCTAAATGGAAAGGTTCTTCCAAGGTGTGGAAGGAAAAGGGCTCCAAGTGATTCTGTCACTTATTCTCTCTCTCCCCCTCGTGTTTTTGTTTTTACATTACTTGTGTGTTTTGCTTTCATGTTTTGAGTCAGTCTAGTTTTATGCATCGCTTTGTTTAACTTGTTTTTGTTTGTTTTCTTTTCAATTTTGGTTTATTTTGTTTTTCATATAAAAAATGAAAAATCAGAAAAATACAAAAACAGTGTGTGTTTGTGTACACTGGTACTTGTGTACCTTGGATGGCCATTGTAACAAAGTTTTCTAAAATTTGTATCTTTTGTTGCTTAAATGAGCATCTCTATGCACAACTAAGCAAGTTGCTATAAGTGATTAAGTAATCTCTTGTACTTAACACTCGTATCACTCCTTTTGACGAGAAGGACTAGAAAGTCCTAAAAGAAAGGCATAAATAACCATCTCACCACTGATGCCCGCCAATCATGAAATGACATTTATATGATTCGACATAGTAAAAGTGGAATGTCAAATGCGTAACATAATTGGGTATTTCTTTTCAATTTCATATATGCCCATGCATGGTTTGCTTAAAAAAATATGGAAAGAAAAATAAAAGCAAAAAGATCAAAATGCTTTATATATGATTGCAAGTGTATATTCTAGGAGAAGTGGGAGTTATAGGATGTACCTTGAAAGTGATAGTCCCCATCAAATGATTATGATTGTGTGCGAGTTAAAGTGATTTTCTCATATCTCAAATCATCATGACATGTAGACACTTATGCAATCTTGCGATGTTTTTCACATACAACACGCAATGTTCTTTGCTACACTTGATACATGTGTAGGTACAATGTGATTTGGCCATCACAAGGAATACTTGTGTTAATGTTTGCTTACTAAACTGTCTTAACTTGTTTTTGAAATATAAAATTGGTTAGATGTGTTTAGTGTGTGTGTGTGTGTTTTGGATCTATGTGCTAAAATTTTTTCTTGTTGAGATATGATTTTGACAGCTTAAAATGTTGTTTGGATCATTGGCTGTATAGCATGCTTGATTGCATTCATATCTGCATTTTTCTCTTCTTGAAAAACTGTTTTTAAACAAGCTCGACGGCTACTGGACACTTTTGACAGCTAGGCTATCTATCGAGACTCTTCAATTGTTTTTTGTCATATTCTCGATACCACTCGATAGCTACCTCAATCCATCGAGAAACCTTCTGTTTGCTCGATAGCTTCTCGACAGCTTCCTCGATCCATAGCTTCCTTCACTGTGGACACCTCTCGATAGATCCTAGATAGCACTTCGACAGCTAAAATGCACCTTTTTAATGCTCGACACTTCTCGACACATCTCGATCTATCGAGGATTATGAGATTCTATTTATATGGTCCGTGTGAATCCAGCTTCATTTCTATTCAATCTCTCTCGATAGCCTTCGCCTTTTCACCTTCCAAAAGATCTCTCTCTCATTCTAAACTTCATCCTCAGTTGTTTTTCGGCCTAGATCAAGTTTTTCTTTTTCACTGGTAAGGATCCTAACTCCTTCATTTTTCATGCATTTCATGCATTAGACCTAGGTTTGAGTTTTTGAAAATTTTTGGGGTTTTTCAAAATTGATGAAGTTTTTGCAAAATTTTTGGGTTGGGTTTGTGTTCAAATGATGTCAAATCATCATACATTGCATTTCATGAGCATTTTAACTATATTATCATGCATTTTAGATGTATGCTATATATGTTGTCTTGTTGTGTGCTGGTAGGTTTGGATTGGGCTAAGCCCATGATGTATTTACATTTGCATGTCATATACTCATGCATTTTCATGCATACGTACCTTTATTTTCATATATTCTTATATACTACTATGTTGGTACTCTTTTGATTGTCTCTCTCTCTCTCTCTCTCTCTTTCTTCTTCTTCTTCTTCTTCTTCTTCTTTTTCTTCTTCTTCTTCTTCTTGCATTAGTCTGCTTCTATGGCACCTAAACGAAAATCTACTCCATCCTAAAACCCTCTACATTCTGGGGCATCTTCTTCCTCTAACCCTACACCATCTTCTGTTCGGTTTCATGGTGAAAACGCCCGAAAGGACTTTGCGAAGAACTTTTGTAGACAAGGCATTCATTTGGAATGTCACGTCGTTCTATCAGACTTTTCTGACACTAACCTGCCCACTGTCATTCACAGTAGGGGTTGGGAGTCACTTTGTGACATCCCGGTCACTTGTCCCTCCACGATCATACAGGAGTTTTACTTTAATATGCACGGGATTGATACTTCAGTACTTAATTTCTTCTCTTGCGTTTGAGGTACGCACATTTTAGTTACTCCGAAGATTGTCTCCAAGGTACTACATGTCCCTAAGGTAGCGCATCTTGACTACCCTGGCTGTGAGCGTCTGAGGACAGTGTCTAAAGACGAACTCTAATCTCGCTTTTGTGAGACACCTTCATCTTGGGGAGATCGTCGAAACACCCCTTGCTCGAGCTTTGCAAAAGGTCCGAGATTCCTTAACATGGTGGTGACATTTGTTCTCCATCCTTTGTCTCACTATAACTCTATTACAGAGCCTCGTGCTCGATTTTTGTTATCCCTCTTAGAGGATATCTCTATTGACTTTCCTTCTCACTTCATCCTATCCCTCATAGATGTCTATAAGGATACAGTAACCCATGATAAGCTCATTTTTCTTTCGGCTATCACGCGGATTCTTTGCCATTTTTCCGTTGCCTTTCTCGTTTCTCCTCATTTTTCCGTGATGGGTGCCATAGACGATGCTACCGTTCGACGGAGCGAGGCACAACTCAGACCGCGGCAGCCCTAGACACAGACAATAGCTCCTCCTACTTATTCAACTCCATCCACCCCCGCTCCCTCTTCTTCTACAAGTGGTGTGACTCTTGATGCGATCATGGCGCAGCTTCATAGGGGGAGGGTTAGTATAGGATCTCAATGATTCTCCCTCCTCTTGCTTGGTGGTAAGTAAATGATCTGCTGGCCTCTTTTGTCACTGACTACCATTTTGTACAAAGGAATTGCTGAGTTGCTCGAAATCATCTATGGATGATCGGGCGAGTTTATTTAACCATACTCTTATAGCCTCGTTAAGGGTAGTTGGGAAAGATCTGTACAAAATCTCATCAGGAGTTTGCTGTAGGCTCAGAGTCATTTTGAAGGTGGTTATGTGATCCAATGGATCTCTTAAGCCATCAAATGACTCAAGTTAGGGGAGACAGAACTTTGATGGCAAGAGACATTCTAGGACCTTTGTGGTAAAGGGGGAATCAGTCCTCTTCACCATCTCGTCTAGGTTCTTGTCCGTCTTTTCCTTCATCGCATTCTTGAGCTCATCCATTTCTTTACGCGTGCTCTTGAGGAGGTCATTACTTGCCCCATCGGAAGAATCCTTCTTCCTTGAGCCATTTCTTCTATTCCTGTTCTCTTTGTCCTCATTCCTGTTAACTTCACGATTCTCCTCCTGCTACAACTACAGCCTCATCTCTTGATTTTTCCTGGTAAGCTCTTCAATATTAGCTATGAGTGTTTGAATTTGCAGGGCCAGTGCTACCAAAACCTAAGGTGCGTTAACTCCATCTGGGCAATGGAAAGGGTAAAGTTACATTTTCAAACCAAGGATTAAAGTTGTTTCCTACCGACAGCGTCAAACTGATGATGCCAAAATTGTCAGTCGATTTGATCGTCCAGACAGAGTGCCACCCAGGCTCATCAATGACCCTGCACGAAACTAACAAGAATGCTCTGCTCGAATAGTCACTGCTGTGGTGCCGGCCACTGAACCTCCGAAAGCAAAGTCAAATAGAAATAAAGTAGCAATAATGACAAGAATTGTGGTTTCTGTGTATCTATGTATGTGTGTCTGTACCTTTGCTTGAAGTACGACATTGCTTAAATAGGGTTTTCTTCTTTTCTAGCTGTTGGTGCCATTTAATCGGAGCTTGAATGTCTTTCTGTAACGTCCCGTGGCTACTTAATGAGGAGTCATGAAGACCCTAACAGTCATATGTTCAACAGCTCCGTATTAAATACTAGCTTTAAGGCGTCTGTGGTCGTCCAGCCTGGACGAAGGGAATTATCTAGCTCATCATATGTATTACTCATAGATTACATGCCATTAACTCCTGCCATTACAATCTTGCACATAAGTCAAGAACCATGCCTTTTATAATGAAACCTGTTTCTTTCTTTTCCTCCATTAACCCGGACCGGTACAAGGCTTGGGTCATCAAACAGTTCGTGGTTTCACGAAAGAAAAGAATGGCTTCCAACTTAGACATGTATTCTCATCAAATATATATAGCCAATAAATCAAACAATAAGGTGGTTTCACGCAATAAATAAATACATATAAGTCGCCCAAAGAATCCACCAAATAGTAATTCAAAACCATTTTGATAGTTTCATATATACTTCTCTATATCAAAGACTAATAGCAACAGAATATAACAACTTTCGACGGTTTGTCTTTCATTCAAACTCTATTTACTGTATTTGTTTTATTGTTGCACTGTGAGACTGTCTAAAGTTATTGTTTGAAAAAGGAATAATATTAGAAAAGAATAAGCCAGTTACATTACTGTGTAATCCAACGTCAAAATCAATATCACCACCGAAAGTAATATTAACGCAAATATGAATATAAATCGCACAGTAACATGTACTCATGCAAATCCTTTTACATATTAACATAAAATAAATTTTGAAATCAAAAGTCTGCTTTAAGATTGTTGGATATATTTCAAAATTTTACTTCTGTGATTAAGCAAATATTATTAATATACAAATCTAATTATAAGCAATAACACAAAAAAGATGTGATAGGTAAAAATAATAAATAGATACGTTATATATATGAAGAAATCTGCAATATAATTAAAGACTTACGGACCTGATACGTGAAGGATGAATGATACAGCATGACAAAAAAGCACACAAGGTTCGTGCTTTGCAAATTGAACTATGTTTCTTTCTCTCTCTTTGACTCAAATGCTAATGCACAAAATATTTTTTTCTCTAGGAAAGTTTCCCCAAAGTTATTTTTCATGAATGAGGAACTATGAATATATACGTTGCTAAACAAATACACTGTTTCAAGAATAACTGCTGTATACACACTCACTTAAAGGCAAAATGAAAAGGCACAACTATTTGATGTTTTTAAATGAAAAAGTGGCATTAATTTGTGTAGCCATGCGGTGCAATGAGTGGTCAACAAAAATTCAAACGTTTCGGCTTTTAATTATTACTAGTCGCAGACCCACACGTTGCACGTGATAATATTATTGTTTTAGTTATTATTTATTAACAATTGGTTTTTCATTATCTTTTAAGTTAATAAAAACCATACATATACTTTTTCTTAAACCTTTATATATATATATATATATATATATTATTTACTTAATGTGAATGTTTACATATATATAGTCTATATATTCCATTTCTTTATATACATAAAACCATAGACTACTACTCCATAATGATAGCAGCTAATTAGTTTTATCATTTTTTATAATGCAATATGTTGAATAAAATAATATGAGAAGAAAAAAAAGTAAAAATAAAATATATTACAATAAACACCAAATTAACTAACTCTATTAATTATATTACAATTTTATTTATTTGAATTTAAATGAAATATTATATGTTTAACTTTTTCTAAATAAAAAAATAAGAAGACATAAATAATTTAATTATATGGACGATGTGGCTCAATTTAAATATTGAATAAAATAAGAAGAAAAAAATGTAAAAAAAATATATAATAATAAACACCAAATTACCCAAATCATGTTATGTAATAGAATAATATATATTATATTCATATATATTATCTTTAATTTTTTATAACGCAATAGGATAACATTTAATAATCAAAGAGAACAAAAAACCTTAAAACACAAAACTAAATTGCATCAACCAAAAGTAGAGTTATAACAAACACAAAAATTTATCAACTTAAAGTAGAGATGCAGGAAAAATAAAAAAATAAAAATCTAAAAAATATTGAGAGAGAGAGAGAGAGAGAGAGAGAGAGAGAGAGAGATAACTTTTTTGTGAGGGAAAACTATGCAAAGAATGGAAGAGAGAATGACAAATTTATAGTAAGATGACATAAATATGAAAAGACAGAATAAAGGAAGATGAAGGGAAAGATAAATAGTGATATTAAGGTTGAAGGTAGTGGAGAGATGAAGAGGTAAGGGAGGGAAAGATGAAGGGAAATATGAAGAGACAAAATAGAGGAAGATAAATGGAAAGATGAATAGTGATATTAAGCATGAGGGTAGTAGGGACTGGGGAGATGAAAAGGTAAAAGAATGAGAAAGGTTGGAAAAAATGTAATTATTAAAAAAAAAGTAAACGTTAAAAAGAAATTATAGGAAAATTGAAAAGAAAAAAGATAATAACGTGGATGCTGATATGGCTTAATCGGAGTGCAACAACAATAAATGCTACGCTTAAGTTTTTGGATATATATATATATATATATATATATATAGACTAGTTGCTAACTTGTGCAAAGCACAAGATAGTTAAATATAAAAATTACAACTTTTCAATACAACCTCCCCTTGAAATCAAATAGGAAAATAAGCTTATCTACAAAATAGTAAAGCAAGCTCAAATGACATCAATTGCAGCCAATCAAATAATTCAGCTCATATGACCATATAGGATAGTGGCCTCAATCCTTCCAATTAGGAAGTAACAACTTGTCAACACAACCTCCTCTTGAAATCAAATAGGAAAATAAGCTTATCTACAAAATAGTAAAGCAAGCTCATTTGACATCAATTGTAGCTAATCAAATAATTCAGCAAATTTAGACCCAACAAATTGCACTTTAATTAGCCTTACATTTGGGAGGAAAAAAAAATAACAGTAATAAATTGTAGTTCCAAACACATTTTATTAAACAGGTAAAGATGTTGAAACTCAACAAATGCACAATAAAGTCAATGCTAATTACACATTACAGAAAAACAATCTCTAAATAAATGTTAAGATAGATGGTTTATCTTTGTTTTCATTGTTGTTGTTTTTTTTATTGACTAATACACTTATTCTAACCCTTTTTTATAGTTTAATTCATAATACAATATCAAATGGCATTCAAGATCAGTTTTGAAAGATGCTATAACCTATAACATTAATACTATTTAACAATCATCTCTCCTAACTAAATAACACCAAGTATTCAAGAAAAATAGAACATTGTAAGCTGTTTCGTGCTTTATGATGCCAATAATAGTAGGCCTTAAAATTTGATATCCTAAACCAAACTTAGTGGTTGTAAGGTATCAAGTTTTCTCTTTTGTTCTCATGGTTCTCATTTCTTAAGTGCATTTGTTGGTGTAGAAATGCTACCTAAATAGATTATTCTTTCTCCTCATTAGATGAATTACTCTTAACAATACCCAGTTCTAATTTTTTAGCACAAACTAGATACCTCAATTGTTCCTATTTCTAGTGCAAATCACTCTTCAAATAGTGCTAACATCTTCAAGACTATTTTATTTTAAAAACATCTTTTAGAACATCCAAAACTTACTACATAAATAAAAACCAAGCATTACAGAAGAATACTTCAAGAAGTAACTAAAAGTTAGGCTTATAAGTAAAAAAGACTTTCAATCTAATGGGTTCGAATTTCTTTTTTAAATATCCTTGACACAACAAATTCTCTATTGATAATGCAATAGGCTCTTACAATATATATATTAAAAAAAATTAAAAAAAAAAACAAAACAAAACCGAAATATCATATTGTGTTCAATCATAGAAACATTTTGGCCTTTTGCTACGTTACTTTTTAGTATCAGCCAAACAAAACATGCTTTCTCATCTTGTAGTTTGCAATTGTAGTTTCTGTAAATTATATGACAGAAAACTGTGCACTGTAATATCTTTTTCTCTTACTGAGATAGCTTACCAATACGTTATTAAAATAAATAAATAAATTGACATTCAGAGAAGGTTACATTTGAAGGGAGAAGAAGACAAACTGAGGGTGGGGGAATCAAAGTAAGACAACATAAAGAAACTCCTACAAAGCTTTGGCAAACATCTCAGGGCTTAAGCAATCACTGGAGATAACAGGGACTGAAGACATTGAAAATGAGCAGCCATAGGTTATTTATTAATTCAAACCATAAATATTGCAATATTTTCCTTCAAATAGATATCAGATGCTATATAAATTCCATCATCAATGACACAAGCATTTCTCACTATTTTATTTATTTATTTATTTTAGAAAGTTATTACCTCACAATAGGCTTATCTAGGCTCCAACAACCATACCAAACATAAATAGATTCAACTTTTAGTAGATTTTATAAATGGGATAACATGCACACACAAAAAATGAAGAAGAAACTTGTTCTACGTGTTAAACTTTCACAACAAAATAACAATATAAAAGTTGTTAAGGTTTTGTGCCCTAAAATCCAATTTATTGGCATGTCATAAATAATTAAATAGTTTAATTATATGAGACTATCTATAAATGAACTAATGGGACATTATCTTAGTCTATAAGATGCATAGTATGTGATTTATGTGAAAAGTCACAGAAGATATAAATCACAAGTTCTTTGTAAACTCAGAATTTTAGTTCATAGTCGGTGATGAAATTGGGCGTTTCATCTGCAAAGACTATAACATATCAACTAAGATGATTTGTCTTGATCATGGAAGTGGAAACTTCTAGTTGGTATGTTGATATGTTTTAAGAGTTAAGACATATTGAACTGGACCGCTGTGAGATTTATTATTCTCCTAACGACTGCCAAATGAATAATAAATCTCACGACTTCTATTTACATCAACTCAAAATCCTGAGAGAATAATGGACCTAATCATGAGATGTAGGTTGCTTTGATATATCAGGAATGAGATCAATGAGTTATGGTCAAAACCTCAGTATGTTGGGCAACCACATTTAGTGTTGATGGAACATATATTCTCAAGATGGAATTCATAATCTCTTAGCGGAGATATAAAATATTCCATTGAGATAAGTTTAGTGGGTTTGGTTATTCAAAGTATTGGGCCCAACCACTTTAGTAAGAAGTTACTAAAGTATTTATATTTGTGAAATTGGATTTCATAAATATATATTGAATAACAAAAAGGATTAAACCGGGTACTTAAAGATTAAGATGTAGTAATCTTCAAAGTGGCAATCTATTTCATGACTTTGTATTACTACGAATATTTTAATGAAGGGGTTGCATGTATAATAAAGTCTTAGGATATAATTTATACATAAGGCCTAGCGTGCAACTATATTTATATAGTGGTATTAAATATAGTTAATGGCAACTTTGGACTTGTCAAGAGTTGACAGAAAAGCCCAAGACCCATTGGAGCTAGTGTCTTATTGGTCCCTTTTGGTCCCACTCCAAGCCACATACTAGAACCCAATTGGAATGGCCCAATAGGCTAGCCCAATTAGATAATCAGTTGTATAGAAGGAGAGAAACATACAGAATTTAATAAGAGGTTTTTCATTATGTCTTTAAGAGTTTTTTCATAAGGATTCTCATAAGATATGAAATGCTTTGTATGTGAGTGTTGGACACTATTTATTCTCTCATTGGAAACTGATTGAGAGATCACACATCTTGGGCATTAAGTGGAATTAGAGTGAAGATTAAAAGTCTTCCCAAGAACTTCTGATCTTCGGTTTTGAATTTCATTACACCAAGGTACGCTTTCTTGTTCTTTAATTCTGAAACTTTCATAGTACATGTTAT
Organism: Quercus glauca; assembly: GCA_023736055.1. Taxonomy (NCBI): domain Eukaryota; kingdom Viridiplantae; phylum Streptophyta; class Magnoliopsida; order Fagales; family Fagaceae; genus Quercus; species Quercus glauca. The sequence continues at coordinate 5,753,468 of CM043319.1, read as the reverse complement.
CAATTGCGAATGAAGTAGATCCGTTAATTTTTCCACTGCGTATGTTTTATATGCGATACAAACATGTAATTTTCTAACAAATGGTATCAGAGCGGTCTTCAATTTTGAATCTGTATAACAGGTTTTGTGAGTTTTGGAATTAGAGATTATAGTTTCATGTTGTTAGAAGATTATGCATTTAATTTTCTGCATGGTCATTGAAACTATGATTTGATAAAAACTGATATTGATGTTATGATGTTGTTTAAATTTGAATTTAAGTATGTTAAATTGATCTTTAAGGCTATAGCATCAATGCATTTCAGTTTTGATATCTGTTTCTGACTATCATGTTCATATGTAATTTGTTTGTTCAAGAAAAACCGTAGAAAACTACCTTGAAAAAATTCTGGAAATTCGAGTTTCACGAGTTTCGATCGATCGAAAATCACTTTCGATCGATCAAGTGAAACAGTGATCAGACTTTTTAAATAGATTGATTTTCGATTGATAGTCGATCGATCGAATTTGTTTTTCGATCGATCGAGAGGCAATCGAGTATCGATCGAACAAGTCAGGTGGTTAAGTTCGAATTTTTTAATTTTTTCGATCGATCGAGGGGCACATTCGATCGATCAAAAGAAGGAAAATCAGAATTTTTTCTAAGTGTTTTCACATGTATAAAGAGCAAAGCTATGTGTGATTAGATTACACATGGTTCTAACTAAAAGACCGAATGAGATCAAAGGTATTAGTTAAATAGAACTCTTAGTCCTAAATAGTTTGGGACTTGTCTTTTAAGAAACATTCTAATGAGATTAGAATTGTTGTATGATTAAAAGTCTTTAACTTAATTTATTTTAATTAGAAGTTTTAATGAGATTAAAGCTTAATTAAAAGGTATGTAGTTTCTAATGAGATTAGAATTCTTAATCAAATAAGTTAAGGATAGAGTTCTATATAACTAATTTTTGATTCATTAGTGTTTAAGGAATCCTAAATAGTTTAGGACTTTCATTTTAGTTAGAGATTCTAATAAGATTAAAGTCTTCAACAAGTGCAAGGTTGTTAGTTGTGATGGGATCACAATTATTTAAAAGAAAAAAAAAAACCCAAATAATGAGTAGGAGTGCTGAAATAACCCTTTTGTTAAGTTTATTGTAATGTGAATAGATACCTTGTCTTGACTTCGAGTCTTGCATTCCATGCGGAGGGTATTTACTTCACGGATTATAAGGTTAAACTTCTTTGTGATTGTGCGAATGTTCGTTACGCTATTGTGACGTGACATAGTAACATCACATTGAATTTAAACAATTAAACACATTTGATGTGTAGGGTTAAAATTGTGATTAGATCACAATGATTTCAAGACAATCCACTTGTTTTAAAATTTCTAGTGGAAAAGAGATTCAAGGGTTGATTTCAAGTTATGTCATTATTACTTAGAGGCTAAAGGAAAAGCGGCAAATATTTTTTTTTTTGTAAGAGTTACCATGATAGCATTAATAATGAGAATAATTCTCGCCTGATCATAGTGATTGGTATGACCTCGCTTCCGAGGAATATTAATTGCGGGATTAGGTTGTCGTTGCACCTAGTATAGTATGGTTTTCGGATTCCATATTATATGGTTATGAATGCAAAATGATAATGTCTTGGTATTTAAGTTCACGGTCTCAATATAGAGTTGTCATAAATTTTGTCCTCTAGCTACTATTTTAGTTGAATCACATTAACTAAAAAATAATTTTGGACATGGTGCTTAAAGAAGCTGAAGTACATAAATATGTTTTGATTCAGCATTGTCATAATTTCCTACACATGATGCATTTATGGAAGATGGCTTATGATATGATCATGGTCTCCATTGAAATGCTAATATGTTACCTTGGCTTCTATCTCAATTGTACTATAGCATGAGATGCAAGAGTTAGTACAAGACTTAGAATTTATATTAAGTCTAAATGAGATGTTTGTTATGATTCATATTGAGTGCTAAGAAAAGCTTAAGGAGTTTCAATTCTATATCATTTTATGAAAATATTTTAATTTTAAAATAAATTGGAATTCTTGGATGTAGAGATTAAATGTTAATCTCATTTGGATATGATCCACAAGTCCTTGTTAGAATCATTTGATCAATTCAAATTGTTTTGAAAATAAATTCTTTTTATATTATCTAAATTGATGAGTGAGTTCTAAGCAACGGAAGACATCCTAAAAGCTAAGGCTAGGATCAATATGATTTAATTCAAATTCTTAGCCTAAATTGAAAGGTAAGGGTGATAAGAACAAGAATTATAATACCAAACAGTTTGGCAAGCAAGTTGCCCTAGTAGTTGCCAAAAGGAAATTAGACTCAAAAGTATGACCAAAGGAAAATGCTTCTGTTTTGGTTGAACTAAGCATTGTCCATGATTGTTTTCTAGATGGAGATTTACATGTTTTACTTTTTAAAGAGAAAGTTTCCATCCTTTGGTATCGTATGTTTTGGTACTTATGTCTAGATCTTATTAATCTAAATGGTATTCAAGATTGGTGAAAGATGGGCTTTAAGAACCATTACTTTGTTATATTCCCAATCTATGAATTCTATTTAGAGGATAATATGATCTAGGACTCCTTTATTGTAAAGGAATATAGTATTAATGACTTCTTTAAATCAGTGCATACATGAAGGAGGAATAAGACTCTTTTAGAAATAGTAAAGTACATGATAAGTATTTCCATTTGCTAATTTCTTTTGGAGATATACTCTAATAATTATTATACATTTTCTAAAATTGATTTCAAAAGTTTGTTCCTATGACATTTATCAAATAGTGGAGTGGGTGAAATCCTAGTATATGATACTTCCACTTTTGGAGATGTCCAGCACTTTTACTAGAAAGGAAGTCTAACAAATTGAAATCAAAGGGTAGAAAAATGTGTGATTATGATAAGTATCCAAAAGGATTTGCAGAAGGTTGTTTTGGTAGTCATAAAGATGACAAGATGTTTGTAATGTATAAATACAAAGTTCTTGCTGATGACTATATGAATAATCTTAAAGAATTGTTCTAGAAGAAAATGTCAGATTTTTTTTTTTTGTTAGACAACTATAAAATACATTAAAAATGAGATAGTTGTATTAGATACACCACAAGGTATTATTCTATATATATATAGCTAGTACACCGGTACAATATCGTAGTGGGAGGATTGTAAATTCATACTTTTGGAATAAACTTTTGAAGTCATTCCACAAGGATATGAATTTGATCCTCGGTCCTACGTAGAGGCCATAGATGATATGAATATGAATTATTGGATCAAGGTTATATGAATAGAATTAGATTCTATTTAAAGCCTAGAACTTGTAGAGGCGTCTATTGGTATTGAGCCTGTTGTACTTAAATAGGTCTACAAGAAAATGAGATTAATAGATTTGATGGTGCAAACCTTCAAAGTCAAGACTAGTGGCGAAAAGATTTATTCAGAAAGAAATGGTTCGATTATGAAAAGAATTTTTCACCTATAGTCAAGTTTGACTCTATCTAGATTCTCTTATCCATTATATTTTATTTGGATGAAATATGACAATGGATATCAAGAAAGCTTCTTTTAGTAGCAATCTTGAGGAAGACATCTAAGTGATGTACCTAGACTTGTACATAGCAAAGAACCAATAGTGATTAGTATGTAAGTTTCTTAAATTCCATTTATGGACTAAAGCAATCATTTAAATCATAAAATATCATTTTTAATGAAGCAATCAAATTGTTGATTTTGATCAAGTATTAAAAGGCCTTATGTGTGTAAAGTTATATAGAATAATAAATCTCATAATGTATGTTGAAGACATTCTAATCATTTAGAATGATGTAGAGTTATTGTCATCAATAGAGGTCTTGTTGTCTAGTCTAGTTTGATATAAAGTACTTGGGAAAGACTAGTCACATCCTAAGAGTTAAACTTTGTTAAAGTTCAGAAATTAGGATGTTGAGTCTATCTCAAACTGCTTAAATAGATTAGATTCTAGCCAAGTATAGCATGTAATACTTCAAGAAAGGATTCTTTCCTTTTAAGTTTGAAGTTCCTTTATATAGGACTATGGTCCTTAGAAATATAAAAGGAAGAGCATATTAAGACGGTTCCTTATACTATAACAATAGGAAGTCTTTATGCTATGCTATATACTAGGTTAAATATCTATTTTGCGGTGGGCATGGTAAGAAATATCAATTGAATCAAAGATCACTTAATTTAGTAGGAGTAAAGCATATACTCATATATCTTAGGACAATGAGGGATTATATGCTTGTTCACAAAAGTGAGGATTTGATAGATACTGGACGTACAAAAACTGATTTGTAGTTTGATTGTGATTCATGAAGTTGGACTTCAAGATATGTGTTCATCCTAGGTGATGAAGATACATATTAAGCGTAAGTATTATCTCATTAGAGAGATATGAGTACGAGAGAAGTAGTAGTAGAATAGATAATTTATTCAATAAATCTGGCTGAAACTTGTTTCCAAACCTTGCCTTAGAGTAACTATGAATTACTCTAAAGGGAGATAAGTGTCGGATATATGGTAAATTGTCTTTAAGGGCAAGTGGGAGATTGTTAGGGTTTTGTGCCCTAAAATCCAATTTATTGGCATGTCATAAATAATTAAATAGTTTAATTATATGAGACTATCTATAAATGAACTAATGGGACATTATCTTAGTCCATGAGATACATAGTATGTGATTTATGTGAAAAGTCACAGAAGATATAAATCACAAGTTCTTTGTAAACTCAGAATTTTAGTTCGTAGTTGGTGATGAAATTGGGTGTTTTATCTGCGAAGACTATAACATATCAACTAAGATAATTTGTCTTGATCATGGAAGTGGAGACTTCTAGTTGGTATGTTGATATGTTTTAAGAGTTAAGACATATTGAACTGGACTGCTGTAAGATTTATTATTCTCCTAATGACTGTCAAATGAATAATAAATCTCACAACTTCTATTTACATCAACTCTAAATCCTGAGAGAATAATGGACCTGATCATAAGATGTGAGTTGCTTTGATATATCAAGAGTGAGATCTATGAGTTATGGTCAAAACCTCAGTATGTTGGGCAACCATATTTAGTGTTGATGGAACATATATTCTCAAGATGGAATTCATAATCTCTTAACGGAGATATAAAATATTCCCTCGAGATAAGTTTAATGGGTTTGGTTATTTAGAGTATTGGGCCTAACCACTTTAGTAAGAAGTTACTAAAGTATTTATATTTGTGAAATTGGATTTCATAAATATATATTGAATAACAAAAAGGATTAAACTGGGTACTTAAAGATTAAGATGTAGTAATCTTCAAAGTGGCAGTCTATTTCATGACTTTGTATTACTACGAATATTTTAATGAAGGGGTTGCATGTATAATAAAGTCTTAGGATATAATTTATACATAAGGCCTAGCGTGCAACTATATTTATATAGTGGTATTAAATATAGTTAATGGTAACTTTGGACTTGTCAAGAGTTGACAGAAAAGCCCAAGGCCCATTGGAGCTAGTGTCTTATTGGTCCCTTTTGGTCCCACTCCAAGCCACATACTAGAACCCAATTGGAATAGCCCAATAGGCTAGCCCAATTAGATAATCAGTTGTATATAATGAGAGAAACATGCAAAATTTAATAAGAGGTATTTCATTATGTCTTTAAGAGTTTTTTCATAAGGATTCTTATAAGATATGAAATGCTTTGTATGTGAGTGTTGGACACTATTTATTCTCTCCTTAGAAATTGATTGAGAGACCACACATCTTGGGCATTAAGTGGAATTGGAGTGAAAATTAAAAGTCTTTCCAAGAACTCCTGATTTTCGGTTTTGAATTTCATTACACCAAGGTATGCTTTCTTGTTCTTTAATTCTGAAACTTTCATAGTACATGTTATAATTGCGTATGAAGTAGATCCGTTAATTTTTCCACTGTGTATGTTTTGTATGCGATACAAACATGTAATTTTCCAACAAAAGTATGGTTCAATATCAATAGTTTGATATTGAAAATAAAGGAAACTACAGTTACAACTCTTTTTAAATCTATATAGTATACCCGTACCACTCCTTCATTGACGATTTTTACCAATCATGTTTTACACAACCCCCCCCCCCCCCCAAAATAATCATTAGCATTGCTAAAATCAATGCAATAAATTTTAACATAAAAGAATTAAGAAAACTTATAAAAAAAATAAAATAAAAAACAGTCCACAATCCTTTAACACTCAACAAAAGGTGGAAACTTTTAATTACCTTGAGCGAGAAGTTGAGAGTGACAGAAGGGTAATATAGAATACCTCTACTCTAATCACCTCACATGTCACAACCTTCCTTATTAACTGTACACTGCCACCAACAATAGCCAAGTTGCTCTCTAAGAAGCTTTCATGTACACAACCCAACTATCAAATCACAATGAAAGTTGTCAACCACCTATAAATCAAAAAATCTCAAATTATACTTCTAAAAATATATGAGATTTTCTCTATAGCCAAACACAACAATAAAAAATAAAAAAATAAAAAAAAGGGGAAAGAAAACATGCCGAAATAAAGGAATGGAACCCTATTGGATGCAAATTGAAATTTGATAAATGAACAAACATTTAACCGATTCTTAGGTGTAGATTAGAGTCTTATAATCCAAATTGACTTTTGAAATCAACAATACTTGAACTAAAAGCAATTTGAAAATAAACGAATTAGTAAAACTAAATAAAAGTTAAAACGATTCACAAATATATGATACAATTTTGTCGGAGAGGGAGGAAAAGAGTGACCTTCTTGAAGGAGTCGGTGCTTTGGGCTAATAGCATCACTGGGGAATAGAATATAAAAGGCCAACAAAACATCACTTAATAATTTTATCAAACAGCTTGTGTACATGTAAAAGAAACAACACTTAATGAATCATTGTAAAATTCAATTGTAACAAAAAAAAAAAACTTCCTAAACACATATGCATTAGTACTTCCAAATTTGCAATTTGAGCCCATATTTAACCAAAGTTGCCTGGGCAATATTCAAGTGCATATGAATGAACTTTAGATTAAATTCTCATTCTAAACATATTGGGCATAAATCAGTAACTTCAATCTGAGAAGAACAAATTCCAAACCAAATGGAAATTGAAACTCTAATAGATGATGGGAATAAAGTTGAGAATCGTAATGAGTTAGGAGAGCAATAATTGGATTACTTAAGCAAACAAAGTCTAGAAAGAAATGAGAGGTACATGTCAGAGTCTATGCTGGGCTTGGGAGAACAACTTGCTACAAGGTTTCATGAGAAGAGACCTTTGTTTCCTCAAAAGTGAAAACCAAAAAAGAAAGAAATATATGAAATAAAGAAAACACAGAACAAAAATTAGAAGCAGAAATTAAAATGAAAATAAAAAACAATTTGTAGTTTTGGTTTACAGATGGTTCTAGGTTTTTATGCTTTAAAGTTATGTCTCCAAAACCAAACACAATAATTAATAACAAAAAACAGAGATTAAAAAAATAGTAAGCTTGTCAAATTAACCATTTAAATTAGGGGGAAAATGGTGGGAGAAAGAAGAAGTGCCTATCAGAGGTGAAGACTGTAGGCCGATCTCTCATCTTTCTCCTTCTCCTTATCTAAAAGGAACTGTCTTCGGTTTCAAAGTTGTGCAGGAAATAAATTACAAAGGGAGAAAAGCGTAGGGATAAGAAAGGGGGAAAAATCTCTCTTTTGGCTTTTTGTGGGAATGAATATGAAAGGTACAAAATTAGTAACTATGTAGGAGCCAGAATGTTGCCTCTATAGTAATGTGAAAAATATTATTGAAACATTTCCTTAATCCAACTACCGAAAAGTGACAATGTTTTGGTGTTTTTAAATGTAAATGTGGCAGTAATTTATGTAACCACATGGTGCAATGAGACACAGTCAACAACAAGTCAAACGTTTCGACTATTAGTTATTACTAGTGTTTAACCCACACAATGCGCGAGATCATTTTACATATTAATGATCTTTGCATCCAACATAAACTTAGTTCTCATACTTCTACTATATACATTTAAACCTAAATAATTTAGTATATTTAAGCATATAGTATCCAATATCCGTTAAAAATTTTAAACATTACTCTCTTCAAATCACATCAAGTATGTACTTCCATTCTCCAATAGACCACTTGGAGGAACATATGAAATGAGCAACCACCACTTTTATTACTTTCATTGCATTCAAATGAGTTTGAATAAAGGGAATTCTCTAGAATGCTTCTCTATTTTGCATGCAAAAAATGCAATATCTTCAAAACCATCCAATATCTTTAAAGCAATTAAAACTTGACTTACTTTGAGCAAGAAGATTGACATAGAAATCTGTACTTGGTGTACTTGTCACTTTTTTTTTTGGTACGTTCTTTCCAAGAAGCTTCACAGATTTTAAAGTGTATTTTTGGGTTCTCCCAAAAAAAAAGAAATACATCTATTTTTAACACAATAGAAAATAATAATAATAATGACCATTTTGTAAGAATCCCCAAATAAACGTCTATATATAAAAAATGATTAGAATCTAAGAAAGCAAATATATTCAAATAATTTAAGGTAAATATTTGGAGTGAACATTTTATATTAAAAGTCTTAGTTAAATAAATTTAATTAATTAAGTATGTAGCTAATTTTTTTGAAATTAAAAAATTTAATATAACACTCAAAATGTCAAAACCAAAATCAGAATTTAAAACGAATTTATCATTATGGGTTTAATATTTTTAAAACCTTAAGATCTCTCTCTCTCTCTCTCTCTCTCTCTCTCTCTCTCTCTCTCTTATATGGGGTTTCACTTTTAAATTTTGGCAGTATGAAGGTGGTAGGAAATATGTTATTGGCTGAAGGCTGGCTCTATAGTGGTGGTGGCATTACATCCATAACTATTTCAAATAATATCATGGTAATATAAACTATCAAAAAAATTGATTAAGATCTTTGAATGTATTCTACAGTGTGAAACTCAAAGAATATGAGGTGTCCTTAAACCAAAGATGGTCTACTAAATGAAATACACGCAAAACCTGTCAACTTAATAGCAAGCACATTCATTGTTTTGTTAATGAAAATTCAGACACCAGCAACCATAAAGCTACGACAACAAAATACGTTGTCTGAGAGGCAATACAAATTTGATAGGAAAAAAAAAAAAAAAAACAATTGTTTGTTGCTAATCTCTATTATGATTAGTAGAGATTGGTTTTTATTATTTTTTGGAGATAATGTTAGTTAAAGATATATGTGCTAACTATTGTTTGTTGGTAAATGTTATGGGTTTCTTGAATGGTGTTTTTCTATAGCTTATGAGTCTGGAATACCATCATAAATGCCGAAACCAACACATAGGAATCTCTTAGGAAATTAATTTCCGTCACAGCCTACAAAGTAATTAATTTTGTACAAAGAACATTACACTTTTAGATTTCACAATTCAAAACACATAAAATCTATGAAATATTGACTAAAATCTATGAAAATAGTAGAATAGGTAGGAGGAAAAACAAAAACTGAAAATTAAATTGAATTCAGTGGTTACTATTTTTCCTTCTTTAATTTTTCTTCTTCTTTGATGCATTTTGTTTAGTAGCATTGTTTCATTTGTGAAGCATTTGAATAGGCATGCTATCATCATCTGATTTTCCATCTTCAGCAAGTATGGAAGTTGCAAATAGAGAATTGATGTCCTCTTTTGTTTTTCTTACAAATTCATCTTTTGTGTCTTGTAATAATTTTCGCTTTAATTAAAAGGTGCTTAAAAAATTTACAAACATTTAATGAATCCTTAAACAATAAGTTACAATTCTCTTATAAACAAAGTTAATATTGCTTTTTTGTATTAAATTGACTTTGAAGGTATCACAAGAAGGTTTAATATATTATTTTTAATTTCATAAGAACTTCTTATGTACCAAGCAAATGTGCATAGTAAGTAATATGCATCAGACTACATAATATTATGACAAATTCAAAGGGTGACATTAATTACAAGAAAATCGTGTTTTATAGCTTCAAGTTTATGCCTTCTATTTTAATGTTCACTTTAACTTTTGAAATGATCACTCCAATAGAAACAATCTTAGTATCTGACTAATTGCCATCTCTTGTCTAGTCAGTTACATGTTTTGGTTCTTGTTTTGAATTTGAAAGCTATTTTAGACATTTACATCTAACTTTGTCATCTAATAATTATAGTACTACCCCTTTGAAGTATGTAAAAAGAATGTGAGCTTGTTATTTCTTTCCAATACAATGCTTTTCTGTGTACTATCAATAATATCTACTAATCAAAAGATTCTAATTTGGTTTTTGTAGCAGGGCAGTGGAAGCAAAACAATAGCTTAGCACAATCCCTACGACAAAAAAATCCAACTCAAATTATAACTTTTTTGTTTGGTAGAACAGATTGTATATAGTAGATATAAACTATATGGTTGTTACATCTACATTACCAACCATAGAAATACAAAGAGTAGTACAACCTCAACAACCATTATGATTTTTGATGGAAATTTAGACCCCTTAAAACAACCAGATTGTGTAGTCTAGATTAATTAGCCAAGTTGTTACTTAGTCAAATTAAACAATTCTAGGTTAAAACAATCAAATAATCATATCATGTATATAAAAAATATAAAGCAGCGGAAAATAAATAACACATGATATGATCACCCAGGAAAACCAAACCGGTAAAAAACCTGGGGAGGATTTTACCCACCGATCCTCAAGGCAAAACGGAATCCACTAAGAAAGAATTGAAGTTCTTACAAAAGGACTTACAAGCTCCCCGCTTGACTTCCTAATGCTACCCACCAGTAGTAACTTCCTGACACGACCACGCGCAGGCTTCGAATCCACGGACTACTTCTTTCTTTGTATTCCTTCAATCAGCTACAAGCATCCCGCTTGTTTTTCGTTAAGCTCCAATGGCTGCAACCTTGTTGATCATCAAGATGTAGATAATATCTCTACCTTGAAAACCCTATGTTTATGTGAAGGAAAGCTCCTCAAAGATCTCACAAGAGATTCACATAAACAGCAAATATGAGCAACAAAGACTTAGAGAGGTTTGGGAACAAAACCCTAAAAATAAAAGGAGGCACAAGAGGCACTCTAAACTCTCTCTACAAAAGTCTCAAAAACGTTCTAGGGTTTTCCTTATATATAGGAGTGTTTTACTTGAACCCCAAGACGTTTAAATAGAGTTTGGGCTGAACTGGAACTCTGCAGAAAAATAAATCTGTACGTGGTTCGATCGATCGAGTCTAATTTTTGATCGATCGAGACTTACAGATTTAGTCCAATAAATTCTGCAATCACTCGATTCCAATTTTACAAATAAACATACTTTGAGCAAGCCTAAACCTAGACTAAATGTTTTGATCATGGTTTGCCAACAAAATACAAATTGAAGTTCTAATACATTAATTCCTAATTTCTTAGAACCCAACAATTTTAATCAACAATATTGGACACTAAAGCATCAATCATAAACTGTCAATATGATTGGCTAGTAATAGGAAAAGAAGAAAACCTACTCATAAATTTAGCAAAGTATACATACATTCATCATGACCTATACCATTAGTTTTTATTTATTTATTAGTTTATTGCATTCATAGTACTATACTAACCTACCAAACTAGAAATTCTCAAATATCTTGAGTATTCTAATGACAAATATCATAACGAAAACTTAAAAATGTTAAAGAACACAAACCAAATATATAATTTTTTTCTAAAATTGAAATTAATAATTATAGAATTCTAACATGACAAAGTCTAAGACAATAAGAAGAGAATATTAATAAAGATAATATATGTAAGAGGAAAAGCTACGAAAATAGAATTGACATATCTATTTGAAATTACCACTACTTACATCTCTGCAAGTTCTTTTACAGACTTAGATACAACTTTCTTTAGCTCTTTTGTCAATCAAAATGAATGTTGTTGAACTGGCCTTATTTTCTACTTGGATTTGTATCTTATAGCTGTTTCAATTGCAAAGTTTTTAGTATAATGTATATTTATATTGTGTGTGTTTGTAAATTTACAAATAAAACTCTTTACCATCTTTTCAGTGGTTAGACTTGAACATTGTATTAATGCTTTTCATGGGATTCTATGTGTTTTTTGAAGAACAAATTTGTTTTTGAAGGCTGGTCTATTTCACTTAATGTAATGGTAAAATATGGAATGGGGTGGATGGTTAGTTTTTCAGATAACAATGCTAAAGTGCAGGTGTTCTTCTAAAAGAAATAAAACTGACTGGCTTTGTTTTTGAGCGCATGGACAGTTTGGGGAGAATTATGTTGGTTAGATGTTTTCGAGTGCAAGGACAGGGTAGTCAGGATGCGCTACCCTAGGAACGTGCAGTACCTCGGATACAATATCCGGAGTAACTACAATGCGCGTACCTCGAACGTGAGAGGAAAAATGAGGTACAAAAGTATCGAATCCGTGCATATTGGAGTAAAAATCATATATGATCACGGAGGGACAAGTGACTGGGATGTCACATAGTGACCCCTAACCCCAACTGTAGATGACAGTGGGAAGGTCAATATTGGAGAAATCTGATAGGATGACTTGGCATTCCGAATGAATGCCTCGTCGAAAAAAGTTCTCCGAAAAGTCCTTTCAGGCTTTATCATCAAGGAACCGTACGTGAAAAAGAGTAGGGTCAGAAGAAGAAATGGATACCCCAGGACGAGAAGGGTTCCAGGATGGAGTGGATTTGCGTTTGGGTGCCATAGAGCAAACTAACGCAAGAAGGAAAGAGAGGGAGAGAGAGAGAGAGACAATCAGAAAAGCACCAACAAAAAAAATATGAAAAAATATAAAGAATTGAAGGTATGTATGCATGAAAATGCATGAACATGTGACATGCAAACTTAAAAACATCATGGGCTCAGCCTAATCTAAACCTACCAGCACACAACAGTTTCACATAGTACTCACACATCTAAAATGCATTAACATATAGTTAAAATGCAAATGTGATGCAATGCATGAACATTTAGGATCATTTACCCAAAACCCATCCTAGAAATTTCACAAAAACTTCATCAATTTTGAAAAAACCCCCAAAAAATTTTCAAAAACCCAAAAACCTAGGTCTAATGCGTGAAATGCATGAAGAATGAAGGACTAAGGACCCTTACCAGTGAAGAAGAACAAGATCTAGGCGGAAGAACACTTGGGAATGAAGCTTAGAGTGAGAGAGAAAGGTTTTAGGAGGGGAAAAGACAAGATCTGTCAAGAGAGATTGGGGAAAATGAGAGAAAAGATCGCACTGACCGTATATATAGAAAGTCATAAAGCTCGACCGATCAATAGGTGTCGAGAGGTGTTGAGGTTTAAAATGCGTGAATCAGCTATCGAAGAGCTGTCAAGGATCTATTGAGAGGTGTCCAAAGCAAAAGGATCTCGATGGATCAAGCAGCTATCAAGAATGTGATAAAAAGAAGCTGAAAGGGCTCGATAGATAGCCTAGTTGTCGAGAGGCGTCCAGCAACTATTGAGATTGCTTAAAAACAGTTTTTCAAGAAGAGAAAAACACAGATATGAATGCAATCAAGCATGCTATACAACCAAAGATCCAAACAACATTTTAAGCTCTCAAAATCATCTCTCAACAGGAAAAATGTCAAGCACATAGATCTAGAACACACACACACACACGCTAAACAAGTCTAATCAATTTTATATTTCAAAAACAAGTTAAGACAGTTCAGTGAGCATACATTAACACATGTATTCCTTGTGATGGCCAAATCACATTGTACCTGCACTTGTATCAAAAGTAACAAAGAATATTGCGTGTTGTGTGTAAAAAACATCGCAAGATTGAATAAGTGTCTACATGCTATGACGATTTGAGATATGAGAAAATCACTTTAACTCACACACAATCATAACTATTTGATGGGGACTATCACCTTCGAGGTACATCCTATAACTTCCACATCTCCTAGAATACATGCTTGTAATCATATGTAAAGCATTTTGATTCTTTTTGCTTTTTATTTTTATTTGCATATTTTTCTTTTAAGCAAACCATACATGGGCATATAAGAGATAGAAAAGAAATACCCAATGATGTTAAGTATTTGACATTTCATGATTGGTAGGCAATAGTGGTGAAATGGTTATTTATGCCTTTCTCTTAGGATTTTCTAGTCCTTCACGTCAAATAGAGTGATACGAGTGTTAAGTACAAGAGATTACTTAATCTTACTCATCACAAACACAAGCCACAAAGCTCACTTGCTTTGTTGTGCATAGAGATGCTCATCTAAGCTACAAAAGATACAAAGTTTTGAAAACTTTGTTTCAATGGCCATCCAAGGTACACAAGTACCAATATACATAAACACACACTGTTTTTGTATTTTTCTGATTTTTCAAATTTTTTTTTAATTTTTATGAAAAAAAAATAAAGCAAAACTGAAAAATAAACAAACAAAAACATGTTGAACAAAACAATACATAAAACTAGATTGGCTCAAAACACACAAGTAATGCAAAAACAAAAATAAGAAGGGGAGAGAGAGAAAAAAATGACTGAATCACTTGGAGCATTTTTCCTTCCACACCTTGGAAGAACCTTTCCATTTTGAAAACCCTTGATTTGGTGGTAAGGGGGAAGAATTGAAATGGTTCAAGTTTGAAAGGAACATGAGGGCTTTAAGAAGATCTCCAAGTGGAACAAAGGAGGATAGAAACTGATTCTAGTTTCCCAATGAGATCATACTATTGCTCTGTTGAGTGGCTAACTACTTGTAGCAATTAGGTTGAGTATGTCCAGCTGCTCCACAGTGATGACAGAGATACTGCTTCTTCTGTTTAGGCTTTTGAGTGTTTCCCTTCTTAGCCCTAGGGTTTTTGATCTCTTTCTTATCCTGCTTAGGGGGTGCTCCTAGGATAGATTTACCCTTGTCTATGTTCTCACTAGTTAACACATTTTGCACATCATTGTTTTCAGATTCAACATTATTAGTAGGAGGAACAAAAAAAAAAGTACTAGCAGAAGCAATACTAGGAGAAGAGAAATCATACCCTAAACCGATTCAATCGGAAGCAAATTTCTGAAGACTGAGCATCTCATCAAGCTTTGTACTTGAAGTCCTTTCCAACTAGGCTCTGACTTGGAACAATTCTGCCTCAAGCTTCTTGGTCTTCTTAGCCAAGAAATTATTCTCAAATCTCAGTGCTCCAATAGTCTGATTGGCTTCATCAAACTTCGTGGAGATTTCTTCCCGTTCAAGATCCACATCACTAAGCTTCTTCGTGGCCAACTTATACAATTTCTCATGCTTTTCTGAGACCTTGTATGACTTTGCATAGGCTATGTGGATGTCATCTTGCTCATCCATCTTTTCAAACATAGACTCCACTAATTCCTCTTCTTCATTCACATCTTCAAAAATCCTTTTGGTAGGATTTACAGTGGCAGTGAAGGCATTTAGGATTCCATCATCCTCATTGTCGAAATCATCTTCAGGCTCAGTGTCGCTTAAGGTAGCAGTAAGTGCCTTACTTTTCCCAATGGTCTTGAGATATGTAGGGCACTCTTGTTTCATGTGTTCGAAGCCTTGACATCCAAAGCATTTTGGTCCTGGAGGAATAGTGTATTGACCACCATCCCTAGCATCCTTCTTTCCTTTGTCTTAGTTCTTAAACTAAGACAAGCTAGGCTGCTTGCGGTCTTTATAAATCCTTTAGCATTGGCCTTTTTCATAGACTTTTTGAATTGCCGAGTGATATAGGATTTCATCTTAAAATCTTCATCATATAAAAACTCATCAGTGTCATTGTTCTTGGCCTTCAATGCCATGCTTTTGCTCTTACTCGATTTCCCAATCCTAGCCAAACCGAACTCATAGGTCTGCAGATTGCCAACCAGCTCTGTCAAAGGAATTTTGTCAATATCCTTTGATTCCTCAACTGCGGTGATCTTGGCATGAAATCTCTCGAGTAGAGATCTGAGCACCTTTCTAACAATCTTGGGTTCGGGAATGGTTTCCCCAAGATTGAAGGCTGAGTTCATATGTCCTTGAGCTTGGCATAGAACTTATCAAATAACTCATCCTCCTCCATCTTAATCTCTTCAAAGCTCATGGTAAGCCTCTGAATTTTTGAATCCCTATCAGCCTTGGTTCCTTCATAGGTTGTCTGGAGGATAGTCCATGCTTCCTTTGTAGTTTTAGTAGAGAATATCTTCTTGAACTCCTCATTCGTGATTGCATTGAATAAAGCATTCAATGCCTTGCTGTTGAAGTTAGTCGCCTTGATCTTAGCATCATCCCAATCGGACAGTGCTTCCTTTGGCTTGGTCCAGCCTATCTCCACAACTTGCCACACATTCTCATCTAATGAATGCAAGAAAGCTTTCATGTGTACTTTCTAGTATGCATAGTTAGTGCCATCAAATAATGGAGGTATAATAAGAGACTGTCCTCTATCCATGACAAACAGGGGTCAATAGATCACACAGTAAAGATTAAAACCTAATCAGAGTGTGCCTACTCTGATACCACTTGATAGGCCAAGAATGTATTGACCCCTTGTGACAAATTAACAAATTAATTAGTGAAGTTAATTAATTAATTCAATTAGCATGCAATACGCATGGTAGCACAAACAAATCACCAATTAACTAAATTCAGCGGAAATTAAATTGACACGGTGATTTGTTTACGAATGGGGAAAACCTAAATGGTAAAAACCCCATTGGGTGATTTTAAGGTCACCACTCCCAAGAATTCACTATTATCACAACAAGCGGTTATAAGTAAAGGAATTCCAATACCTTATACCGACCTACAGTTGAACCCTTACCCCAATACCTAATTGGACTTGTTCTGTAGTGACAATCTCTCCTTTTATTGCACGGCTCCCAGTACGTGACTAACCAATTCGATGCGCAGATCCCAGTTCACGGCTTACTCACCAACTTTAGAAAGATGTTGGCTGTAAAGTTTTTCAGTTCATCACACGATGAAGATCATGAAACTCCTTGGTTACAGAACCCTACGGTGTACAAACACAACAGTTTCTTCAAGAGAAAGATGAACTAGGGCAAATTCTATCTTCGATCACAATTTACATGAACACAACTTTGCTTCACACTTGGGCAACTTTTTGCGGCCCTTAAAACAATCCTTATATATGTATAGGGTTGTGAGAAAAGAAAGCCCAAACATATTCCCAGATTGGATGGAAATTAGCTCTGAAAAACTGAATTTCATAAACCTCGATAGATAGCTTATCTGTCGAGCTAGCTGTCAAGCATCGGGCTTCAATAGCTTTTTAAATCTCGATAGATACTAGCTGTTGAGATTTAAAATCCAACACTTCTTCACTTGTTTCTTGGACAGACTTGCGTAGCTTTAACACTTAATCTTGAAACCTTTTTCTTTGACATATGTTCCTAACATTAAATCACATATGTCCTAACAATAAGGGAAATTGATAAGAGCATCAGTGATGAGAGTGTACAAGAACACACATCTCTCAATGGGAATGGTGTGTATGTGAGAAATAGGCCAAATACTATGACAAGATATCCTAAAAAAACAAATAATTGAGCTCGGTAAACTTATGGTAGTACCAATGAGAAGAGACATGATGTCATTGAGGGGAGGAATCTCTGTGTAAGGATACACAGGTTGCTGTACCAAAGGTACACCAAGAGCAGAAGCCACTACCTAAGGGGTAATGACAAACTCTTCGCCCCTTATCCAAGTCTTCACAAAGTGAAGGTTGGAATCATCGGAGTGGATAGAGAGGTTTGAATAAAACTCTCTAATTAAGGCAGCTAAAGGGGGATGCTCGACATCTAATAGAGGCAACCAACCTTGACTCTCGAAATGCCTACGGATTTTAGGATTAAACTTTTCTAGGATAACTTTACATTCAACCCAAACAGACCTAAAGACATTCAGTTTCTCATAAGCCTTTTGATTAGACTTAAACTGAGATCTATAAGACTCAAAGTCGGAAGAGGAGGAGGAAGTGGTTTTCTTAGCCCTAGTTTTCCTAACCATGACTTCTAAGGAAAAAAAAAAAACACACACACACACACACAAAAAAACCAAGGGCACACTGCATTAAAAAGGGTTAAAGCACAAAATATCAACAAAGAATAAACTATATGATGCATGCTCTAAATGCAAAAAAAAAAAAAAAAAAAAAAAAAAAAAAAAAAAAAAAAAAACTTGTTCAATTCTTAGACATTTACCAATAATTGACTTGAATCAAGAGTTTTAACCAAAAATTCCAATTTATGAAAAACCCATTTTTCAAAACCAAATCAAATTGAGTAATTAAACATTATATTAGTTAGAAAATATCATATAATGTAGTTGTAGGGGTGATAGGCCCTGGAGTACATATCTATGTATATATTGGGTCGGGGGCCCAATCCAAGGACATTAAGTAGTCCAAGGACGAGTAAACACTTTCATGAGAATTTGTGTTAGTAAGTGAAGAGGTGAAGTGTGATAATGATCATCCAAAAAGGTGGTCCGAAGAGGAATGCCTCCTCGGCTAAGCAAAGCCGAGGTCAGAAGGTACAGTCTAACATCAAAAGTAACGTTCCAGACAATTCCATTGATGAGGATAAGTATCAAGAAGGAATAGGATATAGGGAGACTATGAAATATTTGAAGGGAAAGCTACTACCACCGCATTAAATTCCCTACAACTAACTCTCTAGCCACATTAATAAGGAAGTGATACCTGAACAGTAACTTTTAGCCTTACAGCTACTACCGAAAGACTTCAGGAAGGTGCTGATAGGACAAGGATCAACACCAACAATCTGATCTGCACATGGAAGGTAGAGATAAAAGGGGAAGATAGTATAAAATGGAAGAGAGACCCTGAGAGAAGGGGATTGATAAATTAAGATAAAAACACCGTTGCAATCAAGAATTGAACTTGTAATCAAACTTGAGAGAAATATATAAGAACTTATCTCCTCAGACTATGCTGAGGATGATTTTATTTAGAATAAACCAGTCTATCTATATTTTCTTGTCATCTGAATCCACTTTACTTGTTGTCTGATTCATAAAAGCCTAGTTTTCCAACCCACTATCTATAAATTCATTGTATTGAGCTTTTTGGGCATAAGTTCATTTATCCTTTGGGCTAAGGACCCAAATTGCGTCCTTACAATTAGCACCGTTTGTGGAAAATTCTGGTGTTGTAGTGAGTCTAACGTCCAACTATGGTAGGTTCAGGTCCGAATCAGGCAGAATCTATAGGGTCTTAGCGTCAAGATCACTTCCGTAATCTTAAACAAAGAAGGGATCGAGAAAGGAGTGTGCATACTACCCATACCAATAGGAGCCAGTCTCGAGGTGAGAGCCACCTCTCTCATGAGGAAAATGCCAAGAACATGCAACGGGAGATTGATCATGTGAAGAGGAAGTTACGCCACAAACAGCAAAGGCGTACTCCTTCAAATTCTGACTTCTCTTCTGATGATGAAGAGGATGGTAGTTATAGACGCAGATCAAGGACTCCTCATAGTGAGCCTTTCTCGTATGATAAGGACTACCATCATGAGCGCAGAAACAGAAATTCATCTTCCAAAGGCTTGGGAAATGATGCGATGAACCAAATTTCTAGATCACCTTTCACGCGCAGAATTGAGGGAGGGAGACTTCCTCAATGGTTTACTCAGCCCACATTCACCATGTATAATGGTCAAATAGACCCTGTGGAACATGTAAGCCACTTCAACTAGAGAATGGTCGTGCATTCCAAGAATGAGGCCTTGATGTGTAAGGTATTCCCATCCAGTCCGGGGCCTGTGGCGATGAGGTGGTTTGATGGCCTAGGTGTAGGTTCCATTGATTCCTTTAAGGAGCTTACCCGGGCGTTTGGATCTCGTTTTATTACGTGCAGTAGTGTTCCTTGGCCCTTGGACTCCCTATTGTCCATATCCATGCGAGAAGGGGATACCTTGAAAACGTACTCGGACAGATACAAGGAGATGTTCAATGAAATCGATAGGGACTTTGATGACATAGCTATAAGGACATTTAAGGTTGGCCTACCTACCGAGCAAGATTTTAGAAAGTCCTTGACCAAGAAGCCGGTAAGGAGTGTGCGTCGGCGTATGGATCGCATTGATGAATACAAGCGGGGTTGAGAAAGATCAGCAGTAAGGGAAGGGCAAAGCTAAGGTTATCCCTCAGGATAGGAGGGATTTCAGGTCGGACAAATACAATAATAGCAGGCCCCGAAGGGATTTTGCTGGGCAATCTGGGTCTACGGCTCCTCAGATGGTTAACACGATGTTCTGAGAGCCAGTGCATCAGATCTTGGAGAAGATCAAGAACGAGTCATACTTCAAATGGCCAAACAAGATGGAAGGAGATCCCATGAGGCACAACCAAAGTCTTCATTGCCAATATCACCAAGAGCGAGGGCATACCACCAAGGACTGTAGAACTCTATGGAACCATTTAGAGTAACTAGTCAGAGATGGAAGGTTACAACAGTTTTTGGATTGGCCCAATGAGCAAGGAGACCAAGCAGGGTCGAAGGCTCAGAGGAACGCTTCTTCAAGTCTCCCTTTGGGTACAATTAATGTCATCTTTACTGCTCTTGGGAGAACTGGCTCACAGCCTTCCAGGGTGATGTTTGTAGCTCGGCCACCCGTCGAGGACTCTAATCCTAAGCGTAGAGAGCTAGAGTAGAGGACCGACCGGCATTGAGCTTCTCAGATGAGGACAAGGTTGGAACCATACAAACCATATGATGATGCTTTAGTGGTCACGCTGAAGATAGGAGGGTATGATGTGAAGAGAGTGTTGGTAGACCAGGACAGTGGTGTAGAGATTATGTACCCTGATTTATACAAAGGGCTAAACCTGAAGCCTAAGGATTTGACAGCCTATGATTCACCTTTGGTAAGCTTTGATAGAAAAGTTGTCATTCCAAAGGGTCAGATTAGACTACCCGTGCAAGTAAGTTCAAAGGTAGTGGAGGTGGACTTCATTATGGTAGATGCTTATTCTCCCTACGCGGCCATTGTGGCAAGACCCTAGCTCCACGCCCTGGGGGTTATTTCTTCGACCTTGCATTTGAAGGTAAAATATTCATCCTGGGACCAAGTTGAAGAGCTTATTGGGAGTTAATCCATAGCTAGGCAGTGCCTGGTGGCTGTAATCATGCATCGGCTTGAGGCTGAGTCCTCGGCCTCTGTTGATGGGGGCTCATAGCAATCAAGGATTCCAGTCCTATCTACGGATGTGGTGTCAAAAGGGGCAAAGTGTGAGAAGATGGAAGAAATTGTTATAGATGGTGTCCGGAAAAGTTCTTTCAGGTCAGAGCTTAGCTGCCTCCTCGGGAAAAGGAAAAGTTGATAGTGTTTCTTAGAGAGAACGTTGATGTGTTTGCATGGAATGCTTACGAAGCTCTTGGGGTGGATCTAGACTTCATTTGCCATCATCTGAATATCAACCTAGCTGTCTTCCTTAAGAAGCAACCACCTCGGCGCTCATCTAAAGAACATTTTGATGCTGTCATGGAGGAGGTGAACAAGCTTAAGCAGGTAGAGGCTATTAAGGAAGTTTTCTACCTTGAATGGTTGGCCAATACAGTGGTAGTAAAGAAGAAAAGTGGAAAGTTGTGAGTATGCGTGAATTTCACAGATGAGCTTTTTTTTATGCCTTCTAGGGGTACCACAAAATACTACTAGCTTTAAGTGATCAAGAGAAGACAGCTTTTGTCACCCCCACCGGAAATTACCATTATAAAGTGATGCCTTTTGGTTTAAAGAATGTGGGGGCTACCTACCAGAGGATGATGGCCAGGATGTTCGAGCCACAGCTAGGAATAAAGATCGAGATTTATGTAGAGGACATGGTGGTCAAGAGTAAGTTAGAATCCGAGCATGTTAACGACCTTGGGAATATCTTTGAGATCTTGAAGAGGCACAATCTGTGACCTAATGCTTCTAAATGCTCTTTTGGTGTCGGATTAAGAAAGTTCTTGGGATATATGGTTACTCACCGTGGAATTGAAGTCAATCCTAACCAAATTAGTGCAATTAACAATTTACAGCCACCTCAGAACCTCAAAGAGGTCCAGAAGTTGACATGAATGACTTCTGCCTTAAACCGATTCATCTCTCAGTCAGCAGACAAGTGTAGGCCTTTCTTTTAGTTGTTGAATAAGTGGAAGGGATATGAATGGATCGAGGAGTGTGTCCTGGCCTTCAAGCAGTTGAAGGAATACCTTTCTCGACCACCCATTATGTCCAGACTCGAGGTGGATGAGGTTTTGTTTGCTTATATTACAATGGCCTCCCACGCGATGAGCTTGGTGCTGGTACGGGTTGATAGTGGTGTGCAGAGGCTAGTTTACTATGTGAGCAAGTCACTACATGAAGCCGAGGTCCATTACCTACCACTAGAGAAGGCCATTTTGGCAGTGGTGCATGCTATATATAAGATCCCCCACTACTTCCAATCACACACAGTTGTAGTCCTAACCCAACTTCCGCTCAAATCTCTACTCCGAAGTGTTGATTGTACAGGGAAGATTGCTAAGTGGGGTACTATCCTAGGGGCTTTTAATATCAAGTACATGCCTCACACCTTTATCAAGGGTCAAATCCTTGTTGATTTGGTGGTCAAGTTTGCTGAATCCCCATTAGAAGAGAGAATGGAGAAGTAGGACATGGATGGAAAATCGGTTGGGTTAGTCTCCATACAAGAACCTTTGTCCTGGAGGGTAACGTTGATGGTGCAGCGAATCATAGAGGATCTGGAGTGGGGCTAAGTCTGATATATCCCGAGAGGATCATAATTGAGAAATCCTTGAGATTCGGCTTCTCGACCACAAACAATGAAGTTGAGTATGAAGCTCTGTTAGTAGGAATGACCATGGTTCAGAAAATGGGTGAAAAAGCAGTGGAGATATTCTCAGATTCAAGGCTAGTTGTGGGCCAAGTTTAGGGAGAGTTGTAGGCCAGGAACGTAAGAATGCAAGAGTACTTAAGTCAGGTTAGGCATTTACAGTCAAGGTTTGAGTCTTTCAATTTACAGCACATTTCTAGAAGTGGAAACACCTATGCTGATTTTCTGGCCACGCTTGCAACCTCCTTAGCATAGAGCCTGCCTCGGGTTATCCTTGTTGAAGATCTGTATAAGCCTATTGAGATGAAGAATGAGGTGGTCCATATCCATAAAATTAGGGTGGGACCTAGCTAGATGGACTCCATAGTATTGTTCCTTAAGGAGGATATCTTACCCGAAGAGAAGTCAGAGGCTGACAAGGTGCGAAGAAAGGCGCCTTGGTTTTGGTTATCCAAGGACCAAAAATTGTATAAGCGCTCTTTTTTTGGGCTGTACTTATTGTGCATACACCCTGAGGCATCAGAGCTACTTCTGGAGGAGTTACATGAAGGAATTTGTGGAAGCCATACAAGAGGCAGGTCCTTGTCTCATAGAGCCTTTACACAAGGATATTGGTGGCCGAACATGCAGAAGGAAGCACAAGAATATGTGAAGAAATGTGACCAGTGTCAAAGAATTGCCCCAAACATTCATCAACCAGGAGGAGTCCTTAATCCTCTGTCTAGCCCTTGGCCCTTTGCTCAATGGGGCTTGGATATTGTTGGACCTTTCCCTAAGGCAATAGGGAATAAGAGGTGGTTGCTGGTCAGCACGGATTACTTCACCAAGTGGGTTGAAGTTGAACCATTGGCAAATATCAAGGACATGGACGCCAAGAGATTTGTTTGGAAAAATATTGTTACTCAGTTTGGGATCTCGCACACCCTCATCTCTGATAACGGTCTTTAATTTGATAGCAAAGCCTTCATGTGGTATTGTTGTGAACTAGGAATTACGAATAGGTATTCCACCATGACTTACCTACAAGGGAATGGACAGGCTAAGGCTGCCAATAATGTCATAGTGAATGGACTTAAGAAGAGATTGGATGATGCAAAGGGAAAATGGGTGGAAAAGTTGTCACACGTCCTTTGGACATATCGAACCACGTCTCGTAGGTCAATAGGGGAGACACCATTTTCAATGACTTATGGTGCCGAGGCTATTATTCCTCTGGAGACTGGATTCCCAATGCTGAAAACGAGTTCTTTCACTCCAAGCAACAATGATGGGCTGTTAGGGAAGAGTTTAGACTTAATTAAAGAACGAAGAGAAAATGCCATGGTCCAATTGGCCTATTATGAACGCAAGCTCAAGTAAGGGTATGATGCCAACATGAAGCTAAGACAACTGGCACCTGGAGAATTGGTATTAAGAAAGGTTTTAGGTACTGCAAAGAACCAAGCATGGAGAAAGTTAGGGCCCAACTAGGAAGGGCTATATTACATCACCTTGGTGGCTGGAATAGGTGCATATAATCTTGAGGATCTAGATGAAAATGTTGTACCACGCCCCTGGAATGTAAACAACTTGAGAATGTATTATTATTAATGAAAGTTTTCTTTACCATATTTTGGGTTGTTACATTATGCATCATGCTTCCAATTATTCTTCTAAGTATCAAACAGAACACTGGTCATGCCTGACTCCTCAGACCACATACCTTAGGTAAATTGATACTTTAAATTATCTATCTAAGTGTTAAACAGAACCTTAGCTATTCCTGGCTCCTCAAACCATATGCTTTGGGTAAATTAATACATCTTGACAAATATCTAAGTGTTAAACAGAACCTTAGCTATGACTGGCTCCTCGGACCACATGCTTTGGGTAAATTAATACTTCCAATTGTTTTTCTAAGTATTAAACAGAACCTTGGTCATGCCTGGCTTCTCGGACCACATACCTTAGGTAAATTGATACTTTGAACTATTTTTCTAAGTGTTAAACAGAACCTTAGCTATGCCTGGCTCCTTAGACCACATGCTTTGGGTAAATTAATACTTCTTGATATCTATCTAAGTGTTAAACATAACCTTAGCTATGCCTGGTTCCTCAGACCATATGCTTTAGGTAAATTAATACTTCCTATCATTTTCCTAAGTATCAAACAAAACCTTGGTCATGCCTGGATCCTCAAACCACATACCTTGGGTAAATTGATACTTTAAATTATCTATCTAAGTGTTAAACAGAACCTTAGTTATGCCTGGTTCCTCGGACCACATGCTTTCGGTAAATTAATACTTCCAATTATTTTTCTAAGTATCAAACAGAACATTGGTCATGTCTGGCTTCTTGGACCACATACCTTGGAAAAATTGATACTTTAAACTATTTTTCTAAGTGTTAAACAGAACCTTAGCTATGCTTGGCTCCTCAGACCACATGCTTTGGGTAAATTAATACTTCCTGACATCTATTAAAGTGTTAAACAAAACCTTAGCTATGACTGGTTTCTCGAACCACATGCTTTGGGTAAATTAATACTTCCTATCATTTTCCTAAGTATCAAATAGAACCTTGGTCATACCTAGATCCTCGGACCACATACCTTGGGTAAATTGATACTTTAAATTATCTAAACATGTTAAACAGAACCTTAGCTATGCCTTGCTCCTTGAACCACATCCTTTGGGTAAATTAATACTTCCTGACATCTATCTAAGTGTTAACAAAACCTTAGCTATGTCTGGCTCCTTGGACCACATGCTTTGGGTAAATTAATACTTTCAATTATTTTTCTAAGTATCAAAAACAGAACCTTGGTCATGCCTGGCTTCTCAGATCACATACCTTGGGTAAATTGATACTTTAAACTATTTTTCTAAGTGTTAAACAGAACCTTAGCTATGCCTAGCTCCTCGGACCACATGCTTTGGGTAAATTAATACTTCCTGACATCTAAGTGTTAAACAGAACCTTAGCTATGCCTGGTTCCTCGGACCACATACTTTGGGTAAATTAATACTTTCTATCATTTTCCTAAGTATCAAACAGAACCTTGGTCATGCCTAGATCCTCAGACCACATACATTGGGTTAATTGATATGTTTTAATCATTTTTCTAAGTGTTAAATAGAACTTTAGTTATGTCTGGTTCCTTGGACCGTCTACTTTGGGTAAATTAATACTTCATGATATTTTTCTAAGTATCAAATAGAACCTTGGTCATGCCTGGATCGTCAAACCACATACCTTGGGTAAATTGATATGTTTAATCATTTTTCTAAGTGTTAAACAAAACCTCAGTTATGTCTGGTTCCTCGGACCGTCTACTTTGGGTAAATTAATACTTCATGATATTTTTCTAAGTATCAAACAGAACCTGCATTATATTTGGCTCCTCGGACCACTTGTCTTGAGTAAGTTAATACTTCTTATTGATTATTTAAGTGTTTGATAGGATTAGCCATGCTGAATGATATAGATTTTCATTGAAGTGGCATGATCAATTGCATGCTCGTGAGCATCACTTAAAGTATTTGAAAGTATATCCATGATCTATTTAAGAGTTGATTATTGTATCCAGCTCTTTTAACTTAGTAATGGAAGGAGAGTTAGATAGAGTCTGACATGAATGGGTGTTTTACCATTTATATACATGAATGGAGTTGTATCTCATTTTCAAGTTAGTTGAGTGTTAAATAAGATAGAAACTATATCAACACTTGTATAAGAATCACAAGAAGAAAGAAAAAGTTCATAACTTTCATTAATTAACGCCTTTGAAAAAGGCAGATTGGATACAAAAGGGCAACTTAATTACAAGCTTTAAATAAAAAAACAGCAATTAAAAAAAAAGGGGGGGGGGGGGATACTTTAAACTACTTCTTTTTTATTACAATTTTCTCTTTTGGTGGACCCTTGGCAGATTAGTAGAGTGCTACCTCTAAAGATCTTGAATCTTTGCTCTTGAGATCACCCTTGGCAGGCTATGGGAGAGTTGCTAGAACTATCTCCATTGAAGAGGGCACCTCTTTCTCTTTAGGTGGATCCTGAGGAGTAGTAGAGGGCTTAGTGGCATCAGGGGCCACTCCCTTGTTAGCATCAACTTCCTTTTCAAAAACCCCTGCTGCTGGGCCACCTCAAAAGAGTTGTCAGAGGAGGCTAGGGCCTTGGCTGGACTGGTCTTGCCCACTTCTACCACCTCAAGGGAGGCATCAGTCCTAAAGCTGGCCGGGCCAGATGCTCAAATGGCGAGAGGGTAGTATACACTCTCTACCTTCCTAAGTACTGAAGAAGCCTCAACCCCAGCTTGGTTGAGAGCTTCATTCCATACTTAGAGGTAGTAGTTCCTACATACCCTCAAGACCTCAGCCCTAAGGGCTTCCTTGATCTCCGCCACTCCTACATCATACCCCTCTTGCTTGGCTTGATCCTTGGCCTTCTCTGCTTGGTCCCTTGCCTTCTTGGCGTCCTCCAGTTTCTTCTTAAGGGTGATGATCTATACTTTGGAAGCAGCCAGCTGATCCTCGGCCTGGCGAAGGAGCACTTGTTGGCCTTCAGCTTGCCTCTCAGCACTGTCCAAGGTAGCCTTAGCGCTCTTTTTATCCTTTTCTACCTCGGCCATTTTATTCTTCATCTCATTTATTCTTTTTTCAACCACATTGAAGGCCTTCATGGCGGTGCTGCACCTTCCTTCTTCTCCTTTCATCAGCCGGAGGCAAAAATTAGTTATCGCCTCTACTTGGAATGAGGCTTGAATGGCCTGCTAAGGAAAGAAACATAGATTATTAAAAAAAAAAAAAAAAGGAAACAGTAAAGGGAAGAAAAGGGAGGAAGGTTGGAACATTTAAAAAGAAAGGGAAGAAGGCTAAGTGAAAGACTTACCATAACGAAGTACCTCTTCAAACTGAGGAAGACCTTGTGCCTCCTCATGGACCAAAGCTTAGCCATGTCCTCAGGGAGCAGTAGAGCCTGCTCCACTACGTCGGCCACATAACCGGCCTTCCCTTGCTAGAATTCACTGATAGAGGCCTTGGCTGGCAGAGGAGCTCCATCTAGCATTGGAGTAGGGATCCAGGATGGACGTCTGACTTGAGAATCACTCCTCCTGTCATCTCCTGTTTGCCCTACTCTGGCTTGTTTGGCCCCTCGTGGGGGCTTAGCCTCCTGGGAAGGGTGGGTTTTTCCTTCTTCCACCACCTCTTTACCCTTCTGCTCCCTCTTCCTTTTGTGGTTTGCAGGATCAAATTTAAGGGGCTGGGTGGGGTGGAAGAGTAGAAAGCCTGGTCTGGGCAGCCTTCCCAGGTGCTTTTCCCCCTGATTAGGACTCTAGCAGCTCTTTGAGGGTTGACCTTGGCTTACGCTATATACCCATGCCTTCTGGTAGGGGGGAGTCTCCTTAGGCCTGGCTTGTTTGTACGAAAAGGGGGTGGCCAAGGTCACTAAATGGGATTTCAGGGGGTGAAGGCAGGTTGAAGACTTCAAAGTCGTCTTCAAAGTTAAAGACTTCAACAATCCCTTCCTCTCCCTTAGTTAAAGGTTGGGATGAGGTTGCCTCCTCCTCGGTAGCGCGTTGGAAGGGCAGTGCTACCTTTGGTATGCCCTCAAGGATAGGATCGGTGGTGAGAGTGCCTTCTAGGATAGGACCAGTGGTGAGGCTGACCATCATTGTGGATGAACACCTCGACCTTTAGTATTTTTTCTAGGCTTGGTTGATTGACAAGGTTGAAGTTAGGTACAGCAGCATTCTTATCTGCAAAACCATTGGGAAAAACATCGTTAGTAAAAAACAGAGTGGGTTAAAAGGAAAACTCATATACAAAATATAAACAAAAGAAAAGGGGAAGGAGAAGGAGATGACTTTGAAATAATCAAACCTAAACCTAAAGCCCCACCTAGTTTACCCTCTCTTGTCGAGCAGGGGAGGCCATCGTGCCACTTCCCTGAAATGATCAAGAAGTCCTTATTTAGACCTTTGTTGGAATCAAGGAGACATTGGATGAGCCTAACCTCAGGGTACCTAGACTTTAGGTAATACCCCTGCCCCTTTAGGTGGTGGAGGTTGTAAACCCAGTTAACATCATAGTGGGTAAGCCCTAAGCCCATCTTCTCATTAAGGGCATCTATACTCCCTAAGATCCTATACATATTCGGGGCATATTAGGTGTGAGCTAACCTGTGAGCCCTAAGGTAGTCCCTAGTGATTGTGCCCATTAGGATTCTCATCCCTCGCTCTATAAAGGCAATCATCGAGATTACCACCTCTCCCTCTTGCCTTTTCTCGTGACATTCCCCTTCCTTACAATACCTAATTGACACTCCTAAGGGAATCTTATACTAAGCTTTGAAGTTCTCTATACTCTCCCCAAAGTCTACAAGATAAGCGAATCTACCCATATTCAGAGAAGGATTGGAGGTGCTAAGACAGTAAGGAAGAAACTAAGGAGGACGAGGAGGAATAGACTCGGAGAAAAGAAAAGTAGATGGAAAAATAAATGGAAGGGTTTATAAAGACTTATGCAAAGAGGAAAGGTCTCCTCGGACAGGTTCTTGAAATTTGTGAGGGCACGAGTAGACTAGATAAGTTTGCAGATTCAGTGTATGAGTGCTAAAGTGAGAAGAATGATTAATTTGGGCAGTATTTATATAAAAAAGATAGTTACAAGCAGGAAAACTCCTGCCCAGGTTCTAGCAAAATCATCAACCGTTGGATTCGCATCGAGCCGTAGAACGTAGGGGACAGGGAGCCATAAAAATTTAATGAAGGCACGTCTCGAATGCCGAAGCGTCAAGAGCGTGTCTAGCGTAGTTAAAAAGGCATCTTTGTAGTTAGAGGTGGTATACGATGAGCATGGAGTAACTATAGTGACATCAAAATCCTCCTTTCTTCTTAAGGAGCTAGAAAGAAGAATCTCGAAGGGCTATTGTAGGGGTGATAGGCCCAAGAGTACATATCTATGTATATATTGGGCCAGGGGCCCAATCCAAGGACATTAAGTAGTCCAAGGACGAGTAAACACTTTCATGAGAACCCGTGTTAGTAAGTGAAGAGGTGAAGTGTGATCATAATCATCCAAAAAGGTGGTCTGAGGAGGAATGCCTCCTTAGCTAAGTAAGCCGAGGTTGGAAGGTATAGTCTGACATCAAAAGCAACGTTCCGGACAATTCTACTGATGAGGATAAGTATCAAGAAGGAACAGGATATAGGGAGGCTATGAAATATCTGAAGGGAAAGCTGCTACCACTGCATTAAATGCTCTACAGCTAACTTTCTGGTCGCATTAATGAGGAAGTGATACCTGAACAGTAACTTTCAGCCTTACAGCTACTACCTAAAGACTTCAGGAAGGTGCTGATAGGACAAGGATCAACACCAACAATCTAATCTACATGTGGAAGGTGGAGATGAAAGGTGAAGATAGTATAAAATGGAAGAGAGACCATGTGAGAAAGGGATCGAGAAATTAAGAAAAAAACACTATAGCAATCAAGAATTGAACTTGTAATCAAAATTGAGAGAAATATATAAGAACTGATCTCCTCGAACTATGCCGAGGATGATTTTATTTAGAATAAACCAGTCTATCTTCATTTTCTTGTCATCTGAATCCACTTTACTTGTTGCCTGATTCATTAAAGCCCAATTTTCCAACCCACTCTCTACAAATTCATTGTATTGGGCTTTTTGGGCCTAAGTTCATTTATCCTTTAGGCTAAGGACCCAATTGCATCCTTACAGTAGTAATTCATCAATTACTCAAGTCAATTTATTCAATTCAAGCCCAATTGAACAAAAACCCCAATTTCTTAAAATCCCAAAACCTAGAATTTCCAATTTTTCTCAAATCACCAAATTGATCAAATTAATGCATGGAAATTATGTATATAACATCTAAGCACAAAAACCCATTGCACAAAATTGACCAAAAACAACCAAAACATCAAAATCCCCAAAAAAATTGTAAATAAAATGAAAAAGAAAGGGTATAAAGGTCTTACCTATACTTGAGGACAAAAACCGTTGAAAAATTTTAGGAAGAAAATGACAACAAGCTTGGATTGGATCGGTCGAGAAAAGGAAGGAAAGAAAAAGAGAGAAAAAGTCTTTGAAAAGTGAAGAACACGTGCTGAGAAAAGACGTTTTGTTCTTTTCTTTCAAAATTTGATTAGTTGAGTTCCGATCGAGTACCAATCAAACCAGGCAGAAGGTATGTTTTAAAAACATTTAAGTTTTCGATCGGTCAAAAATTTGGATTTGATCAATTGAGGATCAAATAGTTTCGACTGATCGAGCACCAATCGAGGATCAATCGAACCAGGCAGAACCAACCTTAAAAATACAAGGGATTTACGATCGGTCGGAAAACACATTCAATCGATTGAAATTCTGGAAAAATTGAATTTTTGAAAAGCAGCACAGGTTGTATGTAGAAAACACTCAAACCACATAATTTCATGAATGAAATGCATGAGTACGAGTTCAAAAGTTTTACAAAAACATTTGTTTTCAATCCAGAACTTTGTTGATGCCCACTTTAGCAAGAAGGCCCAATAGCAGGAAGAAGCCCAACAATATGGGAGGAAAAGAGTTAGTAAATTGAGAGGAAAACTATTAAGTCTGAGTGGCAGGAATAATGGATCATGCCTAGAAAATAGTAAATGGGTCTCAAAGAAAGCAAGTGGGCCTAAATGAGCCCAGATAAGAAGCGGTAAACCCATGGGCATTATGAGAAATAGAAAGCAAGCAAGAATGGGCCAAAAAGGCCCGAAGTAATGAATTAAGTGAGTAAGGGGTTCAGGGAAAGCCCATAAACCCCAAAAGTAAAGGATATGGTAATTTGGGCCAAGAAAGCCCAAAAGACTTAGCAAAGGCCCATGGGAATAAAGAATTGGAATGGGCTGAGGATGCCCAAGGAAAAGAAATGGGACAAGGATGCCAAAAGGATGAGATGGGCCGAGGGAGCTCGGAAGCAATGGGATGGGCTAAGAAAGCCCAAAATAGCATCAATGCTGGCCCAAATGGTATTACTAGGCCACTGGAATTGAGTAAAGGGAAAGCATACAGCAAGCCTAAAAGAGACCCAGCAAGCACGAGTCAAACAATAACACAGCAGGATTGACAGAATGGTACGACAGAAGTACTAACAGACTCACAAAAGAGATAAAGAATGAATTAGAGAAAGAATAGCCCACAATCAAGCAAGGCCCAACCCAGGAAGGAAGCAAGCTATAAAGAACAAAGGCTTATAGACTCATCCACGCCACAAGAGGTTAAGAACGAGTAGCAGAATGTGCAAACGAGCCTTCAAGTTATGGCAAACAGATGAGCAGCAAATAAGCCATGGACACACATGGAAGTGGAGCACGCACAAGGCTCAGGCACCACTAACCTATACCCAGCCAATATAAAAGTGGTGGGCCATGGGTCAGAGGTAAGAGAGGGTATGGTTTGGCAGTGGGGAGAAGGGGAGATTCTATTCAAGGGTTCCTGCTCAAAATCTATTATGAGGAAATGTCCTGCTGGGATGAAATACAACCCAAAATAGGGAAAGATGAGTTGGAATCACTAGGTGCATGTCATCAAGGATAGTGAGAGAGAATGCCTACCCTTATCAGGATGGGAATGCCACGGTGGGCAAGCAAACAAAATAGAACTCTTTGTCTGGTAATGGGCTGTGGCATGGCCAGCATAGGCAAGTAATGGTGGCTGGCTAGCTGACAGACCAATGGGTGGTCTGGAAGGACACCCATTTTCAGACAAAAGCGGTTAAAAGGTAAAATAGTAAAAACCTACCACGACAAGCAGTATAAAAGGAGCCTCCGCCATGCATAGTAAGGTTTCGTGAGAAAGAACAACATGAAAGAAGGAGAAAACATAGTAATACCAAAGAAAGCAATGAAACAAGAGAGTGAGAAATAGAGCAGAAAACTTAGAAAGAAAAAAGAGTTAGAGAGAAAAATAGAGAGTAGCCAAAAGTGTGATAGCAGTCATGCACCAATAGGCTAATCCCTTCTCTCCCTCTAAAAGCCTACCCTCTAGTGAGGATTATGGAATTTAAGGATAAGCCACTTAGGCCCATTCTTTCAAAGTGGATAATTTTTGTGGCAGGATCTCCCCGTGAGGTTACCCACATTGAAGAGTGGTTCCCTTCTTGGACTTTACTCCATAAGACAACTAAGCATGGCAAACTGACCTATTCTTCTTTCGTTTTACTGATTAAGCATCTGTGTTATTTCATTTTCTTTATTGTCAACGTTTTATTCCTATTGCATTTGTATTGTTGCATTGTTTCTTCCTTTATCTCATTCAGTATTTCCTACTTCTGACTAACAGCAAGCATATTTCCTTTTATTGTTGTTATATTACACTTGCCTATCGTAATCTTCTTGTAATAGTTTAATCTGTCATGGGCATCTAACCAAGGTTTTCAGCAAAGGGGCTTTAGTTTGGACACAAGCCGGTTTAAGGAGTGTTCCAATTAGGCTAATCCTAACTCTCCTACCCAGAACCTTTGGGCCTTAGCATGGCAGGAGGTAGCCCAGCCGATAAGTTGTAAAAAGGCCCACCACATTTAAATTGGCGACTCCACTAGGGAGTTGGGATAAAGACAGGGAAGGTAGACAAAACCTTTCATAAGCTATGCCCCTAAGATCGAAAACGACATGGAACATGAGTGTTGTGCCCTCACAGGCAAAGTCAAGGCCAACAACGCCCCATCAACACCAGCCCAACCAGGCGGAAGGTGTCAACAAAGCAGGGGTTGAACCCCAACAACAGCAAAGGATCCCCACTAACAATGCCAATGTTTTTATCGAAGTGTTACAGTCACTACAACACTCGCAGCAGCAGATGATAAAGGAAATCCATCAAATAAAGGCAGATAAGACAAAGGAAAAAGGAAGCCAGCATGACCCTGAGCATGTGGTAGATAAGAAGGAAACCCCAGTTAGAAGGGCTTTGCAAAATATAGAGTAGCATTTTATTATTGTTGTCGAAGTTGTAGCTCTCTTAAAGCAAGAAAGGGCCAAAGCACCCAAGGAAAGGTTTTACGCACGAAGACTTCCTTACCCATTAAGAACACTTAGCAAACCATACCCCGAGAGGAATGAACCACGAGTTTTTGCACAATATGACAATAGAAAGGGAAGTGTCGTCGAGTATGTGAGCAAGTTCATTAATACTCTTGGCCTTTACGCGGAGGACGAGGACCTATGTCTTCGCGAATTTTCCAAATCACTATGTGACCGTGCATACACCTGGTGGATTTATTTAGTACCAAGTACTTTCAAGGAGAAGAAACAGTGATGCTTGCGACTTTGCAAGTAACCAAGCAGAGAAGCAGCAAGGATTTGATGGAATACATCAAAAGATTCAGAGACATATCACTTAATTGTCATGATTATTGTGAAGAAAAGATGTTAGTGGAAATGTGTGTGGCAAACATGATCAGGGAGTACAGAGCTGTCCTAGAGAACCTAAAAATCTCCCAGTTTGCACAGCTATTGCAGAAAGCCAGAAAGACTGCTCAATTGGTGAAGCCAAGTTCTAACAAAAGAAACACACCACAAGCTTTAGAAGTATCCACTGGTGAAAGAAAAAGGAAGTCTAATGGAAGGGAGTATGACACCCCTCCGCCACTGCCATGTACCCCAAAGGAGTTAGACGTGCTCCTAGATAAATGGATTACAAATAGAGTCTTCAAGCCCAACCAAGTTTCTAGATAGCCCACCGAAGAAGAGCAGAGAGATCCACGTTTCTGCCGCTTGCATAATTATAATGGAAGGGAGTATGATACCCTTCCGCCATTTCCATGTACCCCAAAGGAATTAGACGTGCTCCTAGATAAATGGATAGCAAATGGAGTCTTCAAGCCCAATCAAGTTTCTAGAGAGCCCACCAAAGAAGAGTGGAGAGATCCACATTTCTGCCACTTGCATAATTATGTGCAACATCCTACTGCTGAATGTTGGACGTTCCACAGAATGATGCACCGAAGAATCAAAGAAGAGACTCTAAAGCTGTCTTAGCTAGAAGTCCAAAGAAACCCATTCCTAAACCACAAAGGGAAAGGAATAGCAGCAGTTGTCATTTGCACGGATCTAGGGGAAGACAACGAAGAAAGGCTGGCCCTGCCTGCCATAGTGATTACCACCTTGTAGAAAAGTTCTAGGTTCAAGAACCTGTTTAATTAGTTGGGACTCACAAAAAATGAGCGAAGGATAGCTACAGAGGCCTTGGTAAGCATTGCCTCTAGGGCAAGAGTAGAATGTTTGACAACAGAAGTCACAGATGACAGAGCCCTTTTGTAGGAGGCAACTGAGATCACGTTCAGTGATGAAGATATGGAAGTGGGGTACTCAGATCATAGAAAGCCCCTTTACTTGGCAGCATCCATAAATCAAGTCCCCATCAAAAGAGCCTTGGTGCCTCATCCCACTGAGCACCTTACAAGTAACAGGAATTTCAGAAAGAAAGATTCAAGGATGCCCAATGGAAGTAATAGGATTTGGGGGAAGAGATGAATACATTGCAGGCCACATTCAGTTGTAGTTGAAAGTGGTACCAATAGCCTCTTTGGCCCTCTTCCACGTAGTGAAAACGGAAGTTTCATACCATGTGCTATTGGGAAGACCGTGGTTGCATAAGCACTGGCTGGTCCCCTCCACTTATCATTAGTATGTGAAAGGAAAGTTAAATGGTAGAATGATACAAATAGCGGTAAATCCATCGCCCTTCGAGCAAGCGGAGGCCCATTTGGTAGAAACTATGTTCTACGATAAGTGAAAGCTAGTTGGGGAAAGCTTAGTATCAAAACCATAGGGCACCTTTGTGCCTAGGTGGGAAGACGTCCGAGATGACCTAGAGCCCAATCTAAGGAGGCTATTGATACAAAAGAAGAAAAGGAAAGAAGCACCCACTTTGGAGTCAGATGATGCACCGCAATGCGTCAGGGTTCGAGCCCCTAATGGCAAAATCATCTACAAATTATGAAGGTGCATAGGGCCCACATGCAATGCGCAAGTGGGCCCCAAGCAAGAACTGTAGCATAAAAGTTTGGTGTGCTGCATGGATCAAAAAGGTTCGAATGAAGAAAGAAATATGAAGAAAGAAGAGGAAATTATGGCAAAAAAGGATACACAGGTAGTAGCAGAAGAAAGATTGGAGGAAGTTAACCTGGGAGCTAATCCACAAGAGCCAAGGCCCATCTTAATCAGTTCAAAATTGTAATACCCGAAAAAAAAAAAAAAAAAAAAAAAAAAAGGATTTAAGGAGGGGTATTTAAGTAAATTTTTGTTGTGGGGCCAATTTTATAATTTATAATTATAAGAGAATTTTTTAGAAAATAAGGTTGAAACCCTAGCTATATATAAGCTTATTTAGTTTTGAGAGTGGACACTATCCAAATTACTCAAGTAGAGAAGGGTTTCATCACTAAGAAGGCTATGAGGTGTATTTTTCCTTGGAGTTAATTGAAGAGACAACCATTAGTTCCAAGTATGATTTTTCATCTATTAGAAAAAAAGAATTTAAAAGAGTTAGAATTTGATCTAAGGAATGTTAGTGATGTTTATATTTTTCAAAAGGGATATTTTCAAGAACTATTGTTACACTTTTAGTTAGTGTATACGGACTTCATCCTTGAATTGAGCCACAAAATTACAAGTTATAATCTAAGATTATGCCCACCGTTTTTCATTAAGGTTATATGCTGTTAAACCCATTGGGAGACATATTTGTATATATATTAAATCTCAGAATTGGCTTCTGTGTGTATGGCTTTCACGTTGTCCCTAGAACAAATTTTGTTCTCTAGGTCCAACACTACTACAATTGTTTTGAAGGATATTGACAGACTTGATTTTTATCCTAATTGTAATTTCATCCCAAAATTCTTATATTAAATCTATAGGGTCAATGGATGTTAAATTCATGAACATAATCATATTGGTTTTGGCCCACCGTTTGCATTGGGGATTATATATTAAATCCTAAAGTGTTGGCTACTACATTCCTAATGGTAAAATGAGTTTCGATTAATGCAAGGATGTATTATTGATTAGAATACCATTTATTAGAGAAACGTTAATTTAGTGTTGAAAGTGTTATTGGTTCAGCAAAGTATAATCCTAGTAAGTCCATTTGTATAGTTTTATAAGCTTTATATTTTGCAGAGGATATTAAGTATATTTCCATGATTGATTATATGTCCTTAAATTATTTGATTATTGAGTAAAAATATTTGAAAATTGTTCTAGGTGATATCTTAAGATTTTAGAGGAATTGTCAAGAAAATGTTCTTTTGGAATAGCTTTTGGAGGTAAGTAACCTTATCCTAATTGGTTTTATTTTGCTTATACTACTGTATTTTAACTATTGAAATTTGTTTATAATTGTCACTATTTTATTTAATTGTTTTAGCTACATTGATTTAAAGTAGAGAATAAAGAATTCTCACAAATATATTGAATACTGAGTATATGATTTTTATATACATGCTCAAATAAGATATATTTTTGTTAGAAACTATGATTTCATATATATGATTATGAACAATCTGACTATGAATTGATTCTGATACCCAGCCAATGGGAGTTATTCATTGGTACTCTAATACCCAAACCAATGGGGGTTATTCATTGGTATTCTGATACCCAGCCAATGGGGGTTATTTATTGGTATTCTAATACCCAAACCAATGGGAGTTATTCATTGGTACTCCAATACCCAAACCTATGGGGGTTATTCATAGGTACTCTGATATCCAGCCAATGGGGGCTATTCATTGACATTCTGATGCCTAGTCACGGGGATATAGTGTGACCATAGTCATAAGATTGTTAAGAATATGAATTACGTTTGAGTATTTGAACCATTTTGAGTCCTTAAAACTACATATGTGATTTTGGAAATGTTTGAGTATTTAACTATTTTGAGTCACTTAAACTGCTTATGTATTTTTGGAACCTATTGTAAGTTATAGTTTTTGATATATGGAAAATTGACTACTTTCTAAACCATCTATGATATATATTTTTAAGGTTAAAGTACGTGATCTATTTGCAACTTATTATTTTAAGACTATGAAAGTTCTTTAGTTATTCTTGAAAAACCCATAGTATATTATAACTTTTGAAAAATCATATTACATCTTATTACTTTACAGATTTATTGCTTAATAGAACTTATTAGGATTTTGGTTACTTATTGAGTTGTCAACTCACCCCTTTTTTCCCCCCAGTTTTAGATTGTGAAGAATACCAAGTCTTGGGAGTTTTCACATTGTTTTGTGAGCAGGAAAAGAAGCTCAGTGATTTTGGGATTTGATGGTCTTCTAATAGTTTTATATTTATTGGCCAATTGGCATTATGTACATAAGGTTTGGATTTTGTTCCTATTAAATTATTGGAGACCTATTCATAAAGAAATTTTGAGGTATTTTGGATTTATTTGATTTAATTTTTGAGGATAAATTTTAGTTGCTAAGAAGGCCTTGCACACTTGTAGGGTGCTTACTTTATAAGCATGCAGCGGTTGTCACGTGCCTATCTTTATAGTTGGGTTTGGGGCGTGAAAAAAAATTGTCAAAGGGAGAAAGGTTAGAATTAATATTGTTACAAAAAGAATTCAAGGATGTTTTCAAATGGGATTATAGCGAGATGCCCAGATTGAATACTGGGCTAGTGGTGCATACGCTGAATGTGGATCCTGAGGCAAAGCTAGTGGCTCAATCTGCCATAGTGTTCCATACTGAAATAGAGGAGAAAATAGTAAAAGAGGTGCAGAATTTGCTGGCTGCATGCTTCATTAAGCCCATCTAGCACCCACGCTGGTTGTCCAACATTGTGCTAGTGAAGAAAAAAATGGGCAGATAAGGTGTTGTGTAGATTTCAGAAATCTCAACAGAGCTTGCCCAAAAGATGAATTCCCGCTGCCAAACATGGACCTATTAATAGATTCTGCAGTAGGAAACACCATGTTTTCCTTCATGGATGGATTTAGTTGATACAATTAGATTTGGATGGCGCCAAAGGAGGCGGAGAAAATTGCTTTCAAAACACCCATAGGCAATTTTTACTATACTGTGATGCCTTTTAGGTTGAAAATGCAAGCGCAACTTACCAACGTACCATGACGGCCATATTCCACAACATGATGCACTATGAGCTAGAGGACTATGTGGATGATATAGTCGTGAAGTCAAGAAGGCAAGAAGACAATGTCCAAATATTGAGGAAAGTGTTTTAAAGATGTCATGCTTTCAAGTTGAGGATGAACCCTCTCAAGTGTGCCTTTGGAGTATCTTCTAGGGAATTCTTGGGTTTCCTGGTCTACAACAGAGGAATAGATGTTGATCCAGCCATAGCCATAGCCATAGCAACCATGAAGCTGCCTGCCACAATGAAAGAATTGAAGAGTTTTCTAGGGAAAGTCTCATACATTCGAAGGTTCATCCCAGGTCTAGCATCAATTACTTCGGCCGTCCCTAGATTACTCAAAAAGGGGCAAAGCTTTAAGTAAAGGACTATGTGGATGATATAGTCGTGAAGTCATGAAGGCAAGAAGACAATGCCCAAATATTGAGGAAAGTGTTTGAAAGATGTTGTGCTTTCAAGTTGAGGATAAACCCTCTTAAGTGTGCCTTTGGAGTATCTTCTAGGGAATTCTTGGGTTTCCTGGTCTACAACAGAGGAATAGATGTTGATCCAGCCATAGCCATAGCCATAGCAACCATGAAGCTGCCTGCCACAATGAATGAATTGAAGAGTTTTCTAGGGAAAGTCTCATACATTCGAAGGTTCATCCTAGGTCTAGCATCAATTACTTCGGCCTTCCCCAGATTACTCAAAAAGGGGCAAAGCTTTGAGTAGGGAGAAGCACAGCAAACAGCCTTTAAAATGTTACAACAGATTATGATGAACTTTCCTACAGTGCAAACCCCAATCTGCAAGAGGCTGTTATTGCTCTACTTAGCCACCAACTCATACGCCATAGGCGCTTTGATTGCCCAAAAAGATGAAAGCGGTGTTGAACAACCAGTCTACTACATAAGTCGCACTCTAAAAGACGCAGAGACTCATTATCCAAAGGCAAAAAGAGCATGCATGGCAATAGTATTTGTTTCACAGAGGCTACGCCATTATTTCCTGGCCTACGAGGTATGGCGCATGACTAAGTCTCACATAATCAAAGCCTTGTTGCAACAGCTAATCCTCTTCGAAAGGATATCCCAGTGGTTGCTATAGTTGTCACAATATGATTTAAAGGCGAGAGCCCTCAAAGCGGTAAAAAGCCAAGCTATAGCAGACTTGTTGGCACAATTCCCAAGAAAAGAGGAATTCCCGGTGGACGATAAGGTTCCAGGGGAGGTAGCCATGGCGGAAGAAGTTAGAAAGCAGTGGATAATGAAGTTTGATGGATCCTTAACTGCCCACTCAAGAGATGTGGGAATAGTTCTATATCATAAGAAGGATGAAGCCATGGCACTCTCATTCAAATTGGAATTTCCCTGCTCAAACAACACCGCTAAATATGAAGCCTATCTCACTAGGCTAGCTACGGCCCTCGAAATAGGGGTCAAGCATTTAAAAGTAATTGGTGATTCAAACCTAGTGGTCATCCAGACCAAAGGGAGCTTTTCTTTAAAGGAACCCAACTTAGCCTTATACAGGACAATGACCTAGAAGATGGAGGAAAAGTTCTCAACATTCGAGATAGAGCACACTCTGAGGAATGAAAATTAGTATGCAGACACGTTAGCCGCATTAGGATCATAAATAGTGTTTGAAGAAAGAAGCAAAAGGATAAAAGTCAGCAAATGAAAGGAGTCCATTATTGAAATGTTGAAGGAGAAGCACCAAGAAGAAAAATGTGAAGAAGATTGGAGGATTCCCATAAAAGAAGCTTTGATGAAAGAAGAAGACATGGTAGAATTGAAGACGTTGAAAGACTACGCCTTGGTAAGAGGAGAATTGTATCGCAAGATGCTAGGTGGAATCTTGTCAAGATGTGTGGGGCAGGAGGAGGCCCAAAGAAAGTTGAGGGAAGTACATGATAGAACATGTAGGTTCTGCAGAGAAGTCAACCTTAACCACAGACGCTAAAAGACAAGTTTCTATTAGCCAAGCATGGGTAAGGATGCGGACCAAGTCCAAACCTAATATGAGGCCTGTCAGCTAGCGGCAAACAGAGAGGAAAGTTATACTGTCTTCATTAGTAAGGACTGAAGAAACCCGTTTGCGCAATACCTGACAGAAGGTATCCTGCTGCAAAAGCATAGTGAAAGGTACAAGCTTAAGAGGTTGGCAACGCACTACTTTTTGCATGACGGAGTCCTTTTTAAGAAAGGGTATGATGGAGACCCATTGCGATGTCTGGGTCCTGAAGAAGCGAATGAGACAATAAAAGAGGTACACGCAGGAGAATGTGGGGAGCACCAAGGGAAGAAGTTGTACAAATGCCTACTACAAATGGGTTATTATTGCCCTACCATGAAAAGGAACACAGCAGAATTTGTGAAGAAATGCCACAGTTGTCAAGTACAAGCCAACCTAAATCACACTCACCCACAGAACTTACACAGTATGGTCACCCCATGGCCCTTCCACACTTGGAGGCTTGATTTAGTGGGACCAATTAATCCACCATCACGTGGGTACATATGGACCCTAATGGCTACAGAGTATTTTACCAAGTGGGCAGAAGTAATACCACTCCGAAAGGCCACGAGAAGGGCAGTGGCAAATTTTAGCAAGGAAAATATAAATATTAGGTTCGGAGTACCCCACAGAGTCATTAGTGACAATGGCATGCCCTTTGTCAACAGTGAAGTGAGAAAGATGCTAGAGTTTTTTCAAATCAATGGCAAGTGGTTAAAACAATACTATGCTTAAAAAGAGAAAAAAAAAATTATGTAGTTATCCCTTTTGCTAGTTCCATGTTTTTCTTTTCCTCCAAGTGACCATGTCACAAGACAATACTGTAGCATGCTTTTGTTCAAAATGTAATGAAAAACTATGAAGTATTAGAAAGCATATTGTATCAAAGTCATAGCAACACTTGTAGCAAAAGTAGTAGCAAATGTAGTATCATAGTTTACAACCCAAACTATAGCAGTCATATCAAACTTGCTAAACAAGTACTGTAGAAAATAAAAGTGTACTAGATAGGGAAATAAAGGAAAGGAAACAAAGGGGAACTACATAATCTCAACGGAGTCTGGAAATGAGAGTTTGATCTCCAAAGCGGCTGGGTCCAGCAACACCAGAAAGTAGGCGCTCGTGACGTGCCTTCAAGTCTGCCATCTCCTTCTTCAAAGCCTCAATGCGTGTATCAATGGCATCCATAGCATGTTGAACCTTCTTCATGAAGAAGGCTCGGGTAATCTTATGCAAGTGGTCCAACATAAACTCTACAGCAAAGCCCACTCGGATCAACTCCTGAACTGCGGCCCTCCACTGCAAGATCCTATCGGTAGAAACAGTATCAATGAAGTTCTACTCAATGTCATTCATCACACTCCCCAACAACTTCAAGAAATGCTCCCTTGCAGAATAACCAAGAAGAAATCCTCACATGAAATCCCCACAG
This sequence comes from Quercus glauca, assembly GCA_023736055.1. Lineage (NCBI taxonomy): Eukaryota > Viridiplantae > Streptophyta > Magnoliopsida > Fagales > Fagaceae > Quercus > Quercus glauca. The sequence continues at coordinate 5,710,950 of CM043319.1, read as the reverse complement.
CTCCTATAGGCCACCTCCAAATGGAAAGCACGCTCCCTAGGAACCTTGAAGCCATGGAAGTCAACATAAGGAGACCTAACACCCCAAAAGTCCACAAGATCGAGATCGTTAGTCTCAGGCTGGTCAAAGCGGGTGAAGAAAGCTGTAGCCTCGCTTGCAGGGTTTGGAATTGTAGCAAAATTGCTACCCATCTCAAATTGAGAGGGTGCAGCCACACTAGCAAGAATCGGGCTTAAAAAGAGATATGGAGTGTGGCATGAGGAATGGATGAAATCGAGGAAACGAATTCAAGACAGAAATAAGGAAGGAGATGGAAGGAAGAAAGCATTCCAAGACTCGTGGAGGCAGGAGCTATAAATGTAATAGAAACATGAACTGTGGGTGTAGCAAAAGTGGGGGCTATAGGCACTGTGACGCCTGCTGTAGTCTCAGGCTCCTCAGGAACATCTATGGACAAGAGAATGAAAATGCTGAATAAATGAAGATTGCAACAGGAAGTTATGCAGATATGTAAAAGAAAAAGAGAAGAGATGGCAACGATAAAGGATGGGAGAGAAAGTCTAACAAGTGTAAAGAATACGTACCCATAGCTTTAGGCTCGTGCTCATCACTATCCTCCTCGTCAGAATCAAAGACTCTCTTCTTCATGGTAGGCTCATCATCAGAATCCTCAAGAACCTTCTCAGATCCCTCATCAGAAGACAAGTCTGCATCAAGCCCATGAGTGGCGAAGCTAGGAATAGACTAGAAAGTAACCACCAGAGAAGAGCCATCCTTCACGGCCTAAGATAAAGCCGCAAAAGGATCGCTAGTCGAGATAACGAGAGGTGTAGTAGGGGAGGCAATTTCATTTTGGGAAGTAACAGGAGGAGTAACTCCCTTCTAGGGAGTAGGAGTCTTGGCAGGAATGGAAGCAGGCTCACTAACCTTCTTGGTCTAGGCGCCCTCCTCTATAGGTCCAGGCTCAGCTGAAAGGATAAGGGTTTCGGTTGGAACCCCATGTGCAGTAGCAAAAGTAGCAGAAGCCATGGCCTCAACCACCACATCGGCCCCATAAAAAAACCCTCCATGGCTATGCCCATGGCAGTAGAAACCTCCTCAATTGTGGGGTGATAGATGGAAATGGGCTCAGGCTCAGCTTGAGGAACACGAAACAAAAGGACACTTATTTTACATCCTCAAGCACTACTTTATCCATTCTACCAATACACCCAACATCTTAGTTTTTATTTTTACATAAAATTCAATAAAATAATATAAACTACCTAATAAAAAAAAAATAAAAAGTATGAAAGAGAAAGAGAGAGAATGTATTAAAAAAAAGGATTTTTTTTCTTTACAACCCTATGAACAGTAAGCACTAGCATTGCCCACCCCCCCCCCCCCCCCCCTAATTTCTATTTTAGCATTTAAAACGTTAAAATAGAGTTTCATCCCAGTATGGGTTTGTAAAAATTTTTAACATCCATGAACAGTAAGGTTGTGTATATACAACCCTACTGTTCATAGGTTGTAAGCAAAAATATTGATATTTTATTCTCTCTCATACTTTAAAAGAGAGAAACATAATTTTTTATATTATTGATAGTGTAGTTTATATTATTTTAATGAGTTGTATGTAAAAATAGAAACTAGAATGTTGGGAAAGTTGTAAAATAATATGGTAAAATAGAAAAAATATGTTTTGAGGTTACAAAATAAATGTTTCTTAGGAGAATAATAAATCTCACAACGGTCCAGTTCAATATGTCTTAACTCTTAAAACATATCAACTAGAAGTCTCCACTTCTATGATCAAGACAAATTATCTTAGTTGATATGTTATAGTCTTCGCAGATGAAATGCCCGATTTCATCACCGATTAGAAACTAAAAATTCTGAGTTTGTAAAGAACTTGTGATTTATATCTTCTATGACTAAATCACATAAATCACATACTATGCATCTCATGGATTATATGATAATGTCCAAATATTCATGTTACCATTATTTAAGATTATAATAAAACAACTTTATTAATTACAACATTAAGTCATACATAATGTCATACATAGCATCATACATAGCATCATACAATAGGATTTAAGAGCACACATCCTGACAGGTGTTTCAGTGGTTGGTTTTGCTTCAGTGGTGGTTGTTGCTTTGTTGGTGGCTGTAGTTTCGGTTGTGGGTGTTGGTTCGATGATGGATGGTGGTTCAGTGGTGGTTGGTTTTTTAGTGGAAGGGGTTGGTGGTTTGATGGTCTTCTTGGTTGCTATGGACAGAGAGACAAAGAGAGAGAGGGAAGAGGGAAGAGAGAGAAAGAGTAGTTTTTTTTTTAAAATATATTATTTGGTATTGTAGTTTATATTATTTTATTGGGTTGTATGTAAAAATAAAAATTGTGATGTTGGGTGTATTGATAGATGGGTTGGTAAGAGCACGAGCATTAGAGACTCTAAAAAAAACTTATTTTACATTCTCAAACACAACTTTATCTATTTTACTAACTTATTTTGCAACTCAACCAACATCCCAATTTCTATTTTTATATTCGACTCATTAAAATAATATAAACCACCCATCAAATAATAATATAATATAGGTAGAAATACCGTTTTGGTCCCTACATTTTGGTGTCATAGTCAATTTGGTCCCTACTATTTTGAAGTTACAATCAATTTAGTCCCTCCCATTAGATGACTAACAGAATCTGTTGAGGTGGCAAATGGAATACACACGTGGCATAAATTAAATTAGGCATAAATGCACTTTTAGTCCCTACATTTTGACTTTTTTCCATTTTGGTCCCTACATTTTATTTTTACCACATTTAGTCCCTAAACCAATTAACACGTGACATTTAAGTCCTTTCCAACACCTAACTAACGGGGAAAGTTGATATGGCTAACGGAGGAATTAAAATATTATTAAAAAAGCCACATCAGATAAAATAATATAAAAAATGTCTAGCCCTCTTTTTCATTTTTCTTAAAGAAAAGAAAAGAATTAAATTAATTTTGTTTCTCTTTTTTTTTTTTGGGAAGAACATGAAGAATCTAGAACATGTGTTCTTCCCCGTTAATCATGTTCTTCATTTTCTTCCCAGCAAACCTTACCTAGAAATTTAAAAAATCAATATTTTTTTTTCTCTTTTCTTATATTTCCTCAACAACAAAACCCATCAAATCAGTCAGATTTACAAACACAAAGACATGCCCAACGATTTACAAAACACAAAGACATTCAACAATTACTCTGTCATTCTTTTACATTCCCATTACAAACACAAAGACCTTCAAGGATTCAAAATACCTTCAACAAACCCAAAGTCCTTACACTCCTTAATCCAAATTTACAAGCCCAAGCAAACCCAAATAGCAAAAACCCCAAACTCAAGATCGCTTTCCTCTTCCTTACCAACTCCAACCTCCACTTCGCCCCTCTCTGGCAATAGTTTTTCCAAAATGTCCCTTCCTAAAACCTCTACAACGTGTATGTCCATGCTGATGCTTCCATCAACGTCACCCGCCCTAAGGGCATCATCTTCAAATTCTACTTCATTTCAGCGAAAAAAACCTACTGTTGCTCTCCAATACTCATCTCCGCCATAGTCGTTTGCTTGCCATTGTCGTCATCGACGATCCAGACAACGTGTTCTTTGCCATGCTGTCTCAGTACTACGTCCCTGTCCACTCTTTCCAGTACGTGTACAGCTCGCTCGTTACCTCCACCACCTTCGATCCACTCTTTTCAAGGGTTCAACAATAAGTGTTGAAACAAGCACTCATAAATTAGGCTCAACTTAAATTTAGGTAGACTTATTTCAAGGTCACTAATAACCCTCCAAAATAAATAAATTAATGTAACCCTCCTTCTTCAACTTTTCCCGCATTTTCTTCTCAATTTTCTTTGCACATCTGTAGTTTCATCTCCGAACGAAGAGCCAAAATGTCGTACAAATGCTCTCATTCACTATGAAGATCTTTCACATTTATCAGAAAACAAACATATCCTAACTCTATCTATTTGTTTACAGGTCCTTTCTCTCTCTAACTCTGTTTGTTTCCCGAGAAAAAAAAAAGGAGAATGCTGTGTTTTGGTTTTTGTTTTGTGTATTATGGTATCGAAGGTTTTGAAATTAATCAACCATTTTACTGGCTTTATTCCGTGCCAAATTTGCTTGTATTTTAGCAATTAGTAACCCTGTATTTAGGTGGGATTCTTGTAAGGGTAGTGTGTGAGAAGATGTGAAGAAAAGCTCAAGTTTGTGCAAAGATGCAGAGTCTCATGGCTAGGACTCGCAGCTGACTCATGACTGGCAAGTCGCCAACTGCAGCACATGTGAGAAGCATGTAGGGAGGTGAAGGGTCACACCAGCTATCGCACTACAGGACAAAAGTCCCAGGCTGGCCAGGCCATTAACTCGCGGCTTGAACTTACGACTCAGGCCAGTCGTGAGGCCAAGCCACCAAACCAACCTGTTTGGGAAAAACTATCTCTTCGTATTCCAAACATTCACCACTATATATAAACCCTTATACCAACCAAATGTAGATAGCTTCAAGAGATATTTTTGTGAGAGAAACCCTAGAGAAAAACAAGATTGATTCATCTACAATCTTTGCTTTAGAGACTCTTCAAATTCCTCTACTCTCTTCCTCTCCATTGACACATCCTTGAGAGGTTCTTGACTAAATTCTTTTCTCACCATACCCATATCCATGAGAATGTTTATTTGGTGCTTTGGGAAGTAGTTAGGAAGGAACCAATGTCCATTGGTTGATGCTATGGTTTATAGCAGAATTTGGTAAGCTAAAGAAGAAATAGGTTCGGCGCAATCTCGTTGGAGCAAGAAGCTTGGAGGGCTTAGGTAAACTCGGTAGATTAGGCTTGGAGGGTCTTCTGCTGTTCATGTATCCCAACTACATTCTTTAGTGGATTATTTACTGCTTGGAGGGCGGCGGAGAGGTTTTACGCCGAGGGCTTCGGTTTCCTCTTCGATAACATATTATGTGTTGTCCGTGTGTTTACATCTTCCTTCCCTTTATCTTTGCCATTTATTTACTGCTGTGGATGTGTTTATATTTGGCTTAGATTGTTTATCAATTCTATGTTTGGCTTATGTTCATGTTTCGCACATTAATTGTTTGGTAATAAGCTTGAATTGATAATTTGTAATTTGGGGTCTAAACGTTCAAGGGTGTTTCATACCCATTTTGAACATTCAATTGGTATCAGAGCGGGTACACTTGTTGTGGTTTAAATACCTATGTGTGATCCCTGACCCCTTGTTGAGATGGATAGGTCTCAATCTCTTAATGTACCATCATTTTTTTATGGTAATAATTATGCTTTTTGGAAGGTCCAATTGAGGGCGTTTCTTTACTCTATCGATGATGCTGTGTGGGATGCAGTTGAAGTGGGTTGGACACGGCCGGAGGCTGCCAAGTCCACTTGGGATATGACTGCTCTTGCAGCGGCCAATGCAAATAGCAAAGCATTGAATGCTATCTTATGTGGCGTCTCTCTAGAAGAATTTCACCGGATTTCACATATTACCATTGCTAAGGAAGCATGGGAGATTCTGGAGACAACCTATGAAGGGACTAAGAAAGTGAAGGACACCAAACTACAAATGTTGACCACTCGCTTTGAGGAGCTAAAAATGAGTGAGGATGAGTCCTTTGACTCTTTTTACAGTAAATTGAATGAAGTAGTTGTCGGTAAATTCAATTTGGGGGAAAAGACGGAGGATTCGAGAATAGTAAGAAAGATTCTTCTTTCACTACCAGAAAGTTTCTGCCCCAAAGTAACTGGTATTGAAGAGAGCAAGGATCTTGATGACATTAAAGTTCAAGAGCTGGTTTGTTCACTACAGACGTATGAGTTGTCCCTACCCACACAGAAGAAGAGCAAATCCCTTGCTCTTAAAACAATTGATGAAAGAGTAGTGTCTCATGACTCTTCGGATGAAGATGCAGTAGACAAAGATGTGGCATACCTTGTAAAGAATTTCTGGAAATTCTTGAAACTCAAGAACGGTGGGAAATCCGGTGACAAAGTAAAATTTCAGAGTTTTGGGAAGGAGAAGAAAGAATTCTGAAGAAAAGATGGTAGAGATTCCCAATCTTCACAAGGAATTACATGCTTCGAGTGTAATGGACACGGACACTTCAAAAAGGAATGTCCTAACTATTTGAAAAAGGAATGTCCCAACTATGCCACTACTTTAAGTGATTCGTACTTATCAAACTCTAACTCTGAGGATAGCTGTGATGGAGAAGGAAATTATTCTGCATTTATGGCCATTGATCATGTTGAGTCCTCGGAGGACTTGAATCAACTTGTGCAAGAACTTGGAGAACATAGTGATGAAGAATCCTTAGGGATTGTTAAGGAATCAAATGCAGAAGAGGAGAAAAATACAGCTAACTTTCAAGAGAATTACGCCTTACTTCTTGAGAAATTGGGAGAGTATACAAGGGTGGCGAAGGTGGCTGTGAAGAAGACGAAGAGAGCTGAGGAGGATTACAAAAGCCTCTTGGTCAGATATAAAGAGGCAAAGTGTGAAATTGAGACACTAAATGGTGAGCTATCTAAAACTTATACGAAAGTGAGATTTCTTGAGCAATTGTTTGTGAGTTTTTGTTTAAAATGTTTTTATAGTGTTGTTTTGTTTTGATCAACCTTTACTGTTTTTGTATCAAAAATCCAAAAACACAAAAAGTATAAAATCCAAAAAGTTTGATCGACTTTGTTAAGTTTTGTCTCAAAGCATGTTTTGCCTTGTACCTTTGTACTAATGGCTTTATGCATCTACAAGCTTAGCTTGTTTCTTATGCACTCGTATCATTGTAGGAGAAATTTTGAAATCTATGTGACTGTTGTAAATAGATCTTCAACCTTGTCATGAATGATTAGTGAATGGTTTTATTGATCTTGAGACATGCATAGACTTATGCCTATATATCTTCCCACTATTTATTTTTTGTTTTTGCTAAAAGGAGCTCTCTAAATGTAAATCTCTAAATGAAAAGAGATATAGAGCTGCAAAATCCTGTCGTACATACTAGTATTCGACTAGGAAAAAGGGAAAGTGACCAAAATAAAATGTATGATGCCCAAAAAACCAAAGGCCAACTCATCAATTGTAATATCAAAAATTTCAGGCATCAATCTCACAATGAGATGCATTGATTCAAAAAGTTCAAATGATATGATGTATATGGAGCCAAATGAAAAGTTTCAAAAATTGTAATCAAGTTATGTGGAAGGTCATATATGCATACTTCTATAATTGAGATAAGTCACATTATCTAGCGCTAGTTGTATATGCCTTGATTGAATTGATCATTGAAGCTTCACATTGGACTAAGGACTATCTCATTTTTGATATTCACACACAACACACAAGTCTATGTTCAATGAATGTCATATTCATTTGTGTGATTGTACTTGATTAAATGGGTTTTCACATGCTCAATCTTTGTTGATCAAACACAAAAAGATTTTTGGGTGTTTTTAGTTGTTTTTAGAAAGTATTTTGCTTTTACAAAAATTCAAAAACAGTTTTGCCCTGTTTTGGCGACTCAGTCGCGGGTTGTCTTAGCCGCATGCCCTAGTCGCGAGCCTACTCCGAGATTTTTTGCGATCTCAGTCGCAAAAAAGACTTAGAAATTTTTTTCAAAATTTGAGTTTTTATGTTTCTCGCGGGTCATTGTGGCGACTTGGTCACTGGTGGAAGGTCCAGTCGCTAGGGGTACACAGAGATTTTCGTGGCTCAGCTCGCGACTCCCTTGCAGGTAGACCTTCCAGTCGCGAAAAACACTTAGAAAAATTTTCAAAATTTTCTCTTTTGAGTGTTTTGGCGGCTGGACCTGGCGACTTGCACGCGGCTTAACCCAGTTGCGAAAAATGAGTGTTTTGCATTTTAAAGTCAGTTTTTAAAAACTTTTCAGTTTTTCCCTCGAAATTAAGTGACTGTTCATTGTCTTCTCCATTTCACTATTTCAAACACTCCGTGTCACTCTTTGAAAAACCTACATTTCTGCATTTTTTTCTTCTAAAATCTTCAAGAAAAAGGTATGGGTTCTCTCTCTCTCACTTCATATTTCATGTTTTAAGTGTTATTTTCTTAAATATGTGAGTTGTGTTGTTGGTTTGAGTTTTGAGGGGTTCGAACATTGGTTTGCTTACAATGTTGGATTTGGTTGAGTGGGGTTGGTTGTTTTTGCGGCTAAATATATTTGTTATCATGATTTAGTATCATTGTTCTAGTCTTTGTTTTGAGCCTTGTTGTTTAATAGATTTTATACCCATCGGGTATATGGGTTTTGGGATTTTCTCTGAATATGAGTTTGGGTGTTTTAGATTGTCTGAGTTTTTGGATTGTGTGCTAACATTGCTTTGATTTTAAGTTACCATATCATGTGTGTGCTTATGTCTATTGGTATCTTGCACATTTCATATTCCTTAAGACATGTCTCATAGACATATGCTCTTTTTGTCTAAATGTGGGTTTCACTGTCCTTATATATCTATTTTATGCTTGTCCTAGTTTGCATTAATACACTTTGAACTTGTTTGAGTTGTGCTATAATTTGAGTTATCCTCTAGTGGTGCTCAACTATGCTTGATCCTTGTGATTGGCTTGACACTCTGTTAATCTCTTTACAACTAACTTGTTTCTAATCTATGTGTATTTCCACATATTGTGCTCTGCTCTTGTTGTGGCGTCTTCTGTGTGTTTACAGATGGCTTTCACATCTACAAAGAAGAAGACTCCTGCTAAGAAGGCTGACAAGAGACTGAAAATGGACCACAACCTGTTTAGGTCTGTTAAGCACTTTGAGAGATACAAAGATTCTTTCATGAAGGGAACCATTATCCAGGAGAGGTTTGTGGATTTAAATGACTTGAAGGATACCTTCATTCCAGAATGCTTTGAAGGCAGAGGATGGGATAAGTTATTAGGTGACCTACCTGTAGTGTGTGCCCTTAATAAGGGAATTCTATGTAAATGTGAACATAAGGGAGGATGAACTGAACTGCTGGATTAGAAGACATGAGTTCACCATAGATGCACATGATATTGATGAGGTTCTAGGGCTTGAGGGATTAGAAGATCATGATTTCACCAACTACAAAGACAGAATGCTATCTTTAGACACTGTCTAGGCTCAGATTGGTGGAGTTAAAGAAGGGAGATGTCTCAACACTAATGCTTTTCCTATTGAAATGAGGTGTCTGACCACCATCATGATATTCAATTTGTATCCTATAAGAAAGATGACTACTCTTACTAATGCTAGAGCTATCTTCCTCATGGAGCTCAAGGAGAAAACCTTTATTGATATCAGCTCTCACATATTTGACACAATTGTGGATGAGACTAGAAGCACCTCCAAGCCCAAGCTGATCTTTCCTAGTCTTTTCATGAGACTGTTCAGAGCAAAAGGTGTTGCAATCCCTCAAGATATCAGTCCCATGACTCTACTGTCAGCAATAAACAAATTAACCATCACAAGGATACAAGTTCGTCTTCCAGGTGATGAAGAGGTGGGTGACTAAGGAGAAGGTGATCCTATGGAAACTGAAGCAGAGGCTGCAGGATAGACATCCACACCCAGGAGCAAAAGCAAGAGGAGCAGGGCTTCTACTTCATCAGCTGTACCTCCTGATGCATTTCAGATCATCCTAGAGAGGATTGATGGACTCAGAGAGGTTCAAAATCAGCATACTGAAAGGATGACAGCAATGCAAGATCAGCTTGATGTACTTTCAGCTAAGTTTGACAGCATCTACACTAACCATGAGCAGTGACCCTTTGGCCATTCCGGTCAAAAAGAGGGAGAATTTTTGAGGCAGCACTTGAGGGGGAGTGCTTGTTTGAGGGGGAGCTTTCAGAATCATATGTTGTTATGTTTATAGCTTTGATACTATGGTTTGGATAATTGTTGTTATTATAGGTTGATACACTGTGGCTTTGGTTAATGGTTGGGTTAAACTCATAACTCTTGGATAGTTCTAAAACTTTGGTTTTTATTTATATATTGCTGATGTTATTCAGTTAATTGTTTTGTTGGTTACTTTGAACCCAAGTTGCTTTCGTAAGCTTTTAGGGTTTTTTTCCATACATTTTGTAGGCTTTTATGGTTTGTACCATGCTTATGCAGCCTTTATGCTTTGTGGCTTATAGTACTTGATGTTAAATGTTATGCATTTTCCTTTAGTACATCACTCTTATGCCCTTGTAGGACTGTTCCTAGATGCATTCATGTTTGTGTGCATTGGTTGAGTGTTGGACTTGCAAATGATACTCTGCGAATGAGGTTATCAACTTGCATGTCCGGTTGTTCATTCCATGTGTGAATGAGCCTTGTGATCACTATTGTATAGTGATTATCTGTTTGGTCAAGCCATGGTCTATTGCTTTATTCCATTCAGCTTGATCGCTTTATTCTTACTCCATTTGCATTTCAAGTTTTCTGCATACAATGATATTATTGTGTTGTTGTGTTTTAGGAGATACTTGTTTCTATGATTCAAAAGCTTATCAAAATCTAGAGTTAAGTGTGAGTGAGTTTTGTTCAACTATTCCTAACTCATGTGTTAAGTCTAGAGTCTGTTGTAGGGTTTTGTCATAGAATAGCCAAAGGGGGAGATTGTAAGGTTGAAACTAATCAAGCATCTTATTGGCTTTATTCCGTGCCAAATTTGCTTGTATTTTAGCAATTAGTAACCCTGTATTTAGGTAGGATTCTTGTAAGGGTAATGTGTGAGAAGATGTGAAAAAAAGTTCAAGTTTGTACAAAGATGCAGAGTCTCGTGGCTAGGACTCGCGGCTAACTCGCGACTGGCAAGTCGCCCACTACAGCACACGTGAGAAGCATGCGGGGAGGTGAAGGGTCACGCCAGCTGTCGCATTACAGGACAAAAGTCCCAGGTTGGCCAGGTCATTAACTCGCGGCTTGAACTCGCGACTCAGACCAGTGGCAAGGCCAAGCCGCCAAACCACCTTGTTTGGGAAAAACTGTCTCTTCGTATTCCAAACACTCACCACTATATATAGACCCTTATACCCACCAAATGTAGAGAGCTTCAAGAGAGATTTTTGTGAGAGAAACCCTAGAGAAAAACAAGATTGATTCATCCACAATCTTTACTTTAGAGACTCTTTAAATTCCTCTACTCTCTTCCTCTCCATTGACACATCCTTAGAGGTCCTTGACCAAATCCTTTTCTCATTATACCCATATCCGTGAGAAGGTTTATTTGGTGCTTTGGGAAGCAATTAGGAAGGAACCAATGTCTATTGGTTAATGCTATGGTTTATAGCGGAATCAGGTAAGCTAAAGAAGAAATTGGTTCGGCGCAACCTCGTTGGAGCAAGAAGCTTGGAGGGCTTAGGTACACTGGGTAGATTAGGCTTGGAGGGTCTTCTGCTGTTCATGTATCCCAACTACATTCTTTAGTGGATTATTTACCGCTTGGAGGGCGGCGGAGAGGTTTTACGCCAAGGGCTTTGGTTTCCTCTTCGATAACACATCGTGTGTTGTCCATGTGTTTGCATCTTCCTTCCCTTTATCTTTGCCATTTATTTACTGCTATGGATGTATTTATATTTGACTTAGATTGTTTATCAATTCTATGTTTGGCTTATGTTCATGTTCCACACATTAATTGTTTGATAATAAGCTTGAATTGATAATTTGTAATTTGGGGTCTAAACGTTCAAGGGTGTTTCATACCCATTTTGAACATTCATTCACAACCAAATCTCTTTTGGATTTTAATTTGGGTATTTTCAAAGTGTGTCTAGGATTACATATTGCCGACCGACCTCATCTATGTCATCCCACGTCTTGTTTAGTTAGAATGTCGAAATTGCTTGCTTGTGTTAAACTTTGACCATGTTAGCAAAATTGTCAAGTTGCTTACATCAAGATATTTTTATATGATGGTGCTATGATTTTTGTTTCTTAGATGTACTAGATTTTTTCATATGACGATGCAAAATAAGCCTTTTTCATTGTTCGAATGTGCAGGCGCGTTGGAAGAACCATTTGTTATTAAACTTTGCCTTTGCCCCCTTATTTTGTGAAGTGGGGAAACAAGATACTAAAGCCATAATTGAACGCGATTTGAGCTAAGTGGAAGACAGACATTTTATTGGTCTTTTTCCATATGTGTAAAGGGAATATACAGGTCAACAAAGTATTTGGTCACGGTAATTAGTTAACTTTAGTGAGAAGAGATTTGGCTATGAAGGAGTTCATGTTCATCATGGGTCAAGGATTTGGAATTTTAATTTGGGTATTTTGAATTCAATCGTGTTTGACAGTGAGTGAAAGTGTTGATGATAAGTAAGTCATGTGAAAGTCATGCAAGAGTCACATGGAAGTTGATGTGGAAGTGCTAACGTGGAAGGACTATTTATATTTTAATTTAATTTATGCCACGTGTGCATTTTAGTTGCCACCTCAGCAGATTCCATTAGTCATCTATTGGTAGGGACTAAATTGACTATAACTTGAAAATAGCAGGACCAAATTAACCGCTCCCAAAATGTAAGGACCAAATTGACTGTAACACCAAAATTTAGGGACTAAAATGATGTTTCCACCTATAACATACACTTCACACTTCTCTCTCTTCTTCTCTCTCCATCAAACCCACGGCTAGCAATCACCACCACCACTAGTAACCCACCAAAACCAGTAACCTCCTACCATTGAAACTCAGCCCAACAATTTTAAAGCCAGCCATCACCGCCACTAATACTGAAATAGCACAGAATTGGAAGGAAAAAAAAAAAAAAACCCCCACAACACCAGCCACCACCACCAAACCACAACAACCTATAAATCACTAGTAACCACCACTATAGCATTGACAAGTCACAAACCCAAAAATTTCAACAAAATTTTCATACCCATAGAGCCACAAACAACCATCGAGATCCATACCTATTGCCACTGCCAAACCCACCAATCACTAGCCACCACTGCTAATCAAACCCCACGACCCAAGATTGGTCTTCAAAACCTAAAAATGACCAAGAAACCACAACCTAAAACCAAAAACAACCAATCTTTGTTTAGAAAATATGAGAACAGCAGCGGCAACATCGATTCAAACCAAGAAACCACAGAAGCATCAATCAAAACCCAAGGCCTACGCGATACAAACCCAAAAACAACCAATCTTCAAGCCGTCACTACTGCTGTCAGTCTTCAAGCCTCTATCGTCACCTTCGCCATTGCCGTCACCATTAAGAAAGACTTAGCTAAGATGGGGTAGAGAATGGAAACCATGGGTAAGAGGCAGAGAAAAGAGAGAGAAAGAGAGGGAGAGTGAATATTTTTTTGTTAAAGAGGTAAGAGGAAATCACTGTAGAGAATAAAAATACTAATAGTTAGTTCTAAGCAACCAGTTACAGTAGGTTGAATATATACAACCTTACTGTAGTCGGTTGGGAAAAAAATTTAAGTTTAGCAACTAGGATGTAGCATGTTTTTAAGGAATTGGGTTTTAAAATAGCAATTAAGCATGAGGATTGGGGGTGTAAAACTCCCCAAGTTGCTATTTTAGCAACCTATTCGCTCAAATTGAGCTTTATCTGGGTGTGGGCTGCTAAAAAAAAAAGCAAATATAAAAGTACATGAAAGTACAAAAAAGATGAAAGAGATAGATGAGAGAGAATGAATTGATAGGGTAGCTTATATTATTTTATTAAGTTGTATGTAAAAATAAAAACTGAGATGCTGGCTGTATTATTGGATAGGTTGGTAAAATAGATAAAGTAGTGTTTGAAGATGTAAAATATATTTTTTTTTTTACATCTCATTGTTAGTGCTTAAAATAGATAAAATTTTTTGTTGAGAAATTATACAATCCTCATGGAAGACCACGTCACTTGTCCACCGTTCTAGTAAAAGACTTCCACCTATTTAAAATTGCTGAGTCAGTATTTAGTTTTTATTTAAAACTCCACAATTTTAAACAAGTGGGGGTTTTTTACTGGAATGGTGAACCACATCACTTATCCACTATGAGGACCTTATAATTTCTCGTTTTTGAGAATACAATAGTTATTTATTTATTTTTTTTTTTAATACAAGATAGAATTTCTACTCTAACCTAATCTAAGTGTATATGTGTATGAAACTCTCTCCTGGAGACTTGAACCCCAGCTTTTGCCCCCTACACCGCACAAGCACTTATACTTGTGGAGTGACAATCGCACCAAAGGTATGTGGTGGTCGGATGCTAATACTTTAAACCACTTGTTTTTAATTGTACCTCCTGGTTGGAACCAAGTTTTAAGCATGTGAACATGTAAAATACCAACTGGGGGTATTTGCACCCAAATGCTAGAAAGTTTAACTGTTTAAGCCTTGCTGAGCTCTAAGTCCAAGCAACTGAAAATCCCAAAGTTTTGAACCAAAACGGCGTCGTCTCCGAACAGAGATGGACGTGGACACGAACATGGACATGGACATGGACATGGACTCTTCTCCTGCCAACTTGAACCCTAAAGATGTTACAAGCAGAGAGCAATTTCACCGTTACGGGTACACATTCATTATTCCAATCCTCCTTTTTTTTTCTTTCTTATTATATTCAAAGTACTATTAGTAGGTAAAATGTTTCCAAAAAAAAAAGGACTTGGGCCCCCTATCCCAGCCGGCCAGCCCAGTCAAGAGCCCATTAGCCCATGTAAGTTAAAAAAAAAAAGTAAAAAAGAAAAAATGAAAACCGAGCAAAAGGAACAAACGGAACAAGCGAAAACCGAAAACAAAGGAAAAAAAAAAGAAAAGAAAAGAGAGGCGAGACTGACACAGTGAAAAAAAACTCACGCCGTGCATGCCGCCGCTCACGCCTCACACCTCACGCTGCCACCGGTTCCCGTCACATACCCAAATGGGAAACGGCCACACCAACGCCGCCACCGTCGCCACGCCCATACGAGACCCATATTGATTCTTGCCACCGGTTGTTATATGCCCAGCCCAGCTTCATTGCTCCAGCTCAACTCACAAGTATTTAATCTATCCTTTCCTAGTTTCCTTCAAAACCTAATATAATATTTGTGAATCTCAGAATCTAACAATCTGTGCTTGGGACTTGTGGTGTTTATTAATGAGTGATGAACTGAGTTGTTGATTGTGAATTGAATCTATGCGTCTATTTTTTTTTTTTTTTGGCTTTTTGGCTTTGTGACTCTGTGTTTATGACTCTCTCTCTTATATTATATAGATAAGAGAGAGAGAAAGTAGAGTTGGTAGAGATTAGAGAATATATTAGTGTAGTGTTTGATTGTTTGTTCTTTGTTGACTGGTTGTTGGGCAATAACAGGGACAACTAGACAAGTGACAGGAAAAAAAAAAAAAAAGGATTTTACTAATATATAGTAAAACTAATTTTGAAAAAAGTTTATCAGAAATTGACCCAATAAAACTTTTTCAAAAATAGATTTGTTAATGTGTGCTTTAAGGGCATACATTAACCAGGCCAAAAAAAAAATGGTAAAGTTAGGAAAAGTTTACATAGTGTCAGTAGTGGGATTGGGTGAGTCACCAAAGACAAAAGACAAAAACAAATCATATAGTATAGAAAATTTTCACACAAATTTAAGAAAATAAAAGTGATTTACTTGCGCCTATTGTTAACTCATAATGCTAAATTAGATAAATTTATAAATTGAAAAGAAGTGAGAAATACTAAATTTATAATTAAATGCATCATGCATATTACTGTTTGTGAGATAATATATATGATTCTTATTTTATCTGTAGATTATGAAAAAACCAACTACAATGTTTGATAAGCCACAAACTGAATGACCCCTTGTGATTAAACCAATTAATTAATTAGCCAAGTTATTAATTAATCAATTTATCATGCAAACGCGTGGAAGCACAAACAAATCACCAATAACTAATTAAGCAGCGGAAATTAAATAGCACGGTGATTTGTTTACGAATGGGGAAAACCCTAACAGCAAAAACCCCACCGGGTGATTTTTAAGTCACCACTCCCGAAACTCCACTGTTATCAAAACAAGCGGTTACAAGTAAAGGAATCCCAAGTACCTTACCAACCTACAGTTGAACCTTTACCCCAATACCCAATTGAACTTGATCTATAGTGACAGTTCCCACCTTTGATGCACGGCTCCCAAGTACGTGACTAACCAATGCGCGGATCCCAGTACGCGACTTCAAACACCAACTTAGAAGGAGAGGTTGGCTACAAAGTTCTTCAGTTCATCCTACACAATGAAGATCAGGAAGATGCTTGGTCACAAAACCCTTTGGTGCAAATACACAGCAACTTTTTCAGAGAAGATGAACTAGGTCAAGAACTTCGTCTTTGATCACAATTTGCTTGAACAGAGATTGCTCAATGCTATTGCAACTTGTGTATATTTTGACGGCTCTTAAAAAAATTCTTTTATATGTTTAGGGTTAGAAGAAAAGAAAGCCCAAAAGCATATTCACAGATCCCAAGAAATCAGATCAGAAAATCTGACTTTTTAATTCTCGACAGATAACAGGTGTCAAGGAGCTATCGAGCAGGTGTCGAGACTTAATGAATTTGCACTTCAGCTTATTTTTCTTGGACAGACTTGATTACTTCAACACTTGATCTTGAAACCTTGTTTCTTGAAGTATTAAAAACACCTAGAACTACCCAATTACAAGTAGAGTGTGTTTTGTCAAAGGATTAGCCAATTTACATAAATAAGTGACATATGTTCTAACAAGTGAAAACACATATGTTCTAACAATCTCCCTCTTTGGCAATCCGTGACAAAACCACAACAAACAAATGAACATATGAGAGAAGTCATAAATCACTCAACTCATATTCGCTTGTTGAATACAATAAAATCTATCCTAACACAAACTCTTGAAAAACTTTGCAAGAAGAGAGTTTATGGCAAGTAGACTTTGACAACCTGTATTTCTGAAACACTTTAAACAAAACTCATCAAGGCATCTTGTGTGAAACAGAAATAATAGATTGCATACAAGTATAATGAACATGTGTATAAAGATAGAGAAGAAACAACACATGAAGAGATAGGTGAAAGAAACATACATCCACATATAGAGAGAAAATAAGTACAATGTATGTAAAACTGGTCACAAGACCTCATATACAAGATCAATGTATCTATAAAAAATAGAAAAGAAAAGATACATCAAAACCTCACTACATCCCTCAAAATATCAACACTCCCCCTATCAAAAATGTCCTATACTAACTCTCCCCCTAAGATGACTACTCTCATAACCCAAAACTACTCCCCCTTTTTGTCATGAGTGACAAAGGGTAGAGTGTCATGTAGACATTTCATCAGTAGAGCTAGCATCTTCATCATCATCATCCGAAGCATCATCGTCATCACCATCATCATCATCATCCTCAGCATCAGAATCAGAAGCGACTGGAGGAGGTGGTGGAGGAAAAGCCTTAGAAGCATAGCCACCCATGGCCACCTGCCGTCGTACAATACGACCAACACGAACATTTACCTGATACAACTCAGTAGAAAGTGTATCAAGGCGAGCATCCATGTGCTGCAGCTACGCCATGATGTCTCCAAGAGATACATCGCCCATAGAGGAAGAAGGAGCAGATGTAGATAGAGCAGATCTGGATGGACCTGAACGAAAGGGAGGAGTGGAATCTGTCTATCTCGACCTAAACTGAGCGTCACTATGTTTTACGGAGGCGGCATTTATGGCACAAATGTGTGTGAAGTGGCTGGACACAAGAAAAGGGATAGAAAAATGGCGTAAGATCCTCGTGATAGCGGAAGAAAAGATGAGCTTATCACGAGATGCCGAATCTAGATGAACATCTATGATAGAAAGGATGAAATGAGAAGGAAAATCTATAGTAAGATGCTCAAGAAAAGATAACAAAAATCGAGCACGAGGCTCTGTGATAGAGTTGTAGTGAGAGAGTGGATGGAGTACAAAAGTCATCACCATGTTTAGGAATCTAGGACCTTTAGCAAAAGGTCTACATGATGTGTACAGATGCTCACCCCAATTAGCTGGGCCCTGATAAAAAGTAGAAATGAGCTCATCTTTGGACATAGTCCTCAGACGCTCACAGGAAGGATAGTTAGGAAAATCTATCCTAGGAACCCTAAGCACATTCGTAACTAGCTGCGGTGTGACAGGGATGCACGTACCTCGAACGCGAGTGAAAAAGAGAGGTACTAAACGATCGATCTCGTGCATGTTGGAGTAAAACTCCAGAATCAGCACGAGAGGACATGTGATCAAGACGTCACACAGTGACTCCTATCCCCTACTGTGAATGACAGAAGGAAGGTCAGTGTCGGCGAAGTCCGCCAAAATGACTTAGCGTTTCGAATGAACACCTCGTTTAGAGAAGTTCTTCGAAAATGCCTTGTGGGCATCTCCATCACGGAATCGAAGATTTAGAGAAGCAGAATCAGAAGATGAAGAAGCTCCAGAACGCAGAGGGAGCCGGAGTGGATTTACGTTTGGGTGCCATAGACACTACTAACGTAAACAGAATAAGAAAGATATAGAGAAGGATACAATCAAAAAAGTCCCAAAACAGTGCACATATATCAAATATATTGAACAAAAGTACGTATGCATGGGGAATGCATGAACATGTGACATGCAAATTAAAAAGCATCATGGGCTCAATCCAATTCAATCCTACCAGCACACAAACATAGAACACACATCTAAATGCATGTAAATATCATTCTAATGCACATGAAATGCAATGTATGACATTTTGAACACATTTGAGTGAAAACCCAACCCAAAATTTCAAGAAAAACTCATAAATTTTGAAAAAACCCCAAAAATTTTCAATAACCCCAAAACCTAAGCTTCAAAACATGAAATGCATGAAAAAGGAAGGAAAATGAGATCATACCAAGTGATTAGAAGCAAGGAAGAGCTGAAAATCAATTGGGTTAAAGGTTTTGAGTGAGAAAATCAAGTTTGAGAGAGGAACAATCGCGGATAGATCGAGAGAAATCGAGCAAAATGAGAACAGAATCGCGACAGAGACTTTTATAGGAACCTCAGTAATTCTTGACAACTGACGTGCCTAGAGGTATCAAGGAAGTTGTCGAGGTAGGTGTCGAGGAAAAGGCTTTCGACAGCTGAAGGTGTCGAGAGGTATCGAGGTACAAGAACCACTTTCAAATAACAGAAGCTTGATTGATCGATAAGGTATCGAGAAGGTATCGAGGAGACAGGAACTTTTTCGATCGATCCACCAGGTGTCGAGACAGGTGTCGAGATTGCGGTAAGAAAAAGGCTTGAGAAGCTCGACAGTTAAGGTATCGAGAAGGTATCGAGGAGGTGTCGAGCCAGCAGATAAAAGCAGTTTTTCGAGAAGTGAAAAACATAGACATGAATGCAATCCAACATACACCTCAACCATTGATCCAATCAACATATAAAGCTCTCAAAATCATCTCTCAATCAAAAATTAAGCACATGGATCCTCAAAAACACACACACACACTAAACAAGTCTAACCAATTTTATTTTTCAAAAACAATTCAAGACAGTTTAGTGAGCATACATTAGCACATGTAAAACCTTTGTGATGGCCAAATCACAGTATACCTGTACATGTATCAAAAGTAGCAAAGAATATTGCGTGTTGTGTGTGAAAAAGATCGCAAGATTGCATAAATGTATACATGTTATGACAATCTAAGATATGAGAAATAACTTTAACTCACACACAATCATAACTATTTGATGGGGACTATCACCTTCGAGGTACATCCTGTAACTCCCACATCTCCTAGAATACACGCTTGCAATCATATTTAAAGCATTTTTAATCTTTTTGCTTTTTATTTTCTTTGCATATTTTCTTTTTATGTATATCATGCATGGGCTTATATGAGAGAGAAAAGAAATACCCATTGATATTTAACATTCCAATTTTGCTATGCCAAAGCACACAAATGTCATTTACATCACATTTTTGCTATGCCGAAGCATACAGATGTCATTAATGATTGGCGGGTAACAGTGATGAGATAGTTATTTATGCCTTTCTCTTAGGATTTTCTAGTCCCACCCGTCAAAAAGAGTGATATGAGTGTTAAGTTTTAAGAGATAACTTAATCTTACTCATCACAAACAAGAGCAACAAAGCTCATTTGCTTAGTTATGCATAGAGATGCTCATCTAAGTTACAAGAGATACAAAGTTTAGAAAACTCTGTTTCATTGGCCATCCAAGGTACACAAGTACCAAAGTACACAAAACACACACTATTTTTGTATTTTTCTGATTTTTCATTTTTTTATTTTTTTTTTTAAAACAAAATAAACAAAACTGAAAGTAAACATACAAAAACATGTTAACAAAGCAAAGCATAAAACTAGACTGACTCAACAAAAATGCAAAACACACAAGCAATGTAATAAACAAGAAAAACAAGTAGGGAGAAGAAAGTGATGAAATCACTTAGAGTCTTTTTTCTTCCACACCTTGGAAAAACATTTCCTTTGATTAAACCCTTGAACCGGCGGTGAGGGAGAAGAATTGAAACTATTCAAGTTCGAAAGAAACATGAGGGCTTTTAGAAGATCTTCAAGAGGAGCAAGAGAGGATTGAAGCTGATTTTGGCTTCCAGATGCTATCATGCTGTTGCTCTGTTGAGTGGCTAGCCACTTATAGCAATTTTGTCGAGTATGACCGGCAGCTCCACAATGATGACAGAGATGCTGCTTCTTTTGTTTAGGCTTTTAAGAGGTAGCCTTCTTAGCCCTAGGGTTTTTAGCATCTTTCTTATCTTGCTTAGGGGGTGCTCCTAAGATAGATTTACCCTTGTCTAAGTTCTCACTAGCTAATTCAATTTTAACATCATTGTTTTCAATTTTAGTGTCATTAGCAGGAGAAACAAAAACAGTGTTACTAGTAGAAGCAGAATTAGAGAAAGAAAGACCATACCCTAAGCCTGTTCGATCCGAAGCAAATTTCTGATTGCTGAGCATCTCATCAAGTTTTGCACTTGAAGTCCTCTCCAATTGAGCTCTGACTTGAAACAGCTCCGCTTCAAGCTTCTTGTTCTTCTCAGCTAAAAAATTGTTTTCAAACCTCAGTGCTCCAATAGTTTGATTCGCCTCATCAAACTTTGTGGACAACTCTTCATGATCAAGTTCCACATCACTGAGCTTCTTGGTGGCCAGCCTATACAATTTCTCATGCTTCTCCGAGAGCTTGTAAAGCTTCTTATAGGCTGAATGGATATCATCTTGATCATCCATCTTCTCACACTTGGTGTCCACCAATTCTTCTTTTTCTTCCACTTCTTTAACAATCCCTTCAGTAGGATTGACTGTGGCAGTGAAGGCATTTAAGATTCTATCATCCCCACTATCAGAATCATCTTCAGGCTCAGTATCACTCAAGGTTGCAGCACCCAATGCTCTTGAGATATGTTGGGCATTCATGTTTCATGTGACCAAATCCATGACATCCAAAACACTTTGGTCTTGCCGGAACAGTGTACTAACCACCTTTCTTTGCATCCTTCTTCCCTTTGTCTTGGCTCTTAAACTAAGAAGAACTGGATTGCCTGCGGTCCTTGTCGAAATTCCTTCCATTGGCATTCTTCATAAACTTCTTGAACTGCCTTGTAATGTAGGACTTCATCTTGGAATCTTCATCATCGGAAGACTCATCTGTATCACTACTCTTTGCCTTCAAGGCCATGCTTTTTCCTTTACCCGTTTTGCCAATCCTAGATAGTCCTAGCTCGTAGGTCTGCAAGTTTCCAACCAGCTCAGTCAAAAGAATTTTGTCAATATCCTTTGATTCTTCTATTGCCGTAATCTTGGCATGGAATTTCTCAAGTAGGGATCTAAGCACCTTCCTTACAACCTTGGGTTCAGGGATGGTTTCCCCAAGATTGAAGGTTGAGTTCACTATGTCCTTGAGTTTGGCATAGAACTCATCAAACAACTCATCCTCCTCCATCTTAATCTCTTCAAAGCTTGTAGTGAGCCTCTGAAGTTTTGAATCTTTGACAGCCTTTGTTCCTTCATAGGTTGTCTGGAGGATGGTCCATGCCTCCTTAGCAGTTTCAGTTGAGGATATCTTCTTGAACTCCTCATTGGTGACCACGCTAAATAGGGCATTCAACGCTCTGCTGTTGAAGTTTGCCGCCTTGATCTTGGCGTCATCCCAATCGGCCGGTTCTTCTTTTGGCTTGGTCCAGCCAATCTCTACAGCTTGCCACACCTTTTCATTTAAAGACTGCAAGAAAGCTCCCATGCATACTTTCCAGTAGGCATAGTTAGTGCCATCAAATAAAGGAGGTATGATTAATGACTGTCCTCTATCCATGACAAACAGGGGTCAATGGATCAACACAGCAAAGATTAAACCTAATCAAAGTGTGCCTGCTCTATACCACTTGATAGGTCACAAACTGATGACCCATTGTAATTAAACCAATTAATTAATTAGCCAAGTTATTAATTAATCAATTTATCATGCAAACGCGTGGAAGCACAAACAAATCACCAATAACTAATTAAGCAGCGGAAATTAAATAACACGGTGATTTGTTTACGAATGGGGAAAACACTAACGGCAAAAACCCCACCGGGTGATTTTCAGGTCACCACTCCCGAAACTCCATTATTATCAAATCAAGCGGTTACAAGTAAAGGAATCCCAAGTATCTTACCAACCTACAGTTGAGCTCTTACCCCAATACCCAATTGGACTTGATCTGTAGTGACAGTTCCCACCTTTGATGCACGGCTCCCAAGTACGTGACTAACCAATGCGCGGATCCCAGTACGCGACTTCAAACACCAACTTAGAAGGAGAGGTTGGCTGCAAAGTTCTTCATTTCATCCTACACGATGAAGATCAGGAAGATGTTTGGTCACAAAACCCTTTGGTGCAAATACACAGCAACTTCTTCAGAGAAGATGAACTAGGTCAAGAATTTTGTTTTTGATCACAATTTGCTTGAACAGAGATTGCTCAATGCTTTTGCAACTTGTGTATATTTTGACGGCTCTTAAAACAATCATTTTATATGTTTAGGGTTAGAAGAAAAGAAAGCCCAAAAGCATATTCATGGATCCTAATAAATCAAATCAGAAAATCTGACTTTTTAATTCTCGACAGATAGCAGGTGTCGAGACTTAATGAATTTGCACTTCAGCTTGTTTTTCTTGGACAGACTTGATGACTTCAACACTTGATCTTGAAACCTTGTTTCTTGAAGTATTAAAAATACCTAGAACTACCCAATTACAAGTAGAGTGCGTTTTGTCAAAGGATTAGCCAATTTACATAAATAAGTGACATATGTTCTAACAAGTGAAAACACATATGTCCTAACAATGTTTGATTTTTTCAAAAGAAAAGATTCAAATTCTTCAGAAGTCAACATAGGATTGCCAACAACTAATCTTGCTATTCCAATTCAAAAAAATGTAGATGTTCCAATTCTAGAAAATATTCATTCTCCAATTCTAGAAAATGTTGATGTCCCAATCCTAAAAAATATTCATTCCCCAATTCCAGATGATTGTATCTTAATAGTGTTTCGTATGTTCTGTTTTTATTGGTAGATGATTGTATCTTAATTTATTAAGAAATAATGATTTTTAGGTATTTGTCTTGGTTGATAGTTTATTAATACTATATGGATGCGTATTTGATTTTTTTTTTTTTTTTTTTTTTTGCTTACCTATCCTGGGTCCGTCCCTGCTGATACATATGGCATTTTATAATATATATATATATATATATATATATATATATATTTCAAAGTAGAATAGGAGAAAGAGAATTATTCTAATGAAGTCCATGACATTCCCGTTATTTACCTAAATTATTGAAATTTAATTTTCATGCTTATTTGTATTGATTGTTGCAATTCTTGAATGGCCTATTGATACCTATGGACTTGTGCATGATATGCGCCTATGTAGAAGATGAATGCGGCTATTCCAATTCCATGAGAGTTTGACCACTTATCTTATCTACATATAAAAAATATTTTATAAGAGGCCCATATGGGATTTTCTAAAAATATTTTATTTTTTTGGGTCTGTGTGGAATGACATTTTAGGTTAATTAATTAAACTAATTTTGGGTTAGCTTTTCTTCTAAACAGCTTCCTTTTGTTGAGAACTTTGAAATCGACATGGAACTAAATTTAAAGTACGTGTAGAACCTACAAGTTTCATGAGTATTTGATTTCCTTTATAGGTAGTGCCTTAAAGGGCTTCTGTTTATCTTTTATATTGCTTTTTTCTTAGGTATTATTGTATAGTGGTAAAATCTTGGTATTGAACCTTTTGAGTATATTTCTTTTGTGTTTATTAGAAGTCCAAATCTCATACTTATTTCACCTTGGAATGATTATTGTTTTACAAAATATGAGTGATTTATTCTTGTGCAAATTTACCCGTGCTTTCTGTCATGCGCATACCAGTATTTCAAGATGTAACATGTGCAGGAAAAGGCATTCATCTACAAGCATATCGCCCCTTCAAGAACGTTCAGCCTTGTAGTTCAGTGAATCTAGGCTACTGTACAGTGGCAGAGTATCCATAGCCCAACTAAGGCGGCCCTTCTTGAAACTATTTAACAAGAGGCTGAGAGCATTGTTGCTGATCACTCAGAAGGAACACCTTACACCTGCAAGGGCACAATCTGCTTCTAAATGGAGATCGTCCATTGATGGTCATGGAATGCCAGATATGGATACTGGTACTGATTCAATTCACTAAAAGCTTGTAAGCATGAGGATGACTCATTCACTGATGTTGGAGATACAACTTTTGCTCTATTTGCATCTCTACTTGATTCTGCTATTCAAGGTGCTTGAAGTAACCTTTTTGTATGATTGCGCAATACTTAAAATTATTCCAACATCACCTTTCTTTTAAATGATGCCTTCGTAGTTCATGGCAATAATTTGTTATCAAATTTGTCTATTTTATTTGTCTGGTGACCTGGTTGGGGCAGGGATGAGGTGGTTGTTCATTCAGAAAAGTGTTCTCAACTTGAAATTCTGTTACTTGGGGGGTGGTTTTATATATATATATATATATATATATATATAAATATATATTGTCACTGATCTTGAACTCCATCTCAATGTCATTGATGTTTTTGAAGTCTTGCAATAATACTAGATGTAGCATATTAACCTTTCACGTTCTTACATCTATAGTGAATTTTCCTGCAGGTTCGATGCCTATTCCTGATCTGATATTAAGATTTGAGAGATCTTGCCGAAATGTTTCAGAGTCAATTAGATTTGTCCTCTACTATTGATTATATTTATAAATAGATAGATATGTCTTCAGTATGCAAATGCACATAGATTCATGCATAGTGTTAATTTCATCTACCTGTTTTCCATTTTTTAATAGATTGATAGATGCAATGACCCCGTAGTGGGTCGAAATTTTTACTTTGCACCAGGCTTAACTTCATTTTTAATATTATTGCTGCGATTCATTCTTTCTTCATTTGTTCAAGGATATAGTATAGAAGCAAATTTTATTAGTGAGAAATATTGATCCAATACAACAATAGACAATTTTACATATAAAATGTAACATCACAGGTGTCAAAAGGGGGGAAATGAAAAAGAAGAAGATTCCATTTTCATCCGATACAGCAAGCAATATACACATAGAATGTAACATCACAGGTGGTAAAGGGGGGAAAAAGAAAAGGAAGTAGATTCCAGTTTCAGTGAAATCTTGTGACTGATGCTTGTAGAGAGAAATAGGGTAAACAGTGAGCTCAGTGTTGTATATTGGATTTTCTGTCCCTAATTCTCTTCCCCATCATTTCCCCCCTTTGCCGTTTATTAAATATTCCCCAAAATTTTCTAACCCCACCCATTCCCTGCCCCCTCTATACCAAACAAACCCAAAGGTTTGAGCATCCAAAATTGAATTTCCATGTATGTATAATAGTCTAATGTGTAATCTTCACAAAGTGAAAGAGGGTTATCGTACTTCTTGGCTTAACTACCCCATATTGCAGAAGCAAAATAATAGAGGAGAAGCCATTATTTTATATCCCGTTAATGATTGGGATGACCTTTACACTTAGTACGCAATCGATGCTTATCAATATATTAGTTAAAAAAATATGGTTGTGTGTGATTGTAACTTGATCGGATATTGAACCAAGCAGGGTTGCCGCAGATCCCCACAACTGGTCTTGCCTCCTGGGGTTGAGTGTTATAGCTTATGCTGTAAATTCTTTTCTTACGGAGTTATTGTTGATCTCTGTAACTACTACGTGTAACTCTGTCTCGAAACAAAGGGTGATACTATAAAAAGATACTTGTTGGTCTGATTTGTGCTTGGCTTGAGTCTTGGACTTTGCCATTCAAATTGTAGCAACTGCGCAATTTAAAATATTCATATTCTTTGTTCTTTCTGGTATAATATAGGTAATATTTGTTTCTTTGGTGGCTGTTTGACTTCTTTTATGTACATTCCTCTATAGATATGGGTCCAATGTACAGACTGGTTGTAGAGGACAAATTGATGAGGCAGAAGGCTCAACTCTTGCTCAACGAGGACAAAATATTTACTGTGAAGCCTTTGCTCAAACTTATTTAGTTATATAGTACATTTTTAGAAATTGAGTTTGCTAAACTCAAGTTCCGAGCATTATGGCAAAAAAAGTGCTACATAAACAAGAAAGTTTCAAGATAAGTCAAACTCGAGCTTGGAACTTGAGTTTACTACATAACTAAGTTTGGACAAAAGTTTTGCAAAAACAGAATATTTGGCAAAAAAAAAAAAAAAAACCTTGCTTGAATCTAAGAGCAATTGCATCAGTTGATGCATAGTTTTGCAAAATAGAAAAAGTTGCTCATTTTACACATTTTGAGCAAAAACGTACCCACATCAATGGGGGTAAAGTTGTACATTTATGCACAATTGTATTTTATTATTATTTTTTTCTCTCTCCTCTCTACCTCTGACTCTCATCTCAACTCTCTCTTTCTCATTTCATCACAACTCTCTCTTTCTCTCATCTCAACTCTCTTAGCCTCTCCGATCCAACAATCCAATGAGTCTTTGTTCTGAGTTGGACAAGTTGACTCGGATAACTCATTGTTGAACTCATTAGAGGCATAGCGGGCACATGAAAACTTAGACCGGCTTACTCGGCAGACCATGATCCGGCGATCCAAGGCCTTGACTCAGTAATCAGAAGCTCCAAGAAAGTGGTACTGGTTTCGGATCTGGCGAGTTCTAGTCAGAGCTCTATTACCTTCTTACCATTCGAATCTATGGCTTTTGGGTTTTGATCCATTTTTTATTATTTATTTGATTAGTGGGTTTTGGGATTTCATATGGCTGGGTTGAATGGGTTGATGATAGTGGTTGTGTGGGTTGTGTTGGGTCTGTGAGAGAGATGACAGTGTTAAAGAAATTAATATTTTATTTGAATAAATGTGTATAATAGACAAACTGATGTGAGTGTTTTGTAAAAACAAAAGTGTAAAATAGAAAAAGTAGGTTTTAGATATTCAAAATAGAAAAAATTTTGCATCTACTGATGCGAATGCTCTAAGGGGGATTTGTGTAGGTCCTTTTAAATAAAATAGAGGTATATAAATCAAGGATCGATCGTGCATGTGGAACAAAAAGTGGTGGGTTCTTTTATCAGACAAAGAACACAACATTAACAAGCTACAACCTCAGTCTGCAGAGTCAACACAGACCTGCAAACACTCAAAACACGATCTTTTCTTATATTGCAGAAAGTAGTAGCGTCAATCCACAATAGCCTAAATTTAGAGGATGATAGTGAAAATACTTATCAAAAAAGTAGAGGGTGATAGTGAAAATGGAAACAAACCAGCACAACCAACAAAAGCAACTTTCTTGTACAACCTATTGTTATTTCGCGACTAGCGAGGCTCTTGCATGACCCCGTGATGCTCCACCTCTTGCATGATCCCGTGATATTTGGAACTACTCTGTTAAACCAAAAATGTACCATAAGAACAGGGCCGGCTCTAAATATTTTGGGGTATAAGGCGAGAACTAAAAATAAGGCATTTTTTATACTTATATATTAATTAAATTAATGTTTATTTAATAGTTTTATATTATAATATATTTCATTTAAAATCTATTTTTCTTGCCCTTTGAGATGCAAATTGACTAATTAAATTTGTGTATTCAAGTTCTTTTAACATCTCATTTTCAATCGATAATATAGCTAATCCACTTAATCTTTCTTGCCTTTCTTGAATATCATTATTATCTTGCAATTGTATCATTTCATTATCTTCTAACTCTTTTTGGTGAATTTCCTGCTCATTTGTGATATTTTCATCTAAATTTTGTGTTATATTTTGTTTATTACTAATAAAAAATTTATCCATTGATTCTTTTTGAGACTCAATTAATTTTTCTTCTTTCTTTCTTTTTTTAAGTTTTTCATATCCAAATGCATATTTTCTAGTAGACATTTCTAATCAAACAATATATTTATAAAAACTAAAATAAAAAATAACTTTCAAGTATAGAACAAATGAGAAATAGAACTTGATTTATATAAAAAATATTGTTGTAATTTTATCGAACAATAACAAGTTTTTAGTAATATCAACCTGCATAAATAAAGATTTTATTCAATATATTACCACTAACTAAAAAATATATATAAAAACACAAGATTAAAATTAAAAACAAAAATTTAAGCACATCCATAACATAAGGCTTATTAATAAGACCCACCAAAAAAAAAAAAAAAAAAAAAAAATCAAATCTAATATCTATAACCCAACAAAAAAAAAAAAAAAAAAAAAAAGAAAAAAAAAGCTGGCTTTATAAAATAAAAAAAAAAAAAATGAAGGCCCAAACAACGTGAAACTACAGAGGCAGGCGGCCCAATCTTTTTATCTAAAGTTAAGTCTAAGCAAATAAAACGTAGAGAAAGTCTGAAACTAAAGAAGCCAAGCGCCCATTCATAAAAAAAAAAAATAAATAAATAAATAAAAAAAAAAAAAAAAAAAAAGAAAAAGAAAAAGAAAAAAGAAGAAGAAGCCAAGCACCCAAGTAGAAATAATACCTAATAGCAGACCAGAGATGAGAGAACTCAAAACCTAGAGGCTAGAGCAGAGGCGCAGAGGCAAGCTTGCTTGAGATGAGAGAGGCGGAAAGCAGAGAGAAAGAAGCAGAGCTGCAGAGGGAACGGTAAAACTAAAAATTTTAGGAATTTGAGTTGTTTTATTTGTTTGGATTTGTGATTGTTTTGTGGGTAATCTCTTAGATCGGATTTGTAGTTTATCTAGTTGATTTTTGATTTGTCTAGAGCATAATAATGTTATTTTTGGGCAATGATTTTGTTTAGAACCAATGTTTAACCGGATTTTGTTTAGATCGGATTCGTGGTTTTGTGATTTTTGTAATTCATCTGAAACTTTTTTTTTTCCCCTCCTACCCCTTCTTTTCTGAAATTTTGGGACCCCCTTCCACTTGGGGGCCTTAGACAATTGACTAACTCGCCTAAGGGAAGGGCCAGCCCTGCATAAGAAGTCACATGTGTGAGAAGTTCTCCACCCCAGCTCAGCTGGTGAGCATGATATTTCCCTCTGCAATGGAAGGCTGCATAAGCAAGCATCTCCACCCAAAAACTGGTAATCATCTCCCATTTCCTATCTTTGTCTTCCACACCTTGGCAACTTGGATGCAGGCCAAAATGGCCAAATACCACTAGTTGGCAAATTATGTAGCAATTTACCACTCTTTCTGAAATGGATGGGGATCTACCACTATTTAAGAACTCAAGTTCCTCAAACTCAAGTTTGTTGTGTAACTTGAGTTCCACTAAAAATTGCCACCGTGGCAGTGGTCGGGTTGGATTTTTATAATTTAAAAATTCCACCATGAACTTGAGCTTGTGACAGGGACGGATCCAAGATTTCAAGTTGAGGGGGGGGGGGGGGGGGGGTCGGAGATAAGCGAAAAAAAATTTTCAAATACGCATCCATATAGTATTAATAAACTATCAACCAAGACAAATACCCAAAAATCATTGTTTCTTAATATATTAAGATACAATAATCTATCCAAAAACAAAAAACATGAAACACTATTGTTTTGTAATACAATCATCTATGAAAAGGGAACTCGACGCTCTTTCAAATCTTTAAAATCATTTACGATTGAATCCAAACTAAATCATCTACGGTTGTTGTTACGAATTTAAAATAAGAATCATATATATATATATATATATATATATTTCTCACTTCTTTTCAATTTATAAATGGCGTAAATGCACTTTTATTTCATACATTTTGATTTTTTTTTTTTTCATTTTAGTCCCTACATTTTAAATTTACCACTTTTAGTCCCTAAAACAATTAACACATTTCGTTTTGGTCCTTTCCGTTAGCCCACCACTGAAAATTACTTAGGTGGCAAACTGATGCAGACGTAGCCAATTAAAAAATAATAAAAAAAAATTAATTAGCATTTTAAAAAAAGCCATGTCAGCTTCTAAATGAAAAAAATTTCTTAATTAATTTTAATGAAATTAAAAAAGAAAAAACAAAATTAAAAACAATAAAATACATCAATTTAGATCTGCTTCATTTTGAACAAGAACATCATCACAGATTTAAACATCAACACAAGAACATAAAGTACAAATCCAGAACCAATCACAAAAAACACAAACTCAAATTTAAATATTAACACAAGATCACAAACACAAAGATCACAATAACAAACATAAATTGAAAAAAAGAGTAATTAATTTTTTTTTTCATTATTTTCGGAAGAACAAAGTAACATGTTCTTCGGGAAAGAACATGAAGATTGCCCAAAAAATTAAAATAATCAATATTTTCTTTTCTTTTATTACATTTTCTCAGCAAATAAACATGCAAAAATTCATTTAAAATCCCTTTTCTCCACCGAATCCTTCAACAAATCAAACCCATAAACTAAAATAGAAATCCAAATATTATTTCCAATTAATATGTAACAACAATCCAACTAGTATAATTAAAGTGACGATGAAATATGCATCTTATATGGCTGGCTTTGTATACATATGTAGCACTTCTACCTTGCTGAAAACCCAAAAGATGAATTTCAGCTACAAGGTCGAAGCACACCAGAGGCAAATAAAAAAAACCCACAAAACCTTAACCATCGTGAACCCTCTATGACCCATTCCAAACGCATCTGAGACCCATGGCTACACCATCTGAGACCCACCTGAAATCCACGGCCACACCATCTGCAACCCACGAAACCTCACCTGAGACCCTCAACCACACCATCAAGCACAGCCAAACGCACCACCGTACCTATGAACCTATAACACCAACCTAGAACGCCAACGCCGTACCCACCCACCAATTTGATGACCACAAAGTTCAAACTCATATCACAACCAACAAAACCCACCCACCATACCAAAACCCAGCAACCACAAATCACAAAACCACGAATCCAATCTCACCTCACCAAATCAGACCCACGAATCTGATCTCACCTCTTGACCATGAGTTAGACCCACAAATCCGATCTCACCTCTTGACCATGAGTTAGACCCACGAATCTGATCTCACCTGTTTACCACAATCTTCGAACCACTAAGCACAAACAAAGGCATAGGAGAGAGCAAAGAGAAAAGAGAGAAGTGAGAGAAGAAAGAGAAGGCAGAAGAGTTTATGTTTGTTACTGTGTTTTTTGTGTCTGTGATATTGTGTTAATGTTTAAATTTGAGTTTGTGTTTTTTGGGTTTGGATCTGAGTTTGTGTTTTATGTTCTTGTGTTGACGTTTAAATCTATGATTGTGTTTTTGTGTGTTCTTGTTTAAAATGAATTAGATCTGAATGGATGTATTTTATTATTTTTAATTTTGTTAAAATTAATTAATAATTTTTTTTGCATTTAGAAGTTGACATGGCTTTTTTTAAAATGCTAAATAAATTTTTTTATTGTTTTTTAATTGGCCATGTCAGCATTAGTTTGTCACCTAAGCACTTTTCGTTGGTGGGCTAATGGAAAGGACCAAAACAGAACGCATTAATTGATTTAGGGACTAAAAGTGGTAAAATTAAAATGTAGATATTAAAATGGAAAAAAACCAAAATGTAGGGACTAAAAGTGCATTTACGCCTTTATAAATTTATCTAATTTAGCATTATGAGTTAACAATAGGCGCAAGTAAACTACTATTATTTTCTTAAATTTGTGTGACAATTTTCTATATTAAATTTATATAATTTGTTTTTTTCTTTTACTTTGGTCTTTGCCTTTATTTATCTCTTTGTCTTTCTCTTTTCTCCATATTTCAAAGTCTTAGACACTGACCCAATCCCACTATTGACACTATAAATTTATTCTGCACTACTAACAAAAACTTTTCTTAACTTTATCTTCTTCTTCTTTTTTTGTCACTTGTCCCTGTTGTTGCCCAACAACTAGTCAACAAAGAACAAACAGACAGAACATTACACTGAAATATTCTCTAATCAGACTAATCTTTACAAACTCTACTCTCTCTCTCTCTATCTCTCTTATCTATATAATATAAGAGAGAGAGTTACAAACATAGAGTCATAGAGAGTCACAGAGCCAAACACCACAAACATAGAGTCACAGACTCACAAAGCCAAACACCACAAACACAGAGTCACAGATTCAATTCACAATCACAGAATCACCAACATCAGTTCATCACTCATCAGTAAAAACAAAAACAGAAACACCACAAGTCCACAAGCATAGATTTTTAGATTCTGAGATTCACAAACATTATATTTGGTTTTGAAGGAAATGATAGATTAAATACCTCTTATTTGTGAACTGTGAAGGCTGGAGCAGTGGAGCAATGAAGCTGGCGGCATTGGTGTGGCCGTTTCCAGTTAGGGTATGCAACAGCTGATGGCAGCGTGGGTACTGGGTAGCGGCGTCACACGATCATGGTGTAGTGGCGTACTCTCTTAGTTTCTCACCTCTCGCTTTCCTTTCTATTCTTTTTTCTTTTTTTCCTTCACGTGGGTGTATATTTCCGTTTGGTTTTGGAGTGACTGACTGCTAGGGTTTTTTTTTTTAATTTTTTTTTTTACATTTTTTTTAAGGTTTTCATGGGCTCTTGCCTCCTGGGCTGGCCAGCTGGGATAGGGACAGATAAGGTGCGGGGGGCCTGAGCCAAAAACCAAGGGGGGCCCAAGTCCCTTCCCTTTTCTTTTTTTGAAAATTTTACATACTAAATTTTTTTTTTAGGCCCGGGCCCCCTTAGGCCCCTACCTGGGTTCGTCCCTGGCTTGTGGAGTTCAAGTTCTTTGTTGATATAACTCAAGCTCCTAAAGCTCGAGTATCTTATAGATTAAACTACATAGTACTCGAGTTTAAGAAACTTGGGTTCTTTGTAAGTACATACTCGAGTTTCTTAAACTCGAGTACTATGTAGTTTTAAAACAAACAGACCGTTGGATCCCATCTCCCTTTCACCCACTCTTTCCATCAGATGTAGCCCAGGCTGTAAACAGCCCTTTTGCAATTCAGTCTTTTCCTCCGATCTCACCGGAAACACAAATCCCACATCTGTAACTCAGTTTGTCTCCTATCAAAAGATTTGATTCATCAGATTTCAACACCAAAAGGTATGATTCTTAAGTACCCATTTGGGTTGTGGTGAGCCTTTTTTGTATTTTGGGCTTGATTTCTCCTGTTGTATCACTGCTCGTGATTTTGAGGTAGGAAGTTGGGATTGGCCTAACTGAAACACACGTAGGCCAGCTTGTGCGCAAGTTGGACCATCCCCCATACAGATGCACCTCAGTAAGAACCCTGAATGTACTGCGTGCTCACGACAGGAAAGACTGTTACAAATATTATAGCAGGAAACACAATGTAGCAAGATAACTAAACATTTCTACTAATAAAAATAATACGTGAATAATACAGCAAGGGAGGATAGAGCAATACGATTACGAATAACAAGATCACGACAAAAATTTTAGCAATAAAATAATGAGTTAGTCATTGATCAAACAAAAATAAAAATAAAAAAAAAGCAAAAATGCACTTTTAGTCCCTACATTTTGGGTCAATTCTCATTTTGGTCCAAAACTGATTTCATCACTAATGTCGTCCATAAAAAAAGAAAATCGATTCTATTTTAGTCTCTGTCGTCAACCCACTAACGAAAATCTCATACATGGCAAACAGAGTGCCCTATTTGCTGACATAATGCTAACATGACTATTAAAATATTATTAAAAAATTTATTTGGCATTTTTTAAATGCCACGTCAACATTTTAATTTTTTTTAAAAGCTATGTTAGAAAATTTAAAAAAAATTAAATTTAATTAAAATTTTTTTCTTAATGTTATTCATGCTCTTCAACTTGTTCTTCATTTTACAGCTTGTTCTTCATATTCTTTCCAAATCAAACCCGGTAACCAAGAAGTCAAACCCATCACAAGAACACAAACCCAGCAACCCAAGAACTCAATCCCAGATCAGTGGAGCATAAATGAAAACAAGAAGAAAAAATTAAATTAAATACTAATAGGAAGAATGAAGAACAATGAACCCAATCTAATCATCAAACCCAAATCAACCCAAATTCATCACAATCGCCCAGCACCATCAACCCCAAATTCATCAAAACTCAGAGAAAACCCAAATTCAACAACTCAGAGATTATCAAACCCAGCATGATCAGATCTACTACAAATCAGGACCATTAAATTCTTCATGTTCTTCCCCAACTACTACAATCAAACCCAACCCCAAAACCACCACCACCACCACCACCACTAACCCACACGATCAAACCCAGATCCCACCACCATTAACCAACACAATAAAACCACCACCACCCTGCCGATCTTATAATTCACACGAATTGCTTCCTCATCTAACAGCTACACCACCACCCCCTTCCCTTGTATAAACCCACCAACCTTCTCTCCCATCTTCCCATCAAAAATAAAAAGAACCAATCAAACCCCAAAGAAAAACCAGAGAGAGAGAGAGAGAGAGAGAAATGTTAGGAAAAGGAAAAGGAGGCAAGGGTTTGGGAAAGGGAGGAGCAAAACGGCACCGTAAGGTTCTGAGGTAATGTGATTCAAATACTCAAGATCTTCTTGGATAACGTGATTCGCGATGCTGTGACCCCTACCGAGCACGCTGGCCACAAGACTGTTACTACCATGGATGTTGTTTATGCTTTGAAGAGGCAGTGCAGGATTCTATGGTTTTGGAGGTTAAGGAGGATAGAGTTACGGTTTAGTATTTGGGTTATGTTTCGAATTAGGAGTTTTTTTTTGTAATTGATAAGTGATTATTATTTTGAATAGAATCTTAGAAGACATGTTTATCATTATGAGTATTTTAATTGGCTAAAAGTTCTACACAAATTGGTCACCAATAGCTTTAAGGAACATATGGAATTTGTTTTTTCTTTTTGAACAGAGAGCTTTAATCTTTAAAATTAAATAAAAGTAAATTTTTTGTTTGTTTTTTATTTTTATAATTTAAATTAAAATTGAGGAATTAAATTTTTTTTTGTTTTAATTTTTTATTAATTTAAATCAGATGTGGCATTTAAAAAATGCCAAATAATTTTGTAATAATATTTTAATGGCTACGTTAGTGCCATGTCAGCAAGTAGGGCACTCCGTTTGCCACATAGGAGGTTTCCGTTAGTGGGTTGATGGCAGAGACCAAAATAGAATCAATTTTCCTTTTTTAGGGATGACATTAGTAATGAAATCAATTTTGGGACCAAAATAGGAATTGACCCAAAATGCAGGAACCAAAAGTGCATTTCGCCAAAAAAAAAAAAAAAAAAAAAAAGGATTCGTTTGCCAAAGAAATGGACTTAGCTCTTCAACAGACACGAGCCCAAAAAGGAAACTGATCTCCAATGTGGGTAACTTCAGAGGGGACTCCTGTCGTAGAGATTATACACTTTGGAAAAATGACCTAGATGGCTTAAACTTGAATTCTTAGTGTCACGGCCCGAACCCAACTATAAAAATAGGCACGTGACAACCGCCACACACTTATAAAGTAAGCACCCTACAAGTGTGTAAGGCCTTCTTAGCAACTAAAATTTATCATAAAAAATTAAATCAAATAAATTCAAAATACCTCAACAATTTCTTTATGAATAGATCTCCAATAATTTAATAGGAGCAAAATCCAAACCTCATGTACATAATGCCAATTGGCCAATAAATATAAAACTATTAGAAGACCATCCAATCGCAAAATTACTAAGCTGGTTTTCCTACTCACAACACAACATCAAAACTTCCAAAACTTGCTATTCTTCACAATCTGAAACTAGAGGGGAAAAGGGGGTGAGCTGACAACTGAATAAGTAAACAAAATCCTAATAAGTTCTATCAAGCAATAGATCTATAACGGAAAAGATGTAATATGTGTTTTCAAAGTTATAATATACTATGTGTTTTCAAAATAACTTAACAAGTTTCGTAGTCTTAAAATAATAAGTTACACATAGATCACATACTTTAATCTTACAAATATATCATAGATGGTTTAGAAAATAGTCAGCTTTCCATATATCAAAAGCTATAACTTACAATAGGTTCCAAAACACATAAGCAGTTTTGGTGACTCCAAATAGTTCAACTACTTAAACATTGCCAAAATCACATATGTAGTTTTAAGGACTCAAAATAGTTCAAATTTTCAAACATAATTCATATTCTTAATAATCTTATAATTATGGTCACGCTATATCCTTGTGATTGGGCATCAGAGTATCAATGAATAACCCCCATTGGTTTGAGTATCAGAGTACGAATGAATAACCCCCAATGGCTTGGGTATCAGAGTACCAATGAATAACCCCCATTGGTTTAGGTATCAGAGTACCAATGAATAACCCCCATTAGCTGGGTATGAGAATCAATTCATAGTTAGATTGTCCATTGAAAGCTCGAAAATATGTTGAAAACACACGAGCGGTTTAGACCCTCGAATTTAAATTACGGCTTGGTTGATTTTACACTAACTTAATGACAAGTGCGGAATAGTGTAAACACAAGCGTATAATCAAAACAACTACTCTAATCCATATTTAAAGCAACTCAGCAGTAAAAATGAAATGAACAAGAGTAGGGAAGAAGGATGCAAACACAAATAACACCGAGACGTGTTATCGAAGAGGAAACCGAAGAACTCGGCGAAAAACCTCTCCACCGCCCTCCAAGCGGAAATCGATCCACTAGACAATCAGTTGGGATACATGGATTAGCAAAAGACCCTCCAAGCTTAGTCTACCCGGTGTACCTAAGCCCTCCAAGCTCCTACTCCAACAAGGCTTCTCGGAACCGTGTCTTGTCTTAGTTATCCAGATCCCGCAATAAGCTCCATGTTGCATCTGCCATTCAAGGCTCCTTCTAATGCTTCCCAGCAGCACCAAAACGTCATTCAGCACTCTCAAAGGTGTGGTAAGTGTTTGGGCTATCAACCTCTCAAAGATATGGATAATGGAGAGGGAAGGGTTGAGGAGATACCACAAGCAATTGTATAGAGAAAGATGGGGAAGACAATCTCTAATTACCAATGTGTTTGGCTAGGGTTTTCTCTCTGAAGCATTCCTCAACAATAGTGGGTAATGATGGTATATGTAGGAGAGGTGCAAAAGGTGTGACTCGAAAAGTACAGGCTGGCAGAACAACTTGCCTCGCGGGTGTCTCGCGGGAAGGCCTTACCCGCGAGATATTCGCGAGACACAGTTGTCTCCACCTGGCCTGACTCTTCGCATTCCAGCATGTGCCTGGCACATGGTTCACTTCGCGGGATGCTAGGTCGCGAGATACCCGCGAGAATCCTTCAGTTCTTTAAATGCTTGAGTCTTCAACACTCTTTCTATCACACAACCCTTACAACAAATCCCACAACAAATACAGGGTTTTAAATGATTGAACATAATTACAATCAAATTTGGCATGGAATAAAAGCCAACAAAACATAGTTGTAAATTACAACTTTACAATCTCCCCCTTTGGCTATTCCTTGACAAAACCCTAAAACAGACTCTAGACTTAAATGTGAGTTTGGGAACAAAGGCAAAACTCACTCACACCTAATTCTAGATTCTGATAAGCTCTTGAACATATGAACAAGTATCTCCTGAAACACAACAACACAATAATATCATTGTATGTAGAAAACTTGAAATGCATATAGAGCAATAATAACAAGATCAAGCTAAATGAAATAGGAACACTAGATCATGGCAAGATCAAACAAGTAATCACTATACTCAAACAATTACTATGCTCATTCACTCATGAAATGAACATCCGGATATGCAAGATGAGAGAATCATTTGCAACTCCAACACTCAACCAATGCGAAATACACTAAGTATTTGCATCTAGGAACAATCCTACTAGGGCACAAGAGTGTTCATCACTCAACCAATGCATAGAACGTATATGCATCTAGGAACAATCCTACACGGGCACAAGAGTGTTCATCACTCAACCAATGCATAGAACGTATATGCATCTAGGAACAATCCTACAAGGGCACAAGAGTGATGTACTTGAAGAAAAAATGCATGACATTGAACTACAAGCAAATATGCATCAAGGTTGCATAAGCATGGTATAGCAAATGCATGGCACAAACCACAAAGACCTACAAACAATGCATGAAACAAACCCTAAAAGCTTACAAAAGTAACATGGGTACAAGAAAATGCCACAAAGCACATATGCCATAAAGCATAGAACTAAAACACAAAATACTACTGAGTATAATATGATTTAGACACAAAGTATCAAAGCTTTAAACCAAAAGACCAGGTAAAAGCAGTAAATAAACATAAACATAGATAAGATATGAAAACTAGACTTCTTGCTGCTGCTTCTCCCCCTATCACTACTCCCCCTGTCACTGACATCATCTCCCCCTTTTTGTCATGGAATAGCTAGTTGTCATTCTCTTCTAGCTTCCTTTGAATTTCATCCATCTGAGTTTCAAGAGAGGTTAATTGTTTATCAAGACGGGAGTGTTGGCAGTACATGATCTGAGTAAGTCCTGAAATTTTGGTGCTAAGATCTTGAAGGGCAACCATGATGGTGTCAAACTTTTCATCATAGGAAT
Organism: Quercus glauca; assembly: GCA_023736055.1. Taxonomy (NCBI): domain Eukaryota; kingdom Viridiplantae; phylum Streptophyta; class Magnoliopsida; order Fagales; family Fagaceae; genus Quercus; species Quercus glauca. The sequence continues at coordinate 5,671,774 of CM043319.1, read as the reverse complement.
GAGAGGTAGAACTCGAGCTTCCTGCAGGAGCATGATGTTCTTGCTTGACATTTTTCTTGGTGTGGCTCATACTTGCTTGAAGAGTACGACCATTAATTGGACTTGGCCTAGGATAAGGGCGCTCATCAACAGAGGGACGCACCCCTTTGAGCTTTAAAATCCGAGAAATAAGACGACCAAAGGGAATGCAATTCCTTGAGACAGTGCGGTTCACCGTTTTAGCCAAAATGTGGAAGATGTGGGAGCATACATCAATTTCCTCATTAGATACCAGGTCATGAAGAAATAATGCTCGCCAAGGTTAATATAACCTGTACTTGACAACGGATAGAGATTGTTGCACATGATCATTGACAGAAGCCTTAATTCTGGAGAAAGTGAGGCCACATTGATTGATGATCTGCTGGAAGAGAATTCCAAATTAGCTCCTAATGCTCTCCGAAGCGTGCCCTCAGATGGAACCAACTCATCATATACAGGTGGGATCGGAAGTATGGGTCGGTTGATGTGAAGAATTTCAGAGAGATAAACCGGAGTAATCGAGAACCGCTTTCCTCTAACCCAGCACTTGATCATTTCTCCTTCAACAACAGCATTTGCGTAGAACTCTTTCACCATGTTCTCATATGCATCGTCAAGATTGGAGAGAAGAAAATTCCAGTCCTTTGTGGCGAACCAAGTGGGAATTTGTGTATCCAAAAGAGATGACTGATCAACAGCTCTTTCAACCAACAAAGGAGCATCTCGGAAGAGATTTTTATAGGATTCAAAAGCAGCATGAGAGCGAAACAAGCTAGGATCCAAGATTCCAGTTGAAGCACGAGCTCTCTTTGGTCTCGGGGAATCTTCATCAACATCGATGATTGGTTCTTTCCCTTTGTTGCTGCCACCTTTTACCGCTGAAGTCTTGAACGGAGACATTTGTGCAAAAGAACATCCAAAAATACCAGGAAACACGTGCACAGCACACAAAACATAGCACAGAGCTTGATTAGATTCAAGTTAGTTTAAAACAAAGGTAGTGCCGTGTATGAGGATAAACAAACACACAGTGCATAAAGCTAAGTAACTGGGCATTCAGAATGAGTAAAGTGTAAGAAACACACACTCAATGACCAAATGGAGTGAAAATTGGTCAAAGAAGTGAGAATCCACAGATTGAAATCACTTGATTTCAAATAGGCAAAAAAATGTCACTCGGACATTTTATCGAACACTAAACATGCACAAAATCAAATATGACATGAATAATGCATGAACATGGTGAAACCAGGCCTAAATACACTTTAAAACGTCACAAGGGGCCAACACAAAGGCACAAACAACAAATGGAACAAAACCCAATCAAAAGATTTGACAAAATCTCACCCAATTTTGAAACCCAACCCAAATATGTGAAACTTCCAATTTTTCAAAACCCTAAACAGAAATCTGCAAAATCTAAGCGAAAATATGAGAACAATGCTATAAAGAACATACCTTGTGAGAGAAAATGCAGGAAATATGCTTGATTTGAAAGGATTTTGATGGAATAATGTACTTGGTCGAAAATGGTTATAAGGGAGGTTGAGTGAGGGAAGTTTTTGAGTTTTGAAAAACTGTCACATCAGTTATATAAAAACTGAAAACACGCGATTTTCGCGGGTTAGGGAGTAGCGACACAGTCGCGAGACAGCCGCAAAAGGGGCCACTGAAGCACAAACTTTTCGCGAGAAGCTTTAAGTCGCGAAACAGTCGCGAGGTAGTCGCGAAATTCTCTGTCTGATTTTGAGAAAAATCCAGTTTTTGCCCAACAGCATTTCGCGAGAAGCTGTTGGTCGCGAGACAGTCGCGAAATTCTCTGAGTGACAAGAAAGAAAAAAATATTTCCCTCAAACTTTTTCGCGGGAAGCTTCTAAGTCGCGAGCTTCTCGCGAAACAACCCCTGAACCAGTTTTTTGATGAAAATCACACAAAATGCATTTTGACCAAAAAGAAACACAAGAAAGAATAAAATCACTTTCAAAAACAAATAAAACTCACAAAAATCTTTTTGGATTTGATCACCAAGTTCATGGGCATACACATCACATTTGGACGTATACAATCACACAAATGAGATAACCATTGATTGAATCAAAAACTTGTGTGTTGTGTGTGAGTATCATATGTGAGATAGTCCTTAGACCAAAGCAAAGCTTCAATGATCAATTCACACGAGTCATACACAACTGATACAAAATCAAGTGGACTATCTCCATTATAGAAATGAGTATATATGACCTCCCACACATTGAAAACATAACTTGGAAGCTTTTCATTTGGCTTCAACATAAGGCATAACAATTGCTCCATTTTATTTTGAATGGACAAAACATCTCATTTTGAGATAGGTGCTTGAAATTTATGGTATTTCAACATTGATGATAAGCCTTTGGCTTTTTGAGCACCATAAAATTTACATTAAACGAGTCGCTTTCCCTTTTTCCTAGTCAAATACTAGTATGTGCGACAGGCTTTTGCAGCTCAATATCTCTTTTCATTTGGAGATTTACAATTGGTGAGCTCTTTTTACAAAAACATAGAAATAAAGTGGGAAGAGATATAGACACAAGTCTATGCAAGTATCAAGACCAACAAGACTATTGACCAATCATTCATGACAAGCTTGAAGATCTATTTACAACAGTCACACATAGTTTTCAAGATTTCTTCCACACAGAAAAGAGTGCATACGGAACAAGCGAAGATCGTAAATGCACTACGCCATAAGTACGAAGGTACTAGGCCAAACTCACATGAGATATGCACAAAACAAGTGATCAAACTTTTAGAGGTTTTTCAATTTTTATGGGTTTTTGAATTTTTGAAACACACCCAAAACAAAACAGGAAAAAAGTAAGATCAACAAATAAATGTGGACCAAAACAGGAAACAGAAACATCTAAAACAGAATATGTGAAACCATAACAACAAATATGCAACCAAGAGCAGTGTAGGTTCACACAAGAGATAGAGTTCAAGGAATGATACCGACACCGATGGTCTTACGCAAAGATTCAAACTTCGGGCCATCGAGAGGTTTTGTGAATATGTCTGCCTTCTGATTGTCAGTGTTGATAAACTCCAAGTACACAATCTTTTCATCCACCAAGTCTCGAATAAAATGATACCGGATTTCGATATGCTTTGATTTCGAGTGTTGAACTGGATTTTTTGACAAATTTATGGCACTTGTGTTATCACAATATACACACATCGTGTCTTGAGTGATTCCATAATCATGAAGGAGCTTCTTCATCCACAGTAATTGAGCACAAGCACTTGCAGCAGCAATGTATTCAGCTTCGGCTATCGATAGAGAGACTGAATTTTGCTTTTTGCTCATCCATGACACCAAGTTGTTCCCAAGATAGAAACACCCACCGGAGGTGCTCTTCCTATCATCAACACAACCGGCCCAATCAGCATCAGAATATCCGGCTAGGCATTCATTTGAATCTCTTGAGTACCAAATTCCATAATCAGATGTCCCATTTATGTATCGGATGATTCTTTTGACTGCTGTTAAATGTGTCTCTTTGGGGGCTGCCTGGAATCGCGCACATTCGCCTACACTGAAGGTAATGTCTGGTCTGCTGGCAGTGAGATATAAGAGACTTCCTATCATGCTCCGATAGAGTGTTGGGTCCACTTCTACACCTGCAGCATCCCTATTTAGCTTTGACGAGGAGCTCATTGGGGTGGAGGTGTGCTTCTTGGAGTCTAAACCAAATCTTTTAACGAGATTTTTGGCGTACTTTTCTTGAGATATGAATATCCCATCTTTCCGTTGCTTCACTTGAAGTCCTAGGAAATAGGTCAGTTCCCCCACCATACTCATTTCAAACTCCTTTTTCATTTCTTCGGAGAATTCAAGAGCCAAATGATCAATTGTAGATCCAAACACAATGTCGTCCACATATACCTGAGCAACCAGGAGAGACTTCTCATCTCTCTTTACAAACAACGTTCGATCAGCTTGACCTCTTATGAATCCATGATCCAACAAGTATGTTGTGAGACGATCATACCATGCTCTTGGTGCTTGCTTTAACCCATACAGTGCATTTTTCAGCCTCAGTACATGATCTGGAAAATGAGGATCTTGAAATCCCTTTGGTTGTTCAACGAATACTTCTTCAGTTAGAAACCCATTCAGAAATGCACTTTTCACATCCATTTGGTATAGTTTGAAATCCATAACACAAGCTATGGACAATAGAATTCGAATCGACTCTAGTCTTGCTATTGGTGCAAACGAATCATCAAAGTCTATGCCTTCCACTTGGGTATATCCTTGAGCTACCAGCCTGGACTTGTTTCGAACAACCTCACCGTCTTCATCAGTTTTGTTCTTGAAGATCCACTTGGTGCCGATCACATGAGTATCTTCGGGCCTTGGAACCAATTCCCATACATCATTTCTAACAAACTGATGTAGCTCTTGATGCATAGACTCTATCCAGTTCTCATCACTAAGGGTTTCCTCTACCTTCTTAGGTTCGAATTGAGCAAGATAGCAATTGTATGTCACATGATTTGCACTGTATTTTGGTCCTTTTCTCAACCGAAGTCCTTCATTGACATCACCAATGATGTTACTGGATGGATGATTGAGAATTACCCTTGATGACGGTCTCTTGGAGGTAGAAGGTTCTTCATCTCGAGAGATTGGAGGTTGAACTTCCGGAGGGGTAAGAGGACTAGGAGGCCCTTGTGCTAATCTAGTTTCCCTTCTTGGTATGGTGGGTGTGGTCTCTTTTTCCGGTGATCCTTTCTCAATATCATCAGCTTGTGACATGTTGTCCTCACCATCCCCCTTCTTATGGTCAGATCCTTCACCTTCATCAACATTCCTTTCAGTTATGGTGTCATCGATAACCACATTTATTGACTCCATCACAGTCTTGGTGCGTTTGTTGAACACTCTATACGCTCGGCTGTTTAAAGAGTAGCCTAGAAAGATCCCTTCATCACTTTTGGCATCGAATTTTCCAAGGTTCTCTCTGTCATTAAGAATATAGCATTTGCTTCCAAAGACACGAAAGTATTTTACCTTCGGTTTCTTTTCTCTCCAGATTTCATAGGATGTCTTCTTCATTCCAGCTCGGAAGTAGATCCAATTCCCAATGTGACATGACGTATTCACCACTTCGGCCCAAAATTTCTGTGGAAGGTTTTTGTTGAGTAACATTACTCGAGCCATTTCTTGAATCACTCGGTTCTTCCTTTCTACTACTCCATTTTGTTGTGGAGTCCTTGGGGATGAGAATTCTTTCTTGATGCCTTGTTCATCGCAAAATTCATCAAACTTCGCATTTTCAAACTCCTTCCCGTGGTCACTCCTGATCTTGACAATAGGTACTCCTTTTTCATTAATCAGCCTCTTGCACAATTTCTTCATCTTGTCACATGCCTCTGATTTCTCCATAAGAAAGTCCACCCAAGAATACCTTGAGAAATCGTCGACCACCACCATAATATACCGTTTTCCACCCATGCTTTCTGTTTTTGTTGGACCCATGAGATCCACATGCAGTAACTCTAAAGGGCGAGAGGTTGCAATCACATTCACTTTCGGATGGCCTGACTTTGTCTGTTTTCCTAATTGACATGAACCACAAATATTCTTCTCAATTTTCCCAAACTTTGGTAAACCAACCACTGCTTCAAGCTTCGAGACTTTGGCCACTTGTTTATAATTGGCATGTCCAAGTCGTTGATGCCACAACTCCAAGAGATCTACCGGGCACTCCGACATGCTATGCTTGGTTTGGGAATGACCCCATAACAATTGTCGGTGGTTCTAAGCCCCTTCAGAATTTTAACACCTTCTTCATTCAAGATTAGACATCCTTTCTTGGAGAATTGAACTAAGAAGTCATCATCACAGATTTGAGTAATACTCAGCAAGTTCATCTTCAATCCCTTAATATACAACACGTCATTCAGCAGTGGTAGTCCCGGAATGTCCACCGTTCCCTTTCCAAGAACTTGTGAGTGACTACCATCTCCAAACGTCACAAAGCCATCTTCCTTCTCTTTAAGTGTTTTGAACAAAGACTTATCTCCAGTCATATGCTTTGAACAACCGCTATCAAGGTACCACAAACATGAATTAAAGACTTTCAAAGCGGTATGAACACAAAGACAAGCATGAGAGAGACACTCTTGACCCTCGAAACAGGGCTCTTTTTCTTTTATTTCGTTCAAGGATGAGTGAAGTTTTCCTCTTAGATGATCAAGTTCATCACACAAGTGTTTATTTCTTCTCTCATATTTATAGACTAAAGCCTTTGACTCACACAAACTATTATGAATATCATGGTTTCTATGAACTAGTGATCTCAGCATGTGACAGAAAATTCTAGCATGTTTCTTTGACTTAAAAAGCTCTAAAAACACATTACTAGAACAGTATTCAGAATTACTGACAGAGTCTTTATCACAAACATCTTTGCTTCCCTTCATGTTGATTTTAACAAAGACACTATCCAAACAACACCAAGGGGTCAAGGATCACACTTAGGTAATTAAACCTCAGCAAGTGTACCCGCTCTGATACCAATTGAAAGCTCGAAAATGTGTTGAAAACACATGAGCGGTTTAGACCATCGAATTTAAATTATGGCTTGGTTGATTTTACACTAACTTAATGACAAGTGCGGAATAGTGTAAACACAAGCGTATAATCAAAACAACTACTCTAATCCATATTTAAAGCAACTCAGCAGTAAAAATGAAATGAACAAGAGTAGGGAAGAAGGATGCAAACACAAATAACACCGAGACGTGTTATCGAAGAGGAAACCGAAGAACTCGGCGAAAAACCTCTCCGCCGCCCTCCAAGCAGAAATCGATCCACTATACAATTAGTTGGGATACATGGATTAGCAAAAGACCCTCCAAGCCTAGTCTACCCGATGTACCTAAGCCCTCCAAGCTCCTATTCCAACAAGGCTTCTCGGAACCGTGTCTTGTCTTAGTTATCCGGATCCCGCAACAAGCTCCATGTTGCATCTGCCATTCAAGGCTCCTTCCAATGCTTCCCAGCAGCACCAAAACGTCACTCAGCACTCTCAAAGGTGTGGTAAGTGTTTGGGCTATCAACCTCTCAAAGATATGGATAATGGAGAGGGAAGGGTTAAGGAGATACCACAAACAATTGTATAGAGAAAGATGGGGAAGACAATCTCTAATTACCAATGTGTTTGGCTAGGATTTTCTCTCTGAAGCATTCATCAACAATAATGGGTAATGATGGTATATGTAGGAGAGGTGCAAAAGGTGTGACTCAAAAAGTACAGGCTGGCAGAACAACTTGCCTCGCGGGTGTCTCGCGGGAAGGCCTTACCCGCGAGATACTCGCGAGACACAGTTGTCTCCACCTGGCCTGACTCTTCGCATTCCAGCATGTGCCTGGCACATGGTTCACTTCGCGGGATGCTAGGTCGCGAGATACCCGCGAGAATCCTTCAGTTCTTCAAATGCTTGAGTCTTCAACACTCTTTCTATCACACAACCCTTACAACAAATCCCACAACAAATACAGGGTTTTAAATGATTGAACATAATTACAATCAAATTTGGCACGGAATAAAAGCCAACAAAACATAGTTGTAAATTACAACTTTACATCCATAATCATATATATGAAATCATAGTTTCTAGCAAAATATATCTTATTCAAGCATGTATATAAAAATCATATACTCAGTATTAAAATATATTTGTAATAATCCTTTAATTGAAATCAGTAATACTGAAATAAAAATTTTAACAATTATAAACAATTTTCAGTAGTTAAAAATAAATTAATATAAGCAAAATAAAACCCAATTAGGATAAGGTTACTTACCTCCAAAAGGAACTTTTTCCTAACATTTCCTCTAAAAATCCTTGGATTTCACCTAAAACAATTTTACAGGTATCATTTATTTAATAATCAAATAATTTAAGAAGAACTTATAACGATACCCGGCCAAAAAAGAAACTACCAAAAAAAAAAAAACTAATAATTTCTCATTATTAACTAAAAAAAAAAATCCACATATTCATGATATATATTTCTTTTACTTTCTACCACTTGCCACCCTTAGTTCACTTTTGAGATAAGGACAAAACTAGATACATGACTATGGGTGAGTTTGGTTTAGCTTTTCCAAACTGGGCTTTTAGAAAAAGTGGAGTTTTCAAAAAGTGCGGTATGAAAAAGTGTTTTTTGAAAAAACTGAGTGTTTGGTAAAAGTTGTTAAAAAGTGCTTTTTGAAAAAGCTGAGTGTTTAGGTAGCACTTATAAAAGTGGCGGTTTGAGTGGTAAATTACCAATAAAGACAATGTATATATAAAATATTGTGAAAGTATTGTGAAAATACTTTCTAAAAAATTATTCTAAAAAGAACTTTCAAAGTTTCTAAAAAAATTATTTTTTTTCTCACTAATATTAACTAATAATAACCTACCACTTAAAATTTATTATGAAAAATATTGTGATAGCATTTCTCAATTTTAATTTCTCATTCTTTATTTTGTTTTCCCTTATTTCTTTACTTTTTTTTTTCATCCATATTTCCTTCTCTCTCTTTTTTTCCCTCTTTTTTTCTCCTCCACACACGTACCCTTCTCTCTTTTTTTTCCTACCACTTCCTCCACACTTCACAGAGCCCTCTTTCTTCCTCTTTCTTTTTTTATTTTCTTTCTTCCGTTCTCCCTTTTCTCTTGCAGAGAGAAAAAGGAGAAAGGAAGTGCAAGAGAAAGGGAGAAAGGAACTGTGTTACCTGTAATGTCACCCACTATCAACTTCCCACTTCCAACCCAGCCTACAACGCTATCATCCAAATGGTCTGTGTTACCTGTAGCTTTGATAACATAAAGGAACTATTCGATGAAATGCCCAACTCAATCGTGTAACCCACATCTTGAAGACATTTTTTATTCCTTCAACAAGTGAGAAGTGGTTTGACTTGGTGGTTTTCTCAGATCAGATATATAGACATAAATAAAATTAAATATATATATATATATATATATACAAACGAGAAGAAGAAGAAGAAGAAGAAGAAGAAGAAGAAGAAGAAGAAGAAGTAGAAGAAAGAAGAAGAAGACAAAGAAGATTGGTCTGCATCGGTTAAGAGAAACATTTACCTGTAGCAGCATGGTCCGGATTGTGTAGCAGCATGAAGGAGAGGCTTGTTCTTGAAGATGAGATGAGAGGAAGCCATGACTTTCTAGCTACAGACCTTGATTTATCAAAGGGAAAAATTGGGTTTTCAATCAAAATGGTTGGGTAATTTGGTAATTGAAGAGATCTTCTCAACGGTAACATTTAACAACGTACGTTGGCTTTTGCAAAAGCTCGCCAAAGCTGCATTGTGTCAAAGCCACGTTTTAAAAAAAGCAAGATGTTAGAGTCTTACCAAACGGGCAGATAGAAAAAGTGGTTTGAAAAAGCACTTTTTGCACTTCAAAAGTGCAAACAAACGGGCACTATATCATCTAAATCAAAGCACCTAGGCTCTTACAGATACATAAATTTTTTTTAAAAAAAAACTTGTCAGACCTCAACTCCATTAATTCGGTACAATTCCTTTAATAAAGGGTTGTGCAGAAACTTGTCTCATGAAGTCTAAAAATCTGCAAATTCCATCTCCATTTAACGCAACAAAAGGCATAAATAAAGATTAAGTTACTAAACATAGAAGAATTTGTAGTAACAGCGTCTAGTTTACTGAAAATAAATCCAAACTTTTCTTCGTTTACATCATTAAAACTCTTGAATAATTAAATAATTTCACTACTAGCCAAAATACCCACATAAAAAAATATTAAAAAAAAAAAAAAACTCTAATTCTAAATAAAGTTTAGATTTGACAAGAAAGAGATTTTTAGGCTCTTACCTCAAAGGTGTAGTTAATCCTTCTCCACTTCAGTCTTTCCATTCTCAAAATATCTCTCCATATACATTGACTTAATAAGCTTATATATAGCTAGGGTTTCAACCTTATTTTCTGAAAACTCCCTTATAATTATAAATTATAAAATTGACCCCACAAAAGATTTACTTAAATACCCTTCCTTTTATTTTATTTTTTTTTTCCGGGTATTACACTTAGCTTATCAGAGAGTGGGTCTACTGAGAGGGAGAGAAATGGATAACCTATTGATGCATGCCTCTATTCCTAGCACTCATGTTTCTTCTTTTCTTTGGGATTTCTGTATCTTTCCTTTCTTTTTTTATTGGCAAAAACCACATTTTCATCCTTACATTTTCAGGCAATTCCCACTTTAGTCCCTAGATTTTATTTTTACCGCTTTTAGTCCCTATTTAGAAAAACGCCATCCATTTTAGTCATTTCCGTTAGTGCCCTAACGGCAAAATCCTATGTGGCAAATGAAACTATTGAAATAATAATAAAAAATTTTATTTTGGCATTAAAAAATGCCACGTCAACATCTAAATTAAAAAAAATTAATTTATTAATTTTAACTAAATAAAAAAAAATTAAAAACCAAAAATCACATGAATTGAGATCTAAGTGTGTCTTGAACAAGAACACAAACCCAGATCTAAGACAAACTGTTTACTTGCTCTCTCTCTCTCAGCTTGTTACATTTTTCAACAACAATCAAATCAATCATAAATTATATCCAACAACAATCAGTAACACAACTCAACAACAATGAACAAACAACAGTATTGAATTTCAAAAAGGAAAGGAATGGTGAGGTGAAGGCCGAGTTTACCTTCATAGCTAACTGTAGCAACTACAAGGGTTGATTTTGAAGGAAACGTTTCATCCATGTCTTCTTCTTCTTCTTCTAATGATACTAATTCTAATATGAATTTGGGGTTTGGAGAAAGGGCTTTCTCTGCCACTGGCGTCGCTGCCATCTCCGCTATCCTCGTTAACCCTCTTGATATTGCCAAAGTGGAACAATATATATATATATATATATATGCTTTACAATCCACTTTCTTATGTAGATTTTTGTTGCTGCAACATTTCTTATATATATATATATATATATATATATATATCTCTCTCTCTCTCTCTCTCTCTCTCTCTCTCTCTCTCTCATTTTCTGTGTTTTAATTTTCTTGGACTCACCCACTCAATCTCCCTTCTTCGATCTGTGATGGTGTGAGGGTTTAGGTTGTTTGATGGTTAATATATCTGAGCTATGGTTGAAATTGGTTTTAGGGTTTGGTTGTGATGGATCTGGGTTTGGTAGTAGTGGATCTAGGGAAGAAGAACAAGAAAAGGAATGGAGATTTTAGATGTGACCTGTTATGGGTCTTTGATAATTTTGTTGGGTTTGAGAAAATGGGGGCTTTGGGATTTATGAATTTGTATTTGAGCTAAATATTTTGGGTTTTTTGTGTTTGTTTCCTAAGAAAATATAAGTTTATGGGTTTGTTGGAGATTGGTTTGTTTACTGGGTTTGATTCGCTGAAGAATTCGGTGTTGTATGGTTGATTAGTTATTCAATTATGGACTTTGTGAAAATCATGTGGATTAGTGATTTCCTGGAGAATTCGGTGTTGAATGGTTGTTTGTTGGTTTTTTTTTTTTTTTTTTTTTTTAAATTTTTTTTTTTATTTCTAGGTTTGTGTTCTTGTATTTCTTGTTCAAGACACACTTAGATCTCAATTTATGTGATTTTTGGTTTTTAATTTTTTTAATTTAGTTAAAATTAATAAATTATTATTTTTAATTTAGATGCTGACGTGGCATTTTTTAATGCCAAAATAAAATTTATTATTATTATTTTAATAGTGTAAGGTTGAATTTAATCAACCATTTTGTTGGCTTTATTTCGTGCCAAATTTGCTTGTAATTCAGCATTTAGAAACCCTGTATTTAGGTGGGAATCATGTAAAGGTAGTGTGTGAGAGAGTGTGAAGAAATGCTCAAGATTGTGCAAAGAAGCAGAGACTCGTGGCTAAGAGGTTTTACGCCGAGGGCTTCGGTTTCCTCTTCGATAACACATCGTTGTGTTGTCTTTGTGTTTGCATCTCTCTTCCCTTAATCTTTGCCATTTAATTTCTGCTGTGGATGTGATTTTATTTGGTTTAGATTGTTTATCAATTCTGTTATAAGCTTATGTTCATTTTCCGCACATACATTATTTGATGTTAAGCTTGAATTGGTAATTTGTAATTTAGGGTCTAAACGTTCATTGTGTTTTACACACATTTTGAACATTCAAATAGTTTCGTCTGCCACCTAGGACTTTGTCATTAGGGCACTGATGAAAAGGACTAAAATGGATTGTATTTTTCTAAATAGGGACTAAAAGCGGTAAAAATAAAATCTGGAGACCAAAGTGGGAATCGCTTGAAAATGTACGACGAAAATGTGGTTTTCGCCTTTTTTATTTCTTTGTTTTCTTTCTACCTCTCTTTTTGATTGCCATTGTTCCCCCTCCTCACTGTTCATGCCTATGACCTTTTATACTGCCTACAGTAACATGATTTACCATTTTTACCCATTAACAACTTTTGGCTCATTGTGAGCGTCCTTCCAAGATTACCTACTAGCCTACCAGCTACCCAGCCACTACCATTACACTATGTAGGCTGCACTACACATTATTCCCAAACAAAAATGGTAATGGTTTTGGTTTTGTCTCTTACCTCTCTTAATACTCTTATCCGAATAAGGGTTAAATATCTCCATTGCCTACCTCTATGGCATGCATCTAGTGATTCCATCTCATATTTACTTTTTTTGGGTGAGATGTCATCCCAGTAGGACATTTCTCCCCAAAAAATTTTGAGCGAAAACTCCAAAATAGGCTCCCCCCCTTCTCCCCACCGCTAGACCACACTTTCTCATACCTCTAACCTGTGACCCACCTCCCCTGTATTGGCTGAGTACAAGTAGATGGTGCCTGGACTTTGTGTGCATGTTCTACTTCCGTTTGAATCCATTACTTTTCTGGCCTTCATGCACTTGCCATTGCCTCTGAGTTTGTCTGGTTCTGATGTACATTCTGGTATTTGTTAAACTCTTGTGGCATGAAAGACATATGGGCCTTTAGGCTTTAGTTCTCTACATTCCATCTCCTCTTTGGACTGGGCATTGTTTGGGTGTGGGCTCTCCCCCTCCTACCTGGCCCATGTCCCTTTCTTTCCCGTGTTCATGGGCTGGCTGGTGCTCCTGCCATGCCACTGCACTGATCCTGCTATGATACCACTTAACATTTTACTTCGTTGTTACTTCTGGGCTTACGGGCTGAAGCTCCTGCTATGATACCATTTATCCTTTTACTTCATTGTTACCTCTGAGCTTACGAGTTGAAGATCCTGCCAACCCATATCTTACATTCTTTCTTCTTTTAGGCTTCACTGGCTAGCATTCCTACTGAGCCAGCCCATTCCATCCTTTGGGCTTCCTCAACTCATTTTATTCCTTGGGCTTCCTCAGCCCATTGCATTCCTTGGGCATCCTCGGCCCATTTCATTCCTCGGGCTTCCTCAATCCATTTTCTTCTTCCTTACCTCTTTCACTCCCATGGGTTTTTGCTAAATCCTTTGAGCTTCCCAGCCTGATTATCACATCCTTACCTCTTATTACCTTTCGGGCTTATATGCCTTTATGCCAACCCTACGAATTTACTAATTCATTTCTTGGGCTTCCCTGATCCATTTACTTCTTCTATACCTCTTACTATTCCCATGGGTTTACTACCTTCATTCATTGGGTTTCCTCGGCCGATTTGCTTCTTCCAGCCACTTATTATTTTTGTGGGCCCGTTGACTGTTATTCTTGCCATTCTGGCCTGCTGGTCTTTACTTTACTATTTCCACTCCCCATCTTCTTCATATTGTTGGCCTTCTTCTGCCATTGGGCCCTTTTGTCAAAAGTGGGCATCAACACAGGTTAATTTAATTTTTGTTGAGAACCTTGATGCAAATATGTAGTTTATGCTAATAACACCAAACAATCCATTAGATTTAACAGTAAAAGGTACAATTCTAAGTGCCCATCGGGTTTAATTTAATTTTTGTTGTTAAACTTGATGCAAATATGTAGTTGAAAACTTAATTTAATTCTTAAGTTGCAAATGATGTTTATTTAGTATTGTTGAAAAACAAATTTTCCAGTTATTTGGAGGATAAACTCAATTCAAGCTTGGATGTTTATAATTGAGAACTAATCTTTAATGTTACTAAATAAACATCATTTGTCATTTAAATAAATTTAACTTTAATTTGGACGTATATAACTCAATGTTATGCTGGAAACTTTGACTGATGTTTTAATTAGTGGATAACATTAAAATGAAACCCAACAAGACAAAAATAGTAAAAGATAAGTTTCCCTAAAATTTTTCATGCAAAATGTAAATGACAATGGAGAGAACCTTGTAGATGGTATTGTCATAGTTAGCACAATGGCTGACTTTACAAAAGTTCAGCATGCATGATCACTTTTTGTTACACGTTAACAACGTCTTATGTTGGTAGGTAGAAATTTTTGGAAATCGTCGTTGCTTGAATCTGAAAAGGCTGAAATATCTTTGTCATCGTTTAAGTTTGTAATTTCTTTAATGGACTTGATGGATGACTCTTGTGCTTTCCCCTTAAGATGTTTTCTAGCCTTTTGGATTACGTGGAAACGGTCTAGCCTCTACCGCATTTGATTGTTCTCCCTTTCAAGGCGTGCAAGTACATTTGGTGTTTCCTCTCTAGGTAACTCTGCTGAACGTGCTTTTGGAACTCTTAACCAGTGCCACCTACAATACACCTCCAACTCACATTGTTTCTTGTACAACTTTGCATAATTGGATTACTTTTATTTGACAATAAATGTAATAAATGTAACAGAGTCAGTAAAAGGTCAACAAAACTAAAATTTTTTTAAAATAACCTCATCCTTTAGTTAAACTAGCTTGTAACTCCATGCATATGCATGGATACACTTAAAAATATACAATAAGATGCATAATATAATTCCTATATATATAATTTAAATACTCTTAATAGTCATTTTTATATTTTGTTAACTCTTTAAAAAATTTGATGAATGTACACAGCTTTTGAGAATCCTGGATTGTTATGAGAGAGCTTCGGACCAAAAGGTGAACAAAAACAAAACAACACTCTTTTTTAGCAAATCCACCACAGAAGATACCAAACAGGAAATAAAGGCTACATTGGGGATTTAGGAGATTGTACATTATGAACAATACCTTGGCTTACCATCTTTGGTAGGCAAAAGGAAAAAAGAGAGCTTCAACTTCATAAAAGAAAAGATTTGGAGGAAGCTGTAGGGTTGGGAAGGTAAATTACTTTCACAAGCTGGGCGTGAAGTTTTGATCAAGGTAGTGATCCAAGCAATTCCAACCTTCACTATGGGATGCTTTAAAATTCCTTTGGGTCTTTGCCATGATATTGAGGCCATGATTAAGAAGTTTTGGTGGGGACAAATGGGAGATAGGAGGAAGGTACATTGGGTTAAATGGGATGAGTTGACAAGATCAAAAATTAAGGGTGGTATGGGA
The DNA here is from genome assembly GCA_023736055.1 of Quercus glauca. NCBI lineage: Eukaryota > Viridiplantae > Streptophyta > Magnoliopsida > Fagales > Fagaceae > Quercus > Quercus glauca. Next base: position 5,656,243 of record CM043319.1, on the reverse strand, counting down.
TTTAGGGACTTAGCCTTGTTCAATGATTCACTTTTGGCTAAGCAAGCATGGCGGCTTTTGAAAAATCAAGATTCATTGTTTTATAAGGTCTTTAAGGCACGGGTTTTCCCTAACTCTACAATCATGGAAGCAAAAAAAAAAAAAAAAATAGAGGTGGGTCGTATGCTTGGACTAGCATCCTACATGGGAGAGATATAGTGAAGAGAGGGTGTAGATGGAGAATTGGGGATGGGAAATCAGTGAGCATATGGACAAATTTCTGGTTGCCAAGGCAACAGGCACCGCAAGTTCTCTCTCCTTGCATTGAATCACTAGCTGATGCAAAGGTGGAAATACTAATAGATGATGAGACGAGGCAGTGGAATCATGAGGTAATTGATGGAATTTTTACTCAAGAAGAAGCAGACTTGATCAAACATTTACCTCTTGCAAGGATGTGAGTGAAGACAGCTTGTTTTGGCCATTCTCACGGAATGGAATATACAATTGTAAGTCTGGATACCAATTCTTAAAGGCAGAAGAGGATCATGGAGGTACTGAAGCCAATGTGGAACAAGAAAAAGCCCTCTAGAAGGCCATCTGGGCTCTGCAAACACCAAACAAAATGAAAAACCACATATGGAAAGCATGCTGAAATTCCTTACCAACAAAGGAAAATCTAGTGCGTTGAACCATCATCGAAAATCCAATCTGTGACCGATGCAAGTTGGAAACAGAATCAACTCTACATGCACTCTGGACGTGTAAGGAACAGGATGTGGTTTGGGAAGATGTATCAGCATGGGCGTGCAGAGAAACCACCAGATTTATGGACTTCAAGGAGCTGCTTTCTTGGCTCATCAAACACCAACACAATTTGGAGTTGTTCGCTGCCTCAGCTTGGTCAATATGGACACATAGAAATTGGGTCCAACTCAACCAACCAAGTTGTATGGTGCAGACACCACATGATGGCACATCTGTGGAGATTATCTTTATTTGGGTTTATCTTTAGTATTGGATTAGTATTTGAGATTGTTTAGGATTATCATATTAGTATTTGAGATTGTTTAGGATTTGTTTAGGAGAGTTTATCTTTATCATTATGATTCCTGGAAGTTGTATATAAAGCTCCAGATGGTTCCTTTTGTACGTTATAGATTATTATTATTATTGAGATTATTTTCGTTGAATTGTTTGGTGGTGATTCCAAACACCTTAGGTGGGCAGCCTAAGGTTCTTTGGTAGGACTAATCTAGGTGGGAAGCCTAGGTTGTCTTGCATCAACTTGGTATCAGAGCCCAACCCGATCTCCTCTTTCAGCAACCAAAATCACGACTGACAACCCACAGTCACACTCACCCTTAGAAACAACTCACCACCAAACCACCAGACATGCCATTACTCAAATACTTACCCCACGAGATTTGCAAACCAACGCAACCCAATTTCTTACCTCACGAGATCTGCAAACCAAAACCTGAACCAATCTGTACCATATACCCTCGTTACCCACATGATTTCTTTATCCCAAAACTAACAGAAAAGCCCACTACTCCCCAAAAACCTGTGACCCCAATCCGTGCCTGACTCTGAGGACTACTACCAGATCAGAAACAGAGAGCATAAATTCCACTAGAAAAAAAAAATCAGATCCACCCACCAGATTGAGAACAAGAGAGTTGACAGCCAACATTAAGCCGTCGATCCCACCAACAAAATGAAGCCATTGCACAACCCGCCGCCGAAGTCATCATCGTTCACGCCGCCCTTCACGGGTTCCGAGATCTGACTTACCAACTCCGATCTCCACCTTCGAGTGCCGCTGACAGTCATCACTTGCCCAGCCGCCCCTTCGCTGTCGACTCCAAAGATGTTTCGTGCTTCTTCGCCGCTTCTTCTCTTTTCGTTTTCTTTTGTTTCTAGTTTCTTTAGTTTCAGTGTTTAGTATTTGACGTGATACTATTTAATAGGCTTTAGTTTTATATTCCAGTTCTTTTCTTATTGTATTTCACAAAAAAAAACAAAAAAAAAAAAAGTCAGGTCAAAGCAGAAGCCTCAAGAAGGTCCCAGTGCATTCCATGTGAAGTCCAACAAGCCAATTTTTCCACTTCCACTACACTACACGTGAGGCCCAATTTCCTCATTGTTAGTAGTGTGACCCACTACCTAGTAAGGCCCAGGTTGTTAAGTCAGCCCAATCAAGGTGTGGACTTTCCTAACTTAATGGATTGAGATACAATTTCAGATTTAATATCAATATCTCTACTATGTGCCTCAACTTTACCTTCATAACATGCTACTGCCTTTGCCCTTTATTCTGCTTAAACTTTCACATGAATTTATTATTTTAGCTGCTGATTTATTTTCCTTCAACATTTTATTTTAGCCAAAAAAAAAAAAAAAAATCTTCTCAGGTAATTAATTCTCAGTATTAGTAGTTGAACTAGCCTAATCACATTGCAACAATTAGATCATTTTAAATTAATTCTTGTTAAAGCTAGTACTGCTTGAATACAACAACCTGTGAAATTCATGACTTCTCTTCACATATAATTTAACTTGAGTTTTATCCTTACTATTCACTTGCTAGAATTAGTTTGTTGATCTCTTTGCATGCATTTGCGTAGTTGTCGTTTAGTAACTAGTTTTGAAGAACAGTGTAATTCCAAATTAGAGTCTAGTTCTGAATCCCAGTCTAGTCCCTAATCCCACCTAAACATGGATCCTCCTCCTCAAGATGAATTAAGACAAGCCATTGCTGAGCTTACTGCCCGTCTAGGCCACTTAGAGGCTAGGTATGACGAGGATAATACACATACTAGAAGAAATAATAATAGACATGGCCCTCACCCTAGGCAAGACCATAGAGACAATGAAGACAACTCAGCTAAGCATATCAAAGTAGAGGTCCCTACCTTTGATGGTGTTAGGAACCCCCAGGTCTATAATGATTGGGTGCAAGAGATGGAGCATTTCTTTGAGTGGTATGACCTGTCTGAGGATAGAAAGGTTAGGTTTGCCAAAATGAAACTTGTAGGAAGAGCAAAACTCCATTGGGATAGTGTTGTCAACCACCTCCGTAAGACCCGCCAACCACCCATAACTCTTTGGGAAGAAATGAAGGCCAAGCTCAATGAAAAGTACTTCCCAGTCTCTCATCTAGGCAACATGTTGGATCAATGGCATGATTTGAGACAAGATAATAGGTCTGCTACTGAGTATGTAGAATAATTTGAAGAGTACAGGATACATAGCAATGCAACTGAAGATGAGCCAATTACCTTGAGTAGATTTAGGAAAGGTCTCAATCATGACCTATAAAGAGAATTGGTGGCCCGACAGATCTCAACTCTTTATGATGCTTATACCTTAGTGCAAGATTTAGAGCTAATCCCTAGACCCCAAGGTGGAAGGAGATTTGACAATCGCATGTTGCCTTAGCAAGGTAGATACCTCCAAGGTACGTACAATAGGCCTTATCTCAACAATAGACCCTTACACATAGAAGAGAACCCTCAAGGTAGATACCAACAAGGTCCTCAAACTAGACCCATTCCAAACAATAGGCCCTTACGTCTAGAAGACAAAGGGAAAAGTGTGGTTAGAGAGACATTTAGGCCCAATTCTAGAATCCAGTGCTTTAAATGTCAAGGCTTTGGTCATATGGCTGCCCAATGTCCTAATAAGACTTTGTTGATTGAAGAATTGGATGGAGAGGAAGAGATAGAAGAAGTAGTCTATGAGCCTAACATTGAAGACATTGTAGAAATAGGAGAGGATGATTCCACCCAATTAGCTTGCATTAGAGCTCTACCACCTTTTGATAATCTCAATGACGGTAGTCTTGATACTTATGTAATGAGTGTTGTTAGGTGTACTCTAGCATAGTCCAAAGAAAGTGATAATTGGAAAAGAAATATTATCTTCCAAACCTTTGTCAAGTGTGGAACCACAAACTACAAGGTTATCATTGATAGTGGAAGTTGCATTAATGCAGTTTCTTCTAAACTTGTCTCCCTCCTAGGTTTGAAGTTAGTTGCCCATCCTAAGCCCTATAAGGTTTCTTGGGTAGATGATTCATCTATCACCATCAAGGATAGGTGTCTTGTTCCTATTCATATCCTCTCATAGAAGGCTCAGATTTCATGTGATGTGATTCCAATGGATGTAGGACACATAATTTTGGGACGACCATGGCCCTATGATTTAGATGTCACTCTTTATGGTCGCTCGAATTCTTGTTCCTTCATGCACAATGGACAAAGGATTAAGCTTAACCTAGTCAAAACTAAGTTTGTTAGTGCAAGTAAGGCTAGAGAAGAGCCCAAAAAGCAAAGTATGAACCTCATTAGTCCAAAAGAACTTGAAAGAGCTATCAATCAAGACTCCATCATCTTTGCTTTGGTTGTTAAAGAAGCTGCACTAGATAACTTTGAAGAACCTAGAAAAGAAGTACATTCAGTGCTTCAAAAGTTCCAAGATGTCTTCCCTAAGGAGCTTCCAAATCAGTTGCCTCCTATGCGTGATATTCAACACGCCACAGATCTTGTCCTGGGAGCAGCACTCCCAAATTTGCCTCACTATAGAATGAGCCCTCCTCAACATGATGAGATGGTTAGACAAGTGGATGAGCTCTTGCACAAAGGGTTTGTGCGTGAAAGCTTAAGCCCATGTGCAGTCCCTGCACTTTTGACCCCAAAGAAAGATGGATCCTAGAGAATGTGCGTGGATAGTCGCACAATCAATAAGATTACTATGAAGTATTGTTTTCCTATCCCTAGGTTAGATGATATGTATGATATGATGTCAGGAGCCACAATCTTTTCGAAGATTGATTTGAAAAGTAGATACCATCAAATTAGGATCCGCCCAGGTGATGAATGGAAGACTGATTTTAAGACAAAGGATAGTCTATATGAGTGGCTTGTGGGGCCCTTTGGTTTATCAAATGCTTCTAGTACTTTTATGAGAATGATGACACAAGTACTAAGGCCTTTTGTTAGGTTCTAAGGTCTTAGGATTTTATGTATTTAGAACTCTAATTTGTAATGTTGGCAAACCATGATCAAAACAATGTATTTAGTCTTATTTAGGCTTGCTCAAAGTTGGTTCATTATTGTAAAGTTGGAATCGAGTGGCTGCAGAAGTACTTCGGACTTTCGGCCTGGCTCGATCGATCGAAGGATAGGCTCAATCGATCGAAAATCGCACAGGTTGATTTTTCTGCAGAATTTCCAACTCAGCCCTACTTCATTAAACGTTTAGGGTTTTATGTTTTTACCCTAGGTATATAAACTAAACCCTAGCCACGTTTTTTAGGGTACTCCATATTGTATTGTTGCTCATACTTTGCTGTTTTGTGTGAATCTCTTGTGAGATTTTAGATGAGTTTTCCTTTACACAAAATTTAGGGTTTTCAAGGTAGAGATGATTTCAACATCTTGAAGATCATTATAGTTGCAACCATTGGAACTTAAAGATAAACAAGCGGGGAGCTTGTAGCTGATTGAGAAATTCAAGAAAGAAGTAGTCCGTGGATTCGGAGCTTGCACATGGTCGTGTCAGTAAGTTCTACTGGTGGGTACCATTAGGAAGTCAAGCAGGGAGCTTGTAGTCCTTTTGTATGAGCTTCGATTCTTTCATAGTGGATTCAGGTTTGCCTTGAGGATCGGTGGGTCAAATCCTCCCCAGGTTTTTCCGTGTGGTTTCCTGGGTGATCATATCTTGTGTTCTTTATTATTTCTGCTGCTTTATATGTTTTATATGCATGATATGATTATTTGATTGTTTTAACCTAGAATTGTTTAATTTGACTAAGTAACAACTTTGCTAATTAATCTAGGCTACGCAATCTGGTTGTTTTTAAGGGGTCTAAAACCGTTCACCTTTCATGGGCAAATTAGTGGTAGTGTACTTTGATGACATCCTCATTTATAGTAAATCAAAGGAGCAACATTTAGACCATCTTAAACAAGTTTGTTCCATTTTGAGGAGAGAAAACTTGTATGCCAACCTAAAGAAATGATCTTTCTTCACTGATAGTGTCATTTTCTTAGGTTTTGTGGTCTCATCTAAAGGAGTTTCTGCTGACCCATAAAAGGTCAAGGCCATAGTGGATTGGCCCGAACCCAAGAACATTCATGAAGTTCGCAGTTTTCATGGGCTTGCAACTTTCTATTGCCGCTTCATATGTGGATTTAGTACAATCATGGCACCAATCACTAATTGTATGAAGCAAGGCGAATTCCAATGGTCAAATGCTGCTGGTAAAGCATTTCAAGAAATGAAGAAGAAAATGACAGAAGCACCGGTGATGCGCCTACTAGACTTTGATAAGGTCTTTGAAGTGGAATGTGATGCGTCTGGTATAGGCATAGGAGGAGTTCTTAGCCAAGATTGTCACCCTATAGCTTACTTTAGTGAGAAATTAAATGAGGCTAAGAAGAAGTATTCAACATATGACAAAGAACTCTATGCTGTGGTACAAGCTTTAAGATATTTGAGTCATTATTTGACACCCCATGAGTTTGTCATTTATTCTGATCATAATGCTCTCTGCCACATCAATTCCCAAAAGAAATTAAATGCTCGACATGTCCCTTGGGTTGAGTATTTGCAAAGATTCTCTTTTGTTTTGAGACATAAATCTAGTGTTGAGAATAAGGTAGTTGATGCTTTGAGTCGTTGAGTCACCTTACTTTCTGTGATGAGCACAAAAGTCATAGGGTTTGAGAAGTTGCAAGAGGAGTATGAATCTTGCCCAGATTTTAGAGAAGTGTACACCACACTTAGGACCGAGCATCTTCAGGTTGTTAATGGTTTTATCCTCCGAGATGGCTACTTGTCTAAAGTCAATAAGCTTTGTATCCCCCGCACATCAGTTAGAGACTTTTTGGTTTGGGAAGTGCACGCGGGAGGACTTTCAGGACATTTTGGACGTGATAAGACAATTGAAGAGGTAGAGATGCAGTTCTATTGGCCAAGTCTTAAAAGGGATGTTGCTAAGATAATTGGTCAATGTCATCAATGTCAATTGGCTAAGCATTGCAAGCAAAATACTGGTCTTTACACTCCTCTACCAGTTCCACACCGTCCTTGGGAGGATATTAGCATGGACTTTATACTAGGCTTTCCTCGTACCCTTAGGAAGTTTGATTCCATCCTTGTAGTGGTAGACCGGTTCTCTAAGATGGCTCATTTTCTTCCATGCTCTAAGACTTCTGATGCATCCAAGGTAGCCAAGATTTTCTTTGATGAGATTGTTAAGTTGAATGGGTTACCTAAAACAATTGTGTCAGATAAGGATATTAAATTCATGAGCTATTTTTGGAAGACCCTTTGGCACATAATGGGAACAAAGTTGAAATTCTCCATAGCATACCATCCTCAAACTGATGGTCAAACTGAGGTTGTCAATAGGAGTCTAGGAAATCTTTTGAAGTGTCTCATAGGTGAGAATGGTAAGACTTGGGAATCTATACTCCCTGTAGCCCAGTTTGCATATAATAACTCAGTCAATAGGTCCATAGGTATGAGCCCATTTGAAGTTGTTCATGGTTATACACCTAGCAGACCTTTAGACCTTCTCCCAATGTCCTCACATGATAGGGTTTTTGTGTCTACAGTAAAGTTTGCTAGTTACATGCATGAGCTGCATAAAGAGATCAACAAACGAATTCATGCTAGTAATCTTAAGTATAAGACTCAGGCTGATTTACATCGACGTCATTTAGACTTTGATCTAGGAGATTATGTTATGATTCGTATCAAGCCTGAACGGTATCCTTCAGGAATCGTTAAGAAACTGCAGGCCCGCAGTGCTGGCCCATTCAAGGTATTAAAGAAACTTGGACCTAATGCTTATGTGATTGATATACCTTCAGACTATGGTATTAGTTCTACTTTTAATATTACTGATTTAATTGCTTTTAAAGGTCCAGCATTTATTCCCTATGACCCTTTTGATGCTCCACCCTCTCCTTCTTTGACTAACCATGTCCCAAGCCCTACACCATCTTGTTTCCAAAAGGCACATAAAGATATTATTGATGTTATTTTGGAAGAGCAGTCTCTTTTCACTAGGGATGGAACAGTTCAGCACTTCTTGGTTCGCTGGCGAGGACAGCCTGATTCTGACTGTACATGGATCACCAGAGAGGAGTTGCAGCAACTTGATCCCGCTCTGTTGGAGGCTTACTTGGATTCACTTGCTACCACTTCATCTCTACCTCCTATCACCCACACATATGAGCGTCGATGGAGGCGCCATGTTGACCCAGTGAGCTTGTGTCTTGATGGAGCTTATTCTGATGTCACTTGATCCTTTAAGCTTTACTCGACGGGGTCGAGTTTCTCCCACCCCAGTGGAGTTGGTGCGGACACCACATGATGGCACATCTGTGGAGATTATCTTTATTATTTATGTTATCTTTATTTGGGTTTATCTTTAGTATTGGATTAGTATTTGAGATTGTTTAGGATTATCATATTAGTATTTGAGATTGTTTAGGATTTGTTTAGGAGAGTTTATCTTTATCATTATGATTCTTGGAAGCTGTATATAAAGCTCCAGATGGTTCCTTTTGTACATTACAAATTATTATTATTATTGAGATTATTTTCATTGAATTGTTTGGTGGTGATTCCAAACACCTTAGGTGGGAAGCCTAGGTTGTCCTGTATCACTATAACCCACACAAGATTGCACCTTTGGCGAAAGAGCTTCTGACAGAGTTCAATGTAGTTCAGACACCGCCTAGTATGTAGACCTGTACCACACGGACAAGGTGGCGTGCTCCACCTCTGGATTTGGTTAAGGTGAACTTCGATGGCGCAATTTTTACGAAGGAAGGAAAGTCCGGAATTGGGGTGGTTATCCGAGATACTCAAGGCAATGTTTTGTCTTCACTATCACAGGCGTTACCTCCGCTTCACAGCCCGTTGGAGATTGAAGCAAGAGCTGCATCCTTAGCATTACAGCTTGCTGCAGATTTGGGTTTCAATCGGGTTGTCCTTGAAGGTGACTCACAAGTGTTGATGCATGCCCTGGTTGAGGATACACCCCTCTTGTCCACGATTGGTTTACTAATTGATGACATTAGATCCAATGCAGCCTTGTTTACAAAATTACACCAATTTCGTGTTAAGAGGGAGGGTAATATGGTCGCTCATAGTTTAGCTCGTTATGCTTTAACTATTTCAAATTTTGTTGTGTGGATGGAGGATGTTCCACCACCTTTTGTTTCAGTTGTATTGTCAAACATTGCTAGTTTACCTTAAATAAATTTCAATTACTCGACCCTAAAAAAAAAAAAAAACTCTTTAAAAAATTTTGCAAGGATATTATTAGGCATAAAATGTAAATTGTCCATTTTTTTATTATTATTGTGAAGCACTTTTTTTTTAATGATTCATTTATTCTAGACTATTTGGTTTTTGTACTTAGTAACTCACTTGGATGAATATTTACGATGCGGTCTCACATTTGATTTTAAAATTAAGAAATAAAATTCTTTAAGAATAAATAATTTTGGACACATGGCACAAAATTTGAACTCTAATTTGAAATTCTAATTTGAGTTTCTCTCAACTTCACTTGTTATTATATATATATATATATATATATATTGGTTTTTCTGAAAAAGACAAATAGAGAATTAAACACTAAAAAAAAATTTTAATCAAAATTATCTATCATTTTCCTCTATCATTTCCAATTTAAAAAAAAAAATTTAAAAAGGAAAAAAAAGTCCAAGTTCTTAGCACACACCACTTCTAAAAATTTAGACTAACTACGATTTTTTTTTTTTTTTTTTAATCATGTTTGTAGGGTCACAGATTTTTAGCCCAATCTCAAAGATGGTTCGGACGATGGTTTAGTGAGCCCAATACAATAAATTTGTAGAGAATGGGCTAAAGGGCTAGGTTTTAGTAGTTTACAATAACGGTTAGTAAATATTTCAACAAGGAACAAGAGTGAACTAGACGTAAAACTCAATGAAAATGGTTGTCTGAGGAGGTAGAATATGAATCAATACACTAGTTAAGAAAGTTGGTTCAGTTTTTAATGCTACAGTAATTATTTCTTCCTTTACACTTTTTCTCCTCTAACTCATGGGAAATCTTTTACATTATATAGGCCCTTTCAGGCCATCTTAATCATACACTTGTTAACTATCTAAGCCCTCACTTGAGTACATGTCCCATCAAATATTTTCTTTTATTATCTATGAGTGGCGGTAGTTGAAACTGTACTGTTCAAGGGTCTTCTCCCCATAAATGCGGCCAGAAAAGTTGCTGCAATGCATTTAATGCGGTGGTTGCAGCTTTTCTTTGGGATATTTCCATATTATTATCACCCTTGTACGTGCTTGAAGTTCATCCTTATCGTGGAACTTCCTGGAAGGTCACTTAAATTGTCTAAATACTTGCTTGACCGATATTCATTCTGTCCGAGAAGGTTAACCTCCTCGGACCGTACTCCTCCATCCTTTCCCTGCGTGGTCCCCTATTCCGGGGCCTTTCTTGATTATTTACTCCTCCTCGGACGTATCCACATCCACGATAGGGCCCAAGGCCCAGTATACAAGTTTGGGCTCTTACCCCCACAATAGCCCTTCAAAATTTTAATTTTTCCCCTGCATCTGAGGAGAAAAAATGGGATTTTGATTTGCTTTAGAGATGGGGGTTAGAGATGTAAAAATACCTGAGTTTACAAGTGTGGGAGCATAGTTCCAGGCGCTTCATCATTGCTCCTAACGTTTCGTAATTCGCGAAGCGCCATTAATTGCTCCAGGTGGCGTTTTGTCCTTTGCATCCAACGGTGATGCATTAATCCAACGGCTGGTATTTTTCCCAAAATTTGGATGGGGTAACTCCCATCCCCTTTTCGCCCTCTATATAAAGTCTTGAGGGGAAATCAGTTTTCATTTACTTTGCGAATTCTCAAGCATTCCAACAATCTTCAGCATTTCAACACACAAAGCATCCTGAGTCATTAGGCCTCCCATTGTCATTTTTCCAATAATCCTTACGAGTTTTCTCTAGAAATTTCAGGGGCCATAACATACCTTAGTTCATGTAAGTCTTAATTTACTTTAACCTTCCCTTTCTCCTCGACCAGTCTTCTCGGCCTTCAAATTTTCATTTCTTCACTCGTTGATTTTAGTGGTCCCTTTTAGTTTGTAAAAATGGGTAGGTTTGCGCACTTAGTGGACTCTCCTGCCAAGATAGAGGCTTTTAAGGAAAGATATCATATACCCCAGGGGGTTGATCTACGCTACTGTCCCATAGAATGAATAGACACCGATCAAGAGGAGGGAGAAGTTGTTATCCCCATGATAGCCTTTATAGAGGGGGGAATGACCCTCCCAATGGGTACGGTAACTAGAGGTTACCTTTTTAACCATAGGTTATGCCCCCACCAATGTGCACCCAACCTATTCAGAATTTTGGGTAGTGTTGATGCTCTCAACGAGCACTTGGGTCTGCTGCTCACATGGCACGATGTGATGCACATGTACGAGTGCCATTCCCAAAAAACCGCTAGATACTATCTTAAATCCCGCTCAGACGTAGTAAGGATGATTTCATGCCTACCCAAATCAAATAAGGGCATGAAAGATGATTATCTTATAGCTTTAGGAGCGTGGCACGATGGCATTCATTGTCCCATCCGAGTAGGAAAGCCAGGTGGGATACCTTAGAATGAGGCTCCTTAACAATAGACTTGAGCTCAATCCCCCGATCTTGTTTTGTTTCCTTTCTTTTTGGTTTTCTACGATTATGGCTTTTAATTGTTTAACCGTCTTTTCCCTAGGCTGTGTTTGCAGATAGAAGGCACATAGCCCCCAAGCTGAGCTTAACCAACGTTTAGGCCCTCAATTACCTGCTGAGATCTAAGATCTTTGTTAGCACCGACAGGCAATTACAGGTTGTACATTTAATATTGGATTTTAAGCCCATCTCAGATACATTCCTGGACGTCGGCAATGCCATAAGATCAGGTGATCCGTGGATACATCGGATTGACGAGTCTCGGCCCAATTTCTTGGCACCAGACGATCTCCCACCTATACCACATCCAATTCTAGAGGGTGCCCCTCTGGTCGTCCCCCTAATTCAGCAAGTTCCCCTCGAAGAAGCAGCAGTTGAAGAAGGTGTTGCCTCTTCTAGTCCCTCGCTCGAAGAAGAAATTGACAAATTTCAATTCGAAGAAGAGGAAGCACAGGGAGTAAGGGCAATTGTAATATCGGAGGCAGAAGAAGAGCTGGATAGATATTCAAGTGTTCAGGCCCTCGCACCTGTGATTACTTGTTTGGAGGATTCCTCAGTCGCAGAGGCAGAAGGAATGGCTTCAAAAACGGATGGCAAGAGTTTAAGGGAGCTCCTGAAGGGGAGAAACACGGCACCCACTCCTACAGAAACCAAAAAATCCAAACCTTCAGCAAATCTCCCTCCTCTTACCCCTCAGCTCCCTGCCGACCTTGGACTAAAGCCAGTCTAGGAGCTAAGGAGGAAGAGACAACATGAAGTTCCTAAAGAAGGTGAGGTAGGCCCTTCGAAGGGGAGCAAACAACAGAAGGTGATCAAGGACCAGCGAGGTAAAAGGTCCTCTTCTGTTGAGAGCCGAGAGGATTTCCTCGAGGCTGATATGCGCTAACCACTGCGCATATGGTCTCCTAAGCTGGATTTAGACGGTGCTCCCCTTCCTTGGGGCATTTTAGTCAGGAACTATCAAGAGGGGAAGGCAGGTTTTATCACTGAGGCCTTAGAGCAACCAATTCTCCTACCAAAAGATATGGATGCTTACAGGTGCTTCAGCCAACAAGAACTCTTCCTATCTCTTAAAAGGGACTTGGCCATGATGAGTGATTTGTTCCGCTTCTCCAAGTAAAGCGTTGATCATTTTTATTCATCTCTCTCCTTAATTTTACACTAAATTTTCCATTCTACTATGTAGATTACCCAACAAGTTTACGTGGCCGAGGAATGGAATAAAGATGCTCGCAATGAAGCCAAAACAGAGGCCCATAATCGGTTCAAGGTAGAGAAAGCCTTGGGTAGTCTCAAGGAGGACCATGCTAAGCTTTCTGAGGAGCTAAAAGAGGCTATCCGACAGAGGGACAGTGCTGATGCTGGCCTCAAGACTGCTGAGAGGCAGGCCGAAGATTAACGCAAGCAGTTGCATTTAACTAAGATCAACCTTGCTACTGAGAGGCAATTTGTGAAAGACCTTCGTACCGAGCTTCAAAGAGTCAAGAAGGACGCCTAACTGGCCAAGGAGGCAGTTGAGGCCGAGAAGCAGGTAGCATATAAGCTTGGGGTGGAGGAGACTCAAGTCAGACTTACGGAGGAACTCTCTGTAGTATGTAGGGAATATTGTGATGTATCTTGGGGTAAAGCCCTTGATGCTGCAGGGGTTCTCGCAAATTCTGACTTAAGACGACTTGAGAACGTTTATTATGATCCTGATACTTGCGAGATCCCAGGTCCTAACTCCTCTCATTCCAAGCAGGCTCTAGAGGCGTCCGAAAAGGCACTGGTGGACCCAACCCCTCCTGCTCCCCTGGGAGTTTCTAAGGAATCGGCCCAAGCTGGTGGCCAAGGGTAGGATGCTGAGGTTCCTCAGGGTAAGGGCAAGGACAATGACAAAAAGGAAGCTCACCTAAGTCCTAGGACCACGCTGAGGATGTTGCTGCTTCCCTGCCTAGTCAAACTGTTGACCCTCTTGGCCCCATAGCGAAGCCTTAAATATTAGGTTTTTTTATTTTTTTAGTTTTTATCATTAGGATGTAACATGCTCTTTTTCCAATCAATGAAATTATTTTTCTTTTGTTTTCTATATCTTTGCTATACACACCATAAGGTTTATTGTTATTGCCGATATGTCGCCACCTTAACTTGACCAGAATCAACAACAATACCTTGCTAATGATGCAGATAACTTAACCAAATACTGGCAATAATTAGGTTGTATAATAATTAGTAGTGGACTTAGTAAACAATGGAAGATAGAGGTGTCTTTTATGTTCTCTGATACTTGAGTAGATAATTGAGTACTTTACCTGAATTGGATTCTGTTTGGCACCTACGAAGAACAACACTAAGTGCTACTTAACCCAAGCATGGGGTCCAAGAAGTTTAACACGATCTAGGATCCGTTCGAACATTTATAAAAGTTATAAGGGAGTGCTAATAAGCTCATATCTAGTCCGAGGACTACAGGCATGATTGAGTTTAAGTTTAAACACTTAGGAAAAATGTTATGGAGTGTTAACTAACTCATATCATTTGGTCCGAGGACTACAGGCATGATTGAGTTTAAGTTTAAACATTTAGGGAAAATGTCATGGAGTGTTAACTAACTTATATCATCTGGTCCGAGGACTACAGGCATGATTGAGTTTAAGTTTAAACACTTAGGAAAAATGTCATGGAGTGTTAACTAACTCATATCATCTGGTCCGAGGACCACAGGCATGATTGAGTTTAAGTTTAAACACTCAGGAAAAATGTCATGGAGTGTTAACTAACTCATATCATCTGGTCCGAGGACTACAGGCATGATTACTAACTCATATCATCTGGTCTGAGGACTACAGGCATGATTGAGTTTAAGTTTAAACACTTAGGAAAAATGTCATGGAGTGTTAGCTAACTCATATCATCTAGTTTGAGGACTACAGGCATGATTGAGTTTAAGTTTAAACACTTAGGAAAAATGTCATGGCATTGCACAAAGATTTTATACACAAAATATATATCGATTAATAATAATACATTTTCAGGTTGTTTACATTCCACAGTCGTGGTATTACATGTTCATCTAGGTCTTCTAGAAAATAGGCCCCAATGCTAGCTCCTACGGTAATACGATACGGCCCTTCCCAATTAGGTCCTAATTTTCCCCATGCTGGATTCTTTGCAGCACCCAAAACTTTTCTCAATACTAGATCGCCAGGGGCCAGTGGTCTCAGCTTCACGTTGGCGTCATAGCCCCGTTTGAGATTGTGCTGATAATATGCCAATTGGACCATTGCATTCTTCCTCTTTTCTTCAATCTGGTCTAAGCTTTTCTCCAGCAAATCATTTTTCTCGCTTGGGTTGAATGAGCTAGTTCTTAAGGTTGGGAGACCAGTCTCTAAAGGAATGACAACTTCAGCAACACAAGTCATTGAGAATGGGGTTTCCTCAGTAGACCTGTGAAGAGTGGTTTGATATGTCCAAAGGACATGTGGCAGTTCTTCCACCCATTTGCCCTTCGCATCGTCTAGTCTCTTCTTTAGTCCATTCATTATGACCTTATTAACAGCCTCTGCTTGTCCATTTCCTTAGGGATTGGCGGGGGTAGAGTATCTGTTTGTAATTCCCAGCTCACCACAGTATCTTCTGAACGCTTTTCTGTCAAACTGAAGGCCATTGTTCGAGATGAGAGTATTAGGGACCCCAAATCGAGTAACAATATTTTTCCAGACAAATTTCTGGGCATCAACGTCTCTGATGTTTGCTAGGGGCTCAACTTCGACCCATTTGGTGAAGTAGTCTGTGCCAACCAACAGATATCTCTTGTTTCCTGCTGCCTTAGGGAAGGACCCACGATGTCCAAGCCCCATTGAGCGAATGGCCATGGGCTGGACAGTGGATTAAGGACCCCCCTCTAGCTAGTGTATGTTTGGCGCGAACCGCTGGCATTTGTCACATTTTTTCACATATTCTTGGGCTCTCCTCTGCATATTTGGCCACCAATAGCCCTGAGTGATGGCTCTGTGCACTAGGGATCTACCTCCCGTATAGCTTCCGCAAATTCCCTCATGTAACTCTTCGAGGAGTGCCTCAACTACTTCAGGAGGCACGCATAGTAAATATGGTCCCGAGAAGGAGCGCTTATATAATTTATGGTCCTCGGACAGCTAGAACCGTGCAGCCTTTCTTCGTATCTTGTCCGCCTTTGACCTTTCTTCAGGCAGTGTGTCTTCCTTCAAGAATTGCACCATCGAGTCTATCCAACTAGGTGTTGTCCTAACCTGATGAATCTGGACTGCCTCCACTCTTTCCTCTGTAGGTCTGCACAAATGTTCTAGAGGATAACTCGAGGAAGGCTTTGGGCCGAGGAGGTAGCAAGCGTAGCGAGGGAGTCAGCGTGAGCGTTGCCGCTTCTAGGGATGCGCAACAAGTTAACAGATTCAAACCCCAATTGCAGGTGTCTTACTTGCCTCAAGTATCCCTGCATTCTTTCATCCTTCGCCTCGAATTCTCCTTACACTTGGCCGACAATTAACCTTGAGTCCAAAACCATCTCCACTATCTTCCCTCCTATCTTATAGACCACAGTCATACCCATCAGCAGGGCCTCATACTCATCTTTATTGTTTGTAGCCGAGAAATCCAACCTCGACGACTTTTCGATAATGATCTTCTCGAGGGATACCAGCACCAGGCCTACTCCGAAACCCTTATGATTTGCTACACCATCAACGTACACCTTCCAAGGTAAAGGACTTTTTTGGGAGATCAAGCCAACCGATTTTTCACCCATGTTCTGTGTTGATGTTACCTCTTCTAATGAAGGTTCTGCGAATTTGGCCACCAAATCTACGAGGACTTGGTCCTTGACTGAGGTACGGGGCATGTACTTAATGTCAAAAGCCCCTAGAACCGTGCCCCATTTCGCGATCCTCCCCGTGTAATCGGCGCTTCGGAGTACTGCTTTAAGTGGAAGTTGGGTGAAAACGACAACTGTATGTGCTTGGAAATAATAGGGCAATTTTCTTGTACCGAGTACCACTGCCAGGATGGCTTTCTCCAAGGGTTGATATCGAACCTCAGCTTCATGGAGTGATTTGCTCACGTAATAAACTGGCTGCTGTACGCCACAGTCAACTCGTATTAACACTAGGCTTACGGCATGAGGTGCCACAGCGATATAGGCGAAAAGGACTTCGTCCACTTTAGGACTAGACATAATTGGAGGCCGAGAGAGGTAATCTTTAAGTTGTTGGAAGGCAGAGGCGCATTCCTCGGTCCACTCAAATCCCTTCCATTTATTCAACAGCTGGAAGAACGGTCAGAACCTATTTGCCGATCGGGAAATGAAACGGTTCAGGGCCGCAGTCATTCCGGTCAGCTTCTGGACTTCCTTTGGATTCCGAGAGGGTTGCAGGTTGTTGATTGCTTTGATCTGGTCGGGGTTTACTTCAATTCCCCTGTGGGTCACCATGTAGCCCAGGAACTTGCTTAATCCCACACCAAATGAGTACTTGGAAGTGTTTAAGCGCAGCTTATGTTTCCTAAGGACTTCAAAAACATTGTCGAGTTCTCCTATATGCTCGGATATGACTTTGCTTTTTACCACCATGTCGTCTATATATACTTCAATGCTTTTGCCCAATTGTGACTCAAACATTCTCGTCATCATCCTTTGGTAAGTAGATCCCGCATTCTTTAAACCGAATGACATCACCTTGTAGTGGTAGTTCCCAATAGGGGTGACAAAAGCAGTCTTTTCCTGATCGTCCAGTGCCAATGGTATTTGGTGGTACCCTTGAAATGCATCCAGGAAGCACATCCGAGGGTGGCCTACAGTTGCGTCCACGAGCTGATCTATTTTGGGCATAGGGAATGGATCTTTTGAACAGCCTTTGTTCAAATCTGTGAAGTCTACACACACTCGCCATTTTTCGCTCTTCTTCTTCACCACCACAGTGTTAGCCAACCATTCAGGGTAGAATACTTCTTTAATTGCTCTGACTCGTTTGAGTTTCATCACCTATTCTTTGACAACTTCTGCATGTTCCTTAGATGGGCGTCAGAGCGGTTGCTTTTTAGGAACGATGGTTGGGTTAAAGTTTAGGTGATGGCAAATGAACTCTTGATCCACTCCTGGGGCCTCAATGGGGTCCCATGCAAAAACGTCAATGTTTATTTGGAGGAATTCCACTAGCTCTTCCTTCTCCTAAGGAGGTAGCTAATATCTGACTTGAAAGAACTTTTTTGGATTGTCACCAATAATGACTTTTGTTAAGCTTTCACATTCTGCTCCCTCGGCTAAGTCCTCGGTATTCGGCACCGAGGATTTTAACTGCTATAAGACTCTTTCATTATTGGCCGAGGACTCGGCCTCAGGTTTATGCTGGATGCGGCCACCAAGCATTCTCTGGCCACCGACTGGTCTCCCAAAATCTCCTTAACTTGCCCTTCGGACGGGTATTTAACCTTCTGGTGAAGAGTGGAAGAAACAGGCCCTAGTGTATGAAGCCAAGGTCTGGCCACGATTGCGGTATAGGGTGAGTAAGCGTCCACCACGATAAAATCTACTTCCACCACTTCTGGGCCAGTTTGCACGGGCAGCCTAATTTGGCCTTTCAGGGTGACCACTTTCCCATCGAAACTCACCAAAGGAGAGCTGTAGGGCGTCAGGTCCTCAGGTGTTAAGTTCAACCTCTTATAAAGGTCATGGTACATTATTTCAGCACCACTGCCTTGGTCCACCATCATCCTCTTCACATCATACCCTCCTATCCTGAGGGTGATCACCAAAGCGTCATCATGGGGTTGGATAGTTCTGATTTTGTCTACGTTTGAAAAGTCCAATACTGGTTGAATTTCCATTCTAGCCCTCTTCGGCTCTCTGTTAACATCTTCGGATGACAACCGAGCCACGGATAGTATTCTGGACGGGTAAGACCCAGTTCTCCCTGGTGCAGCAAAGATAACATTTATCGTGCCTAAAGGGGGTCTTAAAGAATCATCTCTCCGGGGTCCTGTATTTGCCTGGCTCCCCTGACTATGGGTATAGTGCAAGAATTGTTTTAACTTGCCTTCATTGACGAGCTGGTCCAAGTGGTTCCACAGACTCTTGCAATCCTTCGTGGTATGCCTATGATCCTGATGATATTGGCAATAGAGCTTGTGGTTACGCCTTTCAAGGTTCCCCACCATTTTTTTTGGCCTTTTGAAGAAGGGTTCATCCTTAATCTTTTCCATGACTTGATGTACCGGTTCTCGGAACACAGCATTAACTGTCTGAAGATTTGCCGACCCTGATTGTCCGACCAAATCTCTCTGCGGCCTGTTGTTGCCGTGTTGATCCGACTTGAAATCCCTCCTCTCCTGAGGGATAACCTTATCCTTTCCCTTACCCTGTTGCTGGTCTTCCTCGACTCTTTTATACTTATCAATCATATTCATCAGTTAACGCACACTGGTGACAGGCTTACCCGTCAGAGACTTCCTCAGACCGTGTTCAGTTGGGAGGCCGAGCTTAAAGAAGCTGATGGCTACTTCGTCAAAATCACCATCCATCTCGTTGAACATCTCCCAGTACATATCTAAATATGTTTTCAAAGTTTCACCCTCTCGCATGCTTATGGATAGTAGGGAGGCCAATGACCGAGGGACCCTACGACACGTGACAAAACGTGAACCGAATGCCTAAGTGAGCTCTTGGAAAGAACTTATAGAGTATGCTTTCAGACTGTCGAACCATCTCATGGCGACTGGTCCTAGATTGGATGGGAAAACTTTGCACATCAAGGCTTCATCTCTGGAATGGATAGCTATCCTCTGGTTGAAATGACTCACGTGTTCTACAGGGTCTGTTCGTCCATTATAGATGGTGAACGTCGGCTGGTGGAAGCGTCGAGGGAGTCTTGCATCTTCGATGTTACGCGTGGAAGGCGACCTGGAGATTTGTTTCAGGGCCCTACTCATGGTGTCATTTCCTACGCCTCGACGTGATGGGCTCTGTACCCACCGTTGACGATGATGTTCCTCTTCGTAGGTGAAGGATCCGCTGGATGGGGTTTGAGACCTCCGCCTGTAATCAGTGTCTCTTTCATCGTCAAAGGAAAGGCCTGAATCCGTAGAAGCCTTTTTCCTCTTTGCATGGCGCAACTCTCTTTTTAACCAATCAATCTCTAGTTGCATGTTCTTGTTGTCATTTGCATGGGAGATGTGGTCCCCCCTTCGAGGTTGACTCCGATCTGTATGTGTGGTGTGGACACTTCTTTTGTGGTCTCCCCTCCGCTCAAGGTTGAGGAAAGGGTCACCGCACCTAGAATTCCTCGATTCTGCTTATTGTGGGCCTGGTTCTGCCATAGTTAGCCGTTATAGTCACTATCACTCAAGCTCTCCCTACAGACAGTGCCAATTGTAGGGTCACAGATTTTTAGCCCAATCCCAAAGATGGTTCGGACGATGGTTTAGTGAGCCCAATACAATAAAT
Source organism: Quercus glauca (assembly GCA_023736055.1). NCBI lineage: Eukaryota > Viridiplantae > Streptophyta > Magnoliopsida > Fagales > Fagaceae > Quercus > Quercus glauca. Next base: position 5,636,037 of record CM043319.1, on the reverse strand, counting down.
TTGTAGAGAATGGGCTAAAGAGCTAGGTTTTAATAGTTTATAATAACGGCTAGTAAATATTTCAACGAGGAACAAGAGTGAACTACACGTAAAACTCAATGAAATGGTTGTTTGAGGAGGTAGAATATGAATCAATACACTAGTTAAGAAAGTTGGTTCAGTTCTTAATGCTACAGTAATTCTTTCTTCCCATACACTTTTTTCCCCTCTAACTCATGGGAAATCTTTTACATTATATAGGCCCTTTCAGGCCATCCTGATCATACACTTGTTAACTATCTAAGCATTCACTTGAGTACATGTCCCATCAGACATCTTCTTTTGTTATCTGTGAGTGGCGGTAGCTAAAACTGCATTGTTCAGGGGTCTTCTCCCCATAAATGCGGCCAGAAAAGTTGCTGCAGTGCATTTAATGCGATGGTTGCAGCTTTTCTTTGAGATATTTCCATATTATTATCACCTTTGTACGTGCTTGAAGTTCATTCTTATCGTGGAACTTCCTGGAAGGTCACTTAAATTGTCCAAATACTTGCTTGACCGATATTCATTCTGTCCAAGAAGGTTAACCTCCACGGACCGTACTCCTCCATCCTTTCCCTATGTGGTCCTCTATTCCAGGGCCTTTAAGCTTCTTGATTATATACTCCTCCTCGAACGTATCCACATCCACGAATAGGGCCCAAGGCCCAGTATATAAGTTTAGGCTCTTACCCCCACAATGTTCTTACTACAAAATTTTAAATGATACAAATTTATCATTCAGCTATACATTATATAGAGAGAGTAAACAATTAAAAAAAGAAATTGCAGCATGGAGGATTTTTTGTCCAATTTAATGTGTTGCCAAATTTGCCCTTGCTAAATAGTTACACAAGTTTTAAAAACATAAAATAAGGACAAACAAGTAAATTACTGGGTTACATCCGATTCGAAAAATTCAGACACCACTACCAAAAAGGCAAAGACAATTACTCAATGGAGTCAATTCAAAGTTCAAACAAAAATTGATCTCCCTTATCAAAATGGGTTTATTAGCTTAAAAAAAGAATTAATATTAATACATATTTAACAAGCCTTATCAGCTCGGTTTTTTTTTTTTTTTTTTTGGGTTAGTGTCATAAGTTTTTTTTTTTTTTTAATAACTCACACATAAGGTATAGTTGCATGTTGCATGCACACATGTATTTATTATAAATTTCATTACTCATAAAAAACATCAAAGCATATAAAATACCCCTTTTAGCTTAATGGATACCATCTAGGGTTTAAGTCCTCCATCCTCAACTATTGAATTATTAAAATAAAAATATTAATCAATTATCTATAAAATTTTTCATGTGAAATATTGGAGGAAATTAAAAACTAACGGAGAGAGGTTTTGGATTGAGTACTTATGCTTATCAATGACTACTAGTGAAAGAGAAACTGAATTTGCGGAGACACCAACCTTGGGATGAATGTATTATGGTTGCTAGAGCACATCATATAAGAAGCCAAGTTCCATTTCTATCACTTTAAAAACAAATTTATTTGAACAAAGATTGGTTGTGTTCCCTATCATCATAGCCAAGGAAAAGATCAGCAAAAAAGCACTTGAAAATTTGAAATTGTAGGCAGTAACCAATCCAGTTGCATCTAGAATGGAATCATTCTTGATAACAAGAAAATTTATCACCTGTGCCTCAATCACCTCATTATTGTTGCGTGGAATCCGTCAAACCGCTTTAAAGTATATTCCTGCATGCATTTGGAATAATTGGGACTGGATTAGGAGTGAGCATTGATTCTCCAAGTTGCTTATTACTTACCAACCTGAGTACCCATATCCTGTCCTTGTACTTGTATAATCCAGATATAAAGTACCACTCATGTTTGAACACCTAATCCAAGCAAGTGCCTTAACCAAAACTTATTATCTTCCAAGGAATAAGCTGTAATGGTATCAGGGCCACCCAAACGCAACAGAAGCAATGGTGCCCAAAATGCAATTATCTCAAAGAGAGATTTATCTTTGACATCATTGACATCCTCAAGGTTTTTTGAAATGACACCTAAGGCAATAGTTGCTACAGAATCAGTTATCGAATAGGCACAAGGACAATTCTGATCCTTCTTGTACTCGTAAACTTTCTCTATTTGCCAAAAGTGATGAGTACTATTTGTAATATGAAGCCTAGTAAAACCAGAAATCGTACCTCCCAGTCTTGCTACAGATTCCCAAAGCTTAGAGGGAAAAGCTCCATTAGTTTCCTTCCCTTTATGTAGATCAAGTTGCCAACAACTTCACAGATTCCTAAAGCTTAGAGGAAATAGCTTCATGAGTCTCCTTCCCTTTATGAAGATCAAGCTACCAACAACTGAATATTCATATGCTTTAAGACGACATTCTATATATTTTAAGCTTCAAGAAGCACATTGAAGAATAAGTTGTTGAACACCTTTTGGCTAAAGAAAACTAACCATACTGAAATTGCTAGCCCGAAATCAAAGTAAGGCTTTAAGTTGTTGAACACCTTTTGGCTAAAGAAAACTAACCATACTGAAATTGCTAGCCCGAAATCAAAGTAAGGTGTTGGATATTTTAATAAAAAATATTATACTTATTTTGATACTCATTTATGTGTATCAATTATCCCTTAATGTCAGATACGTTGAATACTAAATTTTGAAATTCAAATTTAATTCAAATTTTGAATAGCTTCTGTCAATGGTTTTAATCAGGAAATTTATGAACATTAATGTAATATTAATACCATAATTGCCAGTATATTTGGTTTTATTATCTTATTTGAATATGACATAATAACGTCATATATGGAAGAATTTCAGCACTTAAATGTACAGTTATTGCTGAATTATTTTATGCTCTAATTAGTTACCATATATATATATATATATATACAAATATTTACTATTTGAAAAGTAGTCAAACAGCCAGCAATTTATTGTAATATATATATATATATATATATATATATTCAGAAACTTTCAAAATGATATTGTAACAATGTACAACAACGTAATTTTGGGGCATTAATTTCAAAGCTTTATGACTTTTTCTTTGTTCCAACGTACAGATTGAGATTTTGGCAAAGATAACTTTCCGGTTATATTATATATATATATATATATATATATATAAAGAAGCCATTGATTGTATATATTAATTTTAGTAACGTTTTGACTATTTAATTGCTATCAAACGTTTTATTTTCTGGCTAAGGACAAGCAACATATCTAGTTCTATATATATGGAAAGAAATAAAAGTTTTATATACACATTTTTATTTTAGAAAGCTACAGACTTTTCAAAAACAACTTTTTATTGTCGTAAACACTTATCATCTATTGTTTTTTACTACTCACAAAAATACTCTATCTTTACAAAATTTTCTGGGAAAAGAAAGTGCTATAGAGAGCTTATATCCTACGAGCAGTGTAGGCTCGCAAGGATAATCAGCAAAAGGTGGCTGGGCTGTTGTATCCTGGGGGCAACGTGCAGAAACTATTTGTCTAACTACATCGGATATACCGTAGACGGCACGATTTGTCTCAAGACAGTGACTTGGTCCACGCCTCATCTCTGCCACCTCTCTTGGTAAAATCAAATTGTGTAAATTTCCAAGGAAAATTCAGGTATTATCTCTCCTTTATTTCCAACAATTTGAGACAAATCGTTATGGAGAACACAAAATCATCCTTGGAAAATGGTAATGTTATGTCTAATTCCTCTGGAGCGGGTGATCTTAATAAGCCATTCCGCTTCCGTGGTGTTAACTTTAAGAGATGGAGACAAAAGACTTTGTTTTATCTTACTCTCTTGAATGTGGCTTATGTGTTAACTGAGAAAAAACCAAAGAAAAAGAAATCTGAACAATTGACTGAAGAAGAACTTTCTCAACATGAAAAAGATGTTAAGAAATGGGATAAGGATCATCTTTACTGTAGAAATTATTTACTTAATTGTCTTTCTGATGATTTGTATGATTATTATGATCAAGCTTACAAATCAGCCAAAAAGATATGGAAGGCATTGAATCAAAAATATGATACAGAGGAAGCTGGATCCAAGAAATATGCATGTAGCCGATTTTTCAGGTTTCAAATGGTTGAAGGCAAGTCCGTGGTGGAACAATCCTATGAACTCCAAATGATTTCACAAGATGTTCGATCTGAAGGCATTCGAGTAGATGAACAAATGCAAGTTTCAGCCATCATTGACAAGCTGCCTGAATCTTGGAAGGAGTTTGCCAAAGTTCTGAGACACAAGCAAAAGGAACTCTCCATTGAATCCCTAATCACCCGTTTGAGAGTGGAGGAAGAGGCAAGGAATCAAGACAAAGCTGTTGAATTCCATGGAGCAAATGGTCCTAAGGTAAATTTCATCTCCTCAAATGAAAACATGTCAAAAGCCAATGCAAAAAATAATGACTATGTAAGGCCTAAGAAAAGAAACTTCAAACGTAGGCCAAATGGAAATCAGCCTCAACATAAGACCCACTCTAATCAAAGAAAGAATCAAGCACACCATCCTAAGCATGCTCCAAATAATGGCAGCCACAATAATAATAACAATTATGCATGTTTTGTATGTGGAAAGCCTGGACATTCGGCTAGAAATTGTCGTTTTCGAAAACATGGGCCTATGGCTCAAGCCAATGTCATTGAAGAGCCTCTTGTGGCTATGGTTACCGAGATTAATGTTCTCGAAGGCTTAGGAGGGTGGTGGATTGATTCTGGGGCAACTAGACATGTTTGCTATGATAAAAATTGGTTCAAGACCTACACCATCTTGGATGAGAAAAAGAAAATTATGCTTGGTGATTCTCATACCATTGAAGTTGTGGGTATTGGAGATGTGCTTCTCAAATTTACTTCTGGGAGAGAAGTCACTCTCAAAGATGTCTTTCATGTTCCTGACATTAGAAAGAATCTAGTTTCTAGTTTTTTGTTGAATAAGGCTGGTTTCAAACAAGTCTTTGAGGCTGATCAATATGTACTCTCTAAAAAGGGCATGTTTGTTGGCAAAGGCTATGCTTGTGATGACATGTTTAAACTTAATGTTGAGATGAATGAAAATTCAAGTTTTGCTTATATTGTTTCTTGTGTGAATGTTTGGCATGGTAGATTGTGTCATATTAATAATAAATATATGAAAAATATGAGTAGTTTAGGTTTAATTCCTAAACTTGAAAATGAACTTGAAAAATGTGAAATTTGTAGCATGACTAAAATTACTCAAAAGCCTCATAAATCAGTTGAAAGAAATACTGAATTACTAGAACTTATTCATAGTGATATTTGTGAATTTGAAGGACATTTGACACGTGGAGGTAATCAATATTTTATAACCTTTATAGATGATTTTTCAAAATATTCATATGTCTATCTTATGAAAAATAAAAGTGATGCTTTTGAAAAATTATCAATTTTCTTAAAAGAAGTTGAGAATACTTTTGATAAAAAGGTTAAAAGGTTTAGAACTGATAGAGGAAAAGAATATGATACTCTTGGTCTTAATAATTATATTCAATCTCTTGGTGTTGTTCATGAGACTACTGCTCCTTATTCTCCATCTTCTAATGGAGTAGCTGAACGTAAAAATAGGACTCTTATAAATTTAACTAATGCTATGCTTGTTAGTTCTGGGGCTCCCAAATATTTTTGGGGTGAAGCTGTTTTAACTGCAAATTTTGTTTTAAATAGAGTACCTCATAAAAAGACTTTTTTAACTCCTTTTGAATTATGGAAAAAATATAAACCAAATCTGAATTTTTTCAAAGTTTGGGGTTGCTTAGCATATGTGAGGCTACTTGATCCCAAAAGACCTAAACTTGGGGTAAAGGCTTCTACATGTGTATTTTTGGGTTATTCTTTATATAGCACAACTTATAGATTTTATGATATTGATAATAATACAATAATTGAATCTAGAGATGCAATTTTTCATGAAAATAAATTTCCATTTAAATATAAAAATAGTGGGGGTTTTGAACAACAAGAGAAATTTGAATGTTCAACATCTAAGTCAAGAGATGTTAATGAATATGAGATTGAACCTAGGAGGAGTAAAAGACCTAGAATTGAAAAAGATTTTGGTCCTGAATATTATGTGTATAATTTACAAGGTGACCCTACTTCTTTAGGAGAAGCTTTATCTTCTCCTGATTCAGGTTTTTGGAAAGAAGCCATCAATGATGAGATGGATTCTATTATATCTAATAATACTTGGAAACTTGTAGATTTACCTCCAGGTTGTAAAACAATTGGATGTAAATGGGTACTTAGGAGGAAATTAAAACCTGATGGATCTATTGAAAAATTCAAAGCAAGGCTTGTAGCTAAAGGTTTTAAACAAAAAGAAGATATTGATTTTTTTGATACTTTTTCTCCTGTTACTAAAGTTACATCTATTAGATTATTGATTGCTATAGCAGCTATTCATAATTTGATGATACATCAAATGGATGTAAAGACGGCATTTCTAAATGGAGATTTAGAAGAAGAAATCTACATGGACCAACCAGAAGGTTTTACAATGCCAGGTAATGAGCACAAGGTATGTAAATTATTAAAATCTTTATATGGTCTAAAACAAGCACCTAGACAGTGGCATGAGAAATTTGATCAATGTTTGCTTTCTAATGGTTTTAAAACAAATGAAAGTGACAAATGTATATATTATAAAACATTTGATGATGCTCATGTTATAATTTGTTTATATGTTGATGATCTTCTAATTTTTGGTCCTAATATGGATATTATAAATGCTGCCAAAATGCTTCTTAAAAATAACTTTGATATGAAAGATTTAGGAGAAGCTAATGTGATTCTTGGCATGAAAATCTCTAGAACTTCAAATGGCATATTTGTAGATCAATCTCATTATATAGAAAAAATTTTGAAAAAATATAATTACTTTGATTGTAAGCCTGCAAGTATTCCTCTTGACTCTAGTGTGCATCTTTTTCCTACTAAAGATGAAAATGATATTTACAATCAAAAGGAATATGCTAGTATTATTGGTAGTCTTAGATATGCTACTGATTGTACTAGACCTGATATTGCTTATGCTGTAGGAGTTCTAGCAAGATTTACTAGCAAACCTAATTTTGAGCATTGGAATGCCATGACTCAATTAATGAGATATTTAAAAAGAACGGCGCACTATGGTTTGCTATATCAAAGATATCCTGCTGTTCTTGAAGGATATAGTGATGCTAGTTGGAACACCTTATCAGGTGATTCTTTGTCTACCACTGGCTATGTATTTACAATAGGTGGTGGAGCAATAAGTTGGAAATCTAAAAAACAACAAATTATTGCTAAATCCACCATGGAGGCAGAATTAATTGCCTTATCTTCAGCTAGTGAAGAAGCGGGTTGGTTACGAGATTTATTATCTGAAATTCCCATGTGGGAGAAACCTATTTCACCCGTCTTAATTCATTGTGATAGTACTGCCACTATTGGTAGAGTGCGCAATAAATACTATAATGGTAAATCCAGATCTATTAGAAGAAAACACAGTACTGTGAGATCATACATAAACAATGGTACCATAAATGTTGATTATGTTAGTACAAATGATAATATTGCGGATCCATTAACTAAAGCTCTAGCTAGAGAAAAGATCTGGATAGCATCGAGGGGGATGGGACTTAAGCCCAAAGAAGAATAAACTACCTATGAGGATACCCTACCTAGGGACTGGAGATCCCAAGAACTAGGTTCAAAGGGAAAAACTAATCATAGAATAGTTTGATTAACATGCACGAAATATATGTATGAGTAATAATACTCATGTCCCTCCCTATGGTGTGCGTGCATGTATCTTGTAACGTTATATAGGATGAGTTTTTATAAAAACTCTTAATGTGGACTATAGCTCTTATGAGTGGGATGTTAGAGTTACAAGAATATCCTTGATAGCCACACCTAAGTGAGCATGGAAGTGAGGCCGCTTCCTTTGAGAATGGGGCTAGTTCTCTAAATAGCTCATGGATGCTGGGATAAAGCACAAGGCCGTAATGTGCTGGCTTAAAAGCTCGTAGTAGAGTACTGGAATATTATGTGTGTGATGTAATGTTTTGTATCCATAGAAAAAGTTATAGTTCAAGACTTAGATCACTATTAACTTTGGAACAATGTTGCTGAAACACTAAAAGAGGGTTCAAGCCATTGGCACTCCCATTATGCATAATGTTCTACTTAACCCAGAAAATTTCTTATATATATTTACCTATTTATTTTTTATAAAAATAAGTGGGGGATTGTTGGATATTTTAATAAAAAATATTATACTTATTTTGATACTCATTTATGTGTATCAATTATCCCTTAATGTCAGATACGTTGAATACTAAATTTTGAAATTCAAATTTAATTCAAATTTTGAATAGCTTCTGTCAATGGTTTTAATCAGGAAATTTATGAACATTAATGTAATATTAATACCATAATTGCCAGTATATTTGGTTTTATTATCTTATTTGAATATGACATAATAACGTCATATATGGAAGAATTTCAGCACTTAAATGTACAGTTATTGCTGAATTATTTTATGCTCTAATTAGTTACCATATATATATATATATATACAAATATTTACTATTTGAAAAGTAGTCAAACAGCCAGCAATTTATTGTAATATATATATATATATATATATATATATTCAGAAACTTTCAAAATGATATTGTAACAATGTACAACAACGTAATTTTGGGGCATTAATTTCAAAGCTTTATGACTTTTTCTTTGTTCCAACGTACAGAATGAGATTTTGGCAAAGATAACTTTCCGGTTATATTATATATATATATATATATATATATATAAAGAAGCCATTGATTGTATATATTAATTTTAGTAACGTTTTGACTATTTAATTGCTATCAAACGTTTTATTTTCTGGCTAAGGACAAGCAACATATCTAGTTCTATATATATGGAAAGAAATAAAAGTTTTATATACACATTTTTATTTTAGAAAGCTACAGACTTTTCAAAAACAACTTTTTATTGTCGTAAACACTTATCATCTATTGTTTTTTACTACTCACAAAAATACTCTATCTTTACAAAATTTTCTGGGAAAAGAAAGTGCTATAGAGAGCTTATATCCTACGAGCAGTGTAGGCTCGCAAGGATAATCAGCAAAAGGTGGCTGGGCTGTTGTATCCTGGGGGCAACGTGCAGAAACTATTTGTCTAACTACATCGGATATACCGTAGACGGCACGATTTGTCTCAAGACAGTGACTTGGTCCACGCCTCATCTCTGCCACCTCTCTTGGTAAAATCAAATTGTGTAAATTTCCAAGGAAAATTCAGGTATTATCTCTCCTTTATTTCCAACATAAGGTTTTGCTTGGGTGAGTTTTACCTATTAATGCATTCAGAAATTAGTTTAAGGATTAGAACTAAATAGTCTATTCATGTGGCTTGCCATTGAATGCGGACCATCCACTTGAGAAAACAAGCTCAATGAGAATTTAACCATTGTTTACATATTGCAGATATGAAATAGAATTTAGAGCCCATTTATTTTTCAAATGGTCTTTCACTAAAAGAATATAGAAATGGATCCTGCAATTATGTTTGATTATGTTAAGAGTAGCAATAAGGTCTTAAGTTAAGACCTTAATACTAAGAGTAGTGATGTTTGATTGTGTTAAGAGTAGCAATAAGGTCTTAACTACTTAAGACCTTACTGCTAAGAGTAGTGAACTGGAGTGTGTGTGATTGTGCAACAGATAGCACGTGCTCAGTAGCAGATACCAGTACACTAGTGTTGAATGTGCAAGAGAGTGGAAATGGAAACCGAAGAAAGTGAAATCTCTTGCATCAATGTAGTTCTACTTTAATTTTTGTACCAAGTATTTCAATAAATTTCAAAGTTACAACAATTTTCAAAATTTGGATCAATTTTTTTAATAGATTTTACAGTGTTATATTATATTTCAATTTTTGTATCAAATGTGTTAAGAGACTCAAGTTCATTTTAGATTTTGTTTCAAGTATCGTTTAAAAAAAACTATTTTAAAATATATATACACGCACTAGATTTGCATAATTGGATTACTTTTATTTGACAATAAACGTATTAAAGTTAGTAAAAAGTCAACCGAATTAAGAAGTTTTTAAAATAGCCTTATTTTTTTATTTAAATCCGCTATTATGAAAAAGACAAATAGAGAATTGAATACTAAACAAAAATTAGGTCAAATTTATCTATCATCTTCCTCTATTACATACTATCTCTCAGCCTTTAAAAACTATGTCCAATTATAAATAATAATAAAAAGTTATAGTTCATAGCACACATTACTTCCAAAATTTTAGACTAACTAAAGAAGTTTTTTTTTTTTTAATGTTCTAACTACAAAATTTTAAATGATACAAACTTATCATTTAGCTATAAATGATAATGGGAGTAAAGATGTGTTGCCAAATTTGCTCTTGCTAAATAGTTACACATGTTTTAAAAACATAAAATAAGGAGGACAAACAAGTAAATTACTGGGTCATGTCTAGTTCAAAAAATTCATACACCACAACCAAAGACAATCACTCAATTGAGTCAATTCAAAGTTCAAACAAAAATTGATCTCCCTTATCAAAATGAGTTTATCACCTTAAAAATATTATTAATATTAATATATATTTAACTAGCCTCATCACCTCGGCTCTTTTTTGGGGTTAGTGTCATAAGTTTATTTATTTATTTTTTTTTTTTTTTTTTAATATCTCACACATAAAAATATAGTTGCATGTTTCCTGCACACGTACATTTAATATGAGTTTCATCGCTCATAAAAAAAAATAATTAAAAAAAAAAAAAAAAAAAAAAAAAAAAAAGCATACTTTGGATACCCCTAGATTAAAGTATATAAAATGCCCTTGGATTCAAGTCCCTCCTCTCTCAACTACTAAATTATCAAAAAGAAAATATTAATCAATTATCTATATAATTTCCAATGTTAATAAAAAAAGGCTCATATTATTGCATCTATAGTACCTGGACTCGAGAGTTGAGATGTACTTTCTTAGATCCACTTCCAACGTTGGTTGGTAATCCGCTATAGTTGGAGACTTGAGATGCTTATATAACCACTTTGCCAAGTTCTATTTAGAAAGCAAAGAAGTTTCATCTCTACCTGAACGAGATTTATTTAGATATGTTCATTGAACAGCTAAATAGTGGCCCTTTAACCAACATTGAAACTTTGAAGGGGTTTTTTATATGTTATAAGAGTAATGTGGAGATTTGCTTGGACAATTTGATTGGCCTTAGGAAACTGGTGTTGAGATGTAATTCAACCTTGGCAGAAGCAATAGCTGACTAGATTTTAAAATTGACCGATCTTGAGTGCCTAAGTTTGAGATTAAGTGAATTTGTATTTGCTTGGATGGTTATAGTTACCAATGTTGGAAAATAAGGCTAAATAAACAAGTTTTGATTTAATGCCAAAAAGTAAATAGATAGTGTAATACCCGGGAAAATATATATATATATATATATATATATATATTTTTTAAAAGGAGGGGTATTTAAGTAAATTTGTGTGGGGTCAATTTTATAATTTATAATTATAAGGTAGTTTTAAAAAAAAATGAGGTTGAAACCCTAGCTATATATAAGCTTATTAAGTCAACGTATATGGGGAGATATTTTGAGAGGGGAGACTACCTAAAGGACTGAAGTAGAGAAGGATTGACTACACCCTTGAGATAAGAGCCTAAGAATCTCTTTCTTGTCCAATCTAAGCTTTATTCGGAATTAGATTGTTTTTTTTTTTTTTTTTTTATGTGGGTATTTTGGCCAATAGTGAAACTATTTAATCATTCAAGAGTTTTATTGATGCAAACGAAGAAAAGTTTGGATTTATTTTTGGTAAACTAGATACTATTACTGCATATTTTTTTAGGTTCAATAACTTAATCTTATCTATGCCTTTTGTTGCATTGAGCGGAGATAGAATTTTTAGGTTTTAGGTTCAGTAACTTAATCTTATCTATGCCTTTTGTTGCGTTGAGCGGAGATAGAATTTTTAGGCTTCATGGGTCAGGTTTCTAGGTTTATGCATAGGCCTTTATACCGAAGTGATGGAGTTAGGAAGCATGAGAAATCAAAAAGAATAGTAACTAGTCTATGCTTTGCGGCGTGACAAGTTATCAATTATCACATGTTTAAAATAAATAAAAAAATAAAAAAATAGAAAGGTGTTAACGTAATTGTGTTCAGTTGGTGTTTCTTTATAAATTGACTTTTGACCATATAGGTATTCTATAGTCTATAACCCTAGGAAACTATTTGTGGCAGAAAGTAAAGAAAATATATGATATGAATAGGTGGATTTTTGGTGTGAGATAAAAGTGGAGAGTTATTAGATATTTTAAAAAATTTTCTTCTGGTCATTACCTTGCAAGTTAATTTTAAAATTTTATTTTGGAGTAAATTGTATCTAAAAATTATTTTAGGTGATATCTAAGGATTTTAGAGAAAGGATTAAGAAGAAATTCTTTTGTCGTATGCTAGTTGAGGTAAGTAACCTTATCCTAATTGGTTTTATTTTGCATATTTTAACTACTGAAAATTGTTTACAGTTGTTACAATATTATTTCTATTGTATTACTGATTTTAAGTAAAGAATTATCACAAATATATCTGATTACTCAATATATGATGTATTTTATTTAATTATTTTTAGCTATACTGATTCAAAGTAAAGAATAAAGAATTTTCACAATTATATATGAGCATTGAATATAAGATTTATTTTATTTAATTGTTTATAACTATATTGATTTAAAGTAAATAATATAGAAATATCACAAATAGATTTGAATATTGAACATATGATTATATATATATATATATATATATATATGTATTTGCATAAGATATATTTTTGTCAAAAACTATGATTTCATATATATGATTATGGACAATTTGACTATGAATTGATTCTGATACCCAAACCAATGGGGGTTATTCATTGGTACTGGACAATTTGCCTATGAATTGATTCTGATACCCAAACCAATGAGGGTTATTCATTGGTATTCTGATACCCAAACCAATGGGGGTTATTCATTGGTACTCTGATACCCAGCCAATGGGGGTTATTCATTGGGACTCTGATGCCCGGTCATGGGGATATAGCGTGACCATAGTCACATGATTGTTAAGAATATGAATTACATTTGAATATTTGAACTATTTTGAGTCATTAAAACTATTTATGTATTTTTGGAACCTATTGTAAGTTATAGCTTTTGATTTATGAAAAACTAACTATTATTTAAACCATCTATGATATATTTGTAAGATTAAAGTGTGTGATCTATTTGCAACTTATTATTTTAAGACTATGAAACTTCTTTAGTTATTTTTTTGAAAACTCATAGTATATTACAACTTTTGAAGACTCATATTACATCTTATTACCTTACAGATCTATTGTTTGATAAAACTTATTAGGATTTTGGTTATTTATTGAGTTGTCAACTCACCCCTTTTTTTTCCACTCCAGTTTCAAATTGTGAAGAATAACAAGTTTTGGGAGTTATGATGTTGTGTTGTAAGCAGGAAAAGAAGTTTAGTGTTTTTGGGATTGGATGGTCTTCTAATAGTTTTATATTTTATTGGCCAATTGGCATTATGTACATGGGGTTTGGATTTTGTTCTATTAAATTATTGGAGATTTATTCATAAAGAAATTGTTGAGGTATTTTGAATTTATTTTAATTAATTTTTGAGGATAAATTTTAGTTGCTAAGAAGGCCTTGCACACTTGTAGGGTGTTTACTTTATAAGCGTGCGGCAGTTGTCACGTGCCTATCTTTATACTTGGGTTCGGGGTGTGACAGATAGAGTTAGAAAGATCTCACAAACTATAGAATCACGCAAAATGTGTTGTCCTTAAAGGTTGATTCTTGCCACCCGAAATAGAACTCGGTGTGAATGGCTCTCTTGGCTGAATAACCCCCCGGGATTAAACTATAACAAATTCTTCAAGTTGGATGCACACCCAAGCAAGAAGAACTAAGAATAACCTTACTTGCCTTTCCTTAAAATTAAAAAATTGAAGCTGAAATTTCTGAGCTGGAAAATCAGAGCAAACAGAGAAGAGAGACAACTAGAGAAGATGAAGAATGACTTATTGAATAGTGTGAATTATAGGGTTTTATAAGCCAACTAAGCAAAGGACATGAGCTGCTCCAACGGTTACTGTTCATGCCCAACAGGCAGCACATTAAATGCCCCCAACGGGTTGCTTGGTTAACGCCCAACGGACTGAACTGAATTGGGCTAAAAGGAAAAGAAAGGGAAAAGGAATGAGGCCCAAGAAAGATATAACAAACCCAAGCCCAAGCCAACACCTAGCCCATTGTATTCCAACTTACCACTTAAGATATGCAAAGGTTTATAAACTTATAACAAGGTTTATCCCTAACCAATATGGGACACAAAGCAAAGGTTAAGTGTTTGAAACACACTCACTCCAACAATCCCCCATATGTTACAAACACAAAACTAGGAAAGGCAATAAACTCAAGAAGGCATGCATCAATATGGTAACCTAAGGTTTTAACCATACTTAGGATAAATAAGTAGGAACTATTAGATAATGGTAGAGTTAGACTCTTTTAACCAAGCTATTAGATAACCAAACTTACCACCCACATACCTTTCTTTACCAAGGTTGTTCCATAAGCAGGTTGGCGCCTTATACAGGCCATGTGCCACTGGGTTTTATGAAAGCTCTAAAGACCTACCCAAGTCTCATAGGAAGCGGCACAACTTCCACTCCCACGTAGGTGGCATCCATCAAGAGTGTGTGCAATACACCCCATCCCAACAAGTAGGGATTATGGATCCATTAAGAGTTAGAGCTCAACCTCCAACAATCTGCAACTTAGCACTATCTCACACCATAGGGATGGACTCATCACTAATCTCCTCAATGAGATAGCAGAACACATAATAACTGATAATGCCCATATGGACCACAAATGACCTCTACCTATTTTGATAGGCCACAAACGAATTGACCCCTTGTGATAAATTAACCAATTAATTTAGCCAAGTGAATTAATTAAGTTAATTAACATGCAAACGCGTGGTAGCACAAACAAATCACCAATAAACTAATTATGCAGCGGAAAAATAAATAACACAGTGATTTGTTTATGAATGAGGAAAACCTCATGGCAAAAACCCCACCGGGTGATTTTCAGGTCACCACTCCTGAAACTCCACTATTATCACAACAAGCGGTTACAAGTAAAGGAATCCCAAGTACCTTACCAACATACAGTTGAACCCTTACTCCAATACCAAATTGGACTTGTTTTGTAGTGACAGTTCCCCCTTTTGATGTACGACTCCCAAGTACGTGACTAACCAATTGCGCGGATCCCAGTACGCGACTTCAATCACCAACTAGTTAAGAATTGTTGGCTACAAAGTTCTTCAGTTCATCCACACGATGAAGATCAAGAAGATGCTTGGTCACAAAACCCAAAGGTGCACATACACATCAACTTATTCAGAAGAGATGAACTAGGTTAAGAACTTCATCTCCGATCACAATTTGCTTGAACAGAGTTTGCTCAATGCTTGTGCAACTTGTTAACTCTTTGACGGCCCTTAACACAATCCTTTTATATGTCTAGGGTTAGGAGAAAAGAAGGCCCAAAGACACATTCACGAATCCCAAGAAATTATATCAGAAATTCTAATTTTATAAACCTCGATAGATAGAAGCTGTCGAGAAGCTGTCGAGCAGGTGTCGAGCTTATGGGCTTAAACAGCTTTCTAAACCTCGACACATGCTAGTTGTCGAGCTAGCTGTCAAGTTTTAGTAATATTGCACTTTCAGCTTGTTTTCTTAAATAGACTTGAAGGCTTCCATACTTGATCTTGAAACATGGTTTCTTGAAGTATTTCAACACATCCTAGATCTACCCAAATACAAGTAAAATGCGTTTTATCAAAGGATTATCCAATTACATAAAAGAATGACATATGTTCTTAACATGTGAACTACATATGTCCTAACAATCTCCCCCTTTGGCAATCCGTGACAAAACCACAACTAACAAATGAACATATGAGAGAAGTCATAAATCACTCAACTCATACTCACTTGTTACATACAATAAAATCTATCCTAACACAAACTCTTGAAAAACTTTGCAAGAAGAGAGTTTATGGCAAGTAGACTTTGACAACTTGTATTTCTGAAACACTTTAAACAAAACTCATCAAGGCATCTTAGTATGAAACAGAAATAATAGATTGTATACAAAATATAAGAAACATATGTAAAAAGAGAGAAAAGAAACAACACATGTAAAACGTAGGTGAAAGAAACAACATACACATATAGAAAGAACTAAGTACAATGTATGTCAATAAATGATCACAAGACCCAATGTACAAAATCAATGTATCTAAATAAGAAAGAAAAGAAAAGATACATGAAATCCTCACTACATCCCTCATATCATCAACAACACTCCCCCTAAAAAAAATATCATATACTAACTCTCTCCCTAAGTATGACTACTCTCATATCCAAAACTACTCCCCCATTTTGTCACGAGTGACAAAGGGCAAGAGTGTCAAGTAGACATCTCATCGGTAGAGCTAGCATCTCCATCATCATCATTAGAAGCATCATCTTCATCACCATCATCATCATCATCCTCAGCATCAGAATCAGAAGCCACTGGAGGAGGTGGTGGAGGAGAAGCCTCAGAAGCATAGCCACCCATAGTCACCTGACGTTGTGCAATACGACCAACACGAATGTTCACCTGATACAACTCAGTGGAGAGTGTGTCAAGATGAGCATCCATACGCTGCAGCTGCACCATGATATCTCCAAGTGACACATCGCTCGTAGAAGAAGAGGGAGTGGATGTAGATGGAGCAGACCGAGATGGAGCCAAACGAGAAGGAGGAGTGGAATCCAGCTGTCGCGACCTAAACTGCGCCTCACTACGTTTTATGGTAGCGGCGTCTATGGCACACATGAAAGTGAAATTATCGGACATAGGAAAAAGAACAGAAAAATGGCATAAAATCCTCATGATAGTAGAAGGAAATATGAGTTTATCACGGGTCGCCGCATCCAAATGAACATCTATAACAGATAGAATGAAATGAGAGGGAAAATCTATAGTAAGATGCTCAAGGAGGGATAACAAAAATCGAGCACGAGGCTCTGTGATAGAGTTATAATGAGAGAGAGGATGGAGTACAAAGGTCATCACCATGTTTAGGAATCTAGGACCTTTAGAAAAAGGCCAACATGATGTAAACTGACGCTCACCCCACTCAGAAGGGCGCTCACAAAAAGTAGAAATGAGCTCATCTTTGGACATAGTTCGTAGACACTCACAAGAAGGATAGTCAGGAAACTTTATCCTAGGAACCCGAAGCACATCCGTAACAAGTTGCGGTATGGCAGGAATACGCATACCTCGAACGTGAGTGAAGAAAAGAGGTACTGAACAATCAATCCCATGCATGTTGGAGTAAAACTCTTGAATAAGCACGAGAGGACAGGTGACCGGGACGTCACACAGTGACTCCCATCGGGAAGGTCAGTGTCGGCGAAATCCGCCAAAATGACTTGGCATTCTGAATGAACACCTCGTTTAGAAAAGTTCTCCGAGAAAGCTTTACGAGCATCCTCATCATGCAACCGAATGTTAGAAGGAGTATGATCAGAAGATGATGCCCCGAAACGAAGAGGGTTTTGAGACGGAGCAGATTTACGCTTAGGTGCCATAGACATTACTAACGTAAACAGAATGAAAGGGGGGAGAGAGAGAGACAATTAGAAAAGTCCCAAAGCAATTCAAATATAACAAGTATATTGAAAAGAGAGTACGTATGCATGGGGAATGCACGAACATGTGACATGCAAAAAAAAAAATTTCATCATGGGCTCAGCCCAATCCAATCCTACCAGCACACAAACATATTACATATATGTAAATGCATGAAAATACCATTATAATGCAAATGTGATGCAATGTATGAGATTTTGAACACATTTAAATGAAAACCCATCCCAAAATTTCAAAAATAACTCATCAATTTTGAAAAACCCCAAAACCTAGGTTTTCAATCATGAAATGCATGAAGAATGAAGAGATAAGAGATCATGCCAAGTGATTCGAAGCAAAGAAAGGCCGAAAATCATGTGGGTTGAAGGTTTTGAGTGAGAAAAGAGAGTTTGGGAGGTGAACAAGTGTGGATAGATCGATAGAGATCGAGAAAATGAGAATTGGATCGCACGAGGAGCTTAAATAGAACCACAGTAACTCTTGATAGATACAGGTATCGAAAGGGGCAAGACATCTGTCGAGGAAGGTATCGAGAAAAATGGTCGTCGATAGATTCAGGTGTCGAGGAGGTATCGATGAATGAAACACCAGAGCCAAGAACAGAAGCTCGATTGATCGGCCATGTATCGAGAAGACAGGAGATTTCTCAATCGATCCACCAGGTATCGAGGAGCTGTCAAGATTATGATAAGAAAAGGCTTAAGAAGCTCGATAGATAGCAAGGTATCGAGGAGGTGTCGAGCTTGCTTTTAAAAAACAGTTTCTCAAGAAGTGAAAAACACAGATATGAATGCAATCAGATATGCAACTCAACCAATGATCCAATCAACAAAATAGGCTCTCAAAATCATCTCTCAATAGTATTTTAAGCACATGGATCCCCAAAAACACACGCACAAACTAAACAGGTCTAAGCAATTTTATATTTCAAAAAACAAGTCAAGACAGTTTAGTGAGCGTACAAAAACACATTTAAACCTAGTGATGGCCAAATCACATTGTACCTACACATGTATCAAGAGTAGCAAAGAATATTGCGTGTTGTGTGTGAAAAACATCGCAAGATTGCATAAGTGTATACATGTTATAACGATTTGAGATATGAGAAAATCACTTTCACTCACACACAATCATAACTGTTTGATGGGGACTATCACCTTCGAGGTACATCCTATAACTCCCACATCTCCTAGAATACACGCTTGCAACCATTTTTAAAGCATTTTTTTTATCTTTTTGCTTTTTATTTTCTTTGTATATTTTCTTTTTATTTAGCATATCATGCATGGGCATATAAGAGATAGAAAAGAAATACCTAATGATATTTGACATTCCAATTTTGCTATGTCGAAGCACACAATTGTCATTGACACTGCACTTTAACTATGCCGAAGCATACAGGTGTCATATTATGATTGGCGGGCAACAGTGGTGAGATGGTTATTTATGCCTTTCTCTTAGGATTTTCTAGTCCTACCCGTTAAAAAGAGTGATACGAGTGTTAAGTACAAGAGATCACTTAATCTTACTCATCACAAACAAGAGTCACAAAGCTCACTTGCTTAGTTGTGCATAGAGATGCTCATCTAAGCTACAAATGATACAAAATTTAGAAAATTTTGTTTCATTGGCCATCCAAGGTACACAAGTACTAATGTACACAAAACATACTCTGTTTTTGTATTTTTCTAATTTTTCAATTTTTTATTTTTATTTTTATTTGAAAAAAAAATAAGCAAAACTAAAAATAAACATACAAAAACATGTTAAATAAAGCAAAGTATAAAACTAGACTGGTTCAAAATAAAAGTAACACACACAAGTAATGCAACAAACAATAACAAGAAGAGAGAGAAGAAAGTGATAGAATCACTTGGAACCCTTTTCCTTCCACACCTTGGAAGAACCTTTCCTTTGATTAAACCCTTGAACCGTTGGTGAGAAGGAAGAATTGAACTCGTTCAAGTTCGAAAGGAACATGAGGGCTTTCAGAAGATCTCCAAGAGGAGCAAGAGAGGATTAAAGCTGATTTTGGCTTCCAAATACTATCATGCCGTTGTTCTGTTGAGTGGCTAACCACTTATAGCAATTTGGTCGAGTATGACCGGCAACACCACAATGATGACAGAGATGCTGCTTCTTCTGTTTAGGCTTTTAAGAGTTAGCCTTTTTAGTCCCAGGGTTTTTAACATCTTTCTTATCTTTCTTAGAGGATGCTCCTAAGATAGATTTACCCTTGTCTAAGTTCTCACTAGCTAATTCAGTTTTAACATCATTGTTCTCAATTTTAGTATTATTAGCAGGTGGAACAAAAACAGCAAAACTAGTAGAACCAATATTAGATGAAGAAAGTCCATAACCTAAACCTGTTTGATTCAAAGCAGATTTCTAAATGCTGAGCATCTCATCAAGCTTTGCACTTAAAGTCCTCTCCAGTTGAGCTCTAACTTGAAATAGCTCTGCTTCAAGCTTTTTAGTCTTCTCAACCAGGAAATTGTTCTTGAATCTCAGTGTTCTAATAGTCTGATTTGCCTCATCAAACTTTGTGGACAATTCTTCACGATTAAGTTCCACATCACTGAGTTTCTTGGTGGTCTGCCTATAGAGTTTCTCGTGTTTCTCAGACAGCTTGTATAGTTTCTCATAGGCTGAATGGATATCGTCTTAATCATCCATCTTCTCACACTTGGAATCCACCAATTCTTCTTCTTCTTCCACTTCATCAACAATCCCTTCAATAGGATTTACTGTGGCAGTGAAGGCATTTAAAATTCCGTCATCCTCACTATCGGAATCATCTTCAGGCTCAGTGTCACTTAAGGTAGCAACAAGTGCCTTGCTCTTCCCAATGCTCTTGAGATATCTGGGACACTCCTGTTTCATATAACCAAAGCCATTACACCCAAAACACTTAGGTCCAGTAGGAATAGTGTACTGACCACTTTCCTTAGCATCCTTCTTCCCTTTGTCTTGGCTCTTAAACTGAGAAGAACTGGATTGCCTTCGGTTCTTGTCAAAGCCCTTTCCATTGGCATTCTTCATAAATTTCTTGAACTGCTTGGTGATGTAGGACTTCATCTTGGAATCTTCATCATCTAAAGACTCATCTGCCTCACTGCTCTTGGCCTTCAGTGCCATGCTCTTTCCTTTACCCGACTTGCCAATTCTAGTCAACCCTAGCTCGTAAGTCTGTAAGTTTCCAACCAGCTCAGTCAAAGGAATCTTGTCGATGTTCTTTGATTCCTCTATCACTGTAATCTTGGCATGGAATCTCTCGGGTCGAGATTTGAGCACTTTCCTCACAATCTTGGGTTCAAGGATGGTTTCCCCAAGATTGAAAGCAGAGTTCACTATGTCCTTCAGCTTGGCATAGAACTCATCAAACGACTCATCCTCCTCCATCTTAATCTCTTCAAAACTTGTAGTGAGCCTCTGAAACTTTGAATCTTTGACAGCCTTGGTTCCCTCATAGGTTGTCTAGAGGATGGTCCAAGCCTCCTTAGCAGTTTTAGTTGAGGATATCTTCTTGAACTCCTCATTGGTGACTACACTGAATAACGCATTCAATGCCTTACTGTTGAAGTTTGCAGCCTTGATCTTGGCTTCATCCCAATCGGCCGGCGCTTCCTTTGGCTTAGTCCAGCCAATCTTTACAGCTTGCCACACCTCCTCATCTAAAAATTGCAAGAAAGCTCTCATGCGTACTTTCTAGTATGCATAGTTAGTCCCATCAAATAAAGGAGGTATAATTAATGACTATCCTCTATCCATGACAAACAGGGGTCAATGGATCAAACACAGCAAAGATTAACATAATCAGAGTGTGCCTGCTCTAATACCACTTGATAGGTTACAAACGAATTGACCCATTGTAATAAATTAACCAATTAATTTAGCCAAGTGAATTAATTAAGTTAATTAACATGCAAACGCGTGGCAGCACAAACAAATCACCAAATAACTAATTATGCAGCGGAAAAATAAATAAGACGGTAATTTATTTACGAATGGGAAAAATCTCGCGGCAAAAACCCCACCGGGTGATTTTCAGGTCACCACTCTCGAAACTCCACTATTATCACAACAAGCGGTAACAAGTAAAGGAATCCCAAGTACCTTACCAACCTACAGTTGAACCCTTACCCTAATACCCAATTGGACTTGTTTTGTAGTGACAGTTCCCCCTTTTGATGCACGGCTCCCAAGTACGTGACTAACCAATTGCGCGGATCCCAGTACGCGATTTCAATCATCAACTAGTTAAGAATTGTTGACTGCAAAGTTCTTCAGTTCATCCACACGAGGAAGATCAAGAAGATGCTTGGTCACAAAACCCAAAGGTGCACATACACAGTAACTTCTTCAGAAGAGATGAACTAGGTTAAGAACTTCATCTTCGATCACAATTTGCTTGAACAGAGTTTGCTTAATACTTGCACAACTTGTTAACTCTTTGACGGCCCTTAACACAATCCTTTTATATGTCTAGGGCTAGGAGAAAAAAAGGCCCAAAGACACATTTACGGATCCTAACAAATCATATCAGAAATTCTAATTTTATAAATCTCGACAGATAGAAGCTGTCGATTAGCTATCGAGCTTACGGGCTTGAATAGCTTTCTAAACCTCGACACATGCTAGCTGTCGAGCCAGCTGTCGAGCTTTAGTAATCATGCACTTTCAGCTTGTTTTCTTGAACAGACTTGAAGGCTTCCATACTTGATCTTGAAACATGGTTTCTTGAAGTATTTCAACACATCCTAGATCTACCCAAATACAAGTAAAGTGTGTTTTGTCAAAGGATTAGCCAATTACATAAAAGAATGACATATGTTCTTAACAAGTGAACTACATATGTCCTAACATATTTAACCCCTGCATGGAATCACCCATCATAGAGGTTGGGCATTGGCCGTAGTGTCACAATTTGGGTATCAGTCATATCCCCCTCGATGTCTTACTCACCGACCTTCTTGCCAATGGCTTGGTCAAAGGATCGGCCAAATTCCTTTCTGACCTCACAAAGTCCAAGAACATTACACCATTATCAATTAGCTGCCTTACAATATTATGCCTCAATTCGATATGTCAACTTTTTCCATTATAGATTTTGCTCTTAGCACGTGCTATGGCAGCCTAGCAATCACAATGTATGCAAATAGAGGCAATAAAGTTAGTATACAATAGTATATCAATTAACAAACTCCTAAGCCACTCGACTTCGAACCCAGCCTTCTCTAAGACCACTAAATCTGATTCCTTGGTGGATCTCGCTATGCAAGTTTGCTTGGATGATTTCTAAGAGACAGCCCCTCCAAATAGTGTGAACACATATCCACTAGTAGGCTTTACCTCATCTATATCAGAGATCTAATTAGCATCACAATATCCTTCTAATATAGCAGGATAACCACAATATGACAAACCATAATTAAAAGTACCCTTTAAATATCTCAACAATCTAGATATTGCATCCCAATGTTCAATACCAAGGTTATGAGTATATCTACTCAATCTAGCAACAGCATATGCAATATTAAAGCAAGTACAGTTTGTCAAAAACATCAAACTACCAATGATTTGTGCATATTTATCTTGTGAAACACTATCACCATGATTTTTAATCAAGTCCACTTTTAAGTCAAAAGGAGTAGACATAGGTGACATATCAAAGTGTTCAAACATTTTAAGAATTTTCTCTACATAGTGAGATTGTGATAGTGTAATGCAATCATTATCCCTAAGGATCTTGACGCCCAAGATTATATTTGCCTCACCCAAATCTTTCATATCAAAATTAGAGGTAAGAAAACATTTAGCATCATGCACAACATCAAGGTTAGTTCCAAATATAAGCAAGTCATCAACATATAAACATAAAATAACACCTTCATTATTAATAAACTTGCTATATATGCATTTGTCAACACCATTGATCACATACCCATATGTAAGCATAACATTATCAAATTTTTCATGCCATTATTTAGGTGCTTGTTTTAAACCATATAAAGATTTAACCAACTTACAAACTTTATGTTCTTGTCCAAGAACTACATAACCCTTGGGTTGCTCCATATAAATCTCTTCTTCTAAATCACCATTTAGAAAAGTAGTTTTAACATTCATTTGATGTACTACAAGTTTGTAAATAGATGCAATTCTAGTGACCGGAGAATAAGTATCAAAATAATCCACATTATGTTTTTGCTTATAGCCCTTGGCTACTAAGTGAGCTTTAAACTTATCAATTTTTACCATCTGGTTTTAATTTCCTTTTAAACACTCATTTGCAACCAATAGGTTTAATTATATAGAAGAGTACACCATATATTTATTTAACATAAACCATTGAGTTCTATAAATTGTTATTTAGAATAGAGAAAGCAAATATTTGACCTCACGCTACATGGAGAGAGAAAGAGAGTTAGGAAGCTTTTACGAATTTGAATCAAAAGAGGACGTCCACGGAATCTTGATTTTGCTCCTTCAATCCCAATTCTGCAAAGCTCACAAAAAACCAATAGGAAATCAGTTGTCAATTGAACTGAAGGTGAAACAAAGAGAAAACAACTCTCTCCTTTTACTTTTAATCGCTTACCATCATTAGGAGCGGAGACAAAGAAGAAGGTGCACCAAAGGCAAAGCATAGAGACTGGAGAGATAAACGGATGAGAAGCTATGGTTTTCCTTCTTTTTCTTTTTTTCTTTTTTTGATAGGAAGGGGCTATGGTTTTTGATTTGGGGGTTTCCTGAGTATTAGTGTTATCATGGGAAATTTTAGCACAACTCCAAAATAAGTTTTAATAAACCATCTCTTTTAACTGATTTTTTTTAACCAAAAAAGGCCAAGAATTGTTGAAATAAACAAAGTATCTACAGGAAGATTTATAAACAGTAAACAAATGCAGGACATGACTAACCTAATCCTAAACAAAAATTAAAGCATGATGGCATTGAAGTTAGATAAGTTTGACATGTATAAAGAGAAAAGGAATCTTCACATTCCCAACCACGTCTCTTTTTCTAAGATACCATAGATATTGCTTTTTCAAAATCATGAACAAACTTTGCCAATAAAGCCTTCTCCACGTTAAACCCTTTTGCTTTGCCTTGAAATAGTTCTTAGAAGTTAAGTAGACATTAAACATAAGTTATTCCCAATTAAAAAATTAAGCATAAGTTATTACACTTAAATGGTGGCCAACACAAATCAAAGCATACCACATCAATGATTATGTTTGTTCAACATTAAAACAATGCTAGAATGGAGGGGCATAAAGCATTTGAACCAAAATAGACAGCAGATTGAAAGCAATCACCAACCTGATTAGTGTTGGAAAATAATCTGGTCTTTGTATCTCATACAAAAACACACGCAGCGGAAGCAACAAAAAAAAAACGGATCTACTTCAATCATGAATGATAAACATGTAACCATGAATTCTAGAATAAAGAAAAAGATGCGTACCTTGGTGTGGTGAAATTCAAAACCTTGAAGATCAAACATTCTTGGGAAAACTTTCAATCTTCACTCCAATTCCACTTGATGCCCAAGATGTGTGGTCTCTCAATTGGTAACAAAAGGGTGATTAGAGAGTGACAAAAACTCACATATTTTTCATTTCACAATGATGTTTCTCTCATAAAATATTCTGAACGTTTTTCCCTTTTGTATCTAACCAATTATCTAATTGGGCTGGCCTTTTGGGCCTTTCCAATTGGGCTTAAGTGTGTGGCTTGGAGTGGGACCAAAAGGGACCAATAAGACACTAGCTCCAATGGGCCTTGGGCTTTTCCGTCAACTCTTGACAAGTCCAAAGTTACCATTAACTATATTTAATACCACTATATAAATATAGTTGCACTCTAGGCCTTATCAATAAATTATTTCCCAAGACTTTATTATATATTCAACCCCTTCATTAAAATATTCGTAGTAATACAAAGTCATAAATATAGACTGCCATTTTGAAAATTACTACATCTTAATCCTTGAGTACCCGGTTTAATCCTTTATGTTATTCATATATTTATGAAATCCAATTTCATAAATATATACTTTAGTAACTCCTTACTAAAGTGGTTGGGCCCAACACTCTGAATAACAAAACCCATTAAACTTATCTCAAGGGAATATTTTATATCTCCGTTAAGAGATTATGAATTCCATCTTGAAAATATATGTTCCATCAACATTAAATGCGGCTGCCCAACATACTGAGGTTTTGACCATAACTAATAGATCTCACTCCTGATATATCAAAGCAACCTACATCTCATGATCAGGTCCATTATTCTCTCAGGATTTAGAGTTGATGTAAATAGAAGTCGTGAGATTTATTATTCAATTGACAGTCTTTTGGAGAATAATAAATCTCACAGCGGTCCAGTTCAATATGTCTTAACTCTTAAAACATATCAACATACCAACTAGAAATCTCCATTTCCATGATCAAGACAAATCATCGTAGTTGATATGTTATAGTCTTCGCAGATGAAATGTCCAATTTTCATCACCGACTACGAACTAAAACTATGAGTTTACAAAGAACTTGTGATTTATATCTTTCTGTGACTTTTCACATAAATCACATACTATGCATCTCATGGACTAAGATAATGTCCCATTAGTTCATAAATAGTCTCATATAAATAAACAATTTAATTATTTATGACATGCCAATAAATTGGATTTTAGGGCACAAACCCTAACAATTAGATCTTAGAATATCTATCAGTCCATCAATGAACTTCTGACTAATGGCTATGTGATAAGGAAAGGACCTTGTAGCCTCCTCTAAGTCAAATGGATTGTCTATGCACGTGGTAGTTGTAATCGATGTATTCTCTTTAGCATTTGCCAAGTACTTCATCAACATGTTTGCACCATATTCCCAACCAACAGCCATCAATGTAATCCATGGCCTTGACTTATTGATGAATTGTATAGCTGTGGAGATATCATTGCTATCAGCAGCTGTAAATAACTTGCAGAAAATAGAATAGTAAAGAAGCTCCTACTATTAGCACATTCAAAAGAAACATGTATTAAACGATTCTCCTATCCATGAACTTGAGCATGAGATTGATTAAAATTTACCACAAAAACAACTACATTGAAGTAAAAGTGGCAAGGTTTCCTCCCATGCCTACACCACTGAATTTTAAAAATAAAAAAAAATATTAAAAAAATGGTCAGTCCTAATTCACCCTACACATCTGGAATGCGATCCCTCATTGCTTGATGTGGTGAAATGAAAAACCATGTAAAGTATATGTCATGGTAAGAACATGAAAACACATGCTTACAAAGATGCCCTTAAATCAATGTCATAGTAGTGAACCTAAAATTTTCTTAATAGTGACTTATGAACAATTATGAAGCATAGATAACAAATACTCACAAAGCCTTGGCAGCTTCTCAAAATTATCAAAGGAAATAGAAACTCAACCACAAAGCCTTGGCTATATTTGTCCATTTTTAGCACCCTTTCTTCTACCAAAGTTCTATACTTATCCTGTAAATCCACCTACTCGGCTGCCCTGTTTTCAATTGATATAATGGTGGTTAGGATGTTGATATAAGGCTTTGAGCAAAGCACCTTCAGTGAGGAACTCGCTTTTAGCACCTAGGGGCCTCATTTTGGTGCCTTTCAACTTGGGAAATTAGGCATTGGCAACTTAAGGTCACCTTTCACTTTTGATTACAATAGTCCAAACCGAGTGGTAAAAGGAGGTAGAATATCCACAATTTATAACCAAGGATAAACACTCAAATAGGGTATAATCAAGCCAAGTCTCACATGTGTATGAGATACAAATTGCAATGCATGACAACTCCGTGTAATGTCAAGCAATATAAATTTTGCATTAAAGAGCATAAAAACCCAGCCATTGTTACACTACACCATTGCATTACCTTATAACTTGTACATTGTAGGCAATATAAAAATCAGCATAGCCCTTTTGCATAAATCAACACATAATGAATGACTCTAAAGGGTTTTCTAGCAAAATCCTGCTGATGGCATTAGAAAATAAAATAAAAAATAAAAAATTGCTCCCCATATGCAGAATCCCACTAAGACCTAGCATCAAACACATCACAGGCACTATTATAAAGACTATTTTTATCATTTTGCTGAATAAAGCAAAAATTGGTATGTAAATTGCCACAATTAAAAGCACAACCACCATTGAAAATTTGAGAGATAAGTAGGATAATTAATCGATATTCAGTTATAATAAAAAAAAAAAAAAAGACGAAGTAGAAGAAGAGTTTGAAGAAGTTACCCATGACTAGATTAGACTATAACTGAATCAAGTGAAGAATGAACTTTGCCCATACACAGAAATCATCTTTCACCATCATCATCCAAAAATCTCTACTTAAATCTCAAATCATGAACCCAGAATCATAGAAATCACAGGTCCTCTTCTTCGGCTTGCTCTTGCTCTTCTTCGTCTTCTTCTTCTTTGACAAACTTTATCTTAACAAACTACATGCCCAAAAGAACACCATGTGAGTTGTTATTTCAGATTAGTATACATGCCCAAGTTGAAGGAAATTAGCAAGAGCAATTGGAGTCAATAAAATTTTTATTAATTTAAAGGAGAAGAGAATAGCGTAAAAAGAAGTTACCATCTCCATGTTAGGGATGTGGGAAATTTTAGGCCACTCCTTTCCTGTCTCTGTTTCGTGGCATTCATCTAGAATCGAACTCCCCTAGATATTGAATTTCTGTAATAGAGTTATAGGTGTTAGGACATATGTGATTTACTTGTTAGGGCATATGTGATTCACTTGTTAGGAACATATGTCACTATTTTATGTAATTGGTTAATCCTTTGACAAAATGCACTTGTATTTGGGTAGATCAAGGATGTGTTTAATACTTCAAGAAACTTTGTTTCAAGATCAAGTGTTGAAGCCATGCAAGTCTATCCGAGATTCAAGTTTGAAAAGTGCCTATCATTAAAGCTCGACAGTTAGCCATCTATCGAGCTTGAAGAGCTGTTCTAGCCCCGTGGCTCGATTGCAGCTCGACAGATAGGCATCTGTCGAGGTTTATGAAAAAAAAAATTTCAGTTCTGTTTTGACTCCAATCCGTGTTTATATGTTTGGACTTTCTTTTCTCGCAACCCTAGACATATAAAAGGATTATTTTAAGGGCTGTCAAAGGTGGAACAAGTTGCACAAGTGTTGAGCAAAGTTTGTTCAAGCAAATTATGACCGAAGATAGAATTTGTCCTAGTTCATCTTTCTAGTGAAGAAGTTGCTGTGTTTGTACACCGTAGGGTTTTATGACCAAGCATCTTTTGGATCTTCTGTTGGAAAAATAGATGTGCGCAGCGGAAAAATTAACGGATCTACTTCATTCGCAATTGATAACATGCACTATGTAAGTTTCAGAATTTGAGAACAAGAAAGCGTACCTTGGTGTGGTGAAATTCAAAACCTTGAAGATCAAACGTTCTTGGGAAGACTTTCGATCTTCACTCCAATTCCACGTGATGCCCAAGATGTGTGGTCTCTCAATTGGTAACAAAAGGGATTATTAGAAAGTGACTTTCACTCTCTTCCACACCATTACAATGATGGTTTTCTTACACTAAATATTCTGAAAGTTTTTCCTTTTTGTATCTAACCAATTATCTAATTGGGCTGGCCTTTTGGGCCTTTCCAATTGGGCTTAAGTGTGTGGCTTGGAGTGGGACCAAAAGGGACCAATAAGACACTAGCTCCAATGGGCCTTGGGCTTTTCTGTCAACTCTTGACAAGTCCAAAGTTACCATTAACTATATTTAATACCACTATATAAATATAGTTGCACTCTAGGCCTTATCAATAAATTATTTCCCAAGACTTTATTATACATGCAACCCCTTCATAAAAATATTCGTAGTAATACAAAGTCATGAAATGTTGACTGCCACTTTGTAGATTACTACATCTTAATCATTGAGTACCCAGTTTAATCCTTTATGTTATTCAATATATATTTATGAAATCCAATTTCACAAATACATATACTTTAGTAACTTATTACTAAAGTGGTCGGGCCCAACACTCTGAATAACTAAACCCATTAAACTTATCTCAAGGGAATATTTTATATCTCCGTTAAGAGATTATGAATTCCATCTTGAGAATATATGTTCCATCAACATTAAATGCGGCTGCCCAACATACTGAGGTTTTGATCGAAACTAATAGATCTCATTCCTGATATATCAAAGCAACCTACATCTCATGATCAGGTACATTATTCTCTTAGGATTTAGAGTTGATGTTAATAGAAGTCGTGAGATTTATTATTCATTTGACAGTCATTAGGAGAATAATAAATCTCACAGCGGTCCAGTTCAATATGTCTTAACTCTTAAAACATATCAACATACCAACTAGAAATCTCCATTTCCATGATCAAGACAAATCATCGTAGTTGATATGTTATAGTCTTCGCAGATGAAATGTCCAATTTCATCACCGACTACGAACTAAAATTTTGAGTTTACAAAGAACTTGTGATTTATATCTTTCTGTGACTTTTCACATAAATCACATACTATGCATCTCATGGACTAAGATAATGTTCCATAAGTTCATTAATAAATAGTCTCATATAACTAAATAATCTAATTATTTATGACATGCCAATAAATTGGATTTTAGGGCATAAATCCCAACATCTTCATCGTGTAATGAACTGAAGAACTTTGCAGCCAACAACATTCTCTAGTTGGTGATTGAAATCGCATACTAGAATCTGCGCAATTGGTTAGTCACGTACTAGGAGCCACTATAGAACAAGTCCAATTGGGTAATGGGATAAGGGTTCAACTATAGGTTGGTATAAGATACTGGGATTCCTTTACTTGTAACCGCTTGTTGTGATAATAGTGGATTCTCGGGAGTGGTGACCTTAAAATCACCTGATGGGGTTTTTGTCGTGTAGGTTTTCCCCATTTGTAAAAAAATCACCGTGTCAATTTATTTTCCATTGCACTTAGTTTAATTGGTGATTTGTTTGTAATACCACGCGTTTGCATGTTAATTTGATTAATTAATAAACTTGGCTAATTAATCAATTAATTCATCACAAGGGGTTAATACGTTTTTGGCCTATCAAGTGGTATCGGAGCAGGCACACTCTAATTAGATTTAATCTTTGCTGTGTGATTCATTGACCCCTATTGTCATGGCTGCAACCAGCTTGAAGAGATCTTTGTTTTCAAATACATCTTTTTTTCTAATCTCTACTTGTTTGAGTGTATCAGAAAATGCAAGTCTAAAAGTTATTTGAATTTTATTATGATAACTATTGGAAAAGATCTCAGTTTGACTAAGAAGAAACTAAACTGTCTCAGAATGAAAGTGTGCAAAGGAGTTCGTCTGAGAAGAGTGAAAATTAAAGGTTTACCTTGTAAAAGGCAGATGAGAGAAAGCACCATTCCCACTAATCTGTCATCTAAGCACGAAGTGTGCTTTATGATGAAGTCTGCATTTAAGGTTATGGTCACGTGTTTGTGGTACCTTGACATCGGTTGCTCAAGACATATGACTGGAGATCGATCTCTCTTCAAAGTTTTCGAGTCTAAGAAAGGTGGCAATGTAACTTTTGGTGATGGGAGCAAATCACATATTAAAGGAAAAGGAATCATCTCTCTATCTGGATTGCCGGACATTGCAAATGTTCTATATGTAGAAGGTCTGAGAGTGAACCTATTGAGCATAAGTCAGATATGTGATTAAGACTTCATGGTGCTATTCTCAAAAGGAAAGTGTCTTGTCATGGATGAGTCTGGAAAGAAACTCATAAGTGGTATTCGCACTCTAGACAATTGTTATGGATTGGTTCCTAGTGCTGATATTGCAATAGCATTCGTTTACCAAATGAAGATCTTTGGCACCAACAGATGGGACATGCTAGTTACAAACATCTCTCTATTGTATCTAAGCATGAATCAGTCTTGGGAATACTGAAGCTTAGTGGAATGAGCCATGTGGTGTGTGGACCATGTCAGCTTGGAAAACAAACAAAAGCTAAGCATCCAGGCACTCAGACATCTGCTACATCTAGGCCATTAAAGCTTCTACATCTAGATCTTATGGGTCCAATTAGAACCGAGTCTCTTAGTGGTAAGAGATACATCATGGTTGTGGTAGACGACTTCACTAGGTATACTTGGGTTATCCTCCTACGATCCAAGTCAGATGCTCTGGAGCACATTGAAGCCTTATGCACAAGATTGCTGAATGAAAAGAGCTGGAAAATTGATCAAATTCGAAGTGATCATGGTAAAGAATTCAAGAACTCATATATGAAGTCCTTTTGCACAAGATCAAGTATATCTCAAGAATTCTCTACTCTTATTACTCCTCAGCAAAATAGTGTAGTAGAAAGAAAAAATAGGGTTATTCAGGAGATGGCTAGAGCCATGTTGCACAATAAGGATATGGCTAGAAACTTGTGGGGAGAAGCCGTTAACACTGCATGTCATACGGTTAATAGGGTGTACTTTAGACCCGATACCAAGAAGACTCCATATGAGTTATGGAAAGGAAGAAAGCCAAATGTGAAGTATTTCAGAATCTTTAGAAGTACTTGCTTCATTCTCAAGGATAGAGAGAATGTGGGAAAATTTGATTCCCGAAGCGATGAAGGAATATTTCTAGGATACTCCTCTACAAGCAAGGCTTATCGGGTATACAACAAAAGAACCATGAAGGTAATGGAAACAGTGAATGTTGTTATTGATGAGTCTTCAGACTCTGGTTCTAAGAAGGTTAGTAAGGAATTCCCCAAAAAAATTCTTCCTCCTGAACCAAAGAAAGTTCCAGAAATTGTTGAACAAGAGCCCGCATCTCCAAGTACTCCTAGTACTCCTAGTGTTGTGGAAGATTCTGCAGATATACCCACTTCACCAAATTCTGAATCCCATGAAGAGAAAGGAACTTCTTTCAATATTAAATTAAATCATCCTCCTAAAGTTATTGTGGGAAACATGAATGAACTCACATTAAGAAAGCGAATAGTTGATAAATGTGTTGCTAACTTTGTGTCTTATTCTTATTATTTGTCACAGGTTGAACCCACTAAAGTTGAGGAAGCTCTTCAGGATGAAAGCTGGGTTGAAGCAATGCATGTTAAACTGCTTCAATTTCAGAGGAATGATGTCTGGATTCTAGAACCTAGAATGGAGGGTGAGCACATTATCGGCACAAAGTGGATATTCCGCGATAAGACTGATGAGGAGGGCAATGTGATCCGCAACAAGGCTCATCTTGTAGCCTAAGGATACTTACAAATGGAAGGAGTAGACTATGATGAGACATTTGCCCCAGTTGCCCGTATGGAGTCCATCAGAATTCTCCTAGCCCTAGCCTGTCACCTAAAATTCAAGCTTTACCAGATGGATGTAAAGACAGCTTTCTTGAATGGGCTACTTAAAGAAGATGTCTATGTGGCTCAACCAAAAGGATTCATTGATCCACACTTCCCGGACCATGTGTTGTACCTCAAGAAGGCACTTTATGGGTTGAAACAAGCCCATAGAGCTTGGTATGAAGGCTCACACAATACTTAGTGTCACATGGGTTCACAAGAGGAAAGGCTGATCAGACTCTCTTCATCAAAAGGGAAGTTGGCAAGTCGATCGTG
Organism: Quercus glauca; assembly: GCA_023736055.1. Classification (NCBI taxonomy): domain Eukaryota; kingdom Viridiplantae; phylum Streptophyta; class Magnoliopsida; order Fagales; family Fagaceae; genus Quercus; species Quercus glauca. The sequence goes on along the minus strand of CM043319.1, from coordinate 5,602,493 downwards.
GCTCAAGTCTATGTTGATCATATCATCTTTGGGTCTACGAAGGATGAACTTGCTCATAGCTTTTCAAAACTCATGCAAGCCGAGTTCGAGATAAGCATGATTGGAGAGCTAACTCACTTCCTTGGATTGCAGATTCGTCAACAAGATTCATGTATATTCCTATCTCAGTCTAAATATGCTAAGAATTTGTGAAAAAGTTTGGTTTCGAATCTACTAGTTCTGTTAGAACCCCTATGAGCCCAAATGTTAAACTCACTGTTGACTTGTTAGGAAAAAGTGTTGATCCATCTCTCTATAGAAGCATGATAGGTAGTCTTCCTTACCTTACTACTAGTAGACCTGACATTAGTTACAGTGTGGGAGTGTGTGCTAGATATCATGCTAATCCCAAAGAATCTCATATGACTACTTTAAAGAGAATCATAAAGTATGTCAAAACCACTGCCGACTTTGGTGTGTGGTACAGCAAGGACACAAATGACGTCTTAGCTGGGTATTCTGACGCTGATTAGGCTGGGAATGTTGATGATAGAAAGAGTACATCGAGGGTTGTTTTTATGTGGGTAATAATCTTGTCTCCTGGATAAGCAAAAAGCAAAATTCCATCTCATTATCCACTGCAGAAGCTGAGTACATTGCTGTCGGTAACTGTTACACCCAACTCCTATGGATGCAAAAACTTCTCCATGATTATGGTATTTGTCAAGAGCATCTTACCATCTACTGTGACAATACCAATGCCAACAACATCTTTAAGAATCCAGTTCAACATTCTCGAACTAAACACATTAAGATTCGACATCACTTCATTAGGGAGCTTGTCGAAGATGGTACTCTCACTCTTAAGTTTATTCACACTGATGATCAGAAGGCTGATTTGTTTACCAAACCTCTTGACAGCAAACGATTTGAATTCCTTTGCCAAAACATTGGTGTCATCTCCATGGATTGATCTCCTTCTCTCCTCCTTTTTCTCCTCATGCATTTGCATCTCTTTTTTATGCTTTACTTTGTTTAACATGTTTTTGTTTGTTTTTAGTTTTGTTTATTTTGTTTTTGATATAAAAATAAAATAAAATAAAATAAATTGAAAAATCAAAAATACAAAAACAGTGTGTGTTTTATGTACATTAGTACTTGTGTACCCTAGATGGCCATTGAAACAAAATTTTCTAAACTTTGTATCTTTTATAGCTTAGATGAGCATTTCTATGTATAGCTTAGCAAGTCAGCTTTGTGGCTCGTGTTTTTGATGAGTAAGGTTAAGTGATCTCTTGTACTTAACACTCGTATCACTCTTTTTGACTGGAAGAACTAGAAAATCCTAAGAGAAAGGCATAAATAACCATCTCACCACTGTTGCTTGCCAATCATGAATGATAATTGTGTGCTTCGGCTTAGCAAAATTGGAATGTCAATTGCTTAACATAATTGGGTATTTCTTTTCTATCTCTTATATGCCCATGCATGACTTGCTTAAAAGAAAAATAAAAAGCAAAAAGATCAAAATGCTTTTATATATGATTGCAAGCGTGTATTCTAAGAGATGTGGGAGTTATAGGATGTACCTCGAAGGTGATAGTCCCAATCAAACAGTTATGATTGTGTGTGAGTTAAAGTGATTTTCTCATATCTCAGATCATCATAACATGTATACACTTATGCAATCTTGCGATGTTTTTCACACACAACACGCAATATTTTTTGCTACTCTTGATACATGTGCAGGTACAATGTGATTTGGCAATCACAAGGTTTACATGTGTTAATGTATGCTCACAAAACTGTCTTGACTCATTTTTGAAATATAAAATTGGTTAGACATATTTAATGTGTGTGTGTGTGTATGTTTTGGGATCTATGTGCTTAACATTTTTATTGTTGAGAGATGTTTTTGAGAGGTTAAAATGTTGTTTGGATCCTTGGTTGTGTTGCATGCTTGATTGCATTCATATATGTGTTTTTCCCTTCTTGAAAAACTGTTTTTAAGCAATCTCAACACCTCCTCGACACTTCTCAACACCTGGCTTATCTATTGAACTCATTTGTTGTTTTTCATTACAATCTCGACACCTCTCAATAGCTAGGTGGATCGATCGAGAAATCTCTTGTCTCCTCAATACCTCCTCGATCCATCGAGCTTGTATTGCTATGGACACCTCTCGATAGATGCATCTGTCAAAGCTTTTAAAGCTCGACACCTAGCACGATACCTCTTGACACCTCGATCTATCAAGATTTACTGAGGTTCTATAAATAGGTTCTTGTGTAATCTGGACTTCATTTCCTCGATCTCTCTTGATCTATCCGTGGCTGTTCATCTCCTAAACACTCTCCTCTTTCCCTTAAACCTCTTCCTCAAGCATTTTTTGAGCTTAGTCAAGTTTTTCCTCACTTGGTAAGTCTCTAATCCCTCATTTTCATGCATTTCATACTTTGTAACCTAAGTTTTTGGGATTTTTGCAAAATTTTGGGTTTTTCAAAATTAAAGAGGTTTTTGTGAAATTTTTGGGATGGGTTTTGAAGATTTGATCTTAAAAACTTCATGCATTGCATTCCATAAGCATTATAACAGTATTGTCATGCATTTAGATGTGTGCAACTGATTGTGTGCTGGTAGGTTTGGATTGGGCTGAGCCCATGACGCAATTATCTTTGCACATCACATGCTCATGCATTTTCATGCATATAAATAGATGTGATAGGCAAAAGCAATAAATAGATACTGAATACATATAAAGAGAAATCTACAAATAATTAAAAACTCACAGACCAAATGCGAGAAAGGATAACAATTCAGATCAAGTCTTGTGTTTTACATAATCCCCTTAAAGTAGATTTCGCCCCTCACATAATCACTGTGGTTCTTTGAGACTTGCGGACGTCTACCTCCCAGGATAAAATGATCTACAGCACAAAAACAAAGCACACAAGGTTGTGCTTTGTGAATTACTCAATGTCTCTTTCTCTCTCTTTGACACAAAATCAATGCACAAAAATATTCTCACTCTGAGAGTTTTTTCTGAAAAAGTTTTTTTCATGAGTGAGTGACTATGAAAACTTATACGTTACTGAACAGGTATTCTGTTTCAGTGATAACTGCTGTGCATAGACTAACTGACTCAATAATTAAAATAATAAAATATTATTATTAATTGGATAAATGGGCCTAGTCCACACATGCCTAAAGCCTAATCCAATATCCAGCCCAAAGCTCATATTTTCTATCATTTCCAATGTGGGACTCAAGGATTTTCCCCACTTATAATAATATCTTCAAGTGAACATAGAAAACATCAATTTCTTATTCACTCCATGCTATTTTTCCAACAATCCCCCACATAAATAGAAATTGATAAAGCAGAATGCAAATGATGATGCCGACATAGAGAGAGTAGAAGAAAAGTTACTATATCGGGAGAGGTGGCTTTTGGCTTTGAACCTTTCTTTGTGAAAGATTATCGGATATACTAGCTAATCAGTGAACAACACGATATTTTTTAACTATCAGTCGTTTGTGTATACCAAGATAATAGAATTCACACAGCTCCTTTTCAGACATTTTTCAATTCTTATAAGTGTGTTCATTTTGGCCCTGAACATATCCTGGTAAATTCATGAAGTGCTTTAGAGAATTCAGCCTAGAAACTCTCATGGAAACGGCCCACTTCACACTTTGATATAGGTGATTTTTATTAAGAGTATCCTGCTATACCTCACTCGAAATTCCAAGATATAAGAATCATTAAAAGCAAAGCTTACCTTGAACATCGCTTACAGGCATCACTATTTCGTCATAGGAATGGGAGGGAGATGTTATCTCCATAGTGATAAAAATTAGTCTCCACGATTCTGTTGTCCCTTTGAACCTAGATCTTGGGATCTCCAGTCAGCTAGGTTGGGTTGCCATCCCGGAGACTTTTAGTTAATAGGCCTTACCCCCATTCCCCTCAATGAGCAGTTTACTAGCTCTCTACTCAATCAATTGATTATGGATCCGTTTTATAATCTGGAAGTACTTCCATTAGAGAGCAACTGCCTTATGGTAATATGTCTCTGATGAATATGTCAAGACCTACCATCATTATGTGTACTACCAAGACACTTAATTGGTAATTACACATTTAGAAATAGGTAGCATATTTCTCATGTCCTTGTTTTGTATCTCAATCAAAACCTCTTTAAATAAGCCACCTCCTTTTTTAAGAAGACACCCCCACATTTAAAGAATTATAAAAAGGTTATTTAAGTTTTCCATAATTCATATTGTCTTACAAATTTTCTTTCATTCCTCCTTTGTTTTGTCCAAATGGATTGCACCATTCGCTCCACACATCACCGTTTTGTAGAACCATTTCAATTTCACTCAATGTTATCAATGATCATAATCACATATGTTCATTAAACACATAATATAACATTGGGTCAACAAATAGTTATCGCAAAGAGACAATTTTACAAAACAGTGAATACAAATGATGGCCAATCCAATTCATCACGCCCATAAAGGTTAAAGTAGCTTAGATTTATATTACAAGTTCACATGGCTACTTAAGCATATTAAAAGATCTGACTACTCTAGCCTGTCACTTTATACATCTAGGCCATGTGAACTCCTTTTCCTTCTGTAATATGTCGAACTATTTTTTCCAAAAAATAGTCATGAGGAAAAGTGTAAAGAATCATCTAAACAAATAAAGAGCAGCTGAAAAGTAATAAATACTTCTATACATATTACATCAACCACATATAAGCCTCCTGAAGTATTATATATACTTTTACAACACAAAAGTACATAAACTACAAGATATATATATATATATATATATATATATATATATAAAAGTCATCTCTATATCACAAACCTACAATATCACACCCATACAATATCACACTTAAAATATTACAAACCAAATCTACACTTGCAATAATCCAGATTTACTCTATATTAATTTTGATTAGCCCATTACTCGTATAACCCTTTCCCACGTACATGCCATTCTTTGCGAGCACAAACTTGTCAAATTCAATGACCAATTTGAAGGTGAAAATGGCCAAATACCACCATTTTGTAAAATTTGTAGCAAAAAAGCACTGTTTCAGAACTAAATGGTAATCTACCACTTTTTATGTACTCGGGCTCGGTAAACTCGAGTTCTAAATGGTACTCGAGTTTACTAAACTCGAGTCCCTAGTTTCATTCCACCGTGGCACTGCTAACCTGGAATTTGTGCAATTAAAAAAAAATAATATGGTACTCGAGCTTGGTAAACTCGATTTCCAGCATACCAGGCTCAAGTTCTTTGTAAATAAAATGGTGGTTATTTTTTTTCTACGGTACTCGAGTTCACCAAGCTCGAGTTCCTTGTAACATTTTTTTTTTTTTTTGGATAATCGACAAATAAATGTAAACTTAAAAATAAGTAGTTTTTTAAATGTTTATATGGAACTCAAGCTTGGTAAACTCGAGTTCCTTATAACTTTTTTTTTTTTTTTTTGGGATAAATGACAAATAAACATAAACTTAAAAATAAGTAGTCTTTTTATGTTTTTATGGAAATCGAGCTTGGTAAACTCGAGTTCCTTATAACCTTTTTTTTTTTTTTTTTTGGATAATCGACAAATAAACATAAACTTAAAAATAAGCAGTTTTTTTTATGTTTTTATTTATTTAAATAAAAGCATTGTAAAATATAGAGATTTTAATTTCAAAATATGAATTTTTAGGCCACTCATACCCCTTGTTCATTCATTTTTAACACACTCATCAATTTCTTACTCCTCAGCAGCATTATGGTCAAATTGGTTAAAATATTGGGGTTAAAGAAAAATCTCACTCCATTTTTAGCCATGGGCAAACCGAAAGAATTTTAACCTACATATTGTTACCTTATCAATCCTATTCGAAATTACCATATGGTCAAATGATTGATAAGTATTGCTGAAAGAGCGGACCACTCGGATATAAACAAGAACTTAAGCTTTACCACATCTGGATATGTTAGTTCTTCACTTGCAGTGTTTCTAAGAGAAATGTGAAACATTTTTTTATGTATATCTAAATGTTTGGCTGATGATGTGAAAGTCGCTTTGGCAACTTTTTTTCTTGGCGAGTTGTAGCACCACATGTTTAGATATTGTTCATTGTTTTCTCATTTAAAAGCCAAATTTGTATGCTTTTACATGTTCAAATTTAACAATAATCGAATCTATTTTTCTGCATTGATAAAATCTGTTTTTACATTAATAAAATTTGCCCTCTGCATATCATGTTTATTGTATATTTGAATATGCTTACTACATTCATAAAATATTTTTTTTGCATTAATTAAAACTTTTCATTATTTTCTCATAAAAATTGTTCACTGTTTTCTGCATAAACTATTTCTAGGATTTTACGTAAAATTATTTTCTGTTCAGCATTATTTAAAAAATTGTTCACTCTCTTTTCTGTATAAATTATTTTATGTTTACTATTTAAAAAATTGTTCACTGTTTTCTTATAAAACACCTAGTGAAATCGTGATTTCTAAATTTAAAAGCCAAATCTGAATGCTTTTTCATGTTTGAATTACACAATAATCGAATCTATTTTTCTGCATTGATAAAATTTGTTTCTACATTAATAAAATTTGCTCAGGCACATCATGTTTACTGTATATTTGAATATGCTTACTACATTCAAAAAATCTGTTTTTTGCATTAATTAAAACTGTTCATTGTTTTCTGTTCAGCATTATTTAAAAAATTGTTCACTCTCTTTTCTGTATAAATTATTTTATGTTTACTATTTAAAAAATTGTTCACTGTTTTCTTATAAAACACCTAGTGAAATCGTGATTTCTAAATTTAAAAGCCAAATCTGAATGCTTTTTCATGTTTGAATTCCACAATAATCGAATCTATTTTTCTGCATTGATAAAATTTGTTTCTACATTAATAAAATTTGCTCAGGCACATCATGTTTACTGTATATTTGAATATGCTTACTACATTCAAAAAAATCTGTTTTTTGCATTAATTAAAACTGTTCATTGTTTTCTGTTCAGCATTATTTAAAAAATTGTTCACTCTCTTTTCTGTATAAATTATTTTATGTTTACTATTTAAAAAATTGTTCACTGTTTTCTTATAAAACACCTAGTGAAATCGTGATTTCTAAATTTAAAAGCCAAATCTGAATGCTTTTTCATGTTTGAATTGCACAATAATCGAATCTATTTTTCTGCATTGATAAAATTTGTTTCTATATTAATAAAATTTGCTCAGGCACATCATGTTTACTGTATATTTGAATATGCTTACTACATTCAAAAAATCTGTTTTTTGCATTAATTAAAACTGTTCATTGTTTTCTCATAAAAATGTTCACTGTTTTCTGCATAAATTATTTCTAGGATTTTGCATAAAATTATTTTCTGTTAAGCATTATTTAAAAAATTGTTCACTCTCTTTTCTGCATAAATTATTTTATGTTCACTATTTAAAAAATTGTGCATTGTTTTCTCATAAAACACCTAGTGAAATCGTGATTTCTAAATTTAAAAGCCAAATCTGTATGCTTTTACATGTTTAAATTTCACAATAATCGAATATGTTTTTCTGCATTGATAAAATCTGTTTCTACATTAATAAAATTTGCTCTCTGCACATCATGTTTACTATATATTTGAATCTACTTACTGCATTCATTAAATCTGTTTTCTGCATTAATTAAAACTGTTCATTGTTTTCTCATAAAAATGTTCACTATTTTCTACATAAATTATTTCTAGGATTTTGCATAAAATTATTTTCTGTTCAGCATTATTTAAAAAATTGTTCACTCTCTTTTCTACGTAAATTATTTTATGTTCACTATTTAAAAAATTGTTCACTGTTTTCTCATAAAACACCTAGTGAAATCATGTTTTTTAAATTTAAAAGCCAAATTTGTATGCTTTTACATGTTTAAATTTCACAATAATCGAATCTGTTTTTCTGCATTGATAAAATCTGTTTCACATTAATAAAATTTTCTCTCTACACATCATGTTTACTGTATATTCGAATCTGCTTACTACACTCATAAAATCTGTTTTCTACATTAATTAAAACTGTTCATTGTTTTCTTATAAAAATGTTCACTGTTTCTGCATAAACTATTTTTAGGATTTTGCATAAAATTATTTTCTGTTCAGCATTATTTAAAAATTTTATTTTCTACATATATTGTTCACTATTCACTAGCACACATGAATTGCTTCTAGACAAATCAAGACAGTCCAGACAGATATAGACAGATGTTCAAAAGTTACTACTATTTATTAGCATGCGTAAAAAGAGATCTGATAGATTCTCGAGATCTGATAGATTCCCAAGATCTGAAAGATTCCCAGACAGACACAGACAGACTACTACTCATCAATACTAATTTCCATACCATCGACAAATTAACTTGAGTTAAATTTACATACTTAGGTTACTTTACCATGAAGATAGAAGACAAGTTTCTAAGTTTCTAAGTTTCTAAGCTTTTAAGTTCCAAGTTTTAGAAAGCCTTTTGTAATAGCCTTCCCTCTCCCTCAGAAAGACTTTTGTACTCTCTCCCCTCTTTGAATCTTGTAACCTTTCTCTTCAGACAGTTTTATTTTCAAGCTTGTATCAAAGACAGCAGTTTGTTTTCAAGTTTATCAAAGACTGAAGTTTTTATTCAAGTAAGATTTTACTAGATTTTGTTTTCATATTCCGTACTCCATTTTAACCTTATTTTGAATATACCTATTTTGTTATTTTCTTTTTTATTATCTATTTTATCATTGTTTATGCTTCCATATTACTGTTGTGCTCTCTCCTGGGTAGTCATTGGTATTAGAGCATCCGAATCATAAAACACCTAGTGAATAGTGAATAATTTATGCAGAAAAAATAGTAAACAATTTTTCAAATAATGCTAAACAGACAATAATTTTATGCAGAATGCTGAAAATAGTTTATGTAGAAAACGGTGAACAATTTTTATGAGAAAACAGTAAACAGTTTTAATTAATGTAGAAAACAAATTTTATGAATACAGTAAGCAGATTTGAATATACAATAAACATGATGTAGCACCAACTGTGGCATGAGTAGTTTTTTGAAGACATGTCACCAACCCACTGCTGTAGCACCAACTGTAGTCATACGAACCACATGCACCAACAGATGCCATTGTTTCACACGTGGTGCTCAACAACTCGACACGATTTCACACACTGTCCAATCATATCATCCACATTCACGCGAATACTTAAATATATGAATAATCGTACCCTGGTGCCAGGGACATAGCACTGTGTCAATTAAATATGATGCTCCGTTCAAGAACACTACAACTACCGCCCACATCTTCAAAACTCACTGTGACATTGGGAACATTTAAAATCCTATTCATGTAGTGTTTTTCCAGCCTGTATTGACATGACAAGCCCTAATAACTGAAATTATAATACTTGGAACATGAAATGAGGTTATAAATGCACCACAATAATGATCTTATTTCTACCCCACTAACTTCGTAGATTGACTAAGCTATGAGTCGCAACACCTCAACATCAAATCGTACAATGCGAAACAAGTTTGGATCTACTTCAACAAATGGATTATCACAAGTTCCAACAGGTCAACAACTATAGACATACATAGACCACTATGGAGGGAAATGGGTTGGAAAGAATAGAGATTTCCTTAATATGCCAATATACACGTACGAGAGTCTTGGAAGTGTCGGGCACATCATGGTCGGCAAACCTACAAAACTAAGTATAGATACCACCGCAATAGAGTTCACCGTAGCAAAACCACTATAGTCAACCCTATACGAGAAGAAGTGTGAGTTGGAGGTGTATTGTTGATGGCACGGGTTACGAGTTCCTAAGGCACGCTCAGCTGAGTTACCTAGAGATGAACCTGCCAACATTCTTGCTCGTCTTATACAAGAGAACAATCAAATGCAAAGGCAATTAAACCGTTTTCATGCAATCCAAAAAGCTAGGAAACATCTAAAGGGGAAGGCGCAAGAGCGAGCCATCAAGTCTATTAATGAAGTTACTACGTTAGATGATGAAAGAGATATTTCAGACTTCTCAAATTCAAGCAATGATGATTTCCAAAAATGTATACCTGTGAACATTAGTCATTCTTGTTAATGTCTACATGTTCTGTACAATATAGAATGTTATTGTTAATATCTAACAACTGATGATTATGTACGTTCAACTTTTGCAAATCTAAAGATTAACTGTTCATTACTTTTCGCTAAGTTTATATGAAATCACTTGCTCATTTTTTCCCTACTGTTCTTTGTTGCTACATATGATTCTTATGCTTTGGTTGGACAGTGTCCTCTACTTTGTAATGTAGGAAACCACACAGACTCATCCAAACCACACAGACCAACCACTCTTTTACAAAAAAACCATATGGCTCCTAAAGCAAGTACTCGCCACGTGAATACACAGATATGCAACCCTTTGCAATGCACCGTTTTCAAGGATGTAGAGCATCTTTGGAAAGTTTATGCATCAATTTTTGGGGTGAGCTATGTCCACCATTAGCTCCCATAATCAAACGTAAATGACCACGATATTTGATTGAACAGTCAAGTAAATATGTATTCAAAATCTGTAGCGTAACAGTAATTGGCTACAATTACAAGAGATATTTCAATGTTTCAGGCTGTGGGGCTGCTTAATTTGTAAGAGTGATGGTTCTGAGAGCAAAGTGATGCTTTTAATGTACATATTTATGAGATATGATTGTTTGACAACTCAGTTTCAGGGTTCAAGATGGCTTTACCACGTGCTATTACTTCTAACCAGTAGTCATGGATTATGGGAAGAGCGTTTTGACTAGCATCCTTGAAAATGACCAAAGATAATAAATAGCTCGGCACTGTTGAGCCCTGACCAGAAGTACCCATGTGCTATTACTTCTAACCAGTAGTCACAGATTATAGGAAGAGCATTTTGGCTAGCATTCTTGCAAATGACCAAAGATAATAAACAATTCTACATGTGCTGCTCAATAGCTCGACACTGTTGAGCCCTGACCAGAAGTAACCATCCACACTCATATGAATACACAGATATGCAACCCTTTGTAATGCACCATTTTCAAGGATGCAAAGCATCCCTGGAAAGTTTATGCATCAATTTTGCGGGTGAGCTGTCCACCATTGCTATACTGATGTTCACAGTGCTGCATGTGCTGCTCAACGATTTGCTACGTTCTTTGATTTTCCATTGAGTTTACACGATTTTGTTCATTCAACGATTTCAAATTTTTCAACAAATTCGGATGATCAATACATTAGTACACAGTTTTCCATTTAAATTTCACGATTTTGTACATTTAACGAATTCAAACTTTTCAACAAATTCAGACTATTTGTACATCTAATTTACACAATTTTATTTTGTACTTTCAAGATTTTATACATTCAATAAATAAATTTTGTTCTTTACAAATTTGAACGATCTGTACATCTAATGTACACAATTTTCCCTTGAATTTTCACGATTTTGTACTTTCAACGAAATCAAATTTCTCAACAAGTCCAAAATTTTTGTACATCTAATGTACACAACTTTCCATTGAATTTTCACAATTTGGTATGTTCAACAATTTCTATTTTCCATTAATATTTCACGATTTTGTACATTCACCAATTTTGAAATTCTCATCAAATCAGGATGATTAGTACATTAGTACACAATTTTAAATTGAATTTTCACGATTTTGTACATTTGATGACTTCAAATTTGGAAACAAATTTGGACAATCTGTACATATAATTTAATTAATTTTCCGTTGAGTTTACTCAATTTGGTATGTTCTTCAATTTTCATTTGAATTTTCATGATTTTACACACTCAACGAATTCGAATTTTTCAACAAATTCGTACTATCTATATATCTAATGTACACAATTTTTCCCTGAGTTTTCACGGTTTTGTACATTCAACGAATTCAAAATTTTAAACAAATTCATATGATCTGTACATCTAATGTACATACTTTTCCATTGAATTTTCATTATTTTGTACTTTCAACGAAGTCAAATAATTTATGCAAAAAAGAGAGTAAACAATTTTTTAAATAATGCTGAACAAAAAATAATTTTATGCAAAATCCTATAAATAGTTTATCCAGAAAACAGTGAACATTTTTATGAGAAAACAATGAACAGTTTTAATTAATGCAAAAAACATATTTTATGAATGCAGTAAACAGATTTGAATATACAGTAAACATGATGTGCAAAGAGCAAATTTTATTAATGTAAAAACAGATTTTATCAATGTAGAAAAATATATTCGATTATTGTGAAATTCAAACATGAAAAAGCATTCAGATTTGGCTTTTAAATTTAGAAATCACGAATTCACTAAGTGTTTTATGAGAAAACAGTGAACAATTTTTTAAATAGTGAACATAAAATAATTTACGCAGAAAAGAGAGTGAACAATTTTTAAATAATGCTGAACAAAAAATAATTTTATGCAAAATCCTACAAATCATTTATGTAGAAAACAATGAAAATTTTTATGAGAAAACAATAAACAGTTTTAATTAATACAGAAAACAGATTTTATGAATGCAATAAGTAGATTTGAATATACAGTAAATATGATGTGCAGAGAGCAAATTTTATTAATTTAGAAATAGATTTTATCAATGCAGAAAAATAGATTCGATTATTGTGAAATTCAAATAAGAAAAAGCATTCAAATTTGGCTTTTAAATTTAGAAATCATGATTCCACTAAGTGTTTTATGAGAAAACAGTGAACAATTTTTTAAATAGTGAACATAAAATAATTTACGCAGAAAAGAGAGTGAACAATTTTTAAATAATACTGAACATAAAATAATTTTATGCAAAATCCTAGAAATCGTTTATGTAGAAAACAGTGAACATTTTTATGAGAAAACAATGAACAGTTTTAATTAATGCAGAAAATAGATTTTACGAATGCAGTAAGTAGATTTGAATATACAGTAAACATGATGTACAGAGAGCAAATTTTATTAATTTAGAAACAGATTTTATCAATGTAGAAAAATAGATTCGATTATTGTGAAATTTAAATAAGAAAAAGCATTCAGATTTGGCTTTTAAATTTAGAAATCATGATTTCACTAAGTATTTTATGAGAAAACAGTGAATAATTTTATAAATAGTGAACATAAAATAATTTACGCAGAAAAGAGAGTGAACAATTTTTCAAATAATGCTTAACAGAAAATAATTTTATGCAAAATCCTATAAATAGTTTATGCAAAAAACAGTGAACATTTTTATGAGAAAACAATAAACAGTTTTAATTAATGTAGAAAACAAATTTTATTAATGCAGTAAGCAGATTTGAATATACAGTAAACATGATGTGCAGAGAGCAAATTTTATTAATGTAGGAACAGATTTTATCAATGCAAAAAAATAGATTCGATTATTGTGAAATTCAAACATGAAAAAGCATTCAGATTTGGCTTTTAAATTTAGAAATCAGGATTCACTCGATGTTTTATGAGAAAACAGTGAACAATTTTTTAAATAGTGAACATAAAATAATTTACGCAGAAAAGAGAGTGAACAATTTTTTAAATAATGCTGAACAGAAAATAATTTTATGCAAAATCCTAGAAATAGTTTATGCAGAAAATAGAGTGAACAATTTTTTAAATAATGCTGAACAGAAAATAATTTTATGCAAAATCCTATAAATAGTTTATGTAGAAAATAGTGAACATTTTTATGAGAAATCAATGAACAGTTTTAATTAATGCAGAAAACAGATTTTATGAATGCAGTTAGCAGATTTGAATATACAGTAAACAAGATGTGCAAAGAGCAAATTTTATTAATGTAGAAACAGATTTTGTCAATCTAGAAAAATAGATTCGATTACTGTGAAATTCAAACATGAAAAAGTATTCAGATTTGGCTTTCAAATTTAGAAATCAGGATTTCACTAGGTGTTTTATGAGAAAACAGTGAACAAATTTTTAAATAGTGAACATAAAATAATTTACGCAGAAAAGAGAGTGAACAATTTTTAAAAAAATGCTAAACAAAAAATAATTTTATGCAAAATCCTAGAAATAGTTTTTGCAGAAAACAGTGAACATTTTTATTAAAAAATAATGAACAGTTTTAATTAATGCAGAAAACAGATTTTATGAATGCAATAAGCAGATTCGAATATACAGTAAACATAATGTGTAGAGAGCAAATTTTATTAATGTAGAAACATATTTTATCTATGCAAAAAAACATATTCGATTATTGTGAAATTTAAACATGTAAAAGCATACAAATTTGACTTTTAAATGAGAAAACAATGAACAATATCTAAACATGGGGTGCTACAACTCGCCATGAAAAAATGTTGCCACAGCGACTTTCACATCATCAGCCAAACATTTAGATATGCATTAAAAAATGTTTCACATTCCTCTTAAAAACACTGCAAGTGAAGAACTTACATATCTAGAAGTGGGAAAGCTTAAGTTCTTCTTTATATCCGAGTGGTCCACTCTTTCTGCAATACTTATCAATCATTTGACCATACGGTAATTCCGAACAGGATTGATAAACTAGTAATATGTAGCTTAAACTTTTTTCAGTGTGCCCATGGCTAAAAATGGAGTGAGATTTTTCTTTAACCCCAATATTTTAACCAATTTGACCATAACGCTTCCGAGAAGTAAGAAATTGATGAGTGTGTTAAAAATGAACGAACATGGGGTATGAGTGGCCTAAAAATTCATATTTTGAAATTAAAATCTCTATATTTTACAATTCTTCTATTTAAATATATAAAAACATTTAAAAAAAGGAATAAGGAACTCGACTTTACCAAGCTCGATTTCCATAAAAACATAAAAAACTGCTTATTTTTAAGTTTATGTTTATTTGTCGATTATCCAAAAAAAAAAAAAAAAAAAGTTATAAGGAACTCGAGTTTACCAAGCTCGAGTTCCATAAAAAAACTACTTATTTTTAAGTTTATGTTTATTTGCCGATTATCCAAAAAAAAAAAAAAGTTACAAGGAACTCAAGCTTGGTGAACTCAAGTACTATAGAAAAAACAAATAACCACCAGTTTATTTACAAAGAACTCGATCCTGGTATGCTCGAGTATTGTGTTGCATGGAACTCGAATTTCCAAGCTCGAGTACCACATTATTTTTTTTAATTGCACAAATTCTAGGTCAGCAGCGCCACGATGGAATGAAACTAGGAACTTGAGTTTCCTGAGCTCGAGTACATAAAAAGTGGTAGATTCTCATTTAGTTCCGAAACAATGCTTTTTTGCTACAAATTTTACAAAATGGTGGTATTTGGCCATTTTCACCCCAATTTGAAACCATTCTTACTCAATAGTGAGCAAGAAACAAGATTCTTATGAATATCTGGCACATGCAGCACATCATTCAAAGTAAGTTTCTTACCTGAAGTCATCTTCAATATTACCTTTCCTTTTCCTACAACCTTAGAGGTTGAGGAATTCTCCATGAATATTTCTTCTCCATTGTCTACAGGATGGTATGAAGAAAATAGATTCTGATCTATACATACATGGTGAGTAGACCCAATGTCCATCCATCATTTCTTAGTATCTCCTCCTACCAAGTTCACTTTAGAAATCACTGCAAAAAAGGTCTATATCATCCACATCTTTAGAAATATTTTCCACTTTAGTAATGTTGGCTTGAGAGCCTTTCTTGGTCCCTTGATCTTGACACTTATGGCAATCCTTAGCACAATGCCCCATCTTGCCACACATAGCATTTTCCGCTAAACTTTGTAAAGTTACCCCCACTAGTTCCTTGCTTTGAGCTTTCACTAGAGTACTTCCTCTTATTCTTATTATGCTCCACAATGTTTGCTTTAGATTCCATGTAGTGATTCCCTACGGCTTTTTCTGAAGAACAATTGTCTTCCTTAATTCTCAATCTTACAATCAAGTCTTCTAGTCGCATCTCCTTGCGCTTATACTTCAGGTAATTTTTTGAAATCTTTCCAAGATGGAGGCAATTTCTCAATGATAGCAACCACTTGAAAAGACTCACTTATAGACATACCCTCAGCATGTATTTCATGTAAGATTACCTGTAGCTCTAGCACTTGACTAAGCACAGTTTTGGAATCCACCATATTGTAATCCAAAAGTTTGCCCACAATAAACGTTTTAGTTCCAACATCTTCTGTCTTGTATTTCTTATCCAAGGAATCCCACATCTCTTTTGTTGTCTTGATTGAACTATACACACTGTACAATGTGTTGTCCAATCGATTTAGAATATAGTTTTTGCAAAGGAAGTCAGCATGTTTCCATGCTTCCACAGCAGCAACCACTTACCTATCTGTCTCATTTTCCTTGAGTTTTGGAGCATTCTCATACAAGAATTTTACCAAATTCAGGATCGTGGGATAGAACAACATTTTTTGTTGCCATCTCTTAAACTCAGTACCATTGAATTTATTAGGTTCTAAAGACTTAGGTTTTTATGTATTTAGAACTCTAATTTGTATTGTTGGCAAACCATGATCAAAACAATATGTTTAGTCTTGTTTAGACTTGCTTAAAGTTGTTTAATTATTGTAAAGTTGGAATCGAGCGGCTGCAGAAGTACTTGTTACTTTCGGCCTGGCTCGATCGATCGAAAATTAGACTCGATCGATCGAAAGTCGGCCAGAACGTTTTTCTGCAGAATTCCAACTCAGCCCAAACTCTATTTAAACGTCTTGGGGTTCAAGTAAAACTCTCCTATATATAAGGGAAACCCTAGAACATTTTTAAGACTTTTGGTGAGAGAGATTAGAGTGCCTCTTGTGCCTCCTTTTATTAGGGTTTTTGTACCCAAACCTCTCTAAGTCTTTGTTGCTCATATTTTCTGTTTTGTGTAAATCTCTTGTGAGATCTAGAGGAGCTTTCCTTTACACAAAGCTTAGGGTTTTCAAGGTAGAGATATTATCTACATCTTGATGATCAACAAAGTTGCTGCCATTGGAGCTTAAAGATAAACAAGCGGGGAGCTTGTAGCTAATTAAAGAATCCAAGAAAGAAGGAGTCCGTGGATTCAGAGCTTGCACGTGGTCGTGTCAGTAAGTTCTACTAGTGGGTAGCATTAGGAAGTCAAGCGGGGAGCTTGTAAGTCCTTTTGTATGAACTTCGATTCTTTCATAGTGGATTTAGGTTTACCTTGAGGATAGCTAGGTCTAATCCTCTCCAGGTTTTTACCGTGTCGTTTCTTGGGTCATCATATCTTGTGTTCATTTATTTTCCGCTGCTTTTTATATCTTGATATGATTATTTAATTGTGTTAACCTAGATTTGCATGAATTGGACTAAGTTAATCACTTGGCTAATTAACTAAGTTAATCTAATTATGGTTTAAGGAGTCTAAATTTTCCTACAAGTGGTATCAGAGCTGGTAACTCTTCTTGTTTTAGATCTTTTGATCTAAGAGCTGATCCTTAACCCTTGTTATCATGGATAATTTGAAGTGTCTTTCTGCTCATGTTTGTGATGCTTTGAATAAAAAGGACACTATTGTTTCTGTTGATTTTTTTGATGCTTTTGAAACTCTTCGTAAGGAATTATCTAAATCTTTGAAAATTTCTAAGAAATTCAAGGAAGAGTTAAAATTGGCTAATCTTGAAAAGGGGAATTACTTGTTAGATTAGATGAATCTAATAAAAAGAATGAATTTTTGAGAAATCAAATTTTCTCTCAAGATGAGAAGATGAAAAGCTTGGAATAAGAGTTAGTTGAATCTAAAGCTAAAATTGAAAATTTGATTAGTACCAAGCCTGTTGTTGATAACAGAAGTGTTTCTGTTTCTCTTAAGCCTAAAACTGAAAAAGTTTATATCCCTCATTTCAAGAGAAATAATAAAGAAAAGGCTTATTGTGCTAGGTTAGACAAAGGTAAAAGTTCTGATGTAGACGCTGAAGTTTCTAAACCTATGTCTAAATTTACTGTTAGAGAGCATGATAAATCTGTTTTTATGCCTACCTGTCACCTTTGTGGTGTTGTTGGTCATATTAGACCAAATTGTTCTTTGTTGAGGAAAAAACTAAAATCTGAGAATAGATTTGCTGTTAGGAATACTGATGTTCCTAAATTTGTTCATGTTTGTCACTTTTGTGGTGTCTCTGGTCACATTCGTCCTGATTGTCATAAATTGAAATTTAAGCATTCTGTATGTCAATCTAGGATATGTGATGATGTTTCTCCTGCCATAAGTCCATATAAATTGTTTCATATGCTTTTGAAAAATTTGAGCTTGTTGGCTTGTGAAAGGAATTTGCAGGATTTTAGTCTGCCTCAGAAGATTGGTGTAATCCCTTAAATACACGCTGCTTCTCATGGATTTTCACCTACAAAGCCGAAGACTCGTGCTATATGGGTGAGAAAAGATTCTCCAAGGTGAGTGTTGCTGACTTGTCCCTGATTTAATTCTTTCAATTAATTGTGGACATGTCTTGTTTTTGTTTTTGGTTGTTTTGGTTGTTTTGTTTTTTTATTTAAAAAAAAATCCAAAAACATTGAAAATTTTCAAAAAGACAAAAATATTTTATTTTGTATCTTGTTTTTCTTAAGGATTACATGAATTATGGTATCTCTCTCTTGATTTAGAACAATGCTTGACATTGTGGAGAAACTTGAATAGTTTGTACTAAGCTATTTCTGATTTTGTGTGAGTATGTACTAGTTTGTACATATACTCAAAGGTTAATTAAGAAATTGATATTTCTTGTTTGTGTACCCTCTATAGCTTATTAAGCACTGTCATGCATTGCATTTGCATTGTTCATTTAGCAAAATGTGTGCTTTTTGTTTTTGGTCATAAACTTTTTTAAAACCAAAAGGATTTTTGTGTTTTGTATTATATCTTGGATTTATAATCAAGGATTGGCCATGTTATCTTTACACAACAAGTTTATGTACCTTGTTTAGCTTTGATGAGCTTATTTATTACACTTGACTAGTTGAAACTTTGTAGTGCATGTTGTGTGGGAAAGATGTTTATGGTGTTGATCACTTTGTCTTAATCTTGAAGTCACATGTTATTTGACTGTCGGACCTGATCCTTTGGAGAAAGGCATAAATAACCATCTCACCACTGTTCACTAGCCAATCATGAACACCTTAGTGCATATCGTAAGATTTTGTGCTCGAGAAAGTGTAGCACATGCACAAAAAGAACATAAAGTGTAGCCTCGGTGCCAAATTGGTGTGTACTATTAGGCTTGATGCCAAATCACATAATTAAAATTGGTGTGCACATTATCCCGGCTATTTAATAAGTTTCTGATAAATTAAAATTGATGCGTATATTATGAGGCAAAATTCAAGAAACTTACATGATTGCAAGCTTTTGTTCTAGGAGACGTGAGAGTTATATGATGTAACTCTTTTGGTGATAGTCTCTTTCAAATTCTATGTGATAAATTTTGTAGACTTTGTGTTTGATTTCTATTCACATATCACCTCACATGTATCTCAAGCTTTTGCTAGTTACACACACTACACAAGTTATTCTTTGCTAAACTTGGTACATTTTATTGTGTGTAATTTTGTTGTGGCCATCCAAGATTAAAATTTCCTTGATCTTAATGCAAAATGTGTTTAAAGTTTGAGAATTTGGATTTTTTAGGGCTTGAATGTACCCGAATTGGGGTTTTTGTTCAAATTGAGTTCAATTGATGCAATTGGCTTGTTGAATTGATGTAATTGATCATTATATTGTGTATTCTAGCTTGTGTGATGATCAATTGATCAATTTTTTCCTAAAATCTTAACAAGTGGTTTTTAAATTTTGGGGTTTTTGTTAGAAACCTTATGCTCAAGCCAATTTTGTTAATCTGACCTTTAATTGAACTTAATTTTTACTGCATTAGAGCATGCATCATGACATATTTTTTCATGCATCATTTGTGTTTAGGATTCACATGCATTACATTGATTTTTGTATCCATCTTGCAGTTTTACAGTCATATCTCTCATTGTTTTCACACATAGTATGCATACACTTTGCTACATTGGGTACTCAACTTGATCAAAAAATTGATTGATTAATTTTTGAGCTATGTACTTTCTAGTATATGCCTTTTTTATGTGTGAACTGCAGAAAATATTTTTCTTAAGAGATATAATGGATAATCAATGTGCAAATATTTTCTCTACTCATGCAACTGTTTATGGGTTACATAGTGCTATGTTTGCATTTTATTGAAAAAGATAATATTTTTTCTTCATGTGTATCCTCAACTTAGTTTTTTTTTTAAACTTGGTTTGTGTCTTTTTATTTATCCCCACCCCTTTATTTTTCCCCAAAACTGTTTTCCCAAAACATATTTTGTTTTTCCTATTTTTATAAGGGGAATTGTTACTCTTCGTAGGGAGAGTTGTCTCTATTTTCTATAGAGTTGAATTGTTTTGTGTCCCCTTGATTCTCTATTTTCTCTTATCCTTTATTACGTATGTTGACTGTTTTCTCTTTGTATGAGTTGTCTTTGTTAATACGTGACAAAAAGGGGGAGAAATTATTGATTTATGGGAATCTTGTTTGTTTTGTTTAGGGGGAGCTGAATTTGTTTTTGATAGGGGGAGAAAATAATTTTTTATGTATCTAACTTAGGGGGAGAGTTAGTTTGCATATTTGTTGATTTACTGTTTTTCTGTCACACATGCATTTATGCGTTTTGTTTAGTGTTTCAGGAATATACAGGTTGATTCAATTGAACTGCTGTCTACACTTGCAACTGATGGATAGTAGTTAGAATTGGATTTGTTATAATGAGCATTATTTTTGTAAAGGGCTGTTACTTTGTAAACTTTGAGTTTTTAGTTTGTGTTTTGTCACGGATTGCCAAAGAGGGAGTTTGTTAGGTTCTAAAGACTTAGGTTTTTATGTATTTAGAACTCTAATTTATATTGCTGGAAAACCATGATCAAAACAATATGTTTAGTCTTGTTTAGGCTTGCTCAAAGTTGTTTAATTATTGTAAAGTTGGAATCAAGTGGCTGCAAAAGTATTTGTTACTTTCGGCCTGGCTCGATCGATCGAAAGTCGGCCAGAATGTTTTTTTGCAGAATTCCAACTCAGCCCAAACTCTATTTAAACGTCTTGGGGTTCAAGTAAAACTCTCCTATATATAAGGGAAACCCTAGAACGTTTTTGAGACTTTTGGTGAGAGAGATTAGAGTGCCTTTTGTGCCTTCTTTTATTAGGGTTTTTGTACCCAAACCTCTCTAAGTCTTTATTGCTCATATTTTCTGTTTTGTGTAAATCTCTTGTGAGATCTAGAGGAGCTTTCCTTTACACAAAACTTAGGATTTTCAAGGTTAAGATATTATCTACATCTTGATGATCAACAAAGTTGTTGCCATTGGAGCTTAAAGATAAACAAGCGGGGAGCTTGTAGCTGATTGAAGAATCCAAGAAAGAAGGAGTCCATGGATTCGGAGTTTGCACGTAGTCATGTCAGTAAGTTCTACTGGTGGGTAGCATTAGGAAGTCAAGCAGGGAGCTTGTAAGTCCTTTTGTATGAACTTCGATTCTTTCATAGTGGATTTAGGTTTACCTTGAGGATAGCTAGGTCAAATCCTCCCCAGGTTTTTACCGTGTAGTTTCCTGAGTCATCATATCTTGTGTTCATTTATTTTCCGCTGCTTTTTATATCTTGATATGATTATTTAATTGTGTTAACCTATATTTGCATGAATTGGACTAAGTTAATCACTTGGCTAATTAACTAAGTTAATCTAATTGTGGTTTAAGGGGTCTAAATTTTCCTACAGAATTTCTCTGGCTTTTCTCCATGATTAACCAAAACAGTAATAGGGGCAGCAACATGCATAGGCATAGTTTCATTCAACATTTCTGTCAAAACAAAACTCCATCAAATTGAATTCTCAAAATCCAACTGAAGCATTGTTTTATATTACACAACAGTCTAGAAAAAATAGACACGGCACTGCATTCAAGTATTACTTTAAGGCAAAATAAAACATAAATTATATAAGAAATTAACTAGTCACTGTGCAAAAGTATTCTACACAGTACCAAAGAAACACAATCAAATGTCAAAAGAAAAGCAATCTACACTAAAACCAAATCAGAGTCTGACAATCACTTTCATAGAATAGACAATACAATATACAAAGCCAACACAGAAAAAGAGATTATAGAGCCACGTGAATCACTATATGGTCATAAGCATATGTAATATTGTATCCAACCAATATTTAAAATACCAAATTGAGGCATAATTCGTCCAATGAGTGAACATATGTGAACAAACCTCAACCAAACAATGATTCATATAAGACAAATAAGCCTATTATAATATAATTTAGGCAAGAAAGCAAATTCTTGAAATGTATATGGACTATACTAACAAATCAAAATATAAAAGATTCAATTGTCAAACACGAAAACCGATGTTATCAGAGAACCAAATATCACAAATTCACTTTACAAGTTAAAGATAGATATTTGCGATAAACAATAAATCCACAAATTTCAATCCCAGTTTTTAAGTTTTGCCCAGTATATAAATAATTGCTAATTAACGTATTTCAACAAACACAGAATTCTTTTCACCATAAATCACAAGAGTAAATTAAGTCTGGTTTAAGATTGTTGGATATATTTCAACAATTTATTTTTATGATAAAGCAAAAGAAACAATACACAAATCTAAGAATAAGCAATAACATAAATAGATGGGATAGGCAAAAGCAATAAACAAATACTGAATACATATAAAGAGAAATTTACAAATAATTGAAAACTCACAGACCAAATGCATGAAATGATAACAATTTAGATCAAGTTTTGTATTTTACACAATCTCCTTAAAGCAGATTTTGCCCCTCACACAATCACTGTGGTGCTTTGAGACTCGCAGACGTTTGCCTCCCATGATAAAATGATCTACAGCATAAAAACGAAGCATACAAGGTCGTGCTCTGCGAACTACTCAATTTCTCTTTCTCTCTCTTTGACACAATGAATGCAAAAAAAAATTCTCACCCTGAGAGTTTTTTTTGAAAAAATTGTTTTCATGAATGAGGGACTATGAAAACTTATATGTTATTGAACAGACATTCTGTTTCAGTGATAACTGCTGTGCATTGACTAACTGACTCAATAATTAAAATAATAAAATATTATTATTAATTGGATAAGTGGGCCTAGTCCACACATGCCTAAAACCCAACCCAATATCCAGCCCAAAGCTCATATTTTCTATCATTTCCAATGTGGGACTCAAGGATTTTCACCACTTATAATAACATCTTCAAGTGAACATAGAATACATCAATTTCTTATTCACTTCATGTTATTTTTCAAACACATTATTATATGTATTAATGCCTCCATTTTTCTTGTTCTGAAAATATTTTAGGGTTTGAAAGAGTTTAACAAATGCTTCTGGGATATATGAAGTTTTGCATTAAATATATACTTCAAAGTAGAATAGGTGAAAGAAAATCATTCTAATGAAGTCCATGATATTCCCTTAATTTACTTATTAAGTTTTTGAAATTTAATTTTCACGCTTATTTGCGTCGATTGTTGCGATTCTTGAATGTACCCATTGATGCCAATTGGCTTGTACATGATATGCTATGTAGAAGATGAATGTGGCCAATTCCCAATTCCCAATTCCAAGGGAGTTTGAACACTTATTTATATACATACATTTGTAATTTTTAAAAGTAAAGTTACACACACGCGCCCATATGTGTGTGTATATATATACTTTTTTTTTTTTTTTTTGGTGTATGAATGGAATGACATTTTATGTTAAGTAATTAGACTATGTTTTGGGCTAAGAGTCTCATAGCTCCACTGACACCTCTTGGTATTTTCAATGGTAACATCGCAGGTTCAAATTCCCCATCCATTACAAGTATTGAATTGAAATAAAAATGTAATTTTCGACTCTATTTTTGGTTCACTTTTTTTAAAACAGCTTCCTTTTGTTGAGAACATTTAAATTGACTTGGAACTAATTTTAAGGTAGATGTTTATGATATGATTTAAAGTCAGGTACATGTATGTTGATAATTATATTACAACATATGGTCATGTGAAAATTCTGAGACCTCTTCTTCCCTCTAGGTTCTTTCAGGAGTCCCAGAGGTGAAACTTTTTTTGTCTCTGTACAAACAGTTCTCTCATCGTCACGATAGAAACGTTTGGTTTACACTTCATGGTAAGGAAGCCATGGAGGAAATCTTGAACAGATGTGTGGGTTTACAGCTATCAGAAAGGGAGGGAGCAGGGATTGTTATAGGTGCCCCAGTGATAGAAAGTAACAGAGTGTTGGCTAGGAAGTTCTTCACGAAACAGCAAGTTAACCTGGAGTCAATGGCGCGAGTTCTAAGATCGATTTGGAAAACGAACCAGAACTTCGAGGTGAGTGACTTAGGAGATAACAAGGCACTCTTTCTTTTCCAGAATGAGGATGATGCAGATAAAGTCCTTCTACTAGGCCCTTGGTCCTTTGACAAATAAATCCTTGCTTTGCACAAGTTGAAAACAAGGGAGGCAGTGAGTAAGATCAGGTTTGACAGGATGGCACTATGGATCCAAATCCACGGCATCCCAACCACATACCAAACCAAGGAGGTGGGGTATAGCATAGGGACCACTATTGGGTCGGTGGAAAGTGTAGACGTGAATGAAAAGGGCTTCTGCCTTGGAAGCTTCATGCGAATAAAGGTAATAATAGACATTTCGAATCCACTGTGCAAAGGCTAAAAGGTTCGACTGGGAGGATTAAGTCAGTTTTGGGTTGACTTCAAGTACGAGCGAATGCCAATATTTTGCTACCTTTGCGGCATGGTGACCCACGATGAAACGACTGCCTGGTTGGGCTTCATGATACTGAACGGATGAATGCAGAGGACAAGCCATACGGGCCATGGTTGAGGGCAACGCAAGAAAGACTTCAGAAACCACAACTGGTCTTGGCACCATTTCGAGACAACGATAAGGAGGTATAAAAGAACGCAGACCTCCATACTCAGGCTACCACGGGATTAGACTGATATCTGCGAAGTGCTGTGAAAGGAACCCATCCCCAAACGGCAGCGGTAAAGGACAATGATAAAGGTAGGGCTGACGTGGGGGTTGTGGTCGCGGTTACCGAGGTAGAAATCCCGAGAATCTCTCACGCATAGCGAGGCTGTCAAATCGAGGAGTAGCTAAAGTAGATTGACGCAGTAATTTTTGGGGATACGGCTGACACAACAAATCTCCATCACGTAGAGTAGAGCACAAGTATGACCGATGTGATACAAACAAATGTTCAGTCCACTCATGCACAGATGAAGGAGGAAGATGCTGCCAGACATAATGGGCCCCAAGAAGAGTTAAATAACAACATGATGACACCACCCAGGCCAGACACATAATGGGCCAGCCAATAAAGCCCAGGTAAACTTTACAAGTCCTCCTTTCATTATGGGCCCAACCTCACCGTCCAGCTCAACAAAGCTCAAACCGAAAAAATCCAGCTAAGTAACTTTAAGGAAAGGCCGAGTGGGACCAGCCATGCAAAGAAAAGAAAATGTTTTATGTAAAGGGATAGAGAGAGTGAAAAAAAATGGCTTGGGGACGAGTACCATGATGGAGTTAGAGCATAATGAGAAGAGTGGTAAGCGTAGAACTTGCTCTCCCTTAAAAGATATTTCGGGTTCAGTGGAGAATGTGAAGAGAAACAAGGCAGAAAAGGATGTTATGGCCTTTAGCAATAAGTGCATTAAGTTGGAACTATAGGGGGCTTGGAAACCCCCTCACAGTTAAAGCACTCCACAAAGTAGTGGTGGAGGAAGATCCCACCTTAGTCTTCTTAATGAAGACTAAGCATGATGTTACTGAAATGAAATGGATTGAGAGGAAGTTGTACAGAAAATAGGGACTTGTAGTGCCTTGTGTTCGTCGTGGGGGGGGGGGGGGGGGGGGACTTGCACTCCTATGAAGGTGTTCTACAACTGTGGAGGTGCAAACTTACTCTCCCAACCATGTAGATGCTATCATTTCAAAGAATCAGGGTGTAAGGAAATGAAGATTCACCGATTTTTATGGGCACCCCGAAACTAGTAGGCGTAATGAATCTTGGGTGTGTATGGGGGATTATAATGAACTCATGTTCACAAGTGAAAAAGAGGGTGGTAATGCTAGACTTGAGGGTCAGATGAAACAATTCTGGGATGCGATAAATAGATGCATCCTCAGGGACTTGGGGTACAAGGGCTCGGCTTTCACTTGGCAGCGGAGGTTGGGCAACCGCGGGTGGATCCGAGAAAGGCTAGACTATGCACTGGTCTCCACCAATTGGGTGGGGATGTTCCCGTGCACCAAATTACTCCATATTGCTTCCTCTACATCTAATCATAGTATTTTGCTCCTAAAGGCAACCAACTTTCCTTAGCAGAAGCTCAGGAGATCAAACCTCTTTCAGTTTGGAGCCATGTGGCTCAGAGATAAGGCGAGTAATGAGGCGGTTCAGGAAGCTTGGGTAAGAGGTGAAAATAGGGGCTCTCAATGGCCAATTGCTAGCTGGCTAGAAGAATGCCAATCCACACTGACGTCGTGGAACAAAAGTGTTTTTGGCCACGTGGGTAGAAGAGTCACAACATTGCAATAGTAGCTCCAAATTCTGGAGAATTCAAACATGGGGGGTGCGGCTTTGAATGATCTTCATAAGGTTAGATTAGAGTTAAACAGAGCACTTGCCATTGAGGAAGATATGTGGCTTCAGAGGTCAAGGAATAGTTGGTTGAAAGCAGGGGACAAGAATACAACTTTTTTCCACACCAAAACATCCAACCGCCTGCAGCGTAACACTATAGCCAGGGTGCTAGACTCCAACAATGTGTGGATAGAAGATGAGAAGCAGATTGGCCATGAATTCGTGCGGTATTTTGATGGCCTCTTTACCTCCTCTGTCCCTTGGATTGAGGGGGAGCTTATTGATGCCATTCAGCCAAAAGTATTAGACAGGATGAATGCCCTACTGAACAGGGAGTTCCAAGCAATGGAAGTTGAGAAAGCCTTGAAGCAAATGCACCCCACGACGGCCCCGGGTCCAGACGGTATGCCCCATTTATTTTATCAACATTACTGGCCTACTGTTAGAGCGATTGTTATATGTAATACCTTAAACTTTCTTAACCACAGCACGGCCCCGCCCAAGTTCCATGAGACACATATTATGCTCATCCCAAAAATGAAAGATCCGGAAAGGGTCACGGATTACCGACCAATAAGCTTGTGCAATGTGGCTTATAAATTGGCTTCAAAAGTAATGGCAAACAGAATGAAGGTAGTGCTGCAGGAAGTTGTGTGTGGAAACCAAAGTGCTTTTCTGGCAGAGAGGTTAATCATTGATAATATTTTAGTGGCACATGAAGTGATGAATCATATTGGCAAACAAAGAAAAGCCAAAAGTGGGGAAATTGAATTGAAATTAGACATGAGTAAAGCCTACAACCAGGAAGAATGGGAGTGCTTAAAGCTGATAATGTTAAAACTAGGCTTCCATGAGCAATAGGTGCAAATAGTTATGAGGTGCGTGTCGTCGGTCTCTTATGCAGTAAGAATTAATGGCAGGCCATGTGGGGAAATACGTCTGTCACGTAGGCTCCGACAGGGCGACCCACTCTATCCATACCTCTTTCTCATTTGTTCAGAGGATCTGTCTGCTCTTCTCCACAGTTCTATTCAACGGCAGAGATTAAGGGGAGTGGCTGCCTAGGGAAGGGGACCTAGAGTGTCTCACCTCTTCTTCGCAGATGATAGTCTCATTTTTGGGAGGGCCTCGTTAGAGGAATGCGCTGAAATACAGAGGGTGCTTCAAGTTTATGAACAGTCATCCGGGCAACAGTTAAATCAGTCGAAAACCTCCCTATTTTTCAGTCTTAACACAGCTAATGAGTTAAAGGAGTTAATCAAGGCAATGTTTGGTGCAAGTGAGATTCGGCCTCATGAATCCTACCTCGGGCTACCATCCTTGGTGGGCCAGTCAAAAAACAATACTTTTGCAAATTAAAACAAAGGGTCGCAAACAAAGTGTCTGGTTGGAAGGAAAAACTCTTAACGACTGCTGGTAAGGAAATACTGATCAAAGCAGTTGCACAAGCAATACCATCTTATTCCATGTCATGCTTTCTCTTGCCTAAGAAATTATGTGATGAACTCACTAGCTTGATTCGGCAGTTCTGGTGGGGTCAGGTTAAAGATGAGAAAAAACTTGCTTGGATAAGCTGGGATAAGCTGTGCATGCCAAAGGAAATGGGCGGCATGGGGTTCAGGGATTTGAGGTTGTTCAATTTGGCGCTTTTGGCGAAGCAAGGGTAGAGGTTACAAACTAACTCCACTTCTTTGTTTGCCTGAGTTTTTAAGGTGTAGTACTTCACCCACTGCTCCTTCTTAGAGGCAGATTTAGGCAGCCACCCTTCCTATGCTTAGCAAAGCATAATGGCAGCCTTAAGGGTGGTGCAAAGGGGCATGAGGTGGAAAATAGGCTCAGGGGAGAGTGTGTGAGTGTGGTGCGACAAATGGATTCCTAAGCCGACTTCATATAGTGTTGTCATAAGTGAAGATGCTTGCCCAAATATTACTTTGGTTTGCAACCTCATAAACAGCGCATCCATGGAGTGGAAAGCTTAGCGGATCCGGAGCTATTTCACTGAGGAGGATGCCAATGCTATCTTAAGCATCCCTCTGAGCTTGCATCGGCCTAAGGATAGATTGATATGGGCGGAATCACAAAGTGGAAAATTTACGGTCAAAAGCGCATATAGGCTGGCCTATGAGGTGAACAGGGGTGGCGGCAAAGCGGATTGCTTGAACCCCTCGGTGAGAAAGAAAGTATAGAAGGGGCTGTGGAGAATGAACCTTCCTCAAAAAGTCAAGCATTTTGCTTGGAAGGATCCAAAAAGGCACTATGGCAAAGGCACATCGTGGTGGAAGGTGGCTGTGCTCTATGCAAGAACCCAACGAAAAACGTTCTCCATATTCTCTGGTTTTGTGCTCACGCTAAGGATGTGTGGAACACAAGTAAGCTCTCTCTCCCTTTTGATATTGGACCTAATTAGTGCTTTTTGGATATTATGGAAAAGCTTCTTACGTATAAGGAAGTGCATCCCAGTCTAGCAGAACGGTTTGTTTCTATGTGCTGGGGTATCTAGAAAGAGAGAAATGTCGTCTGAACTGGTGGAAGGTGTTAAAAATTTAGACCCCTTAAACCACAATTAGATTGCGTAGCCTAGTTAATTAGCCAAGTTGTTACTTAGTCAAATTAAGCAGTTATAGGTTAAAGCAATCAAATAATCATATCAAAAATATAATGCAGCGGAATAATAAATAACACAGTGATATGATCACCCAGGAAACCACACGGAAAAACCTGGGGAGGATTTGACCCACCTATCCTCAAGGCAAACCTGAATCCACTATGAAATAATCGAAGTTTATACAAAAGGACTTACAAGCTCCCCGCTTGACTTCCTAATGCTACCCACCAGTAGAACTTACTGACACGACCCCGTGCAAGCTCCGAATCCACGGACTCCTTCTTTCTTGGACTCTTCAATCAAGTACAAGCTCCCCGCTTGTTTTTCTTTAAGCTCCAATGGTTGCAACCTTGTTGATCATCAAGATGTAGATAATCTCTACCTTGAAAACCCTAAATTTATGTGAAGGAAAGCTCCTCAAAGATCTCACAAGAAATTCACATAAACAGCAAATATGAACAACAAAGACTTAGAGAGGTTTGGGTACAAAACCCTAATAAAATAAAATGAGGCACAAGAGGCACTCTAATCTCTCTCTCTCTAGTACCAAAAACGTGGCTTAGGGTTTCTTTTATATAGTGGGAGAAGTAGATCTGAAACCCTAATCCTTAATGGGCTTAAGCTGCTATTTGGGCCGACTTAAAATTCTGCAGATACGATTTTCGATCGATCGAGCCTGTTCTTCGATCGATCGAACCAGGCAGAATATGAAGTCTTCTTCCTGCGGCTTGTATGTTCTTGAATCTTGACTTGAATCACCTTGAGCATTGTCTAATAAAACCTATAGACTCTAAGATCTATATCTAGACAAGTTTGTGTTCACGATTTGCCAATTGTTCTAAACATTTAGAACCTAACAATCTCCCCCTTTGGCAATTCGTGACAAAACTTTCATACAGAATGAAATGCTCAAATACAAGAACAACCCAATACAATAAAATGCTCATTACAACAAATTCAACCTAACTACTATCCATCAGTTGCAAGTGTAGACAGCAGCTCAATTGAATCAACCTATATATTTCCTGAAACACTAAACAAAACGCATAAACGCATGTGTGACAGAAAAACAGTAAATCAACAAATAAATTATTGACTTCACAAAACACAAAACAAAGACATATATTATGAATAACTCATAAATATAAATTAATGAGCAGTGAACAAGAATCATATAAAAACTCAAGCAAATAACAAATATGCAAACTAACACTCCCCCTAAGTTAGATACATAAAAAATTTATTTTCTCCCCCTATCAAAAATAAATTCAAAACTCCCCCTAAACAAAACAAACATGATTCCCATAAATCAATAATTTCCCCCCCTTTTTGTCACGTATTGACAAAGACAACTCATACAAAGAGTAAACAGTCAACACACGGAACAAAGGATAAAAGAAAACAGAGAATCAAGGGGACACAAAACAATTCAGCTCTATAGAAAATAGAGACAGCTCCCCCTATGAACAACACAGGTTAAAAAAAACTTTTCTCCCCCTATAAAAATAGGAAAAACAAAACAAGTTGTGGGAAAAATAGTTTTGGGGAAACTTTAAGAAGGGGGGAAATCAGCAGCAGCAGCACCTACAGGATCAGGAACAGTCTCACCAACAGGACCAAAGTTAAAAACACACAAATCAAAGTTAAAAACTAAGGTGAGAATACACATGAAGAAAAAATATTCTCTCTTTCAATAAAATGCAAACATGGCATTATGTGACCCATAAACAGTTGCATGAGTAGAGAAAATATGTGCACATTGATTATCCATCATATCTCTTAAGAAAAATATTTTCTACAGTTCACACATAAGAAATAGCATATACTAGAATGTACAAAACTCAAAAATTAATCAATCAATTTTTTGATCAAGTTGAGTACCCAATGTAGCAAAGTGTATGCATGCTATATGTGAAAACAATGAGAGATATGACTGCAAAACTGCAAAATGGATACAGAAATCAATGCAATGCATGTGAATCCTAACCATAAAAGATGCAAGACAAAATATGTCATGATGCATGCTCTAATGCAGTAAAACTAAGTTCAATTGAGATCAAATTGACAAAATTGGCTCGAGCAGGGAATTTCTACCAAAAACCCCAAAAATTGAAAACCACTTGTTGAAATTTTTAAACAAATTGATGAATTGAGCATTACTAAACACAGCACATAGAGTATAATGCCTAATTTCATCAAAACAACAAGCCAATTTCATCAAATTCAACTCAATTTCACAAAAGCCCCAATTCATATCAAGAACAAACCCTTTTTAAAAAAGCTTCTCCATGATCTTCGATCAATCGAAAATTACATTCGATTGATCAAATGACACAGTCATTTTGAGACAATTGAGAGCACTTTTTCGATCGATCGAAAATCAGGTTGGATCGATCGAAATGGGCAGAGGCTCACTAAATTTTGAGAAAAACACAGGTTTTGAAAATCAACAAGCACTTTTTGAAAACACTCCTCAAAGCATTTGAACAATGAAATCAAAGTGCATGAGTATGTGATAGAATGCTTTTTCAAAAACCCAAAATTTTAAACCCAATTTTCTCAAAAACAAGATTCAATCATCTTCCCATTGAATTTTCTTAAGCAACAAATATGCTGTGCACAAATCTCAAGATATTTTCAAAATTTTCAAACTTGAAACACATTTTGCATTAAACTCAAGGAACTTTTAATCTTGGATGGCCACAACAAGATCACACACAATAAAATGTACCAAGTTTAACAGAGAGTAACTTGTGTAGTGTGTGCAACTAGCAAAAGCTTGAGATACATGTGAGGTGATATGTGAATAGTAATCAAACACAATGTCTACAAAATTCATCACATAGAATTTAAAAGAGACTATCACCTAAAGAGTTACATCCTATAACTCTCACATCTCCTAGAACAAAAGCTTACAATCATGTAAGTTTCTTTCATTTTTGCCTCTTATTTATGTGAATTGGCATTCAGCCTAATAGTACACACCGGTTTGAATTAAGTGAATTGGCATCAAGCCTAATAGTACACACCAGTTTTAATTTAATTGAGGCTACACCTTATGTTCTTTTTGTGCATGTGCTACACTTTCTCGAGCACAAAATCTTATGATATGCACTAAGGTGTTCATGATTGGCTAGTGAACAGTGGTGAGATGGTTATTTATGCCTTTCTCAAAAGGATCAAGTCCGACAGTCAAATAACATATGACTTCAAGATCAAGACAAAGTGATTAATAAGCACAAACATCTTTCCCACACAACATGCACTACAAAGCTCAAACTAGTAAAGTGCAATAAAATAAGCTCATCCAAGCTAAACAGGGTACATAAACAAGTTATGTAAAGATAAAATGGCCAATCCTTGATTATAAATCCAAGATCTATAATACAAAACAAAAAATCTTTTTGGTTTTAACAAACGTTATAACCACTTGTTGAGATTTTAAAAAAATTTATGACCAAAAAAACAAAAACCACACATTGAGTTAAATGATCAATGCAAATGCAATGCATGACAGTGCTTAACTAAGCTATAGAGGGTACACAAACAAGAAATATCAATTTCTTAATTAACCCATGAGTACATGTACAAACTAGTACATAAAGTCAAAAATAGCTTAGCACATTTATAACACATGCTATTCAAGTTTCTCCACAATGTCAAGCATGTTCTAAATCAAGAGAGATATCATAACTCATGTAATCCTCAAGAAAAATAAAACAAGGCACAAAATAAAATATTTTTGTCTTTTTGGAAATTTTCAATGTTTTTGGATTTTTTTTTTTAATAAAAAAAACTAGAAAAAACAAAACAACCAAAAACAGAAACAAGACATGTTCACAAACAATAGGAAGAATTAAAACAGGGACAAGTCAGCAACACTTACCTTGGAGAATCTTTTCTCACCCATATAGCACGATTCTTCGGCTTTGTAGGTGAAAATCCATGAGAAGCAGAGTGTATTTGAGGGATTACACCAATCTTTTGAGACAGACTAAAATCCTGCAAATTCCTTTCACAAGCCAACAAGCTTATATTTTTCAAAAGCATATAAAACAATTTATATGGACTTATGGCAGGAGAAATATCATCACATATCCTAGATTAGCATACAGAATGCTTAAATTTCAATTTATGACAATTAGGACGAATGTGACCGAAGACACCACAAAAGTGACAAACAAGAACAAATTTAGGAACATCAGTATTCCTAACAGCAAGTCTAGTCTCAGACTTCAGTTTTTGCCTTAACAAAGAACAATTTGGTCTAATATGACCAACAACACCACAATGGTGACAAGTAGGCATAAAAACAGATTTATTATGCTCTCTAACAGTAGGTTTAGATTTAAGTTTAGAAACTTCAGCGTCTACATCAGAACTTTTACCTTTGTCTAACCTAGCACAATAAGTATTTTCTTTATTATTCCTCTTAAAAGGAGGAATATAAACTTTTTCAGTTTTAGGCTTAAGAGAAACAGAAACAATTCTATTATCATCAGCAGGCTTGGTACTAATCAAATTTTCAAGTTTAGCTTTAGACTCAACTAACTCTTGTTCCAAACTTTTTATCTTCTCATCTTGAGAAGAAATTTGATTTCTCAAAAATTCATTCTTTTTATTAGATTCAACTAATCTAACAAGCAATTCCTCTTTTTCAAGATTAGCCAATTTTAACTCTTCTTTAAATTTCTTAGAAATTTTTAAAGATTTAGATAATTCCTTACGAAGAGTTTCAAAAGCATCAAAAAAATCAGCAAAAACAATAGTGTCCTTTTTATTCAAAACATCACAGGCATCAATAAAATCAGCAGAAGCATGAATAGAAACATGATCAGAAAGACACTTCAAATTATCCATGACAACAGGGGTCAAGGATCAGCTCAAAGATCAAAAGATCTACAACAGAAGAGCTACCCGCTCTGATACCACTTGTTGAAAATTTAGACCCCTTAAACCACAATTAGATTGCGTAGCCTAGTTAATTAGCCAAGTTGTTACTTAGTCAAATTAAGCAGTTCTAGGTTAAAGCAATCAAATAATCATATCAAAAATATAATGCAGCGGAATAATAAATAATACAGTGATATGATCACCCAGGAAACCACACGGAAAAACTTGGGGAGGATTTGACCCACCTATCCTCAAGGCAAACCTGAATCCACTATGAAAGAATCGAAGTTTATACAAAAGGACTTACAAGCTCCCCGCTTGACTTCCTAATACTACCCACCAGTAGAACTTACTGACACGACCCCGTGCAAGCTCCGAATCCACGGACTCCTTCTTTCTTGGACTCTTCAATCAAGTACAAGCTCCCCGCTTGTTTTTCTTTAAGCTCCAATGGTTGCAACCTTGTTGATCATCAAGATGTAGATAATCTCTACCTTGAAAACCCTAAGTTTATGTGAAGGAAAGCTCCTCAAAGATCTCACAAGAGATTCACATAAACAGCAAATATGAGCAACAAAAACTTAGAGAGGTTTGGGTACAAAACCCTAATAAAATAAAATGAGGCACAAGAGGCACTCTAATCTCTCTCTCTCTAGTACCAAAAACGTGGCTTAGGGTTTCTTTTATATAGTAGGAGAAGTAGATCTGAAACCCTAATCCTTAATGGGCTTAAGCTGCTGTTTGGGCCGACTTAAAATTCTGCAGATACGATTTTCGATCGATCGAGCCTGTTCTTCGATCAATCGAACCAGGCAGAATATGAAGTCTTCTTCCTGCAGCTTGTATGTTCTTGAATCTTGACTTGAATCACCTTGAGCGTTTTCTAATAAAACCTATAGACTCTAAGATCTATATCTAGACAAGTTTGTGTTCACGATTTGCCAATTGTTCTAAACATTTAGAACCTAACAGAAGGGGTAAACCTGGTAGGGTTACTCTGAAGACCTCCTTCGGCTTAATGGACGAGTTCCAGATGGCTAATGAGGGACCGTGGAAGCTAGCTGCAGTGAGCCCCGAACCGATTCGGTGGGCGCGTCCACCACTGGGACAGTACAAGGTTAACTCAAATGGGGCCATGTTTGTGAACCAGAGGAAGGTAAGGTTAGGCGTGATGATCTGTGACAGCAATAGGAATGTGATTGCTGCTCTAAGCAGCCCCATTATAGGTCCCCTTGGCACCCTTGAGATGAAAGCCAAAGCGATGGAGGTTAGCATACGCTTCGCACTAGACATAGGCATCCGAGATGTGGTGTTTGAGTGTGATGCACTAGAAGTCTTCAATGCTGTCCAAGGGTTAGCAGCGCTGAGCTCTTCGATCCTCTTCATCATGGATGGCATCCCCTAGAAAGCACGTTGGTTCAAGTCATGTCGCTTTACCCACACAAAAGGGCAAGGAAATGTCCCTGCCCACATGTTAGCGCAGTATTCTAAATCATTAGTTAGTTACGTTGCTTGGGTAGAATCCTGCCAGAGCCATGTTGAGCGGGCATGTGCCCAGGATATTGATGTAGCTACTATTTCTTAACTCATGAATACAAAATTCAGTATTTCCTATCAAAAAAAAAAAAAAAAAAGTCAGGTACATGTAGGATGTAGCACCTACTATTGCTCATTTTGTGAGTATTTGATTGCCTTTATAAGCAGTGCCTTAAAGGGCTTTTATTTATATGTTATACTGTATTTTAAATAGGTATTGTATAGTCGTAAAATCTTGGTATTGGACCTTTCGAGTATATTTATTTGTGTGTGTGTGTTTGTCTTTTATTGGAAATCCAAATCTTATACTTCTATCACTTCGGAATTATTATTGTGTGATTTTAGCTATGCTTTCTGTCATGTGTATACCAGTATATAAAGATGTATATGTGTACAGGAAAAGGCACTCAGCTAGAAGGGTATCGCCCCTTCAAGAACATTTAGCCTCGAAGTTAAGTGAATCTAGGTTATTGTATGATGGACAGAGTATCCATAGCCCAACTAATGCGGCACTTTTTCTTGAAAATGTTAAACAAGAGGCTGAGACCATTGTTGCTGATCACTTAGAAGGAACACCTGCAAGGACACAATCTGCTTCTAAATGGAGATCGTCCATTGATGGTCATGGAATGACAGCTATGGATACTGGTACTGATTCAGTTTGCTATTTGCTAAAAGCTTGTAAGCATGAGGATGACTTATTTGTTGATGTTGGAGATACAACTTTTGCTCTATTTGCATCTCTGCTTGATTCTACTATTCAAGGTGCTTAAAGTAACCTTTTTGTACTATTTTGCAATACTAAAAATTATTCCAACATCACCTCTCTTTTAAATGATGCCTTCATAGTTCATGGAAATAATTTGTTATCGAATTTTTCTATTTTGTTTGGCTGGTGGCCTGGTTGTGGCAGGGATGAAATGGTTGTTCATTCAAAAAAGTGTTCTCAGCTTGAAATTATATATATATATATATATATATATTTAAGGAAACCAAGGAACCTGAACCTAGGATTACTGAACCCAAGGTGAACCTATAGAAAATCTACAATAGGTTTACCAACCCCAGGAAGGAAATTACGGTCAACGACCTTCAACATGAAATCAAGGAAACAAGATTTGAGGTTAGAACCCTTAAGCAAGAACTAATCATTCTTAGGGTTGATCACAATTTCCTTGATCAAAGGATAAAACATTTGGAAAACACTTCTCATCAAGGCAATGAGGAAGGTCCTTCATATCAGAACCCTTCAGATGAAGAAGATGAATCAGTTAACCCTACAACAGATATGGTCTTAGAACAGCCAACCCAGAAGTTCTTAGAAACCATCAGTAAGATTAACTTCCAAAAACGGCATTCCAAAGTCAGGATTTTCATTAGCAAAGATTTTGAATTTGAGGTTATAGCCCTAATAAACTCAAGTGCTGATCTCAACTGCATTCAAGAAGGAATCATTCCCTCCAAGTATTTCAAAAAGACCAAGGAATGATTAACCTCCGCAAGTGGTGGTAAAATGCAGATTGAATTCAAAATCCCAAAAGCCCATGTTTGCCAGGATAATGTTTGCTTCAAAACAACATTTGTCCTTGTCAAGAATATGATAGATAGGGTAATCTTAGGAAACCCTTTCATGTGTCTGTTGTATCCTTTCATCACAAATAGTGAAGGAATCACTACCCATCCCTTTGGCCAACCAATCAAGTTTAAGTTCCTTAGGAGTCCAGAATCTAGAGAGATTAGCAGCCTCCAAGATATCTCTGTCTCCAAGACCTTTAACCTGATTAAGGCCAAAACCCAACATCTTAAGTACCTTAAGGATGATCTAAGATACAAGAATGTTGAGGAACAACTAACTTGTAAAGACATCCAAACAGAGATCAAAGAGTTTGAAGAAAAACTCAAGCAAGAAGTCTGCTCTAATCTACCCACAACTTTTTGGCATAGAAAGAGACACGAGGTAGCTCTCCCATATGTCAAAGATTTTAAAGAAAAGGATATCTCAACTAAAGCTTGACCCATCCAAATGAGCCAAGAATTCATGGATTTCTGTAGAGCCGAAACAGAGGATCTCCTTAGCAAAGGAATCATCAGGAAGTTTAGATCACCATGGTCCTGTCCAGCCTTTTATGTCCAGAAAAATGCTGAGATAGAAAGAGGTGTTCCCAAACTTGTCATCAACTACAAGCCCCTTAACAAAGTCTTAGAATGGGAAAGGTACCCAATTCCCAACAAGAAAGACTTAGTCAATAGGCTTAGTAGAGCAGTGGTCTTCAGTAAGTTTGACATGAAGAGTGGTTTTTGGCAGATACAAATCAGAGAGTCTAATAGATACAAGACAACCTTCACCACACCCTTCGAACATTACGAATGGAATGTAATGCCCTTTGGTCTCAAAAATGCACCTTCCGAATTCCAAAATATCATGAATGAGATTTTCAATCCATTCTCCAGTCATGCCATTGTGTACATTGATGATGTACTAATTTTGACTCTGTTTCTTTCAGAATCAAATTCCTTTCCTAGGGCTACTAGGTCAAGGGTGAAGTCTTTCTTTATGACCATGAGTTGGTGACCTGCTGGGGGTTCTGGTTGCTCAAAGTCGGATCTAGTGGGGGATGGGGTACTTTGACTATGGTTGTCATCTTCATCGACAACTGAGTCCTATTTTGATGTATTGCATGGTGTGCTAACTTGGGATCTGGTCTTGACTTCTTGGAGTTATAAATCTAGGCTTCGCCTGGGTGGAAGAAGGGGTCTGGATGAGCTATACTAGGATATAGGTCTATCTCTAAGGAGGATGGGGGACTAGATACTAGGCTGGTGGTAATCTAAGGGTGTCCTAAACCTAGACTGCTCAAAGCTTAACCTAACAGTTCCATTTGCTAGCTGCTGGACAAAATCTAAGTCTAGGTTCTGGTAGGATGTTGGATCATGATGGGATGGTTTTCATTCTCAAGAGTCCAATTCTGGGGAAAGGTGACTTCAGTCCACTTAAGGGTTCTAGGTACTTGAACCTTAGGTCCTAGGGTTAAGGTTTGGATGAAGGTGGTTTCACCTGGAGTTTTCTTGTTAAGGGCTTGGACATTCATGTTGGTTCGAATGCACTTATAGTAAACTCTATATATCAAGGCTATCTGCCGGGCTCCCTACACCATGACAGTTTCTTGAGTCTTGATATTTAAGGTGAGGGCCTTCCTAATATGTGGGTCATGAAGGCTGACTGTGAAATTGGGGAAACAGTCAAAATGGACTGGTCCACAACTAAGACTCGCTTCTATGGTTCCTAAGAGGCTATCCTCGAATCTAATGTGTCGAGTGTCTCTAAGGGCCACAATTTGTTGCAGATGACTAAACCCATATATATATATATATATATATTATTGCTTTTGTTGAAATCTTGCAATAGTGCTAGACGTAGCATATTAACATTTCACGTCCTTACTTCTATAGTTAATTTTCTTTGCAGGTTTGATGCCTATTCCTGATCTGATAATAAGATTTGAGAAATCTTGCCGAAATGTTTCAGAGTCAATGAGGTTTGTCCGCTACTATTGATAATATTTATAAATATATATATATATATATATATATATGTTTTTCAGTATGCAAATGCGCATAGATTCACACATGGCGTTATTTCATTTACCTGTTTTCATCTATTTAATAGAGTGATAGATGCAATGACGCCATAGTGGGTCTAAGTTTTTACTTTGCACCAGGCTTAACTTCATTTTTAATATTATCTCTGTGATTCATTCTTTCCTCATTTGTTCAAGGATATGGTATAGAAGCAAATTTTATTAGTGAGAGATATTGATCCAATCAGAATGTAACATCACAGGTGTCAAAAGGGGGGAAAAGAAAAATAAGAAGATTCCATTTTCATCCAATACATATAAAATGTAACATCACAGGTGGTAAAAGGGGGAGGAGAAAAGGAAGAAGATTCCGGTTTCAGTGAAATCTCATGACTGAAGCTTGTAGAGAAAGAAATAGGGTTAACAGTAAGCTTGGTGTTGTGTATTCGATTTTTTGTCCCTAGCTCTCTTCCACACCCCCCCCCCCCCCCCCTTCTTTTTCCCTTTTCTAAATATTCCCCAAAATTTCTAACCCTTCCCTACTGTAAGTACTAATATGAAGCAGAGCTTTGGCAGAGTAGTATGGTCAAAATGGCTAAGTACCACTGTTTGAAAAATATGTATAGATCTATCACTATTTGCAAAATAATTAGATATCTACCACTTTTTAAAAACTCGATTTTGCCGTGTAACTCGAGTTTCACAAACTCGAGTTCTAGGAACTCGAGTTCCATAAAAAATAGCATGGTAAATTTGAAGACTATTTTTTCAAAGAACTCGAGTTCCACAGCAAACTTGAGTTTTAAAAATGTGGTAAATTACTAAATATTTCACAAACACTGGTATATTGCTAAATATTTTGCCAAATAGTGGTATGCGGCCATTTTGGCCAGAGTAGTATCATATATATGAGAGAGAGAGAGAGAGAGAGAGAAACAACAGTGATGTAGTATCATGTAACAGAAGCGGAATACTCACTTGGATGATCCCTTGCTCTTCTTAATTTCTTCTTTCACCTTTACCCTTGGTCTTAGTCTCCTGCAAAGATCAAAATGTTTTCATATCATGTAACATGGTAAGAGTGTGAAATTTTTAGTGAATGCAGCAAATTAACTGCAACAGAAGAAGGCTGGATTTTGAGAATGTGTATGAGTTATACTGAATGCAATCTAGGCAGAAATGCATCTTGGTCTTCCTCAGCAACAGTACACAGCAGAGCCGCCTTGTAAATTACTTGTTGAATTACAAGTTGTATGTAAGATTATCTCATTGATTTAGTTATTTAGGACAACAAAGCCGCTTGCAAAATCACAAGGTTTTTTTTCCACAATGAAAAACGAAAGTTTATTGGTACCTGCTAAGACTAAGACAGGATGGTTCCTCTCAACTCTTTAGTCTCCTTGTGCACTCTTTTCGTCCCCTCTTAGTCAATTGTTCTTTTGGGCTCACCTCACGTGAATAAAATAAAAGGGATAGTCAGACAAATCCACCCTAAATTATGGGATTTTTATACTTTGCACCCTAAATTATCTAAACCTGTAATTATCATCATAATTTTTAAAATACTTGCAAATGAGTCCAACACTAAACGGTCATGTGCAAGTCCACGTAACGCGGTAATGGTCGCGTGTACAATGTGAAATCAAATTTAAAAACTAAGAGAGGAAGTGAAGCAAAGTAGAGTAGAAATAAATCTCTTTAGACAAGGTTTCACAATTTTTACAAATACTACTTTTTTATATCCGTTTCTTTATTTTATGTTTTTAACTGTGAAAGTTATGAAATGGATAACTGCAGCATAGAGAAGCTAACCTTGAGTGTGTATAGTGACCTTCTCATTTTACGGGTTAATAGAGTGAATTTAAGGCACAGAGAAGCTAATCTCGAGTGGATAAAGTGACTTTTTAAAATCACGGGTTGACAAAGTGAATTTAAGCCTAACCTCACGTGAATAATTTGTAGCTATCTCAAAAATAAATTTCCCATTTTACCTTTACACACTGAAGTTTCAATTATTTATTTGTTTATGTGTTTCTAAGAATTAATCAATAAAATATTGAATTATAAATTTTAAAGGCATGTCCTCTTGGTCTTGACAAAGAGAATTCATTCATTCAAGCTTGAAAGTGGCTTATAAACATGGGAATTGAAGAGAAGAATGGAGAATAGCAGTACCAATACCGGGTAAAGGACATGAACGACAACTTTAATTATGTTCTAGTCCATGAAATGAGCATGCCTGCTCCTCCACGGCTGTGACGGCTCCACCTATTCCCTGAAGACCATGTGTGCCTTTGGCTTTTGCTTATTTGCTACAAGCTTTTTGGATGTTGCAAGAATTATGCCACTATCAATTGATGTGGCAAGGATATGAATTAATGAGGAAAGGATATTGATTGTCAACGTTTGGGAAAAAAAAAACCTTTGGTGTATATCTGCTAATAAGGTGCTTGTTAAATGCCACTTAAACCTTCCATGTGACTTAATTAGTTCAATTAAATCATGTTATGTCAAATAATTATGCCACTATCACTTGAATAAAAAAACTTTAAAAGATAAGAACCTACAAAGCCAAGAACCTACAACTCAACAAAGCCATGGGTTTTGGTCTCTATTTTTTCAAACTCAACAAAGCCAAGAACCTACAACTCAATCTTTATTGCCTTCGGCAATACCACATCTCAATCACCTAAAATCACCATGCCTTAATATATAAAAATGCTACTCAATTGAGAATTCATGGTATTTTCAATAGAGACATTTAAATTTCAAATCATCCCTTTTTTTACTATCCAATTATCAAAAGATAAGAACGAAATAAAGTAAAATGTCATCATGCGCAGCCCCAAGAAGTAGTGAGGGAATGAAGCGGATGTTGCATTGTAGAGGAAGAAAAAGAACCACCAAATTGAGCATATGAAACCAAAAACCCACACCTAAATTATCAAAGCCCCATCCTTCAACAAAACATCAAAATCACTATACACAAAATATAAAACTCCTTCCACACCCAAATTTATACTTGTAATCAAATCATGCCACTGACACAACATTGAACTAAATTGGAAAATTAAGGATCGGTAACTAAATTTGCCTATTAGTAAGAAGCGATAATTTCTTAGCCTTACCCAAAATGAATGCCAAAACAGTTACAATAGAAAGAGCAAATAAAAAAGAAGTTGAGTACAGAACATCGGAATTATCGTCATTTCTATATGACTCATGTGCACACACTTAGGGGGAGAAATTCTACCTTGTGCACATTCGTAAGGGGAGAAAGCCATAGAGGAGATGCATATACCAAGGGGGAGAAGACATTCTTTTTGAGAAAACCTTGATTTACTTTATGCTTGTTTTCTCGTTACTTTATGATGCTTTGATATGCTTTGTTGCTCTCATTGCATCGTGTTTATGTGTTGGACATGCTTTTATCCTTATACCATTGTGCTTTATTGGTTGCATGTTCGGATGATCACTTTCTTTGCTATATGATCATTGTAGTCATTTTCATATGACTGTTTTGGTGTTTGATCAAGTTGCTCACATGTTTCACATCTTGATTACTTGATCGCAATTTACTTGTTACATTATACTTGTCCGTTTATTACTTACTTTACCCTGAGGGTCTAATGTGTTTTGTGCAAGTGTTTCAGGTTACAGGTATATATTTTCCAAGTTCATCACAACTCCTATGATTCATGATAGGGGGAGTGATATGATAGGGAAGTACTTTATATTTTGTACCCATGTTGCTTTTGTAAGCTTTAAGGGTTTGTTTCATGCATTGTTTGTAGGCCTTTGTGGTTTGTGCCATGC
Organism: Quercus glauca; assembly: GCA_023736055.1. Classification (NCBI taxonomy): domain Eukaryota; kingdom Viridiplantae; phylum Streptophyta; class Magnoliopsida; order Fagales; family Fagaceae; genus Quercus; species Quercus glauca. The sequence goes on along the minus strand of CM043319.1, from coordinate 5,559,317 downwards.
ATTTGCAATACCTTGCTTATACAGCCTTTATGCATGTTTGCTTCTTGTTCAATGTCATGCATTTTACTTCAAGTACATCACTCTTGTGCCCTTGTAGGATTGTTCCTAGATGCATATACATTCTATGCATTGGTTGAGTCATGAACACTCTTGTGCCCCAGTAGGATTGTTCCTAGATGCAAATACTTTGTGTATTTTGCATTGGTTGAGTGTTGGATTTGCAAATGATTCTCTTCAAATGAGCTCATCATCTTGCATGTCTGGATGTTCATTCCCTGTGTGAATGAGCATAGTGATCACTTTTGTATAGTGATTGCTTGTTTGGTCAAGGCATGGTTTATTCATTTATCCCATTTATACTTGATCGCATTGTTACTTGTTCATGTACGTACCTTGTGTTCAACTTGTCATAAGCTTAATGAAAGTTTTGTTTGTGTACGAGTGTTTCAGGTTACAGGTATATACGTGCAAGTGCTTCACAGCTTCTAGATTAGGTGTGAGTGAGTTTTGCCTGTGTTCCCAAACTCACGTTTAAGTCTAGAGTCTGTTTTAGGGGTTTTGTCACGGAATAGCCAAAGGGGGAGATTGTAAAGTTGTAATTTACAACTATGTATTTTGTTAGCTTTTATTCCGTGCCAAATTTGATTGTAATTATTATCAATCGTTTATACCCTGTATTTGTTGTGGGATTTGTTGTAAAGGGTGTGTGATAGAGAGAATGTATGAAGACTCAAGCATTTGAAGATTGAAGGATTCTCGCGGGTGTCTCGCGACCTAGCATCCCGCGAAATAGTGCATGTGCCCTGCACGTGCTGGAAGCTGAAGAGTCATGCCAGGCTGTCATTTTCGCGAATATCTCGCTGGTAAGGCCTTCCCGCGAGACAGTCGCGAAACATTCTGCCTGGAGGATTTTTATGAGTGACTTTCTTACCCTTCACCCATACTATATATATACACTTATTACCCACATATGTTGGTGTGGCTATTCAGAGAGAAAAACCCTAGATAGGTTTTCTACAACTCACCCACCCATCTTTTGAGAGAGAGCTACTCCTCCTTAGTGAGAAATCATTGTAGCCTCTTCTCCATCCCTTTCCCATTATCATACCTTGAGAGGAGATTTGTATCCAAACACAACCCACACATATTCAGAGTGTAGAGAGTGTTTTGGAGCTGTTGGGAAGCATTGGAAGAAGCCAAGGATGGCAAATGCAACATGGAGCTTGTTGCGGGATCCGGATAACTAAGACAAGACACGGTTCCGAAAAGCCTTGTTGGAGTAGGAGCTTGGAGGGCTTAAGTACATCGGGTAGACTAAGCTTGGAGGGTCTTTTGCTAATCCATGTATCCCAACTGATTGTCTAGTGGATCGATTTCCGCTTGGAGGGCGGCGGAGAGGTTTTTCGCCGAGTTCTTCGGTTTCCTCTTCGATAACACGTCTCGGTGTTATCTGTGTTTGCATCCTTCTTCCTTACTCTTGTTTATTTCATTTTTACTGTTGAGTTGCTTTAAATATGGATTAGAGTAGTTGTATTGCTTATACGCTTGTGTTTACACTATTCCGCACTTATTATTAAGTTAGTGTAAAATCAACCAAGCCATTATTTTAATTTGGGGGTCTAAACCGCTCGTGTGTTTTCAACACGATTTTTGAACTTTCAATTGGTATCAGAACGGGTATACTTGATTTGGTTTCATTACCTAAGTGTGATCCTTGACCCCTTGTGTGTTTTGCCATGGATAATGCTTTGTATGCTTCTATGGATGTTGTTGATTATAACATGCCATGTGTTTGTGAAAATGCCTCTATGAGTGTTAATCCTCATAATTGTGATGACATGTTAATTGAATCCTTGGGTGTTGTTGATATTCCTAACATTAAACTCTTGAAGAAAAATACTAAGAAGTTTCATAAGGATTTGAGCAAGTTATTTTGTGAAAAGGATGATTTGATTGCTAAGCTCAATGAATCCAACAAATTGGTTGAGAAATATAAAAAACTTGCTGAAATTTCTCTTGAAAAGCTGAAAGAGTTTGAATGTTTGAATATGGGCTTGGATGCTAAACTTGTTTTGTCTAACAAACTTGTTGATGATCTTAAATGTGAAAATGAATCTCTTAAGATGCATGCCAAGTGTTTGATTGCTGAACCTAATGTTAAAAGGGATGAAACTATTTGTTGCAATCATGTTGTGGTACCTGATTTTGTCCCTATTGTGAGTTCTACCTCTAAAGACAAATCGGTGTACATTCCTCCACACAAAAGAAACCAAAAAGTGGAGAGAAAGGCTCTTAAGCCTAAGCCTCTGTTTAGGTCCCAACCTAGGGAATTGAGTGAATCTAAGTTTGTTCCTACTTGCCACCATTGTGGTGTGATTGGTCATATAAGACCTCAATGTCATAAGTTAAAGAGCAAACAAACTCATGTTGCTAGATCCCTACCCAAAAGGCCTAATGGACCTAAACACATTGTTTGTCACCATTGTGGTGCCCTTGGTCATCTTAAGCCTCATTGCTCTATGTTCCAAGCTGCTAAAAGAATTAAAAGAAAAGAGAAACTTGAGCTTCTTGGAAGTTGTGCTTTGCATGATAAACCGGACTTAAGTGAAAATAGCATGTTGTTAAAGAAAGTGTTTAATGCTCTTAACTCCTTGACTATGTGCATCTCCGGTTCTCATTCTTCCAACCCTCGTCTCACTTCTCTTGAGACACTCATTCCAAATAATCATTCCGTTTGAATAAGGAAGGGTTCCTATGGTTGAGCTTATGCTCTTTTGGTCCTTGATCTAATTTTTTCGATCTTTGTAGGACCATTCATGCATTAGATGCTTCATTGTCATGCATTTGTGCATCATGCATCTCTTTATATGCATTGTTTGTGTTTTTGTTTTTGATTTTACTTTTTTGTTTTTGTTTTGTGTGAGTAAAAATCCAAAACCACATAAAAAGTTAAAAATTCAAAAAATTTGATCGTATATGCTTAAGCACATATCTCATGTGAGTTTGGCCTAGTACCTTCGTACTAATGGCGTAGTGCATTTACAAGCTTAGCTTGTTTTGTATGCACCTATTTCTATGTGGAAGAAATCTTGAAAACTATGTGTGATTGTTGTAAATAGATCTTCAAGCTTGTCATGAATGATTGGTCAATAGTCTTGTTGGTCTTGATACTTGCGTAGACTTGTGTCTATATCTCTTCCCACTTTATTTTTATGTTTTTGCAAAAAGAACTCACTAAATGTAAATCTCGAAATGAAAAGAGATATTGAGCTGCAAAAGCCTGTCGCACATACTAGTATTTGACTAGGAAAAAGGGAAAGCGACTCTTTTAATGTAAATTTTATGGTGCTCAAAAAGCAAAAGGCTAATCATCAATGTTGAAATATCATAAATTTCAAGCACCTGTCTCAAAATGAGATGTTTTGTCCATACAAAATAAAATGGACCAATTGTTATGCTTTATGTAGAAGCTAAATGAAAAGCTTCTAAGTTATGTATTCAATGTGTGGAAGGTCATATATACTCATTTCTATAATAGAGATAGTCCACTTGATTTCGTATCAGTTGTGTATGACTCGTTTGAATTGATTATTGAAGCTTTGCTCTGGTCTAAGGACTATTCCACACTTGATTCCCACACACAACACACAAATTTAATGTTCAATGAATACCTATTTCATTTGTGTGTTTGTACATGCTCAAATGTGATGTGTGTGTGCTCAACCATATGTGGTTCAAACCAAAAAGATGTTTGTTCTTTTTGTTTGCTTTTGGAAGTGTTTTGTATCACCCATGCTTTTCAAAGTTTTTAAAGTGTTTTTTTGTGAAATACATGTTTTCTGGGTGTTTTTGTGTCCTATTTCATGTATAGGCTCAACTGGGAGTTAAATGGTCCAATTTTAAAGCTTTTTCAGCTTTGGACAGAGAGTTTCGCGAGTGTCTCGCGAGTAGCTCGCGAGTAAGGCTTACCCGCGAAAATTTCCCGAGTACTTTCGCGAGTCAGCTTCTCGCGAAAATTTCCAGATTAGCTTTTTAAAGGGCTTTTCGTGGGTCTTTTGTTTTAAAACTTCTCCCATCTTCTCCCGAACCCCTGTTTTAAGGTTTCAACATCTAAACCCAGCTAATTTCAAGTGTTTTACATTCCATAAACATATCTAAGGTAATCTTTAACTCTTTTCATTGATTTTGAGCTTAGATTACGTTTTTGGGGGTTTTATGTTCATAGTTGGGATTTTTCTCAAATGGGAGTTGAAAAACTTATTTTCTGTCAATCTTTTTGATTGGGCTTTGTTTTGAATGATGATATGGTTTGGTTGTTGGCCCCTTGTGGCAAAAATAACATGTATTTAGGCAAGATTTTCATTTGTTCTTGCATTGTTCATCATATATGTGTAGTGTGTGCACTCTATGTGTTTGATAAAATGCCCAAATGGCATTTTCTCGTTGTTTTGGACTCCGATGAGTTCCAAACTTTGGGGATCACCATAATTATTCATGTTTATCATGTTTTGATCATTGGTGATGTGTTTTGTACACTTTTCCCCTTGAGTGCCTTGCTCATGCATTAGTCATGCATCACACATGCACACTAGATGCATTTTGCTGCACACACTCTAACACTTGACATGTTTTTGCATTCACTCATGCTAGTTTAGTTTTTCTTTAGACCTTTTAGCACTTATAATATGTTCTTGTGTCCATGTCATGCCTAGGTCCATATCATGTTCCATCATCCTTAGCATGTCATGTTCTTTATGCTTTGTAGCATTTTTTTAATGTTTGTATTTTGTTTGAGCTTCATTTTCTCATTCATCTTGCACTCCTCATGCATCATCTTCATATCTTCTTTTCTTTCCCTTATTCCTCTTGATTAATTTGTCTATTCGTGACAAAAAGGGGGAGAGTATCGTCATTTCTATATGACTCATGTGCACACACTTAGGGGGAGAAATTCTACCTTGTGCACATTTGTAAGGGGAGAAAGCCATAGAGGAGATGCATATACCAAGGGGGAGAAGACATTATTTTTGAGAAAACCTTGATTTACTTTATGCTTGTTTTCTCGTTACTTTATGATGCTTTGATATGCTTTGTTGCTCTCATTGCATCGTGTTTATGTGTTGGACATGCTTTTATCCTTATGCCATTGTGCTTTATTGGTTGCATGTTCGGATGATCACTTTCTTTGCTATATAATCATTGTAGTCATTTTCATATGACTGTTTTGGTGTTTGATCAAGTTGCTCACATGTTTCACATCTTGATTACTTGATCGCAATTTACTTGTTACATTATACATGTCCGTTTATTACTTACTTTACCCTGAGGGTCTAATGTGTTTTGTGCAAGTGTTTCAGGTTACATGTATATATTTTCCAAGTTCATCACAACTCCTATGATTCATGATAGGGGGAGTGATATGATAGGGAAGTACTTTATATTTTGTACCCATGTTGCTTTTGTAAGCTTTAAGGGTTTGTTTCATGCATTGTTTGTAGGCCTTTGTGGTTTGTGCCATGCATTTGCAATACCTTGCTTATGCAGCCTTTATGCATGTTTGCTTCTTGTTCAATGTCATGCATTTTACTTCAAGTACATCACTCTTGTGTCCTTGTAGGATTGTTCCTAGATGCATATACATTCTATGCACTGGTTGAGTGATGAACACTCTTGTGCCCTAGTAGGATTGTTCCTAGATGCAAATACTTTGTGTATTTTGCATTGGTTGAGTGTTGGATTTGCAAATGATTCTCTTCAAATGAGCTCATCATCTTGCATGTCCGGATGTTCATTCCTTGTGTGAATGAGCATAGTGATCACTTTTGTATAGTGATTGCTTGTTTGGTCAAGGCATGGTTTATTCATTTATCCCATTTATACTTGATCGCATTGTTACTTGTTCATGTACGTACCTTGTGTTCAACTTGTCATAAGCTTAATGAAAGTTTTGTTTGTGTACGAGTGTTTCAAGTTACAAGTATATACGTGCAAGTGCTTCACAGCTTTTAGATTAGGCGTGAGTGAGTTTTGCCTGTGTTCCCAAACTCACGGTTAAGTCTAGAGTCTGTTTAAGGGGTTTTGTCACGGAATAGCCAAAGGGAGAGATTGTAAAGTTGTAATTTACAACTATGTATTTTGTTGGCTTTTATTCCGTGCCAAATTTGATTGTAATTATTATCAATCGTTTATACCCTGTATTTGTTGTGGGATTTGTTGTAAAGGGTGTGTGATAGAGAGAATGTATGAAGACTCAAGCATTTGAAGATTGAAGGATTCTCGCGGGTGTCTCGCGACCTAGCATCCCGCGAAATAGTGCATGTGCCCTGCACGTGCTGGAAGCTGAAGAGTCATGCCAGGCTGTCATTTTCACGAGTGTCTCGCTGGTAAGGCCTTCCCGCGAGACAGTCGCGAAACATTCTGCCTGGAGGATTTTTATGAGTGACTTTCTTACCCTTCACCCATACTATATATATACCCTTATTACCCACATATGTTGGTATGGCTATTCAGAGAGAAAAACCCTAGATAGTTTTTCTACAACTCACCCACCCATCTTTTGAGAGAGAGCTACTCCTCCTTAGTGAGAAATCATTGTAGCCTCTTCTCCATCCCTTTCCCATTATCATACCTTGAGAGGAGATTTGTACCCAAACACAACCCACACATATTCAGAGTGTAGAGAGTGTTTTGGAGCTGTTGGGAAGCATTGGAAGAAACCAAGAATGGCAAATGCAACATGGAGCTTGTTGCGGGATCCGGATAACTAAGATAAGACACGGTTCCGAGAAGCCTTGTTGGAGTAGGAGCTTGGAGGGCTTAGGTACATCGGGTAGACTAGGGTTGGAGGGTCTTTTGCTAATCCATGTATCCCAACTGATTGTCTAGTGGATCGATTTCCGCTTGGAGGGTGGCGGAGAGGTTTTTCGCCAAGTTCTTCAGTTTCCTCTTCGATAACACGTCTTGGTGTTATCTGTGTTTGCATCCTTCTTCCCTACTCTTGTTCATTTCATTTTTACTGCTGAGTTGCTTTAAATATGGATTAGAGTAGTTGTGTTACTTATACGCTTGTGTTTACACTATTCCGCACTTATCATTAAGTTAGTGTAAAATCAACCAAGCCATTATTTTAATTTGGGGGTCTAAACCGCTCGTGTGTTTTCAACACGATTTTTGAACTTTCAGGAATGATAAATGCAACAACAACAACCTTACAAGTATGATAAATGCAAAAATAAAATAAAATAAAAAATTATGCTATTCAATTTCACCAGATCTTCCAATTCTGCAGAGGAAGCCAAGCAAGTCCTTGGCCTGATCACTGTCGATGGCCCACTTTACTGGGTTAGACATGGGAACATTTTTGGCACAATCTTTTGTCTGCACAGATGACACATCTAGCATACAAGGAGTAGTCTGAAGACTATATTTTCTTCTCATATTACACCTACATTCACAGCATGTAAATACTTAGAATAATAAGGATAGGATGTGCAACAGCTTCCAAAAATATTTCAAGTGGTACAAAATAAAAGATAAAACTAAAAGTATCAGGAGAAACCTGACCTGCGAAGGAGCAAATGACCAATTGTTCTCTTTGATAAATACACACTTGTCCATGACTCTTTTAACATTTGTAACAAAATCATCTGGCATATTTGTGAAAATTAGGTCTTGCAAGGTGGTCGCCAGCTCCAATCCCTCTAGCTGCTTCAATTTACAGCAACTTCTAATTTCTAATTCTCTAAGGTGGGGCATGGTTCCTTCCTCCACAATCCACTTTTCCAATTTCTCCAGCATCCATAGCTTCAATACACGAAGTTAAGGAAATCTGTTAGAAAGGCATGTTTTTCGTTCCCCTGTAAAGGAATTACCCAAAAGCCTGAGGATATTTAAGTGACGTAGCTGCCCCAGAACTGGCATAGGGTCCTGCTCTAGTTTTGACGCTGACAAAGTAGGATTTTGAGATTTGGAGGAAGTTCATGCTCTAGAATTGCTCTTGGTAACTGTCCCAGCAGATACAAGTCAGACAGCTTTTGATGTGCTGTCATGGTCCCCAACATGAGAGCTTCAGGTCGTCCAAATTCATCACTTGATCTTAACCTTAGGGACTGAAAGATTGGTCAAATATAAAATCCACTCAGCTATTGTCTCAACTGAAGTTGAATTGAATGTCAATCCCAATTTACTGATGGCAGTCAATTTGTTCAAGCAATTATACACGAGACTTTTATTGCCAATATTCAGCCCCACAAGGTTTGAAGGCTGGTTAGAGACCCATCACGAGGCCTTTGAAGGGACACGTCAAAATGAATCTCGTTCAGATAGTGATGTCAAAGGTTCTTTGCTATCCAAATGGAACTTGGCAAAGTGATTATATTAGTGTGCTTCACATCCAAGGTCTGGGTAGGTATGGCAGATTACCAATCGACTTTGGAAGGGAATCTAAGAAAGTCCATATCAAGCCTAGGTACTTCAAGGGCAAAAACTTTCTAAGTATCTCAGGTAGCATAGGTTTGTATAGACCTTGCAGATCAAGAACTCGGAGCAATCCAAAACCACTTTTAGTGACAATTGTGTTAAGAAACATGCCTATCTCCTAAGCAGGAAATCTCTTTTACGGGTGTCAAAAGATATATAAGAACGTAGATATTGTATGTAAGGATCAAAGAAGTGTAGCTCTTGATACCAACATATTCTGCTAGTCGCTGAACATTGAACTTGGGAGGTTCTGCGGATGTATAATCTGTGGTGTTGTGGGCATGGAAAAGTCTTGAACCCACTGCTTTTGGGAAGAAGAAGTCCCATAGATTACCTGGCATATGACGAGTTTTTGGGTTTCCATCTGATCTGTCTTGCCACTTCAATCAGGTCTCTGTTGATTAGCTCTTTGAAGTATTTCTCTGCAAGATCTTCAGAGGCCATATTTTGCTCAGGCAAGGGTGTCACCAATCCCTCTGCAAGCCACAAATGGAGCAACCTCCTAACAGGAATCTGAAACGCTCTAGGGAAAAGTCCCAAATAAAGAAAACAGGGCTTTATTGGGGGAGGTGGGTCTTCATAGCTAGAAGCCAATATATTTTCTTCAAGAAATGCATGCTCAATCACACTGGACCAGTCGGTTAAATTTCTGGTTGACAATAATCCTGCCAATATGACGATTGCCTGAGGTGAACCATCAAATTTTCTCAGAATATTTGCCTTGAGACTGATTAACACTGAATCATTTAACCTATCTTCTGGAATGTGTGCCTTGATCAAGAAAAATTTTCCAGCTCTCCTTATCGGTTAAGCTTTGTAGCTGTAGAGGAATATTCTTCCCACTAGCGACAATTGCTACATCTTTGTCACAAGTGATAATAACCTAGGTAGCACAGGTGCGTTTCGGGACTCATGTGTGAGTGCGAGTGCGGGTGTGGGTGCGAGTGTGAGACTTAGCAATTTTTTAAAAAGGTGAGTGCGGGTGCGGCGAGACTTGGCAATTAAAAAATTATTAAAAATATTTTTATTTATATATTTTATATATTGCTAAGCATATTTTTTTATATAATAATAATAATAGAAAACTCATATAATAATAATAATAATAATAATAATGTACTGTACAAAATAAAGCCTCTCTGACCAAAGGTTTAGTGGCTCAGTGACTCACGTACCAAAGGCTAGTGAAGTAGATTAAACCTTTGAGTGGCACTAAACCATTTTTGAGATGAAAATAAAGCACCTGAGAGGCACTAAAGCAAAAAAGGATTGTTTTTTAGGCACTATAAACAAAATAAAACCTCTCTCAGCATTTAACAATCCTTTTAAAAACAAAACAAAACAAAACAAAACTTACAAACAAAAAAAAAGAAACAGAATAGAAGTTACAGAATGCAATGGCGCAACACTAGAAGAAACAGAACGGCAACGGCGCAACGCTGGAAGAAGAAGACGAAGAAGCAAAAAAGAAGAAGAAGAAGAAGAAGGAAGGGGTTTAGCCGATGAAGACGGCGTATCAAATCCACCGGTATTTTCGGTTTTAAGTTTTTTTTTTTCTTCTTACCGGCCGATTTCCTTTTTCCGGCTGAAACACACTAATATTCGGCTGATACGGCCCAAGTCAGCCCGATTTGAGCCGCGTCGACACGAGTCGAGGAATCCACGTGGCAAGACGCGGCTCGACGCAGCACGAACGCGCAATCAACGGCATCCCTCCCTCGTCGCCGCGTCCCGCCGAGTCGGACGCAGGTGCAGCTCCTCTGGAGCCACGTTCGTGCATTCCAGATAATAACTACCTGTGTCCTCACGCCTGTGCATTGCAAGAGAATTTGAAGCTTGTCAAAATCGTTGCGTGTCCGGACATCATCTATGACTATCAAACAAGACTTCTCCCTTAAAATTCTTTTAGGCATGTTTTCCAAGTCTTGGACTGGAAAAAGCTTATGCTCCCTCTCCCCACCAATGTGTGTCAAGATGTTTACCAAGAAATCTTTGGGTTCAGCATCCTCAGGGTATCCTTTTTTTTTTTTTTCTTTTTTTTTTTCAGGATATCCCAACCAGACACGGAAATCAAAACATTGCTTAATAAATGATCTGTTATAAACCTTTTTGATCAGAGTTGTCTTGCTGGACCCGGCTTTACAAGTTACTGCAATGACATCATAACGAACAAGGTATCGGAGCAGTACTCGAGATAGAAACTCCTGTTCTAGTTCCTCAAGACCAACAAAATATTCAAAATCATCTGATATACGAAAGATTTTTGGACCTTCTCCTTTCCGACCCGGTGGTGGTTGCCAATTCAATGGTTGCCAATTTGGTGGTCGCTTAGTTAAAGGACCCGGTATCTATGTAAAACGACTTTCGATATTCATCATCCAAGTCTTCTTCGAAATTTTCAAATCTCTGCACTTTGGCAGCAGCTCTCTTCAATTTGCCTACCTCAAGGCTGAGAACAGTTTTGTCCTGCAGAGATGTGAAGCTGATGAGAGGGTGCATCATCGTCATCTTAATTAGTTTCTGTCCCCACCGCAGCTCAGTTTTCACAAGGAAGGTCTCAATTACATCCTCTATACAGTTAAGAAAGCTTGGAAGCTCACTCAGCAAAGATTCAATGATATCAGATCAAACCTTTAGTTTTTTAGCATCTCTTATCCACACAGAAATCGATTCCAGGTCCTCGATGCTGATTGAGACTGTATCTGCTAGTAGTTTGCGGTCAGGTAATTCACCCGCAATAAGAAGATTTTGTAGTTTCCCCAACAAAATTGGAAGACCCACTTCAACAGCCATGGAATCTCCAGCTCTTACTCTTCCTTCCTCTTCCGAAACAAATAACACAAGCAGAACTTTCCTTTTAATTAATGAGATTGAAAAAATAATAATAATAATAATAACAAATGAACAGAAGTGGAATACTCACTTGGACGAGCACTTGCACTTCTAAGTAAATTCTCTGTGTCGATTTCTCTCCTCTCTTGTTTCTTAAATCTTTACGTAAACAGATTATTTCCCGACAGTTTTCACGTCATATGACATGATCAGAGTGCACAATTTTTAGTAAGTGCAGCAAATTAACTGTTAGCAGAAGAAGTAGACAATGTATTTCAAGAATGTAATTCAGCTTCACTGAGAATGCAATCTATGCAGCAATGCATCTTATAAGTCTTCATATGCAACAGTTGTACACAACAAAGCCGCCTTTGTTAAATACTACTAATCGTTAAGACTAATAACACAGGATGCTTCCTTTATGTTTGGTTCATTTCTGCATATTTTAAATTAGACAAAACTACAAATTCCATGCTTTTATCGAAGTTTGGTTCATTTCAGCATTTTGACTAATTTTTAAGTTTGAGCTTTTGAGCTCACATTCATTTTCAACGTTAGCCAATAAAATAAAAAATAAAAAAAGCGTTCTAAATTTTCTTACATTGTCCTAGCTTCCAAGCAATCCTAGCCGTTGATTCCAACGAAAGCCTCCTCTGATCCTCATGGACGCACGTACCGTCCGATGGACGATCCAAGCGAAACGCTGGGCCGAACATGTGGAGATGGGGCGAAACGGCCGGCGTCGCATGGGAAGTTGTACTGCGAGAAGCAATTAGTCCAACAGAGAAACGGTGTCGTTTACCGCAACAATTGGCGAGAGTTTGAATTCAACAAAGTTCAGCTTACAGTGTTCCATAATTTAACCCTAGATTACAAATACAAACCACAACAATTCCTCCAAATTCACCTCTGAAACCCGAAATTTTTACTTGTATATTAAACCAGAACAGCTCAGTTTCAAAAAAAAAAAAAAACCAAATTGGCGAGAAACACAGAATCCTTAATTCACAACTGAGCTACGTATGGTACTATTTTAGTATTTTGCAGAGAGTGAAAGTTTCAAAGTTGCAAAAAAGGGGCTTCATTTTGGAGAAATTGACCAAATTTACTAGACCCGAATTTCAGGAATTTCAAGAGTTCTGAGAATCGAAAAGCTTCGAAGAGAGAGAGTGTTCCGCGAAACGAACTTTTTAATTTAGAGCAGGAAGCGGCGATACGAGAGAGAGAAAATCAAGAAATACTAATAAATTTCTTTTAAAAGAAATTAGATTTTTTTTTTTAAATGTAAGTAAATTTCTTAAAACAAAATTGGATAAAAGGCTAAAACTGTGTTGTTTTGAAAGTAAGTAACGGCAGTTTTTAAAGGAATGGGTGGAAGGCTAAGAGCATTCGTATCAGTGCATGCAAAAAATTTGTAAATTTACACATCTAAAACCTACTTTTTCTATTTTACACACTTACTTTTACAAAGCACTCACATCAGTTTGTGTATTATACACATTAATTTATTAAAATAATCATTATTATTATTATTTTATTATATACCACTTCTTTAATATCTATATCTCCCTCATCTCAAATCTCTGCCCCTCTTTCGTCCCAAACCCCCTGCCTCCACACACGCACACACCGTCACAAAGCCAAACCTCCATGGCTAGAGCTCCATGGCCATGGCCGAACATCACATAACCATCACAAAGGCAGAAACCCACATAAATTAAACCCCTGCACGGCGAGAAGAACACCGATTTGAAACTCCGATCCAGCTACACAGCTACATTCCGATCCAAGCACAGCGCCAATCTGAAACTCCAATCCAAGCACGGTGAGAAGAACACCAATCCAAACACGCCGATCCAAGCACACCGATCTGCCACAAGCGCCGATCCACTCTCTCTGTCTCCGTCGGGGTCTCCGTGTGTGGGTGTGTCTGGTTTTGTGGTGTCTGTGGTTGATTTTGTTGTTGATTTTTTATTTTTGTGGTTGATTTTTTATTTTGTCTGTGGGAGTGTGTGTTTCAGAGGAAGAGGAAGAAGCATAAGGGCGTTGGTTTTGCGCAGATGGTGAAGAGAGAGAGAAAAAAAAAGGAGCGAAAAAGAAAAAAGAAGTTTTTACATTGTAAAATGAAAATATTATTTTAATGTATACACGAGCTACAGTACCTGTGTATATTTACACGGGTACTGTAGCTCATGGAAAAATATGACCGGTTTTACACATTTTTGCACCCATTGATGTGGGTTTTTTTTGCTCAAAATGTGTAAAATTTGCACTGTAGATGTATTTTAGAAGATTTTAGAGGATTTAATGTGAATGCTCTAAAGCCTTATTTGGTAGTGTTGTTTAAATAACATTTTTTATTGTTTAAACCACAATAACACTTTTTACACATTTTTCTATAATATTTAAACACGTGTTTCTATGTGGTTTAAACAACACTTACAATTCTTGAACAATACTACTAAACGATCTCTCAGTTTCCTAATGAATATAAATTTAAAAGAATAAAATGGCAAAAATAAAATTTAAAAGAATTCAATGATAATTGATCAAATTTAAATTAAGACTGTAAAATAATATATTTGCCATGAAAAAATTAAACAATTTTAATCTAATTCAATTCAAGTCTTAACGTTTTTTTATTAAAAAAAATTATAAACTAATATTTCACCGGACTATCAAAATTAACCACTCAATCTTTCAAATGCCACACACCAAACAATTTTTTCGAGGAAAAAAAAAACTCTTTTTCATCTCTTTTAAAAATAAAATTTCATCTCTTTTTATTAAATTTTACCGCATGAAGTATGAACCATAGTATTTGGATTTTTTCTTTTAATATAAAACTAATCTTGGTTTGAGTATTGAGCTATTTGTTCAATCCAATTTTACTTGGGTATTTTAAGGATATAAGGTGATTTTGTTATTAAATAGAGTTACAAAATAATTTTGATAAATTAAATTTTATTTTGTTATGATTCAAAATTTATTTTATTCTTGTCATATCAAAGTTTTAGATTGTAAATAATGTTGCTTTTATTTTTAAATGTTTTTTATTATAAATGTTTATAAAAAAATAAAAAAAAAATAAAAAATAAAAACCAATATTGATAAACTTGACATAGTAAAATAGGTGTTTCAATTAAATTTAAATGTTTGATTGCATTGACTAATAAAACACAAATAATATTGTCATTTTTAAAGACAATTATCTTCTGAAAAATTCTTGATACAATTAAATTTAATCCAACAAAGCATATGTTTGTTAATTGCAAACCTATTACAATGCACTTAATGTAACACCCCAACTGTTACCCCACAACCACAAAGAAAAAGAAAAAAGAAAAAGAAAAAAGAAAAAAGAGAAGGGTCGGATTTTTAGACCCACACTTGACACCCCCACCTACCCACTTATTCTCAACCACACATCCTCACAAATATCTCTCTCCCTCGACCGGCTACCCCTCTTCTTTCACACTCAAAACACAAACACAAACACACAAATCCCTCCACCTCTCTCTCCCGAATCTCTCCTCCCTCTTGGTCTCTCGGTTAACTTCTAAAATTTCAGTCATCAAACTCTTCTCCATGGCTTGTCTTCTCCCAACATGAATGTAAGGTAAAATCTCCATGACCCACCTTCTAATATCTTTGGGGTTTTATCCTATATTGTTAAGATTGCTCCTTGTTGTGTGGGTTTTGTTTTAGGGGTTTTTTTGTTGTGTTTTGTTGGGACATTTAAGAGCTGATTGGAGGTTTTTAAGTTAATGGGGTGAAATGGATTTATTGTTTGGCAACCATGTGAGTTGGGTTTCTTGAGAAATCATTTGGGTTTTTTATTTATATGGGAGATTGGGGTTAATTTTTGAAAGAGGGTTTCCTTGCATTTTGAAATGTCTTTGGCATATGTGGTTGTGATTGTGGTGTTAACTATATATTTGTGCAAGTAATTGTGAGCATGTGTCTTTTGCTTATCAAGTGTTTGATAAATTGCCTATATGAGTTATAGGTTTGAATTTCTTGACTTGTGTTGTGATGGTTGTTATATTAGGTTATGGGTTGTAATCCTAGTTGTTTATGTGTGTTAACACATGTAACTTTAAGGTTAATCAAGTCTCAAAGCTTTTGGAATAGTATTAAAATTATAGTAATTTTCTTTTGGGAGTGTAAATCTGTCCCTGACAGATTTGAGTAAGCTGCATTACGTGATTTTTAATAAATTATAGAAAAATCATTTTGAACCGAATTTTTGGTGGGACATACTAGACATATAAATACTTCTCCCTATTTAATTTCAAGATTTTTGGATAAAACTAAGTGGACCAAACGAATTTTATAATAAGGACTGACCTGTTGGAAGTTATCTGAAAGTGTGATTAGGATGCTGAGACTTTAAGAAATTTACTCCAAGCTTTTGTGGTGTGGTTTAGCTTGTAAGTTCATATGTGCCTTCTTTGACAAATTTTTTACTTTGGCTAATTTTATCATGAATTGGTAATGACATGCTTTGTAATAAGTTGGTAAATGCACATTGTTTGCAGAAGGAAAATTAAAGGCTTTGGTTGTGTTGTAGTTCTATGAGTTTCTTGTATGCTTGTTTGGTTCCCTTTTGGGTAGGAGTACTTGTCTTGGGATGGTCAAGCTAGGCTTTAGGGCCTTAGGTTTGATTTTTGAGGAAATCCTTTCCTATTTATGGAGACAAATTTGATGGTGTAATTTTGTAGTAAGCCTTGTTATTAATAGGCTTGATACTTGTCTTTCTAGGTTCCAAGGTACTTGGTGATGGAACTAGTAACTTGATTGGTTGAATGCGATGCCCAGTTGAGGTAAATTTGGATTGGACTACTGAGGTAAATAGCTTTTAATGGGTTTTTTTGGAAAATAACCACGTTGCATAAACTTTGTTTTTGGATCAAACACATTTTGAAAAATTATTTGTGAAATTATGTTTTCTTAAAAAGTATTGTGTTGTGACCCTATTATATATGATTGTATATGAAAAGCGCATCATGTTTAATATTGAATATGGAGAAATGCATGATTTGTTAGTATGGAAGAGATAAACATCTTTGATATAATTCTTGAGAATGGTTGATGCATTATTTGCAAATTCTAAAGATGTTTTATCTTGACTTGTGATATTTGAGAAATTGATAGAAAATGTTATTGACAAGAAATGATTTTGGAAAATTTGGGAACCTTGTGAATATATTGGGTATTTCAAAGGCTTTTGTGAAACTACTTGGAATTGAACCATGCTTTGAATTCATGTAATCTGTGAGCTCTTTATGTTTTAGCCTTGTGTCGTGACATGTGATTACCTAGTGATTACCTAGCTAGATACTATAGTCAGTGTGACATTGGTATCTTAGCACCCGTCTTTGTGACAGCATATGAGTTCCGTCTTTGTGATGGCGTTGAGTTCCATCTTTGTGACGGCAGATTAGTTTTAGCTGTGTGTAGGCGATGAGTTCCGGCTGTGTGTTGGCGATGAGTTTCGTCTTTGTGACAGCAAATTGATTCCAGATGTGTGTTGGCGATGAGTTCTGTCTTTGTGATGGCAGATGAGTTCCGTCTTTGTGACAGCATTGTCATGTGGCCTTGGGTTGGATTTTCAAATTTTAAAAAAACGTTTTGATAGCTCACTGTAAATAATATGTAGTTTCATGTTGAAATATTTTGAGAAAGCTTGGTGCTACATTCTTTTAATCATTCTTGTCATTTTATTAAAAGAAATGGTTTTGCATGATCCAAATGGAAATTCCCAAAGTATAACATGTTTTGTAAAATGCTCATCATCAGGAAACTTGCATTTCCCTCACCCCCATTATTTACTTTGTCAATGGAAAGAAAAAAAAAATCTCATACAGGTTTTCTTAAAGGCTCAGTCTTTCATGCTTTGGACCCTTTTGGGTTTGGGGTGTGATACTTAAAGCTTTAACAAAAAAACAAAAACAAAAACAAAAACGGTGTACTTAATCCAAAACCACACTCACTTTTGAAAAGGGAAGCAACCTTCTCGTGTGGGGTTATAAATGAACCAAGCTATTTATGAGTAGCTTGAGCTCAGCCCCGGAAAACACTTGTTTATGTTCATTTGTTTAGAAAACAAGTCAAGTTCAAGCTTTAAGTTTAGGGTTAATTATTAAACGAGTTTAGCTCAAACATAGTAATGTTTTCATGAACATAAGGGCTTAATTTAATTATATATAAGGCGAAACTTAGGTGTAGTACCTTAGATACAATACCTTAGCTTCCCCTCATAAATTTTAGCCACTTGTCTAATTAAACATCTAAGCTAAACAGCGTTAAAACATCTCTGTATTCTTTCTTTTCTTTTTCTTTTTTCGCCATTCCCCTGAACTTGCATAAAAACATCAGCTTTGACGTTAACTTGCTCTCTTCTTTTCAAAAGCTCTTATCATCATCAAAAGCCATTAAAAAGTTCTCCTCTTTTCTCCCTCATGGCCAGTACAATTTGATCTACAAATCAAAATCTCAGGCTTGGTCAAAAGGGCAGTCCCACACGCCTCTGCCTTAAGACCTTCCTCGATCTATTGTTAGACCTCGGACAAGCAAACTAAACCAGAGCTCCACGATTACCAAGTCAACCTCAAGAAGCGTGGGCCCATGGTCTTCGACATATTGATCAATAGCTAGAATGGCCTTGCATCTCTGTCCTCTGATGAAGATCAAATCTGGATTGTCAATCTCGATAATCATGCTGTTGGCAAACAAGTTTGTGAATTATGATAAAGTATTTGGGGGTGGATATGACAAATATTTACAATTAATATAAAAGCATAGAGAGGAATAACAGAAAGCACAATTTCTTCTTTTTGGATTGAGTCACCGGTTTCTGAGGTGAGTTTTGAGTTTGGACCAAAAAAAAATAGAAACTGAGAGAGAGAGAAGTAACGCCGTTTGTTGTGTGTTTGAAAGTAGACAGGTGGCTAAAATTTAAAAGGGGAACCTAATGTACTATACCTAAGTTTCGCCCTTATATATAATACTAGTAGAAAACCCGTGCGATGCATGGGAAAGCTTTAATAACTTACCTAATATGAAAAAAAAAAAAAAAAAAAAAATAATCAATATCATGGTATAAATTATATACCAAACCAAAAAAATCTATCACTTACAAAGTAATAAAATCTATTACATACAATGAGATATCATGAGATCATATTTAGAAAATATATAACTGATATAAGTACACTCCAATACAATTAATTACACAAATATAGTTAATTCCATACTCATTCAATCAAATATCTTTCATAAATTACATTAATCGTTCTTGATGTCTAAGATGTATCTAAATTCTAACATTGCTAGTAAACAAAGATGCTAGACCTCAATGGGATTGAAAAGGCAACATAATGCCAATTTACACAATTTTTGAAATCATTATTTCCACTATTGAGAGAGAGAGAGAGGGGTGGCTGTTGTGTTGCATCTCTTAAGAAGAATCTACCCTATACATTTTTTTTGATATGTAATCGACAAATAACAAAATAGATGTATCACATTTAGAGTACGCACATTTCTGAGATTAAAAGTAAAGGAAAATAAGAAAATGAACACACCTAAAGCTTTTTGCTCTCCCTCTTGATGTTGACTTTTCCAACATCTTCCCAAATCAAGTTTATGTACTTCTCAAAGCCCTGTAAGGCATAAAAATTAATATTTGACCAAATTTACATGTATTTCAAAAACAGTTACATGGAAACAAAACACAATTAGTGAAAACAGAAAATTCTCTAAACCACAAACTATATTTTTGAAACCGGTTTGAATTTCAAATAAGTAATTACAAAAGCATCAGTATGTAGATTTTCAATTTTCCTTTGTTTTTATATGTCTTTAGTACCAACTTGCATTAGTATGTAGCTTTTCAATTTTCCTTTGTTTCAATGTCTTTAATACCAACCTTCATGACTCTTTTACAATTTTTTGCTATGTATATAACCAAACTTAGTCATTGATAACATATCATTGATATACGGTTTACTTGTTGCATTATTTAACAAAAAAAAAAAAAATTCATTAAAAACAATGACTATAATAAAACCAATGGAACTACTAAATACTTTTCTTAATAGGAATTGTTAGTCATGTCATCTAGCTAAAACTTCCATTTAAATTATCATCTCCAATCACCCCTTGAAATCTCATGGTTGCCTTTGCTTCTTGCCTAGTAGGATTGCACAAATATATTATCCTACCTACATCCATATTAAGACACACAGTAAACAAAAGCAAACATACAAAACACGTAATCTTCCATGTAGTTGTTTAATTTCTCTAAACAAATGCCAAGTTAATGTTAATGTCTCAAATTCAATTGGTAAACACTATGATACACACCTATTCCAAACTTAAACATGCAACCAATTCTACTAGTACATGTAACCCTACATAACTCATGCTTGTGTCCATAACTCACAACTTTCTTCACCCTAAAATCCATCCCAACAATTTGCATTAAACAATCACCGCCCAGAAAAATTATCTATTATTAGCAAAATTTTCCCATAATTTCTATCTAAAATATGCTTCCACCATTACCATGTATTTCCAAATAAGTTCTCACACAACTTGTAGGCTTACTAATTAGCAATTAGCTACTGCATATATCATTGGATACTTTCAACCTAGCAACATTGATAACACAAATTGTAAGAAATCCTACCTAATTATGCTACTATTTGAGGGAGTACATATAGACATAGATCTTGTGTGACTTCCATGGAGAACTTCTCTACAAGGGAGTCAATGGTACGATATATTTCGGAAACCGGAGGCTGTACTGATTTGGTCAGTGGTACGATATATTTCGGAAACCGGTTAATATCGGTGTACTGTTTCGGGTTTACCGCTATTTTTTTTATATTTATAAATATATAAATATATATATATATATATGTGTGTGTGTGTGTGTGTGTGTGTGTGTGCGCGCGTGTGTGTGTATTATAATAAATGTAAAAGTTTACCATAAAACATTTTCTCAATTCAGAACTAATTATTCATGGTTTTAGACTTTAGTATCAATTAAAAGAAAAGAAAAAAAACACAATATAAAAAATAGAAAGCTTAAAAGTTACCATTATATACTAAGAAAACAAATAATACTAATAAGTTAATGCAAATAAGTTACCATTCTGCCCTAAAAAAATTCAAAAATTACAAAAGTCAAAAAAAAAAAAAAAATTTAGTACCGGCCGGTATTGCTCGAAATTGGCCGGTATGGCCGATACGGCCAGTATTTAAACCGGTACGAAACGTTGATGTTTCGATACTGATATACATACCAGTACGGTACATACCGATCGGTACGGTATTGTCTACCTTGCTTTTCTACTAGAGTGCTAGCATTCTTCAAAATAGGCTTCCAAATTCTTAGATGTGTTTGTAACATGAACATTACTCTAAATAGGTGAGTAAACAAAGCATCATAAACAATAAATTATACACAAAGTACATACGATATAAAAAACTAACCATGGCATCGAGATTGACCTCAATCTTGAATTCGAATCTGCCACAAACATCACTACTAGTTATTTTTCACAACAAAAGTTTCAAATTGAAAGCTTTAAAGGTCTAATTGAAGAAAAAAAATTCAATTTTTTCATTTATTATAAAAGAGAAGAAATCGGTACCAATTTAACAGCATATATCACTACTTGTAACTTGGAAGCAAAAAATAACAAATTATAGTTCACTAACTCATTTATCCTAAAATTTTCAAACAAATGCTAACAAATAGATATTGAAATAAAATATTCACCTTGTAACGTAACTTAATAAGTCTCAAACACATAGCTTTAATAGCTTTAAATGAATTTGTCATAGTTGTATTTAAGCTATGGCTTAAGCAATAAGAGGCAGCAAATATGATTGCATAAAAAACTATTCTCTTCTTTTCTAATAATGTTTAGGAGGGTTGTCGCCTTGAATTCAACTAAATTCTCTCAATTCCATCAGTCATAGCACAGACCATGCTAGCATGAAAAGAAACAAAAAATAATCCAAACAACAATAGAGGACTTTCACAGAACAAACATAAATTTTTTACCAAGCATAAATCAACTGCACTCAATTTTCATAGAGTAAGAAATGTAAATATTTTGTACTCTAAATGACACAATGGATTCTGCACAATGACCTTGCCTAATCACATCAAAATATGCCCCAAGGATCCAAAAGCCAAGACAGTATTTAAATTTAAAACTTTCACCCTTGACCATAACACTGCTTGCCTTATAAATCAATTTGCTTTATTCAAATGAAAATCCCAAGTTAACATAAAGCACAATCTTGTAGTCGTTTGATTTAGAAAGCATTTATTCTATTGCAATGATTTAATTTGCATTTGTCAAATGACTACACTACAACATTCAAGCTTCAACTACAGAACGGTGATCAAGGATAAACCATTTAAATCTAAGAAACAAAGAAAAAACCATTATAATAAAATTAAATTAAAAAAAAAAATACACTAAAACACATAGGTCTACCACTATTCCCTAACCCAAATTCCTTTATCAACACAAAATCCTCCTATCTAAGCATGCTCACCATCAAAGAGTCCCACACATTTGAGGGAGACTATCAAACCAACACCAAAAAACCCTTTCAATTATATCTCCACTTTTTTTGCTTCTTGGTGTTGTAGATGTTTTCTATTATGCTCTTCTTTTCTCATCATTCAACCTTAATTAAAACCAATAACCCAAATAACTAAATTAAAAAAAATTAACCCAAAATAACAAAACCTAAATAATATTTAACACATTTCTTGTTGTTAACATCTTCCATCAGTAGGTCTCCATGGCAATATAAAATCTCTCAATATTAATCTATTGACAAACTATGGAAAATATATTGAAACCATTATCAATAGTAGTTGTTTCACTTTGTAAACAGTTTACATACACTCTTGATCAAATTTAAGAGAGTTTTATGAACTTGTTTGTGAGTAACTCAAGTTAGCTTGATCTCATGGCTTCCATCATAAACTATAATAACCACTACTTGCTGGGGGGAAAAAACCCATGGCTTAAAGCCCTTTTTTTTTTTTTAATATTGCTTAAAGATTTTTAAATTTCCAAAGTGGTGTTTTCCCAACTACCCAACACTATCATTACATCCCACGGGGAATTCCATTAAGTTAAAGACATATTTTTGCAATCCTACCAAAAAAATTAAAATGCTCCTTGTCAGCAAAGCAATTAACAACAATAAGAATCCAAGTTTCAACCAACATAAACTTTAGGAAACTTGCATCAAATACCAATAGGTGTATTATTCTAACAAAAAGTCACATATCCAAGTCCAAAAATTTATTATAGCCGTCAGTAGCAACCCAAAGATAAGAAAAGAGACACACCTATTAAATTGGGCTATAATGAAAGAAAATAACATAACAAAGTTATTAATAAAGAGACACACCTATAGCCGTCAGTATTAACAATGAAACAAAATAACAACTCTAAAATCCCAGATGGATTTTCAGGCGGCCAATAATTGAAATTAATAAAACCCACTACGGGCTCCAAACCCATCAATCTAAGCTAATCATTCAAAAGAAACACTCCCAAACGAAACCCTAAATCATATTTAACAACCAAAAATGAAACCCAAAATCATATTTAACAACCCAAATTATAAAACAAAATAAAAAACTTACCAGTAATGTTTGCAGAGAGAATATGGTCTGATGATAAAGTCTCAAAATCAAAAACTTTCTGCCACTAAAGGAGTGGGTGGCTGGCACCCGTGGACTATAGTTTAGGGGTTTGAAGGTAGAAAAGGGAAAAAGATTGGAGGTAGGGGAACATGTATGTAGAAAGAGGCATGGAGAAAATTGTGTGTTTGAAGATGGAGATGACTACGTGAAGAAGAAGAGAGGGAGTTTGATGAGTTTGTGTTACTGTGTTTGCGTTTAAGGGGGAGAGTGTTTTTTTTTTTTTTTTTTTTTTTATCAGGTTTTGGTTTTGGGGAGAAGGAAATTTTCAATTTTAGGCTTTTAGCTTTTTTTTTCTTTTTTTCTTTTTTTTTTTAAGCTGAAATTTTTGGGTTTTTTTTTTTAGTCTTAGAAAAGTTTTTCTGTTTATCTTTTTTTTTTTTTTTTTTCATATTGTGCTGACGTGGAAAATTGTGGAAGCTTCAGAGGCATCAGTTTTATACATATATATATATATATATATATATATATATATATAGAGATTACATTTTTAATTTATGTGTGAAAGTACACTTAGTATTAAAACACTAATGCTTGTTCAAACCCCAATAACAAAATTAACCGGTAAGATAGCTTTTACACAAACTAATACAAGTGTGGAACAAGTGTAAATAGCATGCACAATCTAGTAAAATACTCTAAGCCATAATTATCAACAACCCACAATAATTATAAAGCTAAACATCAAGGGAAGAGAGAAGCAAATACAAGATAACACGTCGATGTGTTATCGAAAAAGAAACCGAAGTACTCAGCGAAAAACCTCTTTGCCACCCTCCAAGCTGAAATCAATCCACTAGTAAATGATTTTGAGTACAAGAATAGCAATAGACCCTCCAAGCCTAATATACCCAATGCACTTGGACCCTCCATGTCCCTGCTACCAACAAGGCTACGCCCGATTGCTTCCACCAATGAATGGCTTCCTTTGCAACTGCTTCTCGATGCTCCAAATCTTTCTCACAGCACTCAATTGGGGGAGGAAAGTGTTTGGGCTAATGACCTCTCATGGGTATGACAATGGATAGGTAGGAGAATAGGAATTTAGAGAAATGGTGTAGATGATTTTGGATGAACAATCTTCTAACTCTCAAGTGTTTGGCTAGGGTTTCTCTCTAAAATTCTCTATGGAAAAATCCTTACGTTTCATGAGTAATGAGGGTATTTATAGTGTGTGAGGAGAGAATACAAAAAGTCACATTTACAGCTAAAAGGGGTGTTTTCGCAGGTCAATTGTGACTTGCACAAGTCACGACTTGAGTCGCGAGATAACTTCCTGGATAGCCTATACTGTGCTGGACAGCTGGCCTAACTCTTCACCTTCCTGCATGTGCTTCTCACGTGGGAGTGCCTTCGCGAGTTGTCCACTCACGAGCAAGTCGCAAGCCAGTCACAAACTCCTCTTGGACAATTTCTCTCTCATTCTCTCACACTCATCCCTTACAATAAACTCACCTAAATACAGGGTAAATATTGAACAAATTACAATCAAATTTGTCATGGAATAAAGCTAATAAATACATAATTGTAAATTACGACTTTACAATGTGTACTTATTTAAAAATATATTTATATAGTGAAGATACCTATCAAAAAAATAGAGGGTGATAGTGAAAATGGAAACAAACCAGCACAACCAATAAAAGCAACTTTCTTGTACTACCTATTGTTATTTCACTACTAGCTAGGCTCTTGCATGACCCTGTGATATTTGGAACAGCTCCGTTAAACCAAAATGTGCCATAAGAAGCCACACGTGTGAAAAGTTCTCCACCCCAGCTCAGCTGCTGAGCATGATATTTCCCTCAGCAATGGCAGGCTGCATAAGCAAGCAACTCCACCCAAAAACAGGTAATCATCTCCCATTTCCTATCTTTATCTTCCATACCTTGGCAACTTGGATGCAAGCCTACATGAATCAAATAACACGGATTTGCTTATATCCCCTTTCACTGCAGTCGGCTGAGCTTGAGTGTTCACTTTAGAAAGTATTTCACTTGCTTGTGATTTATTGAATATGCTGTAAACCACAGTGTCTGCCATTGACTTGGGATCTTCAAAAAATTGTGTGACCTCAGCACAAGTATCTCTAAACCTTATCATCCCAATCCCCATCGGCAACATGGAAGGACAAATGACTAGGAGATAAAGCATATATTGCGATAGCCACTTGCTGAACTCACCATTGGACATAATGGTTTCATGGTCTATCCATAATCCAATTTGAGTGGAGGCAGACATCAGTAGCAATGTGCCAGATAAGAATGCTTTGGTCGAATTCTACCCAATTCCGTTCCAGTTTAGGAAGATTGTACTTTTTAAGTGCTTCACCTCCTCTTTAGGGACACAAGGTTCTGATTTCCTTTTCATCATTTAATTTTTCTGGGAGATGTTAAATTTCTCTTTGAGATGGTGGAATATCAATTCTTTCAAATCCACAGGGACTGTCTCACAATTCATGTACTTGTTCATTTCTAGGACTTTATCACCGCAAAGGAGCTCCTGGATTCCATAAAAGATGGTCTGCTTATCTTTGATGGAAAAGATCAATAGATTGAATTGTGACATGGAATTTGACCACCTAGGTTGTTTAGATAGTTGAATAAAAGTAATGGCTCGGCTGATGGATTGGTTGCATGTTTAGTCAACCAAAGACTTGAGGAGAGCAGTAAGAGAAATGCATATACTTCTAACAGTATAGCAACTGAATATGGGATGAATGTATTATGGTCGCTTTGGTGTGGTGCACATCATACAAGAAGCCAAGTTCCATCTCTATCACTTTAAAAGCTAAATCTGAACAAATTTCTTTGAACAAGGATTGGTTGTGGTCTCTATCATCATAGCCAAGAATAAGGTCAACAAAAAGGCACTTGAAAATTGAAAATTGGAATAAGTGGTAGGCAGTAAACAATTTAGTTGCATTTGGAATGGAGTCATCCTCCATAGGAGGATGATTCATCACCTAGTCTCAATCACCTCATTTACTGTTTCTTGAAATCCCTCAAATTGTTTAAAGTATATCCCCGCATGATTTGGAATAATTGGCATAGATCAGGAGGGAGCATGGATTCTCTAAATTGCGAATTGGATCCATGTCCACTTCCCATCTATATATTACTAAAAGTTGAAGCGTGTCATTTGTTGCTACTGAGCTCCTGTTGTGCCATCTCATCGCCACGTCATTCGCCACATAATTAATATTTATTATTTATTCCTATTTTTTTTACAAATATATATATATATATATATATATATATTATTGATTTTACATATTCATCTTTGTCGATTTTAACATCTATATATATATTTCTTTTTATTTCCAATTTTCCATATATATATATATATATATATTATTGATTTTACATATTCATCTTTGTCGATTTTAACATCTATATATATATTTCTTTTTATTTCCAATTTTCCTATAATTTTTTTTTACATTCACTTATTTTTTAAATATTTACACTTTCTTCAACCTTTCTTCTTCCTTTACCTTTTCATCTCCCAACTACGCTCTACTTTAATATTGCTATTCATCTTTCTCTTCATCTTCCTTTATTTGTCTCTTTTTATCCCTTCTCTCTTACTATAAATTTGTCACTCTTTTTTATTCTTTGCATAGTTTTCTCTCACAAAAAGGTTCTCTCTCTCTCTCTCTCTCTCTCTCTCTCTCTCTCTCTCAATGTTTTGGTGGATTTTTATTTTTTATTGCATCTCCGCTCTAGGTTGATAAATTGTTGTGTTTTTAAGAACTCTAATTTAGGTTGATACGATTTAGTTTTGTGTTTTAAATTATTATTATTTTTTTTTTTCTCTTTGATTGTTAAATTTTATCCGATTATATTATAAAAAATTAAAAATAGTAGATAAAGATAAAATAGTATTCCATTATATAGCATAATTTGGATAATTTAGTGTTTATTGTTATATCTTTTAATTTTTCTTATTTTTTTCTTCTCTTCTATTTTACTCAATATTGAAATTCAACCACATCCTCCTTATCATTAAATTATTTATATTCTCTCTCTTTTTGTTTTAAAAAATAAAAAAAATGTAATATTTTACTTAAATTCAAATAATAAAAAATTGTGCTCATCAAATTGTATTAATTTTTTTTTAACAGTTACACTTTCTCCAATCTTTCTCATTCTCTTTACCTTTTCATCTCCCCAAACATTCTACCTTGATATCACTCTTCCTCTTTCCTTTTATCTTCCTTTATTTTGTTTTTTTTTATTATCATCCTTTAAGTATAAATTTGTCATTCAATCTTCCATTCTTTACATAATTTTCTCTCACAAAAAAGTGGTTATTTCCCACTCTTTCTCCCTCAATTTTTTGGTCGATTTTTATTTTTATTTTTCTTGCATCTCTATTTTACCTTGATAAAGTTTTGTAATCTTTAGAACTCTATTTTGGTTGATTGGATTTAGTTTTGTGTTTTAAGTTTTTTTTTTTTTTATAATGACTTTGATTGTTAAATATTATAATATTGCATTGTAAATAATTAAAAAAAGTATATAAGAATGTACTATCATTATATTACATAGAATTATTTGGATAAGTTAGTGTTTATTGTTATGTATTTTATTTTTATTTTTTTCTCATATCATTTTATTAACATTTAAATTCAGTCACATCTCCCATATATATCATTAAATTATTTATATTTTCACTCCTTTTTATTTTAAAAAATTTAAAATATAATATTTTGCCTAAATTAAATAAATAAAATTGTCTACATTAAGTGGAGTAATGCTAGGGAAACACTTATTCTCACACCCAATGCATCAAAGGAAGAATGAAATACAAAACAAATCAAGTTAGAAACACTAAATTTAAAATTAAAAAAAAAATAATAATAATGCATATTTAATGTCATAAAATCATCATCAAATTTTGGAAAACGATAGGTTGCCAATGGAGAGAGAGAGAGAGAGAGAGATGGTATAGAAAAAAAACCAATACAAAGTAATAAAGAGTAGATAAAAAAAAAAAACAAAAACAAAAACAAAAACAAAAACAAATTTCAATTAGTAATCATTGATTGGAAAACAAAGAGGTTGTAAGGAGAAGTAAACAATGAAATAGAGATTACCGTGTGGAGAACATTAAAACCTTTACAGTGTAGTAACATAAGCCATTAAATTCACTTAAAAAATTAAATCAACAATCAACAATTAAATACAATCATAGTACTAAATATAAATTTAAAACTAATCAAACTCTAACTATGAAAACCATATTAATCATAACTAAAAAATAGATTTTCTCTGATAGTAGTAGAAATTACATAAGAAATAAAGTTAGAAAATTTAAAAATCCATTTTTTGACATTTTTCATTTAACCTTATTTATAATATATATATATATATACATAATTTTCATACACTATTACTTTGAAAATCTAATAAACAATGTTACCTCTCATTTATCGTCTTTCTTATGCAAATCATCAATTAGTAAATATATGATAATAGTAAGAAGCGATACAAATGAGATCACTAAAAAAAATATAAAAAATTAATAAGCCACTATCATTATGGAGTAGTAGTCTATAATTTTACGCATCCAAAAAGGTGAAATATATTTACTATATATGTGTGTGTGTGTGTGTGTGTAAAGGTTAAAAAAAAAAAAAAAAAAAGGTATATTTAAGGTTTTTATTAACTTAAAAACTAATGAAAAACCAATGGTTTTTTTTTTTTTTTTTGAGAAACAAACACACACACACACACACACACACACAAAAGAAAGAGGGAAAAGGGTTCTAACACAAAGACACACCACAACTCCATTCAAAAGCCATGGTAACTTTCAAGGGAGGGTGGGGCAAGTTATACTACCCATTTCCCTTTCCCTTGTGTGTGTGTGTGTTTGTTTCTAAAAAAAAAAAGAATGAGTAATTGTCCTACATTACTTAAGAGAGTAAGTCGTGTGTAGTAAAAACCAATAGTTAATAACTAAAATTATAGTATTAGTAAAATATTTAATGAGACCATCTTAAAAAAATTATCACGCACAACGCGCAGGTATGCAACTAGTACTTGATAATTCCTAGGAAAAACATCAGGTTGATAGAATGAAGGGTTGAGAACCTGTCCCAACTATAATCCAAATGTAAATTACCACTTTATTGTTATATCTATACTACTAATAACACGATTCCCTATTTGGACTATACTTTTTAACTGTCCCAAATTGCCCTCACGCACATAACAATTAAAAACTTAACAAACTGTAATTAATGGGGACATATAAGTCATCTATATATATCTAAAAGCTGAAGCGTAACATTTATTATTGCTACGCTTCTATTAAGTCACCTCATTCTCCACATCATTGTCACACCATAATATTTTTCATATTTATTTTTTAATTTTAATTTTTTTGACATTATTAAATATACACATACACACATTGACTTTACATATTTATCTACTTTAATTTTAATGCTATAACTAAGTATTGTCTATACATATTCCTCTTAAACAGTTTTAACTTTACATATAATTTTGCCCTTTTATCTTCCTTTATTTTGTCACTTCTTATTCTCATCCTCTTACTATAAATTTGTCACTCTCTTCCATTTTATACATATTTTATTTTCCCACACAAAAAAGTTATCTCTCTCTCTCTCTCTCTCTCATATTTTTTTTATATATATTTTGTTGGATTTTTTATGAAGTTTGAACACCCATTGTCTTATTTTGACTAACTCATGTGTTCCTTGATGCAAGTATTTTTTTTTTTTTTATCATTTTATTTGCAACACTAAATACTTTTAATGTTGTTGACCAAATTTGGAGGAAACTTATATTATAATATGTTCATATTTCGTGTTATTGTCAGGTTTTAGTTTATCTGGAAAATAGCAGGATAATTTGGACAATATGATGAAAAACAGTTAGTGCAGTTGAAGAAAATGGTCTTTGTGCAATTTCGTTTCACTGTTTATAAATATATTGTTTAACAAATTAGCACAAAATTGTTATATCTTTATTATATGATGTTTTTAGATGCGTGAGTAATTGTTTTTAAGCATTTATGAATATTTTGTATTGCTTATCTTCTTTATCTCATTAGTGTATTTTTTGAGAATTTGAATAAAACCAAATTCAATTTCGAATTTAAGATTATTTATTTATCTATTCATTTTTTGCATGTTGGATTAGATGTTAGAATATATTATGATAGTATTAACACAATATTTGGCTTGATTACAATCATTATGTATAATAGGGTAAAATTTTTGAATTTGATTATGCATTGAATATTTGGCTTAATCACATCACATTTGAAATGTTTTACATATTCGGGAGAATGAGTTTGACTTTGATGTGAGTGTTATTTTTCCCTTTCTTTTTTAATTTGAATTGTAGTTTTACTGAATTTTATAAATTTTTTGATACATTTCTCAATGTTTTTGATTGTACGGTAGAAAAAAACTAGGTTTGAAAAACAAATTTTAACTAAAAAATAATTTCCAAATTTTAGTTACTTTCTAATGATACACAAAATGTTATAAATAACTTTTATTAAAGAAATTAATATTTTTTCAACCTTCTAAATTCCTGAGAAAAATTTTATTGTTTTCATTTGGTATGACAAAAATTATATATTACATTTGTGATTGTCACTATAACAAATGAAAATATGATTATGAAATACATTATTATTTATTAAATTAGTCCAAATTGCAAAAATAAATTTAATGAGACCATTCTAAAAATATTATCTAGCGCAATGCGCAGGATCCGCGACTAATATTTACTAATTTTCAAAATCCTTGATTTTAGATAAACTTCTTTCTCGTGCTGTGTATTCAAGAGTTAGGTTATTTTAGATATACACCACTATCAGTTTCTTTAAAACTTCCTCCCCTTTCCTCGTATGTGTATTAAAATACTTGATATTCTAAAAATAAAAAAACTGTGGGTTAATCTCACATCGGAAAATGAGTGAGTTAAAGAGGTTTAAAGCTCATGCTGTATATCCAAAAGTTAGACCCTTTTGGATATACACCACTGTCAGTTTCTTTAAGACCTTCTCTCATTTCCTGTGTGTTAAAATATTTAGTATTCTAAAAAAAAATAAAAAAAATAAAAAAATCTTCATCCTTTAGTTGAATACCTACTTGGGTTTCTTATCTTTCTTTTTTTCTTTTTGAATCTCAAACTCATCGAAATAAATTATGGCATTTGCTGCTTTGTGATAGTGATTTCTTGGGGTTTTCGGTTTAATTCTGTTGTGAAACGAATTGGATTTGATTTATATGCTGGCAATTGGATATTTTTATGTGAGGTCTCTCTTAATATGTTTCTTCTTCTTCTTCTTCTTCTTCTTCTTCTTCTTCTTCTTGTATTTATGTGTGTTTTAAGTTGTGGTTAATGTTATTAGGATTTTTTTTTTTTGAACGGCTTGTTATTAGGAAGTTTCTTTCCCCTTTTCCCTTCTTTTACAGGTATCTTTTATCTCTCACTATTAAGCAAATGTTTTTGCGTTAGCATGGAGTTGGATTTAATTTTAAATTCTTAAGGTAGTAAGGAAGAGTATCTTTTGACGATAGTCGATGTTTATTGTGAATTGTGGTTTGTGGGGATGTAAATGATTTGATTTTATTGTGATGATTGGGTGAGTTAGGGAAGAGATGGATGTATATTTATTTTATTTTGTGGCTCTATAATTTATTTTGGTACAATGGTAGAAGAATTACAACATATTTCAATTTTTGTATTAATGTTTTTAGAGATTTCATTTTCTAGTCCATATTAGATTTGTGTTAACTGTTAAGTACCTATTACTTTTTTTTAAAATTACTTTAAAGCACAAGAGAGTGGAAGTGGAAATTCAAGAAAGTGAAATCTCTTGCATCAATGAAGTTCTATTTTAATTTTTGGAAAAAACTTAGGTAGAATACTTAGGTGCTATTTCTTAGGTTTCCCTCCTAAGATTCAGTCATATGGCACGTGGCTTTTTTTCTCATGTGATGAAGTGTATTTTTAGTTAAGTACAACCACATAGTTGAATTTTAAGAGGTGGACCTAAGGAATAACACCGAAGTACTATACCTAAATTTATCTAAGTATTGTATCTAAGTTTTGATCTTAATTTTTATACCAAGTATAACAATAAATTTCAAAATTACAACAAATTTCAATTTTTGGATCAATTGTTTTAATAGATTTTATAGTGTTACAATATATTTTCAATTTTGTATCGAATGTTTTAAGAGACTTCAAGTCCATTTTAGATTTTGTTTCAACTTTCAAGTATCATTTTTTTTTAAATATATTTAAAATTCATTAAAAATAGTTCAAGTTCATTAAAGAAAATCTTAGAAGTGTTTCGAAATATATATATACTAGTCGTTAACCCGTGCGATACATGGGCTTATTGAAAAGCCATATATATAACGAAACTTAGTCCTGGAGAACATATCATTGATATACGATTTACTTGTTGCATTATCTAGAAAAAAAAAATCATTAAAAACAGTGACTATAATAAAACCAATGGAACTACTAAATACTTTTCTTAATAAGAAGTCATGTCATTTGGCTAACACTTCCATTTAAATTATTATCTCCAATCATCCTTTGAAATTTCATGGTTGCCTTTGCTTCTTGCCTAGTAGGATTGTACAAATTTATTATCTCACCTGCATCCATATTAAGGCACACAGTAAACAAAAGCAAACGTACAAACACATAATCTTCCATGTAGTTATTTAATTTCTCTAAACAAATGCCAAGTTAATGTTAGAGTCAGAAATTCAATTAGTAAAAACTATGATACACACCTATTCCAAACTTAAACACCCCACCAATTCTACCAATACATGTAACCCTGCATAACTTATGCATGTGTCCATAACTCACAACTTTCCTGGCCTTGAAACCCATCCAACAATTTTCATTAAACAATCACCACCAAGAAAAGTTTTCTATTATTAGTGAAATTTTCCCATAATTTCTATCTAAAAGAAGCTTTCACCATTACCATGTATTTCCAAATAAGTTCTCACGCAACTTGTAGGCTTACTAATTAGCAACTAGCTTGTAAGTATTGGAAATAACAAAATCTGAATATATCATTAAATTCTTTCAACCTAGCAACTACGATAACACATAAATAGTAAGAAACCCTACCTAATTATGCTGCTATTTGAGGGAGTAAAGATAGACATAGATCTTGTGTGACTTCCATGGAGATCTCTGCTGGAGTGCTAGCATTCTTCAAAATGGGCTTCCAAATTCTTTGATGTGTCTATAACATGAACGTTACTCTAAATAGGTGAGTAAACAAAGCATCATAAACAATAAACTACACGCAAAGTACATACGATATAGAAAACTAACCATGGCATCAGGATTGACCTCAATCCTGAATTGAATCTGCAACAAACTTCACTACCAGTCATTTTACACAACAAAAGTTTCAAATTGAAGGCTTTAAAGGTCCAATGGAAGAACAAATGTTTTCTATTTTTTTTTTTTTTTTTTATTATAAAAAAGAAGAGGCGGTACCAATTTAACATAATATATCACTACTTGTAATTTGGAAAGCAAAAATTAACAAATTATAGTTCACTTACTCATTTAACCTAAAATTTTCAAAAACATGCTAACAAAAAGATATTGATATAAAATATTCACCTTGTAACATAACTTAATAAGTCTCAATCACACAGCTTTAATAGTTTTAAATGAATTTGTCATAGTTGTATTTAAGCTATGGTTCAAGCAATAAGAGGCAGCAAATATTATTATATTAAAAACTATTCTCTTGTCTAATAATTATTAGGAGGGTTGTGGCCTTGAATTCAATTAATTTCTCTCAATTCCATCGGTCACAAACCATGTTGGCATGAAAAGAAACAAAAAATAATCCAAACAACAATAGAGGACTTTCACAAAACAAACATAAATTTTTTACCAAGCCTTTGATCTTCATTGATTCCAATTTCCTGGAGACATTTTGTCAAAAACTTAGGGTGATGGGGTGGATTTTAACAAAATAGACAAAATTTTTACCAAACCTTTAATTTTCATTGATTCTAATTTCACTATGACATTTTGTCAAACACTTAAAGTTGGCCTATTTTCACAGAGGATACCAATTCTTATATCATTCTCTCAACCATTATACCAGGAAAAACATGAGAAAGAGAAAGAATTACAGAGAGAAAAGGCAAGAAAGTTGGTGAATTTGTCAAACAAAATTGGATTTTGAATAACATATGGAAGACTTTGTATGTTTTGAGACCTTGAGCCCTGAGTTTTAATTTTGATAAACTCGAACAAGAAGATCATCTATATATAAAATAAAATAAAAAAGAGGAGAATCGAATAAGATAGCCAAATTGGATTGCAAACATATATTATTAAATAGAATAATATAATTAAGAAATTAAAACTCACCTGGAGAGGATATAGATTTTGAATGAAGGAAACTGATTCATGGTGATGGGGCTAGCCTTTCTTTACAAAGGATATTGGTTTGAATGAAGGAAGAAAGCTTGGAATGAAGGTAGAAGGGAAAAGACTGGAGGCAAGGGAACGTGTATGTAGAGAGAGGCATGGAGGAACTTGTGTGTTTGAAGAAGGAGAAGGGATAACAACAAAGACACTTCTTCAACGTGATTAACTTTAAACGGGACATGAAAGAAGTCTAAAACGCCCAATTATGTAAACAATCATAAAAATCTCAAAAACATAAACACATAAATGATAAATCCATTACTAATGTCCAAATTCCAAAAGCGACACTATTTTTAAAGCCTTTATATTGTAAATTAGAGATAAAAAGAAGGAACGACATACCTTAGGAGCCTTGAGGCCGATATCCTCATGTCGTTCAACTGCCTCTTAATTTCCTTAAGAGCAGTCCCACCCATGATTAATCAAACCGTAGGGCGGTCTCAACCTTCATCGTAGACAACATTAGATTAATCAAGCCTAAATAACCAAATCTAAGTCTTATTTTAACACCTAAGTTTTTTTGTCTATTTTAAATACCTTTACCAGTTGCGGTTCAGTTCTGACAATATGAGGGTGGTGGGATGTGGCCTCAGATTTCTCTCTTTCTTTCTCTCCCTATGCGATTTTCTTCTCGATGACATACAGTGAGTAGATATGGAAAGTTTCGCTTTAGAGGATTTGGAGAAATTGTTTCACAATTACCCATTGGAAATAAAAGTTAGAGAGAAGGAGAGAGAGAAGAGTATAGAGATAAGAAAAGAAGCGCTTATTTGATCTTTTGTAACTGCTACCCAAGAGAAAACGTTGTGTATTTAATTTACTATAGGCAACACCAACGGTGGTAAAAATTTCACTGAAATGGTTTGCTTAAGTAGTCAAATGAAAAGATACATTGTTTCGGATTTTCTAAAATGTAGATAGGTTACTTACTTTACCTGTAGCTAGTATCCACTCAAATCTAATCTAATCTATACCATATACTATATATAATAGCAGAAGCCTTTCAAGGAGGTGCTGCCACGTTTACAATTTAAAGAGCGATACATTATATTGTTTGGCAATACTTCACACCGTTTAAAAGCCTCTCACTATAAATAGCAAAAAAAAATAACCGGTTAAAATAAAGGGTACGCGGAAACAGAAATTGAGAGGCAATGAAAGACAGAGAGAGGCGACGAGGAAACAGGGAGAAAAGTAGACAGACGATGAAATAGAGGATGAGGCCTGGGACACGGAGAAAGAAACAGGGAAAGGCGAAGAACTCTGCATCGATTCTGCTACGTTTACGATTTAATCCAACCAAAATCCAGATCATTACAACATTTGAAAGGCCAATTTACACATAAAACCCAAAACCTACCCTCTCTCGATAAACCTTTTCTTCTCTTTGCCGCTTCCTCCACGTTGAAGCCATTTTCACCGCCTCTCTCAATTCTCAAAACCCCTAAACCATAGCCCATCGCCGTTCTCTCACTCCTTCAGCATCCAACCGCCGTCATATACCGTTCAAAACAACTATCAAAAGACACCCTATGATTCGTTAAAAAACAATCAAAACCAGTCTTTCTACCATTTTTTTTTCTACTGTTTGGAGGAGAATGAAAAAATAAATAAATAAATAAAGTCTCACGCAGGGGAAGATAGAGAGAGACCAAAACCACTACCGGTGAGTTTTAATCTTTGATTTAAGTTTGTTTATTAATTATGATTAGGTTTTGATATTTTGTTTGGATTGGTTTCGATTTTGGTATTCAAATTAAGTTTTTCTCTTCGCTTTTCATTATGAAATTTTGATAAGGCTTTGATATTTCCTTAATCTAGGTCCTATAAAGAATAAGATGATGAATTCCAAGAATAGGCATGAGTCAGTTTTCATTCTCACCGGTGCTTTTCCTATTTGAATTTCTATATTTAAAATTTTTCCTTCTTGCTGAATTGTCTAGGGTTTTCCTTTGATCCCTATTGAAGTATAGATGGGTTTATTCTCTGCCTTTGGATGTTTTGTCTCAAATTATCATCTATGTATTTTGGTTTGGGTAACATTAGGGATTTTCGCTCTTGGGTAACTTTAGGGATTTTCACCTTTGCTGCTTTTAAATTCGACACTTTACAGTGTAGGATAATTTATAATTTTTTTAAAGTGAAAGTATGGTTTCCTGGATTAGTTGCTATGTTTTTGAATTAGGGATTTCGCTCTTGATTTAAATAGTTAATGATGGGATAGCAAAAAATTACCATCTATGGTTCGTCCAAGGGAATCATCCATCATCGCCAGTCAGCCAAATGACCAGACCATCTCTGATTTGTCCAGATGGGTTGTCCATAAGTATTGATCAATTGAATAAACCTCAGGAAATCAGGTCGGAAGAGTCGTCTATGTGCAAAGCTCATGGACGGCCACACAACATCAATCTATATACAAAGAGTCGTCCATGGGCAAAGCACATGGACGACCATGTAACACTTGATAAAATTCTGGAATGGTTAATCAACCCGTGTTCATCGCCAGCAATTTCTCCTAAGTATGTAACTTCCATCAACGGTTACTACTTCTATAGCCGTTGGGGAAGTTATTTCCGTAATTTCAGACTTCCACGAATCTTGGGGAGATTACTAAACCAAATAACTACCCCAAGGTTCCCTATATAAGGACCGGTCTGAATCAGGCAAAGGTATGAGAGCATTCTGGCATTACTCCAATACAGTTAGAATTCCATTTGTGGGGAAGATACTAACTTAGCCATCGGAGGGTCTTAGGTCGGTCCACCCCAATCTCCTTTGATATTGTTTCTTTTTCAGGCCTTCGCTACCACCTTCAGCCCATCAAAACCGAATTGTCCAGCCTACTGATTCTGTTCAGCATCAGTTGGCACCATCTGTGGGAATAAGTTTTACTAAATTGTTTTACGATTTATATTTCCGCGACAAAATGTTGAATGGTTCAAACTAGATCAAGGGCTACCAGCCCAGGCCATCAGGGAAGTAGAGACGCTTCAAGCAACCCCTATCGCGATTGCCAATCTGCACCAGTCATGCCGGCTTCCTCTGTCCAACATTTACAATCTATGGTAGCTGCAATGGCGGAATTAACCTGCCAAAATCAAGAACCAAGAAGGGAGATCAACCAAAGAAGGCAAACGCATGAAAACAGGAAGGAGGAGGGCAGACGCAAAGGCAAGAAGATAGAGAGGATACAGAAAATAGAAGTCAGTCTAGAGGCACCACTTCACGAAGGGTGCCACACTTGGAAAAGAAGATGGGCCAGATGAAGAAAGTCATAGAAGAAATGAAAGAAAATCTGAGAAGGGCTAATCCCGTAGAAGATCTGGTCCACAAAACCGATTCCCCCTTTACGGCGTCCATCAACGGTCACCCTCTACCACTAAAGTTCAAGTTGCCTTTCCTAGATTCATATGATGGGACACAAGATCCTTTTGATCACATAGCCACCTTCAAGACCACTATGCATCTTTAAGGAGTTCCTGATGAAATATGTGTAGAGCCTTCCCTACCACCCTCAAGGGGCCAGCGCAAGTGTGGTTCAGCAAGATACCTCCAAACACAGTAAATTCTTTTGAAGAATTGAGTAAGTTGTTTGTCAATAACTTCATTGGAGGACAAAGGCACAAACGCTCCTTATCCAGCCTGTTGACTATAGAACAAGGAGAGAATGAAAGTCTGCGGTCCTTCATCACTCGTTTCAATAAGGAAGCCTTGACAGTAGATAAGGTGGACGACAAGCTACTATTGGCAGCCTTCCACAACGGGGTTAACTCAGACTTATTCATTCACAAGCTGTATGAGAAAGAGCCCCAGTCCATGGCCGAACTCGTCCATTCAGCCCAAAATTTCATGAATGCAGAAGATGCAATCATAGCTAAGAAGAGGAAGAGAGCTGAAAGAATGGAAGCAAACCCCGCTCGTCATTCAGACCAAGGGCCTCGTCCAAAGAAGGGACGAATGGAAGATAAGAAGGAACGAGATAGAGATAGTAGGAAGGTAGGCCCTTCAGCAAGGAATCAGAATTACACACCCTTAAATGCCCCACTCGATCAAGTGCTCATGCAAATTAAGGATGATCCTTCCTTGAAGTGGTCAAAGAAGATGAAAGGAAATCCGAACAAGGGCAATAAGAATAAATATTGTCACTTCCATAGAGATCATGGGTATAACACAGACGAGTGTTACGACTTAAAGCAGCAGATCGAAAATCTCATCAGACAAGGAAAGTTAAGGCATTTCATTGGAAGGGACCATAAAGATGAGAAGCTGAAAGGGAAGATGGAAGAGTCATCACGGCCCTTACTTGGAGAAATAAGGGTTATCATTGGTGGGAGTTTGACAGGACAATCTTCCAAAGCAAAGAAGACGTACCTCAAAGTGGTGCAAAATGTCCAACTCTCTGGACGATCCCCAAGGTCGAGGGAGACAGACGAGCCAACCATCTCTTTCACGGATGAAGAAGCTGAGAGGATCCATCATCCACATGACGATGTAATTGTCATTACCCTACTCATTGCAGATTATACAACCAAGAGGGTGTTGGTGGATAACGGAAGTGTTAGGACATATGTGGTTCACATGTTAAGAACATATGTCATACTATTTATGTAAATGGGCTAATCCTTTGACAAAACGCACTCTACTTGTAATTGGGTAGTTCTAGGTGTTTTTAATACTTCAAGAAATAAGGTTTCAAGATCAAGTGTTGAAGTCATCAAGTCTATCCAAGAAAAAGCAAGCTGAAGTGCAAAGTTTTTAAAGCTCGACACCTGCTCGATAGCTACCTCGACACCTGCTATATGTCGAGATTTAAAAAGTCAGATTTTCTGTTCTGATTTCTTGGGATCCTTGAATGTGTTTTTGGGCCTTCTTTTCTTCTAACCCTAAACATATAAAGGGATTATTTTAAGAGCCATCAACATAGACACAAGTTGCTAAAGCATTGAGCAATCCTTGTTCAAGCAAATTGTGATCAAAGACGAAGTTCTTGACCTAATTCATCTTCTCTGAAGAAGTTGCTGTGTATTTGCACCAAAGGGTTTTGTGACCAAGCATCTTCCTGATCTTCATCGCATAGGATGAACTGAAGAACTTTGCAGCCAATCTCTCTTTCTAAAGTTGGTGTTTGAAGTCGCGTACTAGGATCCGCGCATTTGGTTAGTCACGTACTTGGGAGCCGTGCATTAAAAGGGGGAACTGTCACTACAGATCAAGTCCAATTGGGTATTGGGGTGAGGGTTCAACAGTAGGTTGGTAAGGTACTTGGGATTCCTTTACTTGTAACCGCTTGATTTAATAATAGTGGAGTTTCGGGAGTGGTGACCTGAAAATCACCCGGTGGGGTTTTTGCCGTTAGGGTTTTCCCCATTCGTGAACAAATCACCGTGTTATTTATTTTTCCGCTGCATATTTAGTTTTGGTGATTTGTTTGTGCTACCACGCGTTTGCATGATAAATTGATTAATTAATAAATTGGCTAATTAATTAATTAGTTTAAATCACAAGGGGTCATTCAATTTGTGGCCTATCAAGTGGTATCAGAGCAGGCACACTCTGATTAGGTTTTAATCTTTGCTGTGTTGATCCATTGACCCCTATTTGTCATGACTATAACCGGCTTTAAGAGATCTATGTTTTCAAATACATCTTGTTTTTCTAATCACTATTTGTTTGAGTGTCTCAGAAAACACAAGTCTAAAAGTTATTTGAATTCACTTATAATAACTATGGTAAAAGATCTCAGTTTGGCTAAGAAGAAACTAGACTGTCTCAAAATGAAAATGTGCAAAGGAGTCCGTCTGAGAAGAGTAAAAGTTAAAAGCTTAGCTTGTAGAAGGCAGTTAAGAGAAAGAACCATTCCCTCTTATTTGTCATCTAAGCATGAAGTGTGTTTCATGATGAAGTCTGCATTCAAAGTGATGGATACATGCCTTTGGTATCTTGACAGTGGTTGCTTAAGACACATAATTGGAGACCGATCTCTCTTCAAGATCTTTGAGCCTAAGAAAGGTGGTAATGTGACCTTTGGTGATGGAAGCAAGTCACAGATTAAAGGGAAAGGAATCATATCTCTACCAGGACTGCCAGACATTGCAAATGTTCTCTATGTAGAAGGCCTAAGGGTGAATCTACTAAGCATAAGTCAGATATGTGATCAAGACTTCATGGTACTATTCTCAAAAGGAAAGTGTCTTGTCATGGATGAGTCTGGAAAGGAGCTCATCAGTGGGGTTCGTACTTTGGACAACTGTTATGGATTGGTTCCTGATGCTGATATAGTGTGTAATAGCATTCGTTTGCCAAATGAAGATCTATGGCACCAACGGATGGGACATGATAGTTACAAGCATCTATCCATTGTCTCTAAGCATGAATCTGTCTTGGGGATACCAAAACTTAGCAGAATGAGCAATGTGGTATGTGGACCATGTCAGCTTGGGAAACAGACAAAAGCTAAGCATCCAAGCACTCAGACATCCGCTACCTCCAGACCTTTGGAGTTGTTACATTTAGATCTTATGGGTCCAACCAGAACTGAGTCTCTTGGTGATAAGAGATATATCATGGTGGTGGTAGATGACTTCACTAGATACACTTGGGTCATCTTACTTCAATCCAAGTTTGATGCTCCTGAGCACATTGAGGCCTTGTGCACAAGACTGCAGAATGAAAAGAATTTGAAGATTGATCGAATTCGAAGTGACCATGGTAAAGAATTTGAGAACTCATACATGGAGTCTTTCTGCTTAAAATCAGGTATATCTCAAGAATTCTCTGCTCCTATTACGCCTTAACAGAATGGTGTGGTAGAAAGAAAGAATAGAGTTATTCAAGAGATGGCCAGAGCCATGTTGCATAACAAAGATATGGCTCGAAACCTATGGGGAGAAGTCGTAAACACTGCATGTCATACAGTGAATAGGGTGTATTTCAGACCCGGTACCAAAAAGACTCCCTATGAGTTATGGAAAGAAAGAAACCCAAATGTGAAGTATTTTAGAATTTTTGGAAGTACTTGTTTCATCCTCAAGGATATAGAGAATGTGGGAAAGTTTGACTCTCGGAGTGATGAAGGTATATTTCTAGGCTACTCTTCCACTAGCAAGGCCTATCGGGTATACAACAAAAGAACTATGAAGGTA
This sequence comes from Quercus glauca, assembly GCA_023736055.1. NCBI lineage: Eukaryota > Viridiplantae > Streptophyta > Magnoliopsida > Fagales > Fagaceae > Quercus > Quercus glauca. The sequence goes on along the minus strand of CM043319.1, from coordinate 5,517,624 downwards.
ATGGAGACTGTAAATGTTGTCATTGATGAGTCTTCAGATTCCAGTTCTAAGAAAGGCATTGATGAACTTCCCAAGAAAATTCTTCCCCCTGAGCCTAAGGAAGTTCAAGACATTGTTGACCAAGAACCTGCATCTCCTAATGCTCCCAATACTCCCAGTGTTGTGGAAAAGTCTACAGAAATTCCAACTTCACCAGATTCTGAATCTTATCAGGAGAAAGGACCTTCCTCCAGGATTAAATTGAATCATCCTCCAGAAGTTATTGTGGGAAACTTGAATGAACTCACATTAAGGAAACGAACATTTGATAAATGTGTTGCTAACTTTGTGTCTTATTCTTGCTACTTGTCACAGGTTGAACCCAAGAAAGTGGAGGAAGCACTACAAGATGAAAGTTGGGTTGAAGCAATGTATGATGAACTGCTCCAGTTTCAGAGGAATGATGTTTGGACCCTTGTACCTAGACCGGAGGGTGAGCACATCATTGGTACAAAGTGGATTTTCCGCAACAAGACCGATGAAGAAGGCAATGTGATTCGAAACAAGGCTCGACTTGTGGCTTAAGGATACTCTCAAATGGAAGGAGTAGACTATGATGAAACATTTGCCCCAATTGCTCGAATGGAGTCCATCAGAATTCTGCTTGCCCTAGCATGTCACCTGAAATTCAAACTTTATCAGATAGATGTGAAGACCGCCTTTTTGAATGGGCTGCTTAAAGAGGATGTCTATGTGGCTCAACCAAAAGGATTCATTGATCCACACTTTCCAGATCATGTGTTGTATCTCAAAAAGGCACTTTATGGGTTGAAGCAAGCCCCTAGAGCTTGGTATGACAGACTCACACAATATCTGGTATCACATGGGTTCACAAGAGGAAAAGCTGACCAAACTCTCTTCATCAAAAAGGAAGATGGCGAGTTGATAGTTGCTCAAGTGTATGTTGATGATATCATCTTTAGGTCGACTAAGGATGAACTTGCTCATGACTTCTCAAAGCTCATGCAAGCCGAGTTCGAGATGAGCATGATTGGAGAGCTGACTCACTTCCTTGGATTGCAGATTCGTCAACAAGATTCAGGTATATTTCTATCTCAATCTAAGTATGCTAAGAATCTTGTAAAAAAATTTGGCTTCGAATCTGCTAGTTCTGTTCATACCCCTATGAGCCCTAATGTTAAACTCACTGTAGATGTGTTAGGCAAGAGTGCTGATCCTTCTCTTTATAGAAGCATGATAAGTAGTCTTCTTTACCTTACTGCTAGTAGGCCTGACATTAGTTACAGTGTTGGTGTGTGTGCTAGATATCAAGCTAATCCCAAAGAATCACATATGACTGCTTTAAAATGAATTATAAAGTATGTCAAAACTACCGCTGAGTTCGGTGTGTGGTACAGCAAGGACACTAATAATGTCTTAGCTGGATATTCCGATGCGGATTGGGCTGGGAATGCTGATGATAGAAAGAGTACTTCGGGGGGTTGTTTTTATGTAGGCAACAATCTTGTCTCTTGGATGAGCAAAAAGCAGAACTCCATCTCCTTATCCACTACAGAAGCTGAGTACATTGCTGCTGGTAGCTGTTGCACACAACTCCTTTGGATGCAAAAACTCCTTCATGATTATGGTATTTGTCAAGATCATCTCACTATCTATTGTGACAATACCAGTGCCATAAATATCTCTAAGAATCCGGTTCAACATTCTCGAACCAAACACATAGAGATTCGACATCACTTCATTAGGGAGCTTGTCGAAGATGGTATTCTCACTCTTGAGTTTATTCACACTGATGATCAGAAGGTTGATTTGTTTACCAAACCTCTTGACAGCAAACGTTTTGAATTCCTTCGTCAAAACATTGGTGTTATCTCCATGGATTGATTTCCCTCTCTTCTTCCTCTTCCTCATGCATTTGCATCTAGTTTTATGCATTGTTTTTGCTTTGTTAACATGTTTTTGTGTGTTTACTTTCAATTTTGTTTATTTTGTTTTTGATATAAAATTAAAAAAAAAATTGAAAAATTGAAAAATACAAAAACAGTGTGTGTTATGTGTACTTTGGTACTTGTGTACCTTGGATAGCCAATGAAACAGAGTTTTCTAAACTTTGTATTTCTTGTAGCTTAGATGAGCATCTTTATGCACAACTAAGCAAGTGAGCTATGTGGCTCTTGTTTGTGATGAGTAAGATTAGGTTATCTCTTAAAACTTAACACTCATATCACTCTTTTTGACGGGTAGGACTAGAAAATACTAAGAGAAAGGCATAAATAACCATCTCACCACTGTTGCCCGCCAATCATTAATGACATCTATATGTTTCGGCATAGCAAAGTGTGATGTCAATGACATTTGTGTGCTTAGGCATAGCAAAATTGAAATGTCAAATATCAATGGGTATTTCTTTTCTCTCTCATAAGCCCATGCATGATATGCTTAAAAAGAAAATATGCAAAGAAATAAAAAGCAAAAAGATTAAAAATGCTTTAAAAATGGTTGCAAGCATGTATTCTAGGAGATGTGGGAGTTATAGGATGTACCTCGAAGGTGATAGTCCCCATCAAACAGTTATGATCGTGTGTGAGATAAAGTTATTTTCCCATATCTCAGATCGTCATAACATGTATACACATATGCAATCTTGCGATATTTTTCACACACAACACGCAATATTCTTTGCTACTTTTGATACATGTGCAGGTACAATGTGATTTGGCCATCACAAAGGTTTTACATGTGCTTTTGTATGCTCACTAAACTGTCATGACTTATTTTTGAAATATAAAATTGGTTAGACTTGTTTAGTGTGTGTGTGTGTTTTTGGGAGATCCATGTGCTTAAATTTTCATTGAGAGATGATTTTTAAGAGCTTTTTATGTTGGTTGGATCATGGTTGAGGTGCATGTTTTGATTGCATTCATGTCTGTGTTTTTCACTTCTCGAAAAACTGTTTTTCAAAACTGGCTCGACACCTCCTCGACACCTCCTCGATACCTGATCATCTGTCGAGCTTCTAAGCCTTTTTCTTATCGCAATCTCGACACCTCTTCGACACCTGGTGGATCGATCGAGAAATCTTATGTCTCCTCAATAGATTCTCAACACCTGATGGATCGATCGAGATTCCCTTGTTGTGTCTGATGTCTTCTTTCTCGACACCTGTCTCGACACCATGTGGATCGATCGAGAAATCTCCTGTCTCCTCGACACCTCCTCTTCTTCTGACTCTGCTCCTCTTAACATTCGGTTTCGTGATGGAGATGCCCACAAGGCATTTACTGAAAACTTTTCTAGACGAGGTGTTCATTCGGAACGCCAAGTCATTCTGGCGGACTTCGTCGATACTGACCTTCCCTCTGTCATTCATAGTGGGGGATGGGAGTCACTGTGTGACGTCCTGGTCACCTGTCCTCTCGTATTGATTCAGAAGTTTTACTCCAATATGTACGGGATTGATCGTTCAGTACCACTTTTTCATACTCGCGTTCGAGGTACGCGCATTGCTGTCACACCGCAGCTAGTTGCGGATGTACTTAGGGTTCCTAGGATAGAGTTTCCTGACTATCCTACTTGTGAACGTCTGAGGACTGTGTCCAAGGATGAGCTCATTTCCGCTTTTTATGAGCGCCCTTCTGACTGGGGTGAGCATCAGTATACATCATGTAGACCTTTTGCTAAAGGTTCTAGATTTCTTAACATGGTGATGACTTTTGTACTCCATCCTCTCTCTCACTACAACTCTATCACAGAGCCTCGTGCTCGATTTTTGCTATCTCTACTTGAGCATCTTACGATAGATTTTCCATCTCACTTCATTTTCTCTATCATAGATGTTCATCTAGATTCGGCGTCTCGTGATAAGCTCATCTTCCCTTCTGCTATCACGAGGATTCTACGCCATTTTTCCATCCCTTTCCCTGTGTCCAACCACTTCACACACATATCTGCCATAAATGCCGCTACCGTAAAACGTAGTGAGGCTCAGTTTAGGTCGCGACAGCCGGATTCCACTACATCAGCTCCATCTACATCGGCTCCTCCTTCTTCTACAGGCGATGTATCTCTTGAAGACATTATGGCGTAGCTGTAGCGCATGGATGCTCACCTTGATACACTCACCACTGAGTTGTATCAAGTGAACGTTCGTGTTGGTCGTATTGCACGACGGCAGGCGACCATGGGTGGTTTTGCTTCTGAGGCTTCTCCTCTACCACCTCCTCTAGTCGTTTCAGATTCTAATGCTGAGGATGATGATGATGGTGATGACGATGATGTTTCGGATGATGATGATGATGGAGATGCTAGCTCTACTGATGAGATGTCCACATGACACTCTACCCTTTGTCACTCGTGACAAAAAGGGGGAGTAGTTTTGGACTATGAGAGTAGTCATCTTAGGGGGAGAGTTAGTATAGGACATTTTTTATAGGGGGAGAGTTGATATGTTGAGGGATGTAGTGAGGTTTTGATGTATCTTTTCTTTTCTATTCTTTATAGATACATTGATCTTGTATATGAAGTCTTGTGACCAGTTTTACATACATTGTACTTATCTTTCTATATATGTGGATGTATGTTTTTCTTTCACCTATCTCTTCATGTGTTGTTTCTTTTCTATCTTTATACACATGTTCTTTATACTTGTATGCAATCTAATTATCTCTATTTCACACAAGATGCCTTGATGAGTTTTGTTTAAAAGTGTTTCAGAAATACAGGTTGTCAAAATTTACTTGCCATAAACTCTCTTCTTGCAAAGTTTTTCAAGAGTTTGTGTTAGGATAGATTTTATTGTATTTAACAAGTGAATATGAGTTGAGTGATTTATGACTTCTCTCATATGTTCATTTGTTTGTTGTGGTTTTGTCATGGATTGCCAAAAGGGGAGATTGTTAGGACATATGTGGTTCACATGTTAAGAACATATGTCATACTATTTATGTAAATTGGCTAATCCTTTGACAAAACGCACTCTACTTGTAATTGGGTAGTTCTAGGTGTTTTTAATACTTCAAGAAACAAGGTTTCAAGATCAAGTGTTGAAGTCATCAAGTCTGTCCAAGAAAAAGCAAGCTGAAATGCAAAGTTTTTAAAGCTCGACACCTGCTCGATAGCTACCTCGACACCTGCTATATGTCGAGATTTAAAAAGTCAGATTTTCTGTTCTGATTTCTTGGGATCCTTGAATGTGTTTTTGGGCCTTCTTTTCTTCTAACCCTAAACATATAAAATGATTATTTTAAGAGCCGTCAACATAGACACAAGTTGCTAAAGCATTGAGCAATCCTTGTTCAAGCAAATTGTGATCAAAGACGAAGTTCTTGACCTAGTTCATCTTCTCTGAAGAAGTTGCTGTGTATTTGCACCAAAAGGTTTTGTGACCAAGCATCTTCCTGATCTTCATCGCATAGGATGAACTGAAGAACTTTGCAGCCAATCTCTCTTTCTAAAGTTGGTGTTTGAAGTCGCGTACTGGGATCCGCGCATCTGGTTAGTCACGTACTTGGGAGCCGTGCATTAAAAGGGGGAACTGTCACTACAGATCAAGTCCAATTGGGTATTAGGGTGAGGGTTCAACTGTAGGTTGGTAAGGTACTTAGGATTCCTTTACTTGTAACCGCTTGATTTGATAATAGTGGAGTTTCGGGAGTGGTGACCTGAAAATCACCCGATGGGGTTTTTGCCATTAGGGTTTTCCCCATTCGTGAACAAATCACCGTGTTATTTATTTTTCCGCTACATATTTAGTTTTGGTGATTTGTTTGTGCTGCCACGCGTTTGCATGATAAATTGATTAATTAATAACTTGGCTAATTAATTAATTAGTTTAAATCACAATGGGTCATTCAATTTGTGGCCTATCAGGAAGCTTAGCAGATATATTGTATTATCCCGACTTCCAGCAGATAAGGCTTGGACGAGACCAACTCCGTCCAGCATGTTCCCCACTGGTAGGATTCGGAGGAATGAAAGTGTAACCCGTGGGCATCATTACATTACCTGTGGTAGTGGGATCATACCCGCAGCAGATAACTAAGGAGGTGAATTTCCTTGTGGTGGATTGTTCTTCCTCATACAATGCCATCATTGGAAGACCAACCTTAAACAGTTGGAAGGCAGTAACATCTACCTACCACCTATCAGTCAAATTCCCTACGGAATACAGGATTGGACAGGCAAAAGGAGATCAGTTGGCGGCCAGAGAGTGTTACCTTGCCATGTTGGCTTTGGACGAGCAAGTGCAGACTATGAGTATAGAAGAGAAAAGAGTTGTTGCGGAACCTACTGAAGTATTAGAGGATGTTTTATTGCAAGAAGGTGATTCTGAGAAGTTCACTAGAATTGGAACAAGTATGAAGGTGAAGGAGAAAGAAGACCTCGTCCAGTTTCTAAGAAAGAATACCGATGTTTTTGCATGGAGTCATGACGACATGCCTAGTATTGATCAGAGTGTAATTACTCATCAGTTGAATCTGTTCCCCTCTTCTAAGCCTATTCGGCAAAAGAAAAAGGTTTTCGCTCTTGAAAGAGACAAGGCTATCAAGGAAGAGGTTCAGAAACTGACCACAGCGTAATTCATCCAGGAAGTCTATTACCCAGATTGGTTAGCGAATGTGGTGATGGTGAAGAAGGCAAATGGAAAGTGGAGGATGTGCGTAGACTTCACTGACTTGAAAAAGGCTTGCCCCAAGGATAGTTATTCTTTGCCATGCATTGATCAACTGGTGGATTCTACAGCTGGTCATCAGTTGTTAAGCTTCATGGATGCCTTCTCAGGATACAATCAGAACAAGATGGACGAGGCTGACCAAGAAAAGACCTCCTTCATTACCAGTCAAGGTTTGTTTTGTTATAAAGTGATGCCCTTCGGTCTGAAAAATGCAGGGGCAACTTATCAAAGGTTGGTGAATCACATGTTCCGTTCACAGATAGGACGAAATGTGGAGGTGTATGTGGACGACATGCTTGTGAAGAGCTTAGACGAGGGAAGCCACTTAGATGACCTTTAGGAAACCTTTGAAACACTTAGACGATATAAGATGAAGCTGAACCCAAGTAAGTGTGCATTTGGAGTATCGTCAGGAAAGTTTTTAGGATTCATGGTTTCACAGAGAGGGATTGAGGCAAATCTAGACAAGATCCAAGCCATCTTGAACATGGAACCACCGAAGAACATCAAGGAAGTCCAATCCCTCACTAGACGAGTTACAGCTCTGAACAGGTTTGTTTCAAAAGCTACAGACAAGTGTTTACCCTTCTTCAAAGTTCTTAGGAAGGCATTCGAATGGACAGACGAGTGTCAAAAGGCCTTCTAAGATTTGAAGGATTATCTTACCACGACTCCATTGTTAAGCCCGTCCGTGCTAGGAGAAGAACTCTATCTATACTTGGCAGTGTCCCCACATGCCGTGAGTTCAGCGTTGATCAGAGAAGAAGGAAAGGTGCAAAAGCCTATGAACTACACTAGCCGAGCACTCAAAGGCACAGAAGGAAGATACCCGTTGATGGAGAAGTTAGCTTTCACCTTGATAACAGCTTCCAGGAAGTTAAGACATTACTTCCAAGTTCATATCATCAATGTCATGACGGACCATCCGCTAAAGAAGGCAATGAACAAATTGAAAGCTGCAGGACAACTGATACAATAGGCAGTCGAACTTAGTGAATTCGACATCTGGTACCAACCAAAAAATGCAATAAAAGCTCAAGTTTTAGCAGATTTCATTGCAAAATTCACTCTAAGTTGTGAAGGGTTAGGTGAAAGAGGAGACAATAACAAGTGGGTCGTCCATGTAGATGGATCATCTACACAGCATACAGGGGGAATAGGAGTGGTTTTGCAAACACCAGAAGGAGATAAATTGAATCACAAGGTTCGCTTGCAGTATCAAACAACTAATAATGAAGCAGAGTATGAAGCTCTTCTTAAAAGGTTGAAGTTGGCTAAATCTGTAGAGGCAGACTCAATACTCATCTTGGGAGATTCTCAATTGGTCATAGGCCAAGTAAATGGAATGTGTGAAGCCAAGGAAGACAGAATGAAGAAATATTTGAAGAAAGTGATACGCCTTGTAAAGTGAAAGGTTTTAGACCCCTTACAAACAACCAGATTGCGTAGCCTAGATTAATTAGCCAAGTTGTTACTTAGTCAAATTAAACAATTCTAGGTTAAAACAATCAAATAATCATATCAAGCATATAAAACATATAAAGCAGCAGAAATAATAAAGAACACAAGATATGATCACCCAGGAAACCACACGGAAAAACCTAGGGAGGATTTTACCCACCGATCCTCAAGGCAAAACGGAATCCATTAAGAAAGAATTGAAGTTCTTACAAAAGGACTTACAAGCTCCCCGCTTGACTTCCTAATGCTACCCACCAGTAAAACTTCCTGACACGACCACGCGCAGGCTCCAAGTCCACGGACTACTTCTTTCTTTGAATCCCTCAATCAGCTACAAGCTCCCCGCTTGTTTATCTTTAAGTTTCAATGGCAGCAACCTTGTTGATCATCAAGATGTAGAAAATATCTCTACCTTGAAAACCCTAAGTTTATGTGAAGGAAAGCTCCTCAAAGATCTCACAAGAGATTCACATAAACAGCAAATATGAGCAATAAAGACTTAGAGAGGTTTGGGTACAAAACCCTAAAAATAAAAAGAGGCACAAAAGGCACTCTAATCTCTCTCCAAAAGTCCCAAAAAACGTTCTAGGGTTTCCCTTATATATATAAGAGTTTTACTTGAACCCCAAGACGTTTAAATAGAGTTTGGGCTGAGTTGGAATTCTGCAGAAAAACGTTCTGGCCGACTTTCGATCGATCGAGTCTAATTTTCGATCGATCGAGCCAGGCCGAAAGTTACTAATACTTCTGCAGCCACTCGATTCCAACTTTACAATAATTAATCAACTTTGAGCAAGCCTAAACAAGACTAAATACATTGTTTTGATCATGGTTTGCCAACATTACAAATTAGAGTTCTAAATACATAAAATCCTAAGACCTTAGAACCTAACATAAAGAAATTCAAAAAAGTTAATTTTGTTCAAATCCTGAGGGAAGAGAACATAGAAGCAGATACTCTAGCGAAGGAAGCCTCCGCTAATGAAGCAATAAACAAGTTTGATGAAATACAATACATGTCAAGCATAGACCTCCCAGAGATGTTGCAGATAGAAGGTGAGGAAAATTGGATGACCCCAATAGTATCATACCTGAATGACGGAAGGCTTCCAAAGGGGAAGGACGAAGCCAGGAAGCTCCAAGTTAAATCAGCCGGATACATCCTTATGGACGAAGTACTATACAAAAGAGGTTTTTCACAGCCTTACCTAAGATGTTTAGCTCCAAACGAGGTAAATTATGTATTGAGGGAAGTTCATGAAAGAGCATATGGTAATCACTCGGGCGCTAGATCACTCGTCCACAAGGTCATCCATGCAGGGTACTATTGGCCAACCATCCAAGCTGATGCTAAGGCATATGTTAAGGTATGTGATCAATGTCAACGCTTCAGTAATATTCCTAGACAGCCATCAGAATATCTTACCCCGATGATGGCCCCTTGGCCTTTTGTACAGTAGGGTTTAGATATTTTAGGCCCCTTTCCAACTGGAACTAGACAAATGAAGTTTTTGGTGGTGGGAATAGATTATTTCACAAAGTGAGTAGAAGCTGAACCCTTAGTGAAAATTACACAACAAAATATCAAAAATTTCGTCTGGAAAAGTATTGTATGCAGATTTGGAGTACCAAGAGTACTAGTATCTGACAATGGACAACAGTTTGACAACACCCCCTTCAGAGAATTCTGTGAACAGCTTGGAATCAAGAATCATTATTCCTCACCCTCCCACCCACAAGCTAACGGACAAGCAGAAGTAGCAAACCAATCCTTGTTAAAAATCATCAAGACTCGGCTTGAAGGGGCAAAGGGAGTATGGTCGGATGAATTACCAGGTGTTTTGTGGGCTTACAGAATAACAGTGAGGACTCCCACAGGAGAGACTCCTTTCAAACTGGCTTATGGGAGTGAAGCAGTCATACCTGCAGAAGTACATATGGCCAGCTATAGGGTGATGAAATACCAAAATGAGGAAAGCAATGAACAGCTTCGTCTTAACCTCGATCTCATAGACGAGGTAAGAATGGACGCGAAGCAGAGAACAGCAGAGACTCCTTTCAAACTGGCTTATAGGAGTGAAGCAGTCATACCTGTAGAAGTACATATGGCCAGCCATAGGGTGATGAAGTACCAAGATGAGGAAAACAACGAACAGCTTCATCTTAACCTCGATCTCATAGACGAGGTAAGAATGGACGCGGAGCAGAGAACAGCAAGGTACAAAAATCTCATGGCAAAGCAGCATGATGTCATGGTGAAACCTAGGCGCTTCAGCATTGGGGATCTCGTCCTTAAAAGGGTTTCTTTAGCCACCAAAAACCCAACCCATGGGAAGCTGGGACCAAACTGGGAAGGACCTTACAGAGTTATCAATTCCAAAAAACAAGGATCCTACTATTTGGAAGCCTTAGATGGACGAAAGTTAGAGCACCCTTGGAACGTTGAACACCTAAGGAGATACTATCAATGAAGGGTGACCATAGACGAGCGTTGCCGCAGGACGAACGCCATGAAAGTTTGAAGTAATTTATTGCAAGTGTTATTTCCTTATGTTTGCTTATTACTACTGTGTTTTAAATGTATAAGTACTTTATGTTGACCATGGACGAATCTGTGTTATATAAGTATTTTTAATTCCCTAAAGGCACTAGCTCTTAAGCATGTGCCATGCCTGTGGACGAATGTTTACATAGTGTGGATTTCTAAATATATATGAGATATTTTCAAGTATATATGATTGTATAGGAATCCTCCATTTTTGTGATTTCATTCAGAATAGTCCACAAATGGCAAACAAGCCAAGACGAATAAAATCCTTGGACGAAAGGATGTACTGTCCAAGCATTCCTCAAAGTAAGGATAAAGCAAGAAAAGGGAACCTAAGGCATGTCCGTCTAAAACTTAGACGAGATAGAACCTAAGGCATGTTCGCCTAAAACTTAGGCGAGATAAAACCTAAGGCATATCCGTCTAAAACTTAGATGAGATAAAACCTGAGGCATATCCGTCTAAAACTCAGACGAGATAAGACTAACTTATGATCGTCTAAACCATGGACGAATAATGTGCGTGCAAAAACACCACAAAGTCCATAGACGAGTCTGACTAGCTTAAGTCCAGTACATGGACGAGCGTTCGCTAGTAAAAAGACGAATATAAGATCGTCCCAAAGTTTGAATAATGAATAAAAGCTAAAAAGCACGCCTATCACGGAAATGTTCGTCCATATGCTCAAGACGAGATAAAACGTCCACAAATGGGTGAACCACACAACCATGGAAATGACATGGACGATACAAATAAAACTTATTCGCAGTTTATAACATATTCAAACATAATAAATATTGAAAACAAAAAGCATTCATTCATTCATAAAAATCAAAAAAGGGTAGACGACCACCGTCCAAAAACCCTTGGAAGTAATGAGTGATTATAAGTAAAGCTCTTCCAAAAATCTTGGACGAGGAAATTGTACTTGAATGAATTCTAGATGAAAAAAGTAAAGGCCCAAAACAACGGGCATCTCCAACAGAATGAAACAATAAAATTTTCGAAGGAAAGGAAAAATTCACTTGGATAAACCACTGGCAGCATTGCCACCAGACTTGGGATCGTCCTGGGTAACTTCATTGTTGGCATCGTCCATGACATTGACGTCTTCAGAACTCATCTGCAACAAGGAGCTTTCTGTAGCAAGGGGAAGCTAGAAGGAATCAAAATTCAACTCAGGGAATGCTTCCTTGGCATCAGCACGGAAGTCCTCATAGCCAGCAGCATAGTGGCTGTCTAGACGATTCTTGTATTTGTCAAACTTCTTGAAGGCTGCTATGGCTTCTTCACGTGCTTTCCCCTAGGACAAGGCAAATTCTGTGGCTTGTCCCTCCAGATAAGCGATGCGTGTATCTTTTTCAACAGCATCCGCTTTGAGTTCCTCCACCTCATTCTTTAACTTCATCTCACTTGCTAGCAAACGATTGAAGTCGTCAATCAGCCTAATCACCTCCCCCTTTTTCAACAAAATTTCATTGTTCAGCTCCTTAGCCTTATCTTTCGCCGTCTTGGCCTCCTCAACAAGTTCCTTGGCCTAGCACGTCGCCGTGTAAAACTTTGACATAGCCTATGCATGGACGAAGGAAAGTTAGAAATTCTATTTTTGAAAAACTTATTGAAAACACACAAAGACGAATAAAACTCATACCTTAAAGAGATCATAGATACCAAAACGTTCAAATTCCTTCACTGACATATAATAAAATTCGTTAATTTCATTGTCAGTGACGACACCTTTGAACATCCTCCATGCATATCCCTCGTCCAGCACCAGGTTCGAAGGATGATTAGATGATTCAGATGGATGAGGCTTGTGAGGAGTCTTGGCTGGAGGGGGAGTAGGGTCAGTCTGGATGGGATGAACTATCTGGACAGGTTCCATATCCACCTGAGGGTCGTCTAGATTAACCGTCGAAGCTGGGAATTTGGGAACCTTAGGGAGAGAAGTCTTGCCAGGCTTTTGTTTCTTGGAACCTCGACGACTAGGAAGATCGTCCAGATCCACAACACTGGATATTGATTTAGATTTTCTCTTCCCTGTCTGGACAGAAGGCTTCTAGACGATAGGTGGAGCGGTCACATCCTCATCCCCACTAGCTGCAGTTTTTTCCTTATTCCCCCTCATTGTAATTATTCCTATGACGAGGAAAATCAGTTAAAAAAAAAAAAAAAAAAACGAGGAATAGACGACACTTACTTCGACGAGTGGTTTCCTCATGACCTAAATTCTCGGCGGTAGGTTCTGGGCTGAGCCTCCATGTGGCTAGACGACTAAGAGTGACTAGATCGTGGAAGGTTCTCCCAGGGAAGGCACGCACTTGGTCAATCCGATCCAAGTAAAATTTGTCCAAACATGGACGAACAACAGCTGCATCAATAGGAAGGGGGTTAGACGACCAAGAGTTTGAAAATAAAGAAAAATAAAATAAAAATGGAAGGAAACATACCCTCAGGACGAAGATGACCAAGAGGGCCAGTAAAAGGTGGGAAGGGGGCATTACCCACATCAACTGGGTCCCCAGCCCAATTTCCAGAAATAATGAAAAATTCTTTTTTCCATAGCCTGTCAGACGAGCTACGGCCCTAAATTAAACTAAAATATGATCCCCTAGATGAGAACTGGTAAAAACCAGCAGACTTCTTTATTTCTGAGGGCTTATAACAGTAAAGGAATTTGTCCACTGTGATAGGACAATTCCCTTCCAACGCCTCACGCCATAGCACTTGCATGACAATTATCGTCCTCCATCCATTAGGGTTGAGCTGGTTAGGTCCAATACCCAACCTGTGGAGAAGACCTCTACAAAAAGAATTCAGAGGGAACCTAAGGCCAGCTAAAAGATACGAAGTATATACTCCTAAACCAGAAGAAGGAGAGCAACACAACTCTCCTTCCGTGGGTAAACGAGGGTTAAATTCAACAAGGATCTGGTATCTATCTACAAGAGTTTTCAACTTTGGGGCGACTAGAGTGGACGTTATCTCAGGAGCACAACTGTATATAACATTTTCTTCTTCATCCTCGTCTTGAGAAGGGCTAGAAGGCTCACTGGACGAGCTAGTCCCAGCTCCAGAGGCCGTCCTACATTGCATCTCCTGGAATTCCTCTATGGAAATACTAGGGACCCCAGACGAATAACGCTCATCCGAGGAACTACTGCTATAGCTTGTGCTACCCTCACCACTCTCATAACTCCCAAATGAGTCGTCCTGATATTCGTCTATCTCTCTCTCTATACTACTAGACGAAAACATGACTGAAATTAAGATTAAGACAAAAAACCAAAGAAAGGAAGAGGAAATACCTGAGAACTAGGATGAAGAGCTAGATGAGACTCTTGGACGAGATGGCAGAAGGGAGATTATGAGAAACGTGAAGGGTAAGAAAGAGAAAGTGCCTATTTATAGGGCCTAGAAGTGGGACCAACGAAGCGACACCATCCATTATGATAACGACACGTGGCAATCACCTGGGAAAATGTAATTGACACAACGTGTCAACCAATTAAACCATTACACATGGCTGCATAAAAGCGTGGGTTAAATCCCCACAATATCCTTGGACGATCCCTCGACAAGGGGGCAACTAATGGGATAGCAAAAAATTACCATCTATGGTTTATCCAAGGGAATCGTCCATGATCGCCAGTCAGCCAAATGACCAGACCATCTCTGATTCGTCCAGATGGGTCATTAATGAGTATTGATCAATTGAATAAACCTCAAGCAATCAGGTCGAAAGAGTCGTCCATGTGCAAAGCTCATGGACACAACATCAATCTATATACAAAGAGTCATCCATGGGCAAAGCACATGGACGACCATGTAACACTTGACAAAATTCTGGAGTGGTTAATCAACCCGTGTTCATCGCCAGCAATTTCTCCTAAGTATGTAACTTCCATTAGTGGTTACTACTTCTATAGCCGTTGGGGAAGTTATTTCCGTAATTTCGGACTTCCACGAATCTTGGGGAGGTTACTAAACCAAATAACTACCCCAAGGTTCCCTATATAAGGACCGGTCTAAATCAGGCAAAGGTATGAGAGCATTTTGTCATTACTCCAATACAGTTAGAATTCCATTTGTGGGGAAGATACTAACTTAGCCATCGGAGGGTCTTAGGCCGGTCCACCCCGGTCTCCTTTGATATTGTTTCTTTTTCAGGCCTTCGCTACCACCTTCAGCCCATTGAAACGGAATTGTCCAGCCTACTGATTCTGTTCAGCATCAGTTAACTTTCACCTTTGATAGTTTATGGTCTCTGTATTTTGGTTTGGGTAACATTAGGGATTTTCATTCCTGATTTTAATAGTCATCTTTCACCTTTGCTGCTTTCAAATTTCACAGTTTACAGTGTAAGTATAATTTATAATTTTTTTCGAGTGAAATTATGGTTTCCTGGATTATTTGCTATGTTTTTTAAATAGAAATAAACAAATAAATAACCAAGAATACTTTGTTATTGAATATTAAGGGATTATTTCCGAAATATGGTTGTATGGTTTACTCTTTAATTCGTAGATTCAGATTTTGTTGAATTGTTGAACTACCTTTTATATGGAAACACACTTTCACATATTTACAATAGCCATACCATTTACAATATTTACTTTAGCTTCTTCTGTTGTCTCTCTTTCATCTTTCTCTCCTATAATTTGAAAAACCTTCTGACCCTATCATTTTGTTGAAATATAGGTTTGCTTAGTTCTCTGCCAAGCACAACACTTGGGTAATTTACAAGAAGAGTTGCTGGAGCAAACTGATCGGTAAGGACAACTTGATTTTCTCTTTGTCTGTCTCTTACTATGTATTAGATTTTGTCCATTAGGGCATTTGTGTTTGAATTGGCTTTGGTTTGCATATTTTAGCCAGATTTCTCTTCAAAAAAAATAAATATTTGCATTCAATTGATTCTTATACTGTATTCAACTAACTTGTGAAGCTGTTATGTTCTCTTTTAAAAATAATTGTCACCAACCATATTAGGTTTTTTAATTTGTTCTAACTGCATAAGCTGCTTGCGATTCTCTTTCATTTGTTTATATCATTAAAAACTCCACAACAAAAGATTTATTTGTATGGGAACAAAAGAAGACAAATCAAATGAGTATTCAAAAAATAAAACAAATCAATTCTACTCTTCTTTCTTTTTCTTATTAAAGATACATAATTAGTCATAGAGCGAAAGATTTAATATAGTTCCTAGAGCTGTGAATCGGTGTATGTTTCTATAAAAACCTTTCATTTTATGCATTGGAATTTGACATTGCTGTGTTGTTTTCATTTCGGTGTGAGTATTGGTTTGTGGTGTGATGACAAAGTGAGAGGGAGTGTGAATCTGAGCTACCACAAGTAAAGTTTTTTTTTTTTCTTTTTTCTTTTTTCCCCCTCTTTCTTTCTTAAGATTTGGGTATGAAATATGAATTAGTTTTGAGTAATTTGGTTGGATTGATTTTTATTTAGGTATTTGGGTTAAATATTAGATTTTGATTTGATTTTTTCGTCTCTCTAAATCTGTCTTTCTCGATTTAATTTACAATAAGCCTATTAAATTATATTTGCTTTTGTTATGTTTTATAGATTACTACAATGAAAAAAAAAATTTGGGATTTCACTATAAAGAAACGGAATGCTTACTAGGCTTCCCATGACTTATTCTGCAACAGGTATAAGTATGTCCCAAATGGGTATTGTTGCGTTTTGCTGTTTGAGTGAAATAATTAATTATTGAATTTGTGTATTTATTTATTTTTACATATTCTGGTGTATTTTCATAAAACCCAATTTATGGATTTTTAAATTTAAATGCTATTTAAGAATAATAGAAAGTAGTTTGTTCCCCCTAATATTCCTCAAGTTTCGTTTCTTTTTTCTTTTTCTTTTTTTCTTTTTTGGTGCTTGATCAATATTTTTTTTCCCCTAAAACAGAATTAAATTCTTCTTTCATAAGAGACACCTAGAGAGTTGTTACTGATTTTTGTGGTTGGTTGGAGTACTTGGTAGACCCCATTTGAAATTTTATTTATTTATCAATATGCTTAATTAGTTCTTCCCCCCCCCCCCCCCCCAAATATTTGATGCTTCTTTACACAACTTATTGTATGTCGTCATTTTTTTTAATCCCCCCTATCATGCATATAATCTGAAAAGAGTAGAAAGTTCTTGATATAACAAGTTTAATGGTCCAATAACATGGTGCTTACCTATCTTCTTGCCAATTTTTTTTTCTTTACCTCCTTGCTTAGTATCATTGAAATCTGCTTCTTTCATATGCTGATAATCTCTTCTATATTCCTGTATTGCAGGGACAAGTCAATTAGGAACAGTGGGCATTTTGTTCTTTGAAAGTTACTTCTCTGCTTCTTGCCATCCTATATCTATGGTAAGCTTTTTTGTAGTAGGCATTATTCTTTTGATGGACAATTTCTACTTAAGCATAATTTGGTTTTAATGCTCATATGAGAAATTTGTAATTTGCAAATTTTATGATATAGCTTACTTGCTGCAAGTATTTTGATCTTTGCTAATTTCTATGTTTTGTGTCATACTATTTTCAATCTTAATGCAATTTTCAATCTTAGGTTGTTTAAGTTAGACTAATAGAACCACAAAAAAGCAAGAGTTAGGGAGGAAAAAAAGAAGTAGCTTCTTTGTTTTTTGAAGGGATTGTGTTAGTTTTTAGTCTATTTTGGGTTAGATTTTTAGGCTTTTAGGTATGAGAGCTACTTATGGGACAATCAATAATGGTATTGGTGTGGTGTTGATGGGTATGATAAGGCCTGAAATGAAGATGAAGTGCATTGTCCCAGTTGTTATGGCTAGAATGCTTGGTTATGCACATTTTGATTGGTATGCCAATTGACATTATTGGTGACTGATGGTGTTAGGTAAGTTTATAGATTTTTATTTTTGTATTTTAAATTTTTTACAAGTATTCTGAATTGTGCATTCAGTTTTTGGGTGGGCTTGCTATTTGGGGTTGGTTTTTAAAGTTAATTGTTGCTAATGCTTCAGTTTCAAACACCTATTAATTCATTTGCTTAGTTACATCTTGATTCAATTTGCATAGGTAGTTTACGTTTGTTCTAGAGTTCACTTTTGGCATTGACTCCACTAATTCTAAGTTCTCTAACTCTGTCCATTGCATTTGGATCTAGCATGCAATTAACAATTTGAAGTTGTTTCACTTAGATGAGCTTGGTTCATTGGTGTGGTAAGCTTGAGATATTAACATGGGAAACCAACAGAGCAATTGTCATTGGAAATTGAAGAGTGAAAAAGCAAATTGTTTTCAAAGTATATGCTGTGAGTTAAGGCTATGATGCTCACTATATGCTTGATATTTTGTTTCTAGATGGACACTATTGTAACATATGATATATATATTTTAAATTCTATAAAAGATAATTGGAGTTGATTTTAAATAAAGTGATATTGTATTTTATAGATAGCATTCTTGCAAATAGGACAAATGAGGGGCTGTACAACATGCCCTTGAAATTTTGAATTTTAATGTATTGTTAGATAGCTAGGGTCATTTTTAAACTTTGTAAATTTTTTTTTCTTGACCAAATAATTATTTCTAAGTAACATGGTAATCTAAATGGATGTGTGGGAAACCACTAATGAAATGAAAAAAAAAATACATGTGGTTGACCATAACTAATATGTTGAGGATCCATAGTTGATGCCAAAATTTTAGGACTTAGGCTTGGTTGTTGTTATTAAGTGAATCTAATACCTTAACGTGAATATGGGATGTGTACTAATTTCAGAAAATGAATGTCTCTTTGTACAAGATTTTCTTTGACTATATGTATGAGTACGTAAATATCTTACTAGTATTCCTACGTAAAGATGCATATATATGTGCAACCATGACTATGCCTACAAAAGGTATAGTTGCTTTAAAATTGGCAGAATTAAATCTGTACACAAAATGTTTGAAGTAAAATAGGTAAAGTTTGTTCAACAGTTCAGTTTAACATTAGCTCTGCAAAGTGCATATTTTTCCACAATTACTGTGGAGATTGAATGAACTTGGTCTTCCATGTAAGTGGACCTTACATCATGTGGGTCCCCTGTAATTAATGGTCCATGTCAGGTAGCAAAACTTATTGCAGCTGATAATTTCTCTGTTCTGCAAAATTTGGTGGAATTCTGCTTAGACATAACCTGAACTGGACCTAAAACTCAATGACAGAAAAGATTGTCCTTCATTTTATTTTACAAAATAGTGAGCTTGGCAGATTAACCCATTTTCCAAATATTCGGAGGTTGAGAAAGTAATTATTTCAGTTAAGGGATGTTATTCTCCATGTCTTCTTATGTCTTTTGAAAAGGTAGTTATATGGAGTGGCTTAGGTGCATCTTTTGTTCTTTTAGGTGGTTGATGAACTGGGATGATGTTCCATTTCATTTCTTATCATTCTAATGATTTTTTCTGTCCTTAATTTTATTAATTTCTTTCTTCTCTTTATTGGAATGGTCACTGAAGTTAGGATCTGATGTTTTATCAGGTTGGATGCTTCTTCGCAGAACTATCAGATATTGATATATGGAGAACCTAAAGGCATATGCCTTTTATTTATTAGAAATTGATATTTTAACATTTATTAGATATCTGAGATGTTAAGGATTGGAATCCTATTTTAATTTTAATTTAATTTGATCGATATTTTAGATTTACTAATGTAATGTTTCCTATGAAGGATGGGAATTCCTAAGATTGAAATCCTAATGTACAATTAAAGAGAAAGAAGCAAAGAATTGTTTAAATCTTCATACGCAAAGATATAGTTTGGAAGGCACAGAGAGACAAGCCGCATACCCATTACCCCATAATCGGTAAAGTTATTGCTTTTGTTATTGTCTTTTTTTTTTTTTCTTTTTCGTTTTCAAATCTGGGGATTGAATATGATTTAGGCTTGAATTTATTGGTTGGATTGGTTTAGATTCAGATTTAGTTATTTGAGTTAGATTTGGTTTTGATTGATCGTTTATGAAATTCATTGGGATTAGTATTTGTTTTTTTGAAAATTGAGATTGCTAAGTTTTTTATATTGAAAGCACTGATCAGCTTTGCAATGCCTAAGATGGTAAGTATATAGCCTATTTTGTCTTAATTATGTAGCATATATCACACAAATAAAGGTGGATGTTCTTCTAGGAAAAAAAGGTTATAGTATTGCATTTCATTTGCCTTTTTTTTTGAGACATTGTTTGTCTATTTTAAAAGGCACAAGCTCTTATAGTATATTACTATTTGTTGAAACATGCTGCTTATATTATATTTGTCTTTCTTACTTATCCCAAAAAAAAAATTATAGTTGTCTTTCTCTAATTTTTACGTAGGATAGACGAAGGTTATACAATTGTTGATTGCAAAACGGAATTTATTGCTTCATATAATTGAAATTGGGTTATTTATTTGTGTAGAAACAAAGGACGGGCTGTTCCTTCTAGAGCTTATTAGGCATGTGTATATCTGTCAATTTTTTCTAAGATTGGTGGATGAATGATATTTGCCTAGATGTATTTTTCCAGATTATTTTGATACTTGGCTATTGTGGTTTAAGTCCAATTAGTGCAACTGGTAGAGCAAAGGCCAGGCATTATTAAAAACTACTTGGGTTTAAAAGGGGCTGGTGCTTATGGTTATCCCCTAGCATTGAACTTTGTCATAAATTGAGGGCTAAAAATCAATAATCTAGAATGTTAAAGTTAATTTTGTGTTAGATGATTTTGATTATTCCAAAATGTGGTTTATTATGTCACAGCAATGCCTTTAGACAGGCTATCGTTTCTCAATGTTGATGAGCTTGAGCTTTTACAAGAGTATGTTGATCTAGATATTCATATTAAAGCTAATAAGGACAATGTAATCATTACTATCATGTGAGCTTCTAGAAGATCAATAACTATATTCTCTCAAACCACAACCTTCAGAAATACCTCGAACCAAATCTGCATTAGTTATAACTTATAAGATTTCAATTATCATTTTTTTTCCTTTCATTCATGCCCTAGGTTTAATCCCATAATCAAAGAAGTGTATAAATGGAATTTTGAGATCTTTGAATTGTGTCTATGTCCTAATTAAGAAATACTTTAGTTCACAAGTATTTTCCTTGAGATTATTTATATATACATTGTTTTTTGAGTTTATAATGTTTACAAACTAGGTTTAATTCTTCAGTGCATGTATGAATTTAGTTAGTTTGAAAGTAACTGACTGATATTAGCTGATTACTGGCAATGCTAAAAATAATTTCAAAGAATTCTAGATTGGGTTCCCCTTTGAAATAGTTGTTGTTGGTGGCAAATTAGTGATGATGTCTGTCATCTCCTTAAATTAGATTCAGTATAGATAGGGTGGGGAAGTGAGGGAACGTCTATTTGTTTTTTTATTTATTATTGTTTTAATTTTTTGGTTTCCTGTTTTCTATTTGGTGTGTGTGTGTGTATTATATATATATATATATATATATATATATAAAGTAGCATTGGAACTGTGCAATTATTGTTGCATGAAAATATGTGATTTTATTTAGGCTGTATTTTTATTTGCAAGTGTAGGGTTGAAATTTAATGGACTAAGCAATAACTTCCCGTATTGTGAGCCCGACAAATCCCCAACAATAAATTTGTAGAGAATGGGTTAAACAGCTGGGCTGATTATGGATTTAGCAACGGTTCATGCAAACAAACAAGGGTAAAAAGACACTCAGGCTAATATTTAGTAAAAGTTTCTTCGGTCCGAAGAGGTTTTACATTTAACAACTTAGTGAATACAATTTTTTTCTCTCCCCCTCTCTGTGAGGCCTATTTCCTTTATATATACACTTTTTATCTCATCTTCACCGCACACTTGTTCTTCATCTAAACGTCCACTTGAGTATTAGTCACATCAGAAGTTTGCTTTATCCTGCAGTGAGTGGTAGCAGTCGAGGTTGCACTGTTCAGGTGTCTACTCCACATAAATGCGGCTAGGAAAGTTGCTGCAGTGCATTAAATGCGATTGTGGCAGCTTTATTTGTAAGATATTTCATGATATCCCCGCACTTAGGCATGCCCAGAGCTGACTCCTTGCTAAGGAATCTTCTACTTGATCAAGTTCTCTGGAGATCCGAGGCGCGGAACCTCTTCGGCCCAGCCAGGTTGCCTTCAGACATAACACCCATCCTTTCTTTGTTGCATTTTCACCAGGATGGCTAAGCGTTGATCCCTTTAATCTCTTCGGGCGGAAAGTCATATTCAAATTGGGCCCCCGGCCCAACATATGGTGTTAGGCTTTCTCACCCACAGCAGGTATATAGAGTTGAATGCAAGAAAATTCCCAACAAATTGCTTTGTAATATATACTCACCACAAAATTAAGTTTTTGCCAGGATTTTTTTTTTAATTTTATTTTAAGGACATTGAAATATATAACTCTAAATTTTGTGAGAATTGTTTCATATTTTTCATCTAAAACCTTATTATTGGTTTTGTTTATTTATTGATTGATTGATTCTAACTCTGTCCATTGCAATTAACAATTTGAAGTTGTTTTACTTAAATGAGCTTGGATCACACAAGTTTGGTGTGATAAGCTTCACATATTAACGTGGATACCAAAAGAGCAATTGTCATTGGAGAATGAAGAGTAAAAAAAACAGAATGTTTTCAAAGTATGTGTTGTGCATTAAGGTTATGTTTTGTCCCTATAAACCCAAGGCTTATTAAAATAATAATAAAAACCAACATAAAAGACCTTTAGTTTGTGGTTAGTTTGCTTAATATATATATCATGTGCTTGATATTTTGTTTCTAGATGAAAAGTATTGTAACATATGAAGGGAATGATATTTTGTATTGTATTTTATAGATAGAAATTTTGCAAGTATAGGACAAATGAGGGGCTGTACAACATGCACTTGACGAATTTTATGTTATGTTGATTGTTTTCTATTACATAAAATGATCCTGCGTATTGTGCGGGTTAAACGCTAGTAATAATTAATAGCCGAAACGTTTGACCTTCTGTTGACCTTACCTCATTGTGCCACGTGGCTACATAAATTTATGCCCACAACTGCATTTAAAAACCAAATAATTGTATCTTTTCGTTTTGCAGAATAAGACACTGAACGATTGTATCTTTTGTAATTTTAAATAACTAACCACAACCAAAAGAAACAAATCATTACACTGTATCATAAAGTTGTTTTTCCTAGGTACATATAAATATAACCGGACTGCAAAAAAACTACAATTTGCAAGCAGTTTTTCTTTTCCAACTGCACACCTCTGTCTTTGAAAAAAATCGTTGACAATCTCAACGCCAATACAGCAAGCGATCAACATGTTCATGAAAATCACTGGCGCTTCCGAGTCATTACCACTAAGTAAACTGGAGGTGCATTTTCGTGGTCTGCTATTTTCGTCCTTATTTATCACTTCATTCTGATCTGCCTTTGTTTTTCTACCATTTCTTTTATATTTTGGCTACTGATTATGTTGTTTTTCAAGGAGTACTCTTGAATCATTGTTGAAGAAAATGGAACAATTACCGTCGGTAGCGATGGTGGTACACCACATTATTTATATTTATTAATCTCAAAATTGTCTAATACTAACAGAAGTTGACTTCTCTTTAAAAAACTATTTTGTTTCACTGGATACAAGTACCATACAATTGTAAAACAAAGACACAAAAACATAGAAGGAAAAAAAAATAGAAAGGCCAAAATAATAAAATCTTAATTTCATGATCTGATGCGTCTCTCTATTTCTCAACTTTACAGGTCCAAACTCCATCAAACCCAACAGTTTCCCATTTTTCAACTTTTATAGCATTTGACAGAAGAAGAGGAAGAAGAAGATGAGAATGAAAGCAGTGGATGATCTTATTGTGGGGGAAAAGAAACATAAATAAAATGAAAAATTGAAAACATATGAGAGAGTTACAGAAGCACTATGAGAGAAAACAATATTAAAAATTAAAAATTAAAAAAAAAAAAAAAAAAAAAAAAAAAAAAAAAAAAGAGACGAGGGAATGTCACAAAAAAGATAAGAATGAAGAGAATTAATAAAGCATAAAGGGAAAGAATTAAAAAGATAAAGAAAAAGTGGCATTGTAGAAGAGGAGATGATAGTCACGTGAGGGAGTTGAGTTTTGCTGCTTTAGCAACTTTTAAGCAGAAAGGCAACTTCTTGGAAGGTACACATAAAATACCATTCCATCCTTGCTTTTATTATTTTATACCAAAAAAAAATTACTAAATTTGTTTCATTTATTTATTTCATCTTTCACTTGGGCTTTGGTTTCCAACTATCTTCCAATAGTGTTATTAGAATATTTGTGTAACGTGACTCTTACCAGTTAGATCTACACAGTTTCCTTTTAAATTGGTATGGGCATATAATATACTACAAAGACTAGAGTAATACTTAGACATGTATACTGTATAGATTTTTGTACATTGCTGATTCAGTATTAATCACAAAATATTTATAAAAAAAATGATAATTTAAAGATTTATTTATGAAGTTGGTTTTTTAGGCCTAAATTTATTATGTTCTTGATATCAATTAAAAAATATTAAAAATGGGTCCCACAGTACTATTCATACATTTAAAAATTATTTTGCTATAGTGTTTTCAGTTTTCAACAACTTTCAGCAACAATAAGTTATATCCAAACGGACCTATAGCCATCTACCTATATCCTCACAAGCGTTCCATGCATCTATGTTACGTTGCTAACTATTTTTCTTTTTAAAGTCTTAATAGTAACCATTTAAACTCAAATATAATGCTTTTTTTTTTCCCTTCCAAACTCATTCAGTAATTTAACCCGTGCGTCACACAGGTTAAATGACTAGTACTATATATAATAGCAGAAACTTTTAAGGAGGTGCTACCACATTAGGAAAAATGGCCCCTTAAAATTCAGACATGTTTAACTTTAAAAAGCGATGCATTATATTGCTTGGCAACGTTAACACACCGTTTAAAAGCCTCTCATTATAAATAACAAAAAACTAACCGGTTAAAATTCAAGGCATGTGATACTTAAAAAAACGCTGGATGCAAAGAGAGAAGAAGAGAGTTCTCTGTTCCCTCTTCAGACTTAGAGCACTGCTGCAAGCACCTAGAGAAAGAAAAATCCACGGGCATCAACACCGTTAGGCTACATATCTGCCACCATCAGATCGTCGGAACCGGCTCCAGTACGTTTTCTCCCATTTTTTTGCAGACCCAAAACCTAGGCAAAACGGTAAATAAAGAAGGCATGGAGTGGGGACTGGGGAGAGAGAAAAATCTAAGACCGAAGAAGAAGAAGAATAGAGATTGAAAGAGAGATAAATCTCAGGGCAGCCACCACCGTCACGCGGCCGGAACCGTTACAGGTAAAGGTTTTCTTTATTTTATTTTTAAAATTACACGATAACTATGATTTATGTTTGGGTGTTTGGTAGCATAGGTTCAATTTAGGCATTTGGGTTACATTTGATTTTGATTAAGGTTACATTTGTGTTGTTCGTTTGGTATTCGTTAGTTTTTCAATCAAGGTAGAAAGCAGAGAGTATTTTTGGTCTCTTCAATTTCTTTACACTTCTTGAATGAGTATTTAGGTTTTTGTTGTTAACTCTCTCTTGGATTCAGTTGTAGATTTCATTTGTCATTGATTGATTTCAATTCCGATCTGTGTAATAAAAAATTAATGGGTTTTTCTTTAGCTTTTCTTTTTTTTGGGGTTTGTAGGTGGAAAGGCAAATCATTGGAATTTCTGTTCTTAATTTTAATTTCTCGGGTTTTGTTTTGTTGATTATTGTTTTTTGGTTAGAATTTTTTTCCCTGTTTGGTAGATATATGTTAGATTTAGTTCCTGTTTCTATTCTAAATTTTAATTTCTTGGGTTTTGTTTTGTTAATTATTGTTTTTTGGTTAGAATTTTTTTCCTTGTTTGGTAGATTTTTGTTAGATTTTTAGAAAGTATCAAATGTTATTACTTTATAATCAATCTTCTGGTCCCTTTTGCAGGTAGTTATGTACTGCTCCTATTCATTTAAGGGGTAATTTAATCACTGATCTCTATCTTAGGTGCATATATGGTTTTGATCAAGGGCTAATTCATTTGAAATGTTCATAGGGAACATTAATACATGCAAGCATCATGAAGCAGGCACTTTTACCAATGCTTCGAGCTCTAGCCCTAGTTTACGCAGTTGAGATGCTCTTAAGATCATGTGTGTCCAATCTTTCTCCTCTCTCTCTAAGTAATATTTTATATTCAGTTCTACTTTTGTTATGTTTTTTCTTCTTCTTTTTTTGATTTAATTTTGTGAATTCTTATCTGGGTTCATGTGGCTACCACTTAGAAACTTGATTTTAGTGTATAGTTTCTCTGTAGGCATTGATTCGTGTGCTTTTAAATTCTGGATATAATTTTGAAATTCATAAGGAATTTTAAATTCCAATTCTTATTGGATTCCATTTGGGATTTATAGGTTTTAATTTGAACCAAGATGGAATCACAATGGACATTGAGATTGTGTATTTGAAATTTTAGGGGAAACTAAGCTATGGGTTTGAATTTTAGAGTTTGGTCTCAGGTTCTGTCCAAACAAAAAAAATTTATACCAGACAACAACAGTGGCTGCCACTGCTGCATAAAATTGGTTTAACTATCAATCTAGGCTTGCATAACACAACCATTTGGACAAAATAATATTCTATCCTGAATAATTTGTGCATCATGAATTGTATTCTCTCAATTGTAGAGGATGAAGAAGCCTTTGATTTAATATGTTGTATTGCTTGCTTCTGAAATGATGGATGGTCATTGACTTGCTATGCATGTTTGCCTATGTGGAGTTTTATTTACAATCTCTCTCTCTTTCTAAAATCAAATTCTCAATATTTAAGTAGTCAAAAAAATTTATAAAGAAATGTTTGTTGTTGCAGAGTAAACTAGCAAAACATGAAAAGGTTTTCGAATTGGTTTTAGGTGAGTCAATAATTTTGTTTTGCTGAAATAATTTGATTATAGTTATTTTTTGGCTTTTTTTTTTCAATTAATCATATGTCTTCCTCATGTATCGTATACTATTTTGTATTAACAATATGAAAACAACACATTTATATAGAAGCCTCAACACTAGAAAAAAAAAATGTATTTAAACCTATGAAACACTTAAATCAAATGAAACCATGTTGAGTTCAAGCGTAAAAGCAGGGTTGTCAATGTAATAGTGTATGAAAATTGGGGAATGTCTTGATTTCATTGGATGAAAGTTAAGTTCAAAACTAAACTATCTGGCTAGCTTTTTTTTTTTTTGTGGGGGGGGGGAGGGGGGGGGGGCTTACGAAGTAATATTTCTATAATCATTTGATGATTTTATGGCTATTTAATAAATTGATATGATATTTTCTTTTGTTTTGTTTAATTGAGGATTACATGGTTTGGTAGATTGGAGCCACATATATTCCCCAAATTTCAAGTGCTTTTTTAGATAGTATGTTGATCTACTATTTTCTCTGTTTGGTTAATGGGAAATAGTGAAAAAAACAAATGAGAAGATTGGGCTTTTAGGGTTTTTTAAGTTATTTGTGAGTCAATCATGTTAGGACATATGTGATTCACATGTTAAGAACATATGTCATACTTATTTATGTAAATTGGCTAATCCTTTGACAAAACACACTTTACTTGTAATTAGGTAGTTCTAGGTGTTTTTAATACTTCAAGAAACAAGGTTTCAAGATCAAGTGTTGAAGTCATCAAGTCTGACCAAGAAAAACAAGCTGAAGTGCAAAATCATTAAAGCTCGACACCTGCTCGATAGCTCCTCGACACCTGCTATCTGTCAAGATTTAAAAAGTCAGATTTTCTGATCTGATTTCTTGGGATCCGTGAATATGTTTTTGGGCCTTCTTTTCTTCTAACCCTAAACATATAAAAGGATTGTTTTAAGAGCCGTCATATTGTACACAAGTTGCAAAAGCATTGAGCAATCTCTGTTCAAGCAAATTGTGATCAAAAGACAAAGTTCTTAACCTAGTTCATCTTCTCTGAAGAAGTTGCTATGTATTTGCACCAAAGGGTTTTGTGACCAAGCATCTTCCTAATCTTCATCGTGTAGGATGAACTGAAGAACTTTGCAACCAACCTCTCCTTCTAAGTTGGTGTTTGAAGTCGCATACTGGGATCCGCGCATCTGGTTAGTCACGTACTTGGGAGCTATGCATCAAAGGTGGGAACTGTCACAACAGATCAAGTCCAATTGGGTATTGGGGTAAGGGTTCAACTGTAGGTTGGTAAGGTACTTGGGATTCCTTTACTTGTAACCGCTTGATTTGATAATAGTAGAGTTTCGGGAGTGGTGACCTAAAAATCACCCAGTGGGGTTTTTGCCGTTAGAGTTTTCCCCATTCGTGAACAAATCACCGTGTTATTTAATTTCTGCTGCATATTTAGTTATTTGGTGATTTGTTTGTGCTACCACACAATTGCATGATAAATTGATTAATTAATAACTTGGCTAATTAATTAATTGGTTTAATCACAAGGGGTCATTCAGTTTGTGGCCTATCAAGTGGTATCAAAGTAGGCACACTCTGATTAGGTTTAATCTTTGCTATGTTGATCCATTGACCCCTGTTTGTCATGGATAGAGGAAAATCGTTAATTATACCTCATTTATTTGATGGGACTAAATATGCCTACTGGAAAGTACGCATAAGAGCTTTTTTGCAGTCCTTAGATGAGAAGGTGTGGCAAGTTGTTGAGATTGGCTGGACTAAGCCAAAAGAAGCGCCAGCCAATTGGGACGAAGCCAAGATCAAGGCGGCAAACTTCAACAGTAGAGCGTTGAATGCCCTATTTAGCGTGGTCACCAATGAGGAGTTCAAGAAGATATCCTCAACTAAAACTGCTAAGGAGGCGTGAACCATCCTCCAGACAACCTATGAAGGAACAAAGGCTGTCAAAGACTCAAAGCTTCAGAGGCTCACTACAAGCTTTGAAGAGATTAAGATGGATGAGGATGAGTCTTTTGATGAGTTCTATGCCAAGCTCAAGGACATAGTGAACTCAGCCTTCAATCTTGGGGAAACCATCCCTGAACCCAAGGTTGTAAGGAAGGTACTCAGATCTCTACCTGAGAGATTCCATGCCAAGATTACGGCAATAGAAGAATCGAAGAATATTGACAAAATTCCTTTGACTGAGCTGGTTGGGAACTTGCAGACCTACGAGCTAGGGTTATCTAGGATTGGTAAGTCAAGCAAAGGCAAGAGCATGGCCTTGAAGGCAAAGAGCAGTGATACAGATGAGTCTTCTGATGATAAAGATTCCAAGATGAAGTCCTACATTACAAGGCAGTTCAAGAAGTTTATGAAGAATGCCAATGGGAGGAGCTTCGACAAAGACCGCAGACAATCCAATTCTTCTCAGTTTAAGAGCCAAGACAAAGGGAAGAAGGATGCTAAGGATGGCGGTCAGTACACTGTTCCCGTAGGACCTAAGTGTTTTGGGTGTCATGGGTTTAGACACATGAAGAATAAGTGTCCTACATATCTTAAGAGCATTGGGAAGAGTAAGGCACTTGCTGCAACCCTGAGTGACACTGAGCCTGAAGATGATTCCGACAATGAGGATGACAGAATCTTAAATGCCTTCACTGCCACAGTCAATCCTACTGAAGGGATTGTTAAAGAAGTGGATGAAGAAGAAGAATTGGTGGACACTAAGTGTGAGAAGATGGATGATCAAGATGATATCCATTTAGCCTATGAGAAGCTTTACAAGCTCTCTGAGAAGCATGAGAAATTGTATAGGCTGACCACCAAGAAGCTCAGTGATGTGGAACTTGATCGTGAAGAGTTGTCCACAAAGTTTGATGAGGCGAATCAAACTATTGGAGCACTGAGATTTGAGAACAACTTCCTGGCTGAGAAGACCAAGAAGCTTGAAGCGGA
The DNA here is from genome assembly GCA_023736055.1 of Quercus glauca. Taxonomy (NCBI): domain Eukaryota; kingdom Viridiplantae; phylum Streptophyta; class Magnoliopsida; order Fagales; family Fagaceae; genus Quercus; species Quercus glauca. Next base: position 5,487,967 of record CM043319.1, on the reverse strand, counting down.
GCTGTTCCAAATTAGAGCTCAATTGGAGAGGACTTCAAGTGCAAAACTTGATGAGATGCTCAGCATTCAAAAATCTACTTCAGATCGAACAGGTTTAGGGTATGATATTTCTTCCTCTAATATTGCCTCCATTAGTACTACTGTTTTTGTTCCTCCTGCTAATATTGTTAAAGTTGAAAACACTGATGTTAAAACTGAATTAGCTAGTAAAAACTTAGACAAGGGTAAATATATTTTAGGAGCACCCCCTAAGCAAGATAAGAAAGATGCTAGAAACCCTAGGGCTAAGAAAGCTAACTCTCAAAAGCCTAAACAAAAGAAACAGCATCTCTGTCATCATTGTGGAGCTACCGGTCATACTCAACCAAATTGCTATAAGTGGCTAGCCACTCAATAGAGCAACAGCATGATAGCATCTGGAAGCCAAAATCAGCTTCAATCCTCTCTTGCTCCTCTTGGAGATCTTCTAAAGGCCCTCATGTTCCTTTCGAACTTGAACGGTTTCAATTCTTCCCCCTCTCTGCCGGTTCAAGGGTTTAATCAAAGGAAATGTTCTTCCAAGGTGTGGAAGAAAAAGGATTCTAAGTGATTTCATCACTTTCTTCTCCCTTCTTGTTTTTCTTATTTGTTGCATTGCTTGTGTGTTTTGCATTTTTGTTGAGTCAGTCTAGTTTTATGCTTTGCTTTGTTAACATGTTTTTGTGTGTTTACTTTCAGTTTTGTTTTTTTTTTTTTTTTGTTTTTAATATAAAAATAAAAAATTTTGAAAAATAAAAAAAATACAAAAACAGTGTGTGTTTTGTGTACTTTGGTACTTGTGTACCTTGGATGGCCAATGAAATAGAGTTTTCTAAACTTTGTATCTCTTGTAGCTTAGATGAGCATCTCTATGCACAGCTAAGCAAGTGAGCTTTGTGGCTCTTGTTTATGATGAGTAAGATTAAGTTATCTCTTAAAACTTAACACTCATATCACTCTTTTTGACGGATAGGACTAGAAAATCCTAAGAGAAAGGCATAAATAACCATCTCACCGCTGTTGCCCGCCAATCATTAATGACATCTGTATGCTTCAACATAGTAAAAGTATGATGTCAATGACATTTGTGTGCTTTGACATAGCAAAATTGGAATGTCAAATGTCAATTGGTATTTCTTTTCTCTCTTTTATAAGCCCATGCATGATATGCTTAAAAAGAAAATATGCAAAGAAAATAAAAAGCAAAAAGATTAAAAATGCTTTAAATATGATTGCAAGCGTGTATTCTAGGAGATGTGGGAGTTATAGGATGTACCTTGAAGGTGATAGTCTCCATCAAACAATTATGATTGTGTGTGAGTTAAAGTTATTTTCTCATATCTCAGATCGTCATAACATGTATACACATATGCAATCTTGCGATATTTTTCACACACAACACGCAATATTCTTTGCTACTTTTGATACATGTACAGGTACAATGTGATTTGGCCATCACAAAGGTTTTACATGTGCTAATGTATGCTCACTAAACTGTCTTAACCCGTTTTTGAAAAATAAAATTGGTTAGACTTGTTTAGTGTGTGTGTGTGTGTTTTTGGGAGATCCATGTGCTTAAATTTTTGTTGAGAGATGATTTTGAGAGCCTTTTATGTTGATTGGATCAATGGTTGAGGTGTGTGTTTGATTGCATTCATGTCTACGTTTTTCACTTCTCGAAACTGCTTTTTACTGCTGGCTCGACACCTCCTCGACACCTCCTCGATACCTGTCTGTTTGTCGAGCTTCTCAAGCTTTTTCTTATCGCAATCTCGACACCTCTTCGACACCTGGTGGATCGATCGAGAAAGTTCCTGTCTCCTCGATACCTTGTCGATCGATCAAGCTTTTGTTCTGGGTTTAGGTGTCTATTCCTCAATACCTTCTCCACACCTGTAGCTGTTGAAGTTCATTTTCTCGACACCTACCTCGACACCTGTCTCGACATCTCTCGATACCTCAGCTGTCGAGAATTACTGAGGTTCCTATATAAGCCTCTGTCGCGATCCGGTTCTCATTCTCTCAATCTGTCCGCGGCTGTTCATCTCCCTAACCTCCTTTTCTCACTCAAAATCTCCAACCCACTTGATTTTCGGCCATTCCCCATTTGTGAACAAATCACCGTGTTATTTAATTTCCGCTGCATATTTAGTTATTTGGTGATTTGTTTGTGCTACCACGCAATTGCATGATAAATTGATTAATTAATAACTTGGCTAATTAATTAATTGGTTTAATCACAAGGGGTCATTCAGTTTGTGGCCTATCAAATCATTTATGCAATTTACACTTCATTTGGCTAGATTTAGTCCTTACTTCTCAAATTTCAGGTACTTTTTCTCTTTCTCCTTGGTTGGATGGAAGTTCAAGAAGGTAAAAGAATAGAATATTTCTAATATTGTTAATGTTAATGTCGAATTTGGCATAATTGATGTTATTTTGGGTTAGCATTAGGCGCTATCATTTGCCCAACCAATAGGCACAAAACCAACAATATAGATGATTAGATAACTCATGTTGTATTCTTTTCAATATAATTTGTTTTAGTCTTACCAATATACATGTTAAAAAAACAAATTTGTTAAACATTGTGCTCTTTTAAAGTACTCTCTACCATAATTACAATATATGTTAGGTAGTACACTTTCAAAGTTTCTTATTGAATTTTATTTTCTACCATATTTAGAAGTAAAGAAATGTTACCAATGATCAAAGCAAGGTTAAAATAAAAGAAGACATTATGAAATTGATTAGGTGGGAAATCTAGAATAAAATGTAATGTAAAGGTAAATTCAAATTCTATTGAACTATCTTAGCAAAATAGAAAAACACAATTGATCTAGATAGTTTGCAGTGTACCGGGAATCTCTAATGCTGTTTTTAGTTGTCAAACAAATTCAGTTTTCAAGAGAATAAGTAGGGTGTATTTTGTTGTTGTGTTTAGTGTCGTGTCGTTTAGGTCCTCTAAGGGACTATTTTTATGTATAGCTGTAGTTTTCGAAATGTCTAGTTGTGTTTCTGTTGTACAATTTTATTTTATTTTTTCTCTCATGTCTAGATTTGCTGCCTAAAATGCACAACACACTATGTTTGGGGTCACTTCTAAATCTATCTATTGACTGTTAATACTTGCAATTTAAATCCCTTATGTATTGCACCCACCGCATCATTGTGCCTTTTCCGTCAATATCTGTTAGAATCTTTGAATTGTGTCTATGTCCTAATTAAGAGATACTTTAGTTCACAAGTATTTTCCTTGAGATTATTTATATACACATTGATTTTTGAGTTTATGATGTTTACATGCTAAGTTTAATTCTTTAATGCATGTATGAATTTAGTTAGTTTGAAAGTAACTAACTAATATTAGTTGATTAGTGGCATTGCTAAAAATAATTTCAAAGAAATCCAGATTGGGTTCCCCTTTGAAACAGTTGTTGTTGGTGGCAAATTAGTTGATGATGTCTGTGATCAACTTAAATTAGAATCAGTACAGACAAAGAGTGGGGAAGTGAGGGAATGTCTATTTCTCTTTTATTTTATTAGTGTTTTAATTTTTTGGTTTCCTCTCTATTTTGTGTGTGTGTGTGTGCGCGCACGCGTGTGTGTGTGTGTGTGTGTTTTTTTAAAGTAGCATTGGGACTTCGCAATTATTGTTGTATGAAAATATGTGATTTTATTTGAGCTGCATTTTTATTTGCAAGTATAGAGAGCTGAATGCAAGAAAATTCCCAAAAAACCACTTTGTAATATATGCCCACCACAACATTTAGTTTAGTCCCTTGCAAACAACGGCTTTTTGCATCTATTATTTTATTTTCTATATGTTTGCTGGAAATTTATTTTATTTTATTTTATATTAAGGACATTATAATATATAACTAGATTTTGTGAGAATAGTTTCATATTTTCCATCTAAAATCTTATTAGTGGTTTTGTTTATTTATTTATTGATTCTAACTCTGTCCATTGCTTTTGGATCCAGAATTCAATTAACAATTTGAATTTGTTTTGATAAGCTTGACACATTAACATGGGAAATTAACAGAGCAATTGTCATTGGAAATTGAAGAGTGAAAAAACAGAATGTTTTCAAAGTATGTGCTGTGAGTTAAGGCTATGTTTTATCTCTATAAACCCAAAACTTATTAAAATAAAAATCACCCCAACATAAAAGGGCTTTAGTTTGTGGTTAATTTGCTTTGGGTTGGTGCCTTTATATGTTTTCAACAACATATGATGGATCATGTTTGGTTGGAGGACACCTCTTATTCTTTGAGTTTCACACTGTAGAATACATTCAAAGATTGTGTGTGCAGTAGCCAATGTGGCATGACCACAAAGCTGAAGCTACAAAGGGGTATCAAAGATTTGCAGTGTTAATTACTCTTTAATCAACATTTCGCTGCTATAAGATTCACATGCAAATAAATTATTGTAAGATATTGAATTCCAAAAAAAAAAAAAAAACAATTTTAAATACATGAAGTTATGACTAAGCCTTAAATAAAATCTAACTGATAAGGAACATAAATGTAATGCCAATTGAAACTAAATGAACCCCAAAGCACTATTGACGGTAATTTGACAAAAACACAAAAACATTAAAGCTGAATATTGCAGTAGCTCTATTACTAAAGTTTTACAGTTTTTCTAACTCCTACAATATGTCAAGCTAGCAAATAATGCTGTCAAAATATAAAAAAATTCAAGTTTTTATTAAGAACTATATTACTTGGCAAGCCAATTTTTTATCTACCATGATAACCATTTGGATTAGCTTTCAACTTTAAGCTTTTTAACTTATTTGCTTACATACATTCTCATAAAATTCCAAGATTTTTTAGATACAAATATATTATTGCCTTTTTATATATAAAAATTCAAGTTTTTATTAAGAATTATATTACTTGGCAAGCCATATTTTTATCTACCATATGATATGTATTTCTTAAATTCCATAAAAGATAATTGGAGTTGATTTTAAATGGAGTGATATTGTATTTTTTAGATAGCATTCCCACAAGTAGGACAAATGAGGGGTTGTACAACATGCCCTTGACGAATTTTGATTTTTAATGTATTCTTATATTAAGTTGATTGTTTTTTTAATTCATAAAATGATCCTGCGCATTGCGCGGGTAAAATGCTAGCTATATATAAGAGAAATGATATATCTACAACATTTTTACAACAAATCTTAAGTGGCAGGTTGTTACTGGTTGTAATTGTTGGGGGCAAAAAAGTAATCTTAGTTTTAGTTTCAAATTTGAACTAATAATAACTAACCACCGGTGATTTGTTGTAAAAATGTTGTAAAATTGTTGTAAACGTAGCATCTCTCTATATATAATAGCAGAAACCTTTAAGGGAGTGCTGCCACGTTAGAAAAAAATGCTATCTAAAAATCAGACACATATAAGTTAAAAAGCGACGCATTATAGTGTTTCAGCGCGTTTAAACATGTTTTGAGAGCCTCTCTGTATAAAAATAAATAAATAAATAAATAAAACTAACCTCTTAATAAATCAGAACATTACGTTCAAAAGGTTTGCCCCTATGCGGAGGGGGAAAATAGTTAACTAATTTTTTTTTTCTAACTATCTAGTTAGTTGGCCCGGTTTGCAAAAAATATCATTTAGTAGCATCTCGAGTCTCAAAGGCTCGATTTTGGCATCATAAATCGAGTCTTTGAGCCTCGATTTTCATCGTTTGACGTGGCCTAACGCCAGGTGGAATACACCTGGAACTCGAGTCTTAGAGACTCGAGTTACATATCGAGCATTAGAGTATCGATTTCTAGGCGTGAAACTCCACATAGGTGCCACATAGATCTCGAGCGTTAGAGACTCAGTTTGCTAAAAGTGAAACTGAGTCTCAAACACTCGATTTTGGTATGTGGTCAAACCACATGCACTGGTCATGTCACTGACTTCTGTCTGATCCCTGGGCACGTTTTTGTAATTGAAGCTCTCTATGTCACTGACTTCTTTACGTCACTAAAGCTCTCTATGTCCCTGTTCAAACCACATGCCTGGTCATGTCTTTATGTCACTAACTTCTTTATGCCACTGAAACTTCTTTATGTCACTTACTTGGCTGAAGCTGTCTGTCAACAGAAATTGCTTCTCTCTCAACACATCCTCTCTCACTCATACAGACATTGCTCCTCTCTCAACTCTCTCATACTCATTCAGTAGCAGAGCAAAACAATACTCCCCTCTTAACTCTCATACAAGCCCATCATTCTAGTCTCCCTCTCTCCCTCCCACTCTCACTCTCATACAATCCCAGCAGTACATTTGCACATCTTCATGTCAGGTAAGGGTCTCCTTACTCTCTAGTTGGTTGTTTTTTGTGATAGGCCACAAATTGAATGACCCCTTGTGATTTAAACTAATTAATTAATTTAACCAAGTTATTAATTAATCAATTTAACATGCAAATACGTGGTAGCACAAACAAATCACCGAATAACTAAATATGCAGCGGAAAATAAATGACACGGTGATTTGTTCACGAATGGGGAAAAACCCTAACGGCAAAAACCCCACCGAGTGATTTCAGGTCACCACTCCCGAAACTCCACTATTATCAAATCAAGCGGTTACAAATAAGGAATCCCAGTACCTTACCAACTTACAGTTGAACCCTTACCCCAATACCCAATTGGACTTGATCTGTAGCGACAGTTCCTCCTTTTGATGCACGGCTCCCAAGTACGTGACTAACCAGATGCGCGGATCCCAGTACGCGACTTCAATCACCAACTTTAGAATGAGAGGTTGGCTGCAGAGTTCTTCAGATCATCCTATGCATGAAGATCAGGAAGATGCTTGGTCACAAAACCCTAAGGTGCACAATACACAGCAACTTCTTGAAGAAGATGATCTAGGTTAAGAACTTCGTCTTAGATCACAATTTGCTTGAACAAGGATTGCTCAATGCTTATGCAACTTGTGTCTATGTTGACGGCTCTTAAAACACTCCTTAAATATGTTTAGGGTTAGAAGAAAAGAAGGCTCAAAAACACATTCACGGATCCCAAGAAAATCAGATTGTAATTCTGACTTTTTAAGTCTCGACAGCTAGCAGGTGTCGAGGTAGGTGTCGAGCAGGTGTCGAGCTTTAAAAATTCTGCACTTCAACTTGCTTTTTCTTGGACAGACTTGATGACTTCAACACTTGATCTTGAAACATTGTTTCTTGAAGTATTAAAAACACCTAGAACTACCCAATTACAAGTAGAGTGCGTTTTGTCAAAGGATTAGCCAATTTACATAAAATATGACATATGTTCCTAACATGTAAACACATATGTCCTAACAATCTCCCCCTTTGGCAATCCGTGACAAAACCACAACAAACAAATGAACATATGAGAGAAGTCATAAATCACTCAACTCATATTCACTTGTTACATACAATAAAATCTATCCTAACACAAACTCTTGAAGAACTTTGCAAAAAGAGAGTTTATGACAAGTAGACTTTGACAACCTGTATTTCTGAAACACTTATAAACAAAACTCATCAAGGCATCTTGTGTGAAACAGAAATAATTAGATTGCATACAAATATAAAGAAACATGTGTATAAAGAAAGAAAAGAAACAACACATGAAGAGATAGGTGAATAAGAGAAACATACATCCACATATATAGAAAGATAAGTACAATGTATGTAAAACTGATATACAAGACCAATGTATCTATAAAGAAAGAAAAGAAAAAGATACATCTAAAGCCTCACTACATCCCTCAAAAAGTATGAACACTCCCCCTATCAAAATGTCCTATACTAACTCTCCCCCTAAGATGACTACTCTCATAATCCAAAACTACTCCCCCTTTTTGTCACGAGAGACAAAGGGTAGGGTGTCATGTAGACATCTCATCAGTAGAGCTAGCATCTCCATCATCATCAGAAGAAGCATCATCGTCATCACCATCATCATCATCATCCTCAGTATCAGAATCAGAATCAACTGGAGGAGGTGGTGGAGGAGAAGCCTCAGATGCAAAACCACCCATGGTCGCCTGCCGTCGCGCAATACGACCAACACGAACGTTCACCTGATACAACTCAGTGGTGAGTGTATCAAGGCGAGCATCCATGCGCTGCAGCTGCGCCATAATATCTCCAAGGGATACATCGCTGGAGGAAGGAAGAGGAGTCGATGTAGATGGAGCAGATCTGGATGGAGCCGAACGGGAGGGCGGAGTGGAATCCGGCTGTCTCGCCCTGAACTGTGCCTGACTACGTTTTACGGTAGCGGCATCTATGGCAGAGATGTGTGTGAAGTGGTCATAGACAGGGAAAGGGATGGAAAAATGGCGTAGAATCCTCGTGATAGCGGAAGGAAAGATGAGCTTATAACGGGACGCCGCATCTAAATGAACATCTATGATAGCGAAAATGAAGTGAGAGGGAAAATCTATCGTGAGATGCTCAAGTAGAGAAAGCAAGAAACGAGCACGAGGCTCTGTGATAGAGTTCTAATGGGAGAGAGGATGAAGTACAAAAGTCATCACCATGTTAAGGAATCTAGGACCTTTAGCAAAAGGTCTACATGATGTGTACATATGCTCACCCCACTCAGAAGGGCGCTCACAGAAAGCAGAAATGAGCTCATCCCTGGACACAGTCCTCAGTCGCTCACAAGTAGGATAGTCAGGAAACTCTATCCTAGGAACATGAAGCACATCCGCAACCAGCTGCGGTGTGACAGCAATGCGCGTACCTCGAACGCGAGTGAAAAAGAGAGGTACTGAACGATCAATCCCGTGCATGTTGGAGTAAAACTCCTGAATCAGCACGAGAGGACAAGTGACCGGGACGTCACACAGTGACTCCCATCCCCTACTGTGAATGACAGAGGGAAGGTCAGTGTCGGCGAAGTCCGCCAGAACAACGTGGCGTTCCGAATGAACACCTCGTTTAGAGAAGTTCTCAGTAAATGCCTTGTAGGCATCTCCATCACGGAACCGAAGGTTATGAGGAGCAGTATCAGAAGATGAAGAAGCTCCAGAACGCAGAGGGTTCCGGGCCGGAGTGGATTTACGTTTAGGTGCCATAGATGCAACTAACGTAAAAGAAAAAGAAAAGAGATAGAGAGGGAGACAATCAGAAAAGTCCCAAACAGTTCAAATATGATAATATGTTGAACAAAAAGGACGTATGCATGGGAATGCATGATCATGTTACATGCAAACATAAAAAGCATCATGGGCTCAGCCCAATCCAATCCTAGCAGCACACATTCAAGAATCACACAACTAAATGCATGAAAATATCATTCTAATGCACATGAAATGCAATGCATGACATTCTAAACGCTTTTTATTGAAAAACCAACCCAAAATTTCACCAAAAACTCAAAGATTTTGAAAAACCCAAAGTTTTCAAAAAAAAATCCCAAAACCTAAGTTTCAAATCATGAAATGCATGAAAAGGAATGGAATAGAACATCATACCACTAGATTTGAAGCTAGAAAGGTCGAAAATCACTTGGGATGAAGGTTGGAGAGAAGAAAACTGCTCTGGAAGTCGAACCGCCTCGGACAGATCGAAAAGAGATCGAGAAATGAAGGAGAAATCGCGAACAGAGCTTAAATAGGATCTCCAGTAAATCTCGACAGCAGAGGTGTCGAGAGGTATCGAGATGCTGTCGAGAAAGGTGTCGAGATAATATGCCTTCGACAGCTAAGGTATCGAGGAGGTATCGAGGTACCAAACAGCTCAACTAACACCAGAAGCTCGATCGATCGACGAGGTGTCGAGAAGGTATCGAGCAGACAGAGAGATCTCGATCGATCCACTAGGTGTCGAGGAAGTGTCGAGATTGCGATAAGAAAAATGCTTTAGAGGCTCGACAGCTGACCAGGTATCGAGGAGGTATCGAGAAGGTGTCGAGCCAGCTATGAAATGCAGTTTTTCGAGAAGTGAAAAACACAAACATGAATGCAATCAAGACATGCACCTCAACCATGATCCAACCAACATATAAATCTCTCAAAAATCATCTCTCAATGAAAATTTAAGCACATGGATCTCCCGAGAACACACACACACACTAAACAAGTCTAACAAATTTTATATTTCAAAAATAAGTCATGACAGTTTAGTGAGCATACAAAAGCACATGTAAAACCTTTGTGATGGCCAAATCACATTGTACCTGCACATGTATCAAAAGTAGCAAAGAATATTGCGTGTTGTGTGTGAAAAACATCGCAAGATTGCATAAGTGTATACATGTTATGACGATCTGAGATATGAGAAAATATCTTTAACTCACACACAATCATAACTGTTTGATGGGGACTATCACCTTCGAGGTACATCCTATAACTCCCACATCTCCTAGAATACACGCTTGCAACCATTTTAAAGCGTTTTAATCTTTTTGCTTTTTATTTCTTTGCATATTTTCTTTTTAAAGCATATCATACATGGGCTTATGAGAAAGAAAAGAAATACCCATTGATATTTTGACATTTCAATTTTGCTATGCCTAAGCACACAAATGTCATTGACATCACACTTTTGCTATGCCGAAGCATACAGATGTCATTAATGATTGGCGGGCAACAGTGGTGAGATGGTTATTTATGCCTTTCTCTTAGGATTTTCTAGTCCTACCCGTCAAAAAGAGTGATATGAGTGTTAAGTCTAAGAAATAACCTAATCTTACTCATCACAAACACGAGCCACAAAGCTCACTTGCTTAGTTGTGCATAAAGATGCTCATCTAAGCTACAAAAGATACAAAGTTTAGAAAACTTTGTTTCATTGGCCATCTAAGGTACACAAGTACCAAAGTACACAAAACACACACTGTTTTTGTATTTTTCAATTTTTTCAATTTTTTTTTATTTTTATATCAAAAACAAAATAAACAAAACTGAAAGTAAACACACAAAAACATGTTAACAAAGCAAAACAATGCATAAAACTAGACTGACTCAATTAAAAATGCAAAACACACATGCAATGCAACAAATAAGAAGAATAAGAAGGGAAAAGAAAGTGATGAAATCACTTTGAGTCCTTTTTCTTCCACTCCTTGGAAGAGCCTTTCCTTTGATTAAAACCTTGAACCGGCGGTGAGGGGGAAGAATTGTAACCGTTCAAGTTCGAAAGGAACATGATGGCTTTCAGAAGATCTCCAAGAGGGGCAAGAGAGGATTGAAGCTGACTTTGGCTTCCAGATGCTGTCATACTGTTGCTCTGTTGGGTGGCTAGCCACTTGTAGCAATTAGGTCGAGTATGACTAGCAGCTCCACAATGATAACAGAGATGCTGCTTCTTTTGTTTAGGCTTCTGAGAGTTAGCCTTCTTATCCCTAGGGAGTTTAGCATCTTTCTTTTCTAACTTAGGGGGTGCTCCTAAGATGGATTTTTCTTTGTCTATGTTCTCACTAGCTAATTCAGTTTTATCATCAGTGTTCTCAATTTTAACAGTATTAGCAGGAGGAACAAAAACAGTAGAACTAGTAGAAGCAGAATTAGAGATAGAAAGACCATACCCTAAACCTGTTCGATCTGAAGCAGATTTCTGGTTGCTGAGCATCTCATCAAGCTTTGCACTTGAAGTCCTTTCCAGTTGAGCTCTAACTTGAAACAGCTCTGCTTCAAGCTTCTTGGTCTTCTCAGCCAGGAAGTTATTCTCAAATCTCAGTGCACCAATAGTTTGATTCGCCTCATCAAACTTTGTGGACAATTCTTCTCTGTCGAGTTCCACATCACTGAGCTTCTTGGTGGCCAGCCTGTATAGCTTCTCATGCTTTTCAGAAAACTTGTAAAGCTTCTCATAGGCGGAATGGATATCATCTTTGTCATCCATCTTTTCACATTCAGTGTCCACCAATTCTTCTTCTTCTTCTTCAACAATTCCATCAGTAGAATTGACTGAAGTAGTGAAAGCATTTAGGATTCCGTCATCCTCATCATCGGAATCATCTTCAGGCTCAGTGTCACTAAGGGTTGCAGCTAGAGCCTTGCTTTTCCCAATGCTCTTCAGATAAGTAGGACACTCATTCTTCATGTGTCCAAACCCGTGACACCCAAAACACTTTGGTCTTGCCGGAACAGTGTACTGACCGCCATCCTTAGCATCCTTTCTTCCTTTGTCTTGGCTCTTGAACTGTGAAGAACTGGATTGCCTGCGGTCTTTGTCGAAGCTCCTCCCATTGGCATTCTTCATAAACTTCTTGAACTGCCTCGTAATGTAGGACTTCATCTTGGAATCTTCATCATCGGAAGACTCATCAGTATCACTGCTCTTCGCCTTCAGGGCCATGCTCTTGCTCTTGCTTGACTTGCCTATCCTTGATAACCCTAGCTCGTAGGTCTGCAAGTTCCCAACCAGCTCAATCAAAGGAATTTTATCAATGTCCTTTGATTCTTCAATTACCGTAATCTTGGCATGAAATCTCTCAGGTAGAGATCTGAGCACCTTCCTTACAACCTTGGGTTCAGGGATGGTTTCCCCAAGATTGAAGGCTGAGTTCACTATGTCTTTCAGCTTGGCATAGAACTCATCGAACGACTCTTCCTCCTCCATCTTAATTTCTTCAAAGCTAGTAGTGAGCCTCTGTAGCTTTGAATCCTTGACAGCCTTTGTTCCTTCATAGGTTGTCTGGAGGATGGTCCACGCCTCCTTGGCAGTTTCTGTTGAGGATATCTTCTTGAACTCCTCATTGGTGACAGCGCTAAATAGAGCATTCAGCGCTCTGCTGTTGAAGTTTGTCGCCTTGATCTTGGCTTCATCCCAATCAGCCGGTGCTTCTTTTGGCTTTGTCCAGCCAATCTCCACAGCTTGCCACACCTTCTCATCTAAGGACTGCAAAAAAGCTCTCATGCGTACTTTCCAGTAGGCATAGTTAGTTCCATCAAATAAAGGAGGTATAATAAGAGATTGTCCTCTATCCATGACAAACAGGGGTCAATAGATCAATCACAGCAAAGATTAATAACTAATCAGAGTGTGCCCGCTCTGATACCACTTGATAGGCCACAAATTGAATGACCCCTTGTGATTTAAACTAATTAATTAATTTAACCAAGTTATTAATTAATCAATTTAACATGCAAATACGTGGTAGCACAAACAAATCACCGAATAACTAAATATGCAGCGGAAAATAAATGACACGGTGATTTGTTCACGAATGGGGAAAAACCCTAACGGCAAAAACCCCACCGGGTGATTTCAGGTCACCACTCCCGAAACTCCACTATTATCAAATCAAGCGGTTACAAATAAGGAATCCCAGTACCTTACCAACTTACAGTTGAACCCTTACCCCAATACCCAATTGGACTTGATCTGTAGCGACAGTTCCTCCTTTTGATGCACGGCTCCCAAGTACGTGACTAACCAGATGCGCGGATCCCAGTACGCGACTTCAATCACCAACTTTAGAATGAGAGGTTGGCTACAGAGTTCTTCAGATCATCCTATGCATGAAGATCAGGAAGATGCTTGGTCACAAAACCCTAAGGTGCACAATACACAGCAACTTCTTGAAGAAGATGATCTAGGTTAAGAACTTCGTCTTAGATCACAATTTGCTTGAACAAGGATTGCTCAATGCTTATGCAACTTGTGTCTATGTTGACGGCTCTTAAAACACTCCTTAAATATGTTTAGGGTTAGAAGAAAAGAAGGCCCAAAAACACATTCACGGATCCCAAGAAAATCAGATTGTAATTCTGACTTTTTAAGTCTCGACAGCTAGCAGGTGTCGAGGTAGGTGTCGAGAAGGTGTCGAGCTTTAAAAATTCTGCACTTCAACTTGCTTTTTCTTGGACAGACTTGATGACTTCAACACTTGATCTTGAAACATTGTTTCTTGAAGTATTAAAAACACCTAGAACTACCCAATTACAAGTAGAGTGCGTTTTGTCAAAGGATTAGCCAATTTACATAAAATATGACATATGTTCCTAACATGTAAACACATATGTCCTAACATTTTGTATATAATTGCTTTAGAAAGTGTTGTTTGTATTAAATTTGTCATGACATTTCCTGATAAAAATATTTGTTTGTATTAACCACTTAAATATATATATATATATATATATATATGTATATATTTATATATTTATATATATATATATATATTTTTTTTTTTTTTTGAAAAGGAATCATTCATTCATATAATCATAATAACAAAGCATCCTGAATCAAGGCCTCCACGGCCGGAGGAGGAGAATCCTCCATCCAATACACATCATTATCTAAAGAATTCCTAGCATGTTGAGCAAGAGCATGTGCAACTTTATTTCCACCCCTTCTAATAATGCTAATTCTAGCCCATTCTAAACAATGAACCAAGTGACGAATGTCATCCACCACATAGCCTAATAGAGAGCAATTAATCCGCAACGATGCAATGGCTTGCATAACATTTACATTATCTCCCTCTATGATCAGCTTGGTGAATCCAGCATCCATAGCAAACTCCATTGATCTTCTACATGCTAGCAGCTCTGCTTCCTCACTAGAACTCACCTTCGGACCAGATGTTGTCATTGCTGCCATAACCTAACCTTGCTCATTTCGAATAATCGCTCCCACTCCAATTCTATCCAGGTCTGCGAAAATAGCTGCATCAAAGTTTAATTTGTAAACTGATGATGGCGGAGGCTTCCAAGATTCACTGCACTGCTGGTCCGTCTGTGACACAGTCAACTGCACCTGGGCTTGTCTGTAATCTGTCAAGTACTCCGCTGCTCTGTAATTCAGGTTCCTTGGGTCCATTAGATTCCCACCAAACACCACACGGTTCCGCTGGTTCCATGTAAGCCAAGCCTGAACCCAAAATAGCTCCAGCTCCTCTCTCGTCAACCTGTCACTGAGATACTCCATGAGCTGCATCACGTCAGCTACACCTGAACATCTTTTCTGCAATTTTCGACAGCTTCCAGCCTAAATATCTTGCACAGCAGCACACTCCCAGATTGCATGGATTGTATTCTCGGATTCCCTTAGGCAGATTGGACATTTATCATCAGTTAATACTCTTCTTCGCACCAAATTAGCTCTTGTGGGCAATATTTCAGAACAAGCCCTCCAACTGAACACTTTAATTTTGTTAGGAATTTTGAGATTCCACAAAACCTGCCATATCTTCGTACTTGCACTACTGGTTGATGATTCGGCCCTATCCTCCCCTTGTATCCTCCTTGCCACCTTATAGGCTGACTTAACAGAAAAACTCCCATTGTTATTATAGCTCCAGATTATAGAATCAGCCACGTGTCTTCTGCTAAACTGAATACTACATATTGCTTTAGCATCATCCCGATGGAAAATCGAATGAATCAATTCACTCCTCCATACATTTAACTCTGGGTTAATTAAATCTGACACAGCCATCTCGCTCAATAAATCATGGTTAGGATGTAATACCTTATTTGTAGGATGATTCGGGATCCACCTATCTCCAAGCACCCTAATTGAGCTCCCATTGCCGACCCTCCAACAATAACCAGCCTTTAGAATAGGCAAGGCAGCCACCAAACTCCTCCAAACATAAAAGCAACCCGGTGATTCCTTAGCATCAAGGAAAGAGGATCGGGGAAAATACCGCGCTTTGAAACACTTATGTAGTAAGGAATCATTACCTTGAAGCATCCACTGTTTAGCCAACATAGCTAAATTAAAAGCCCTTAAATCCCAGAAACCCATACCACCCTCCTTTTTTGAAGTTGATAATTTATCCCAACTCTTCCAATGAATTTTTCTTTCATTGCCTACTTGTCCCCACCAAAATTTAGCACATAAACTATTCAATTCATCACACAATTTCAAAGGGAGTAGAAATACACTCATCATATATGTGGGTATAGACTGAGCTACAGCCTTTATAAGAATTTCTTTGCCAGCTCTGGATAACATCATACCTTTCCATCCTTGCAGTTTTTTCCATACTCTATCCTTCAAATAAGCAAAAGTGTGATATTTGTCTCTGCCAATCAAAGTTGGCAGCCCTAGATAGGATTCAAACTTCACCACCTCTTCGACCCCCAAAATCTGCAACATCTGTTGTTTCTAATTATCTGTAGTGTTATTACTGAAGAAAGCTGAAGACTTCTCCAGATTAATACTTTGACCTGAAGCTCGTTCATAAGTTTGAAGAATTTCTGCTACCACTTCCCCTTCCCTTGGTGTTGCTTAACAAAACAACAAAGAGTCATCTGCAAATAATAAATTAGTAACTCTGGGAGCACCTCTACAGATTGACACACCTATAATCCTCTTGTCTAGTTCAGCTTTAGCCAACAGAGCAATAAAGCCTTCTGCACATAAGAGAAACAGATATGGTGACAATGGATCTCCTTGACGTATTCCTCTAGATGGATGTATCATGCCATGAGGTTTTCCATTCACCAAAACAGAAAAAGATGGAGTAGCAACACAGCTTATCACTCTTTCTATCCACCTTGTTGGGAAACCCAACTTCTCCATAATTTTTTCTAAGAATGGCCATTCAACCCGGTCATACGCCTTGCTAATGTCCAGCTTCAATGCCATAGTCCCTTTCTTGCCCTTCTTCCTCATATGCATGGTATGTATAGTCTCATAAGCCACCAGAACGTTATCTGTGATCAATCTGCCTGGAACAAAAGCACTCTGGGTGGGGGAGATAATATCTGGAAGTACCTGTTTCAATCTATTTGCCAATACTTTAGAAATAATTTTATAAATCACATTACATAGACTAATAGGCCTAAACTCAAACATTTTCTATGGATTTTTCACTTTAGGAATAAGTACAATGTTTGTGTGATTTATCTCAGGTAGCATATTTCCATTATTTAAAAAATCCAACACAGCAGAAACTACTTCATCACCCACTATATGCCAGAATTTCTAATAGAATAGAGCTTTCATACCATCAGGTCCTAGAGCCTTTGTAGGCCCCATCTGGAACAAAGCCACCTTAACCTCCTCAGCAGTAAACTCACCCAACAAGACCTCCTGCATGTTGTCAGTCACTTTATTTGGAACTGCACTCAAACATTCCTCCATTTGATCAGCTGCACCTGCACTAAAAAGATTGTCAAAATAATCTAAAGCTACTTCAACAATCTCCTCTAACTCCTCCACCCACTGCCCATGTGCATTTTGTATACCACTGATATGATTTTTCTTCCTCCTTTGTGTTGCTTTAGAGTGGAAAAACTTCGTATTCCTATCCCCATGCTTCATCCATGAAATTCTAGACCTTTGTGCCCAGTAAATTTCTTGTTTCTATAGCAGATCATCCATTTGTTTACTCACCTCTAGGAATTCAGCTTTATTTTCTTCAGTATTTTCTGCTTCATTCAGCCTGTCTAGCCGTTTTTGGAGCTCCTTAATGGCTGCCTCATCAGGTTTGGCCGAACCCCAACCTGATAATTCCAGGCCACATGCCTGAATTTTATTTTTAATAGATAGCAGCCCATGTGATTCATCCACAGACCTTCCCCATGCCTCCTGAACAACTTTTTCACACTCAGTAGAGAGTAACCAGGCTTCCTCAAATTTAAAAGACCTTCCACGTTGCTGTCTTTGCTGGAAAAGAATGGACTTGTAACATAATTGGTAGATGATCTGAAGCATGTGTTGAAAGATGAGTAATTGTGCTCATTTGAAATTTCACTCTCCACTCTTCATTTGCAACTCCTCTGTCCAGTCTAATTTTTGTATTAGTATCACCCGGCCTCTTATTGTTCCAAGTAAACGGATATCCCCTATACCCCAGATCCTGAAGTTGACAAGAATCCAAAGCCTCCCTAAAAGCTTCAACCTGCGCATATTGAGGTGGTCTTGTGCTTTGCTTTTCCGATGCATTTAAGAATGCATTAAAATCTCCAATGACCATCCACGGACCCTCTACAAATGTCTTCAAATGTTGTAGCAATTGCCATGATTTTTCCTTCTGTTGTGCCTCCAGCCACCCATAAAACCCAATTAGATACCATTTAAATCCATCCTCCTCCGTTACAAGAGCCATTACATGATTCACAGTATAATTAATAATCTCCAGTTTGATAGTATTCTTCCACAAAAAAGCTAACCCACCACCTGCATTAGGATGTTTAACAATAACCTTATTCTGAAAAGGTAGATTGCTATATAAATTTTTGAAACTGTCCTTATCTAGTCTAGTCTCCATAAGGAAATAGACCGTGGGATCTTTTTCCCTCACGAGCTTGCGAAGGCTTTGACCTGTCTAAGGGTTCCCAAGCCCTTGGCAGTTCCAATTAAGCAGCCTCATTGCTCCCGGCAAGGGTGGCTGTCCACCCCCGCCGATGTATCAACAAAACTTCCTTCCACCTCATTTTGTTTACTTCTTTTATTCCTCTGTTTTTCATTCAGCTCACAATTCACATCATTCAATTCACGTTTACCCAATCCAGACATTGCAATGGCCCTAGTTAGACCACCAAGCCCAAAGTCCATTCTATTTATCCTAGTCCATGTGCTTTTGGGCTTAACAAATGATGGCCCAGGAACCTCCAAGACCAAAGGAGCATTGAGATCATTAAGTGGCACGTGCATGTGAGCTGCCTCTGTCCTGCGGTTTTCCTTTGCCTCATCCTCTGAAAATATGGCATCACCGAAATTCTTGGCCAAATAATTATCTCCCTTATCTGTTACCATGATTTCCGTAACTTCAGTACAGTCCTTTCCCTCCACGTTTGCTTCCACATTCGAAAATATCTCCCCTGGATTCATAGCCTCATCTTCAGCCACCGGCGTAGAACTTTCTGGACTTTCCTCCATCACAGCTACCGTTTTCTGTATGTCAACCACCACTGGACTTTCTGTATCTTTACCCTTACCCTCCTCCGGATTGGATTTGGGACTGAAATTTTGAGTTTGCACAACCTTCACACGACCTCCTACTGCCTTAAGAAACTCACTGTATGGATACTCCACACTTCCACCGTTTTTCTCCACTGCATAATGCACTGCACAATGTTTTAGATCATGCCCAGCATCCCAAAAAAATAACAAAACAGAGGAAGCCTTTCATACTTAAAGTGCACCCAATGACGCTCGCCATCAGAACCAGCAATAAACCCACCCCTTCTCAGAGGTTTTGTTATTGGTAAAGCAACTCACACTCGCAAAAAGAAGTTGACATCATCCTTCCTTTTTCTCCCTTCAACCTCCTCAACGTCTCCCAGTCTGCTTCCAACTTCCTTTGCTACCTGCGGAGAGATCATATCAAACGGAACCCCCCATATCTGAACCCAAAGCGAGGCTTTCTCCATTCGAATATTTCCTACGGTCATTCCTTTCTTCCATCGTTGTAACATAAGAAGTTGATTGTCAAACGATCAAGGACCCCCTTTCAAAACCCTATCCATCTCAAATTCAGATTGAAACTTGAATTGAAACAGATTCGGCCCCACTTCTAAAATTTGCAGAGATTCATCCAGACCCCACGCTCTTCGTATTGTATTCTTCGCAGCCATCTTATTAAAAGATTTGCATGTTAAGAATTTTCCGATCAGACTCAGTTGACAACTCTCCAGGGCTTCAACTCGACCTTTATCAGAAATAGTTATGATTTCTTCTTCCTCAGACGTCAGTTTCATTCTATCCATACTATCAGCAACCTCGTCAGCCATGGTTATTGGAAAAACCAAAGACAAAACAATACCCTTTGCTCAAGGCCAAGGGAGGGAGGAACTCATGTAGTCACGAGAGAGAGCGCTCCACGTAGGGAGAGTATATATATATATATATTGATATATATGTATATATACCACTTTATATATATATATATATATATATATATATTTATATATGTATATATATATATAAAGTGGTTTATATATATATATATAATTTTTTTTTATTCATGATCCAAGAAGTCTTTTTGCTAGATTTCGGTGAAGTTAGCTGCTTCCTTTTCTCTATAATTTGGAGTAAATTTGAGTTTGTATATCACATGTGGTATATTTGATTGTATATTTGTGCCTTGATTTTGAAATTAGATGATATGTCTAATTTTGATTGCTCATGATCATATTCAGATTACTGTTATTTTTAATTTGTTAATTGTTTTTTGGTAATGTCTGATGAACCCCTGCTCTATGTTATTTCATTAATACAAAAATATTTTAACTTAACTAAAATTCAATACTTTTATAAATAGTATAATTAATTGTTTATTTTGGTCAAACGTTATAATATTATTATATTTAGCAATGAAATTATTAAAATTAATATTTTTAGTTCCATTTTTTATTATTTATATTAAACATCAACATTTTCATGTATTAATATTTTTCTATAAACTGGATTTAATGCATCACCTGGCCTATGGTTGCAAGTGTTCCATTTGGCAAAAGCTCACCACTGTAATATGAATAATGGTATTGACCCAAATATTCATTCAAAGGTGCTTATTGCCTTATTGAGACCTTTAGGCTTCAGCCATGTGCTACCACGAAGGGTGGCTTTGAATTTTGGAACCAGGACAACAGGTTCAGCTCAATGTATTTTGGGGCTTTAGGCGAATGTGACATTTTCTTATACTTAAATATTTAATTTTTGAAATCTTTTTCATCTAAAATTTTTGCTATGTTTTGTTTATTACTAATTTACTAAAAAAAAAATTTATCCAAATATCCATTTTAATACTTTAAAGACAAAAAAATATCCCTCTAAGATTCAATTAATTTTTCTTTTTCTTTTTTCTTTTTTTTTTTTGGATCTTTTTCAAATATTTTCATATCTATATGAATATCTTTCTAGTAGATATTTATAATTAAAAAACATTTATGAATAAATTAAACATGATCTATAAAAGAATTGAGATCCTAAACATGATCTATTAAACATTATCTATATGAATATCTTTCTAGTAGATATTTGTAATTTACAAGTAAAACCAAGGTTATTAAAATTGAGATCTTAAACAGGACCTATAAGCATATGAGTGGACTAAATCATAGAATCGAATCGATGATCATAAGATTTTACTTTATGTGAAAAATAAAGTAAAAAGTATTAGTAATAATGATATATTTTAAATAATCATTAAGTTGATCAAAGGAAAACGGACATAATGCAACTTTCATGTCCTATTTCTAATAATTAAAAAAAATATTACATTTCTTTAACAACTAAATAATCATTAACTTGTTAATTTAGGCAGATTTGATGGAGGGGGCTAGAGTTGTATTTTTCTTGGGCCCAATTAGAATTAGACTCTAATATACCTAAAAATTGAAATTATATATGGAATGATGATGTTACATAATTGCACTCATTCATTTGCACATCCTCGTGACTTTTGTTGTTTGGTTTGATATTTTTATTTATATTTTTGTTAGAGCTGAGTTGAAATTTTGTAATAGGGGTGAGTTTTGCTTTAGTTTTTTCATTTACGAAATGATAATGATTGCGCCAGTATAATTGTGTGTGATGTGGGGTGAGTGTATGCAATTGTGGGGTGAGAAGTTGTAATTTTTGTATTTTTAGTAGATAGAAAAAGTTTTGGAATTGATGTTAAATGAAAGAGATAAAATATGTCACTAACATACTATACTTGACTCTCTAATAGGTTCACAATCTCTAAAAAATATTGATATAAATGTATACTTCGGTGGACCCCTTGACAATCCTAGAGAGATTGACGGATTCCCATTTAGAGGACCAGGTATCGAATGCTACTACATGATGATACGTCATAAGTTGAAGACGTTGAATGATTTGAAGAGCAAAATAATGGAGGAATTGAATTTGAACCGTGCTTGGTATGACATCAAGATTATTTATCATTACCCACAAGAAGTCCTTCACGAACGGATAAATTACGTGTATATGACAATCAAAGAAGACAAACATGTAAAGATGATGTTTAATAGGATACAGAAAATGGCCCAAGTAAATGCTACTGAGTTATACGTAAGTTTGGAGGCGCTTGCAGAAGTTGATACTGGGGTGGTGCAAGAAACAACTACGTCTTTACAATTTACAGCCCTAAATGATGGATGCACTACAATGGGAGGGTATACAATGGAAGGTTATATGCTCCCATCTCAAGATCATGTTACCAATACTGGTGAAACCCTCCATCCTCAAGAGACACATTTAGAGGAGGAAGACGAAGACGAAGACAAAGATCATGCTATGAATGATGGTGAAAATATTAATGGTGTGGATGAGTATGAAGAGATGATTGAGCAAGGCGACTTTGAGAATGATGTAGATGACCACGAAGTCGTTCCCAATTTTGAAGAGGAAAATATGGAGTACCATGATGAAGGTGCTGCAGACGATGATATTGGCATCTAGCATGATACAAATACGACCACTGGCTACAGACCTCCTGCTGACTCATTCTACGCAAATACTTGGGAAAATATGGTTGATCCTTCACATCTTCAGATACAATTTGTTTCTACTTGGGAAGATGGGATGCATTTTTGTAAAGGATTGACTTTTGCAAATAAACAGGCGGTGAAGCGTGCATTGACAATATACCATGCAACTGATAATAGAAATTATAGAATCCGAAGGTTGACCCCAACTAAATTGTGCGCTGCATGTGTTGACAACAACTGCAAGTGGTACGCTGGGGCATTTATGAAACCTAAACTTAATGGTCTGTGGATGGTCACGTCTTATGTGGGTCCACACACTTGTATACCCTTTGGCCTGCAAAGAGACGGTAGAATGATGGATTCTAATTTTGTTGAAACAGAAATTGTGGAAAAATTGCAAAAAAATCACACTGCTTGTATTGATGAGCTCTGGGAGATCATACATACTAAGTATAATCATGAGCTTTCTTACTATAAAGTATGGGACGCAAAACAAAAGGCAATTGCTAAGATATTTGGGGATTGGGAGGAGTCTTACCAAAGGTTGCAAAAGTTGATATTGGCATACTTGGATCAGGATTCGGGTACCCGGTACTATTATCACACCATACCTAGGCCACTCGAAGGTACTGCATTACTGCGCTATGTATATTGGGCATTCGCTCCATGCATTGCTGCATTCCAATATTGCAGGCCGGTGATCAGTATTGATGGGACTCATTTGTATGGTAAATACAAAGAGGTATTGATGATTGCAATGACAACCGATGCTAACCAAAAGGTTTTACCTCTTGCCTTTGCTGTTGTGGACAAGGAGTCAAGGGCTAGTTGGGGGTGGTTTTTAAAGTATCTAAGGATAGAGCATGTCATACCTGACCAGGGCATTTGCATTATTTCTGACCGACATAAAGGTATCAAATGCGCCATTCGAGAGTGGCCTAGAGGTTAGGACGGAATAGAACGGGTATTTCATCGATATTGCCTTCGACATGTTGCTAGCAACTTCAACACACACTTTGATGACCCAACTCTAAAGGCATTGGCCCTGAAAACTGGATATGCGACTCATGAAGCTAAATTTGAGTCCATAATGCAAACCATTAAGAAGGCCGAGATTAATTTACTGAGGGGTGTAGACCCTACTGATCGCCATGTTGCATGCTATATGCCACACACATATTTAATGAGTGAGGATGTGGAGAAATGGACCCAGTCACATGATGGTGGAAGACGTTACGGGGCAATGACAACCAATATCTCTGAGTGCTTTAACGGGGTACTTAAAGGTGCCCGCGGTTTGCCCATTGCTGCAATGGCTGAGTTCACTTGGGCCAAACTTGTTGAATATTTCCACGATCGAAATAAACAAATTTCTTCTGATCTCTCTCAAGGTAAGCTGTGGAGTGATTATGCAATGGAGATCTATAACAAAAATGAGCAGAAAACCGCGGGACACACTCTGAGGCATTTTAATCATGAAACTGGTGTATATCAAGTGGTTACACCGTACAACGACCATAGAGGTGGAGGGGAAAACCACAATCATGAAGTGCACGTATTTGCTAGGACATGTGGTTGTGGAAAGTGGCAAAACTTGAAGATCCCTTGTTCACATGCAATTAAAGTTCTTAAAGGCCTACACCTCGATGCAACCAGCTATATTGACCCATGTTACAGTTTGAGCAGCGCGATTCAGACATATTCACATCATTTTGTGGTGCCCAAGTTAGAGGCCTTGTGGAAGGACGTTCGCGGACCACAGTGGGTGCCAGACCCACAGCTGTTGCGGGCTAAAGGTCATTCTGTGAAGTCAAGATTAAGGAATGAAATGAATGCGGTACGGCGAGAATGGGGAAGCCGGAGGGAAGATCCGAACTTGAGGGAGATTCAACCGAGGCAACGATGCGGACTGTGTCATCAAGAGGGGTATAACCACAGAAGCTGTCCCATTTCCCATGGGGCTTCGACAAGTGATAGTGCTATAAACTAGGCAAGTGCCCTCACTGTTTTTATATAATATTCTTAGAATTTCATTTGGATTTTGTTCTTCGCATTTGGAAACTAACGACCGTATTTTAATGTTTGTCAGGCGAGCGAAGACTCGATTTTTGGAATGGCATTGTACATGGGACTTATGGTTATCTTCTGTATGGACAAGTGATAGGTGACTATGTAGACTATGTTGTATCAGTATGGACAAGTGCTAGGCGACTATGTTGTATTGACTTAGTTGTTATTTTGTTCATTGCTGAATGTTGTTGTAATACTATTTGCTATCCATTGTACTTGTTACATTAGTTGCGTTGTGCAGCTTTTGCCTATAATGCCAGCAATGATATTACTTAGTAGCTACTAATTTGGCAACTTCAACCACAAGAGCCTTGTTTGAAGTGATGATAGCTAGTATTGAATGTTTTTGTGTGCTAAGAGGGCAACTATAATGCCCATCAATAGTAACTATTTTAATCTCATGGTTCTTTGACTAGTATCATAGAGCACATTTCTAGTTGTTTACCGCTACCCATTAAATGTGTTCTGGATCTAGTTTACTGCTGCAGGAGAAGGGAAAAGTAATTCTCGTTTATTGCTGCAGGAGCAGCTGCAAGAAAAAAAAATTCCCAGTGGAAATCGAGTCTCTGACACTCGATTTTCATTATGGAACTCAAGTGTCAGAATCTCGATTTCCACTGGGATTTTTTTTTTTCCAGGTTTTTTTTTTTTTTTTTTTTTCAAGAAGGCTCGGCCTGGCACAGTCGCTGAATGGAAGCAATTGAGTCTCTTAAGGCTTTGGTTGGATATTACAATTTTGTAGTCATTCATGGCAATGATCCTATAACTTGTCATCAATAGAGTTGTTTTTATTTATTTATTTATTTTCCCTCCTATTTATATTGATTTCCAAAGCTTGCTTGAAATTTTGAACAAAAAAAGCATTACTGCATTCGTATTCTTGCTTCTTAGCGCTTTAGAAAGATTGAAAATGGCACAAATATTATGGAAAGTTGGCACGCGGTGCTCATTTCCTAACATCTAATAATCATGGGTCACAACATCTTCAACTTCTATGTGATTAGATCGTGCTTGGAATCAGCACCAAGATTAATGACGTAGTATAGCGTTTGAGTGCAGCACTCCAATAACAAGGACGGATTATAAATGCTCTCTTTTTCATCTTCAAAACAAAAGTGATTATTGGTAATTAATAGTGATAAGACTTACAAATTTGATATTAACAATGGAGACAATAGGAATCTTGAATGATTGCAATATATATAAAAAATGCCAAGAGGCGTAAATTGAGCTTGAAGTCTCTTGAAATTACTTTTGTATGAAATGAGGGCAACTAGTGAATTAATTATGTGTCGCTTTGTACTTAATTCAAGCATTTTACTTTAATCAAATACGGGATTTTTCCTAAATTCAGGTTTCCACATAGTTGGTTATAGTACTAAAAGATTGAAGAAACTGTTACAATTAACACCGAAGCAAACAAAACAAAAAAATTTTACAATTAACAGATCCAAACCAAATGCAGTGATGTTTGACATCATCCAATCCTTACAAGCATTTATTACAAAACAAAAAGGGAAAACACCCCAGAAACTTCAACATATCATATCTGAATGGAAACCTACAAATGTTGTTTAAAATTAAGGCTTATTATGTGTAACCTGCTTCTACATGTGCAAACAGATTTCAGTAAAGAAGAATCTTTTAACAGGCAAAAACTTTTTATGTTAAACTGATGCCAACCATATCACCTTTGATACACATTTTCCAAGTTCATGCAATTCCAAACAATAATCCAACTTTGCAGTAGTATAAAATCAAAGTTAATCCTTATAAAACTGTTAAAAATCGGGAGGATGAGAATGCACAGCTGATCATAAACTATAAAACATTTATTTACAAGAGGCATAAAAAGTCAAGTGAACAATATAGTGAAGTACAGAACCTGCTATAAAACAAATTTTGAAAACACATGATGAACTCTAATGACAACCATTAGCTGTCACTTTCATATAGAGTTGCTTTGTTTTGGGAAATAGCTCAGACCTTTGTTTCCTAGCCCTTTGACTTATACAATGCAAAGAAAATCATAAATAATATCCTAGTAATGGATGAAATTAAGAAAACTATTGATCCAAAAGTACAGACCCCCGTTGATAATTTCAACAAACTTGGACAATAAGAATATCATACTTTCAACTGAAAATGAAAATGAAAATGGTCGTCGTTGTCATCATCATCATCATCATTCAAGACTAAAGTTTGCTTTTTCGGCTGAAAAGAAAAGGTAATATCAAAGCAGCTTTTTTGGCTTGTCTAGTAGACTTCATAGCAGCTTCACCCCTTGTTTTGCCTCTCATTTTCTTTCTTAACTCCTTTGACTGAGCATCACATTTCTGTAGCTCCTAAATGACATAAAAGCTACAAACAGTCAAGAAACACAAAGGCACAAAAATAAACAAATCACCACAACGAATTGTTAATTTTGCAATCATATTAGATATATATTCGTTCTCTTTATATTAGAAGGTGGTATATTAGATATATATTCATTCTCTTTATCTAAAAAAACACAAGAAGAAAACATGGAACAACTTTGACCTCAAATTGCCTAAGCCAACTCTTCCTCTCTTCTATCTTCTTCTTACTGAATGCCAGTTCAATGGCCTCCCCATCCTCTTCATCTTCCCAAATAAAATCTTTCCTGTGTTTCTCAAGATTTACAAAGTACTCTCTTCCTTCCTTTGATGTGCTTGTTCCCAACCCCTAAAAATACACAAACAAATCAATATGCAAAAGACAGAAAACTAATAATAGAATAAAAGGTTCTGTAATTGGTTCACATGTAACAAATTTAACAATGCAAACCTTATAGTACTTGTAAGCATAAAACAAGAACAAAACAATAAGAGCTAACTTTAGCTAATTTACCTCTCAATGGGAACACACCATAATAATCTCGACCCACAGCAGCAAGCCCAACCATCTGTAATAGAATGAATAACGTCAAAAATCATACGAAGTGAAACCCAATACAGCTAACTTTAATGCAAAAATACTCTGCACAATGACATGACAACTTACTGCAAGAGCCTTAGCTGAAAAAAAGTCTATTAAAATCAAGGTACATTTATCAGATTCCTTCCCTCCTGCATCAGCTCTACGTCTTAGCATCAGTTCTAAGAGGTCTTAGCATTAGTACTTTCATCAAATGGCCTTGTTAGCATCAGCATACGTCTTAGCATCAGCTCTAAGACGTATGCTTGGTATATAGTTCAAAGTATCTTCGAACTCCTGAAAAAAGGCCATTTATTAATTCAATGATCTTATTTCTCCAAAATAAATAACTTCAAAATTGACAAGTAATAGTAACAATGATAGAAAATAAATTTTGAAATTCTGACAACTCAAATTGTACTGCTAAAGTTAAAGACCTTTCCAGTTTGGTAGAAGATGGGAGCATTCTCAAGGTTTGGTCTGGAAGCATCTTCTGGATGCCATCTCGGAACCCTATTTCCTTGCCAACTGTAGAGCTGTTTCTACACCTTCAGCACCTTCGAGCTCCATATTCTTGGACCTCATAGGTATCGTCCAAGGAAACTGATGAAAAGGCTGATGAGGTTCTAAAGTAGGATATTTTGGATTGCTAGACTCCAGAAAATCACTACCGATGGTCTACATCTAGAAATGGTTACCAGTTAGATGCAGTCCATCGATAGTGCTTTCTGGTGTCCAACAATCCAAAATATCCTACTTTAGAACCCATCAGCCTTTTCATCAGTTTCCTTGGACGATACCTATGTGGCTTGCTTATCCCTTTCAGCGCATAGCTCCTAAACCTTCTCACTGGTCAAGCTTCCAATTGCCATGGCCAGTAGATACTCATAATCACTGACCTGTACCCCATTACTACTGCTGCTGACCTCTCATCATTGTTAGCATCATGAAGTTCATCAGGTGATTCCTGTTTACCAATAGGCACATCGGATCCTCCTTTCCATGGATTTTTAGCTTGATTGAGTTCATCCAAAGTCAAAGACAACCTCTCTTTTAAATCTATCCAGTAATCTTTGAAGAGATACTCCTAGCTACTTTTGTCATCAAAATCTACTTGACCCTACATAAGAACAAAAAAAGACAGTAAGAAATTTGACATCCAAAAAATTTTGAACACAAAAAGAACAAAAGTAATAATAAGAACACTAAAATACTCTTATGATCTTTGAAGCAATACAGTACACACATATATTATATATAATGAGTTTCCCATCTAAAATTAAGACTTTTAGAAAAACAACAAATAATTTAGGCAATAAAGTAATAATTTTTTTTATTTAAAAAACAAAAAAAAAAGGTGGAAAAAGGGGCACAACCCTAGAACATAGGAAGCATACCAGAGAAACACCGAGAGAAAAAGATGCAAATTCTATAGCACCTATAGACTAAAATTTCATGCCTAGTCTGTTACAAAAAGCCATAATCAGTTAAGGAAACAGTCCAATGTACTTGTCATCCTATTCAAGTTTAAAAGTTAGAATGCAATTACTCCGCTTATGTGCTAGTCCAATAAGTTACAAAAATGCAGTGCAGCTAGAGCAACATTACCCAAGGTGAATGCAGAAACAGTGACAAAAGGCAACAGCAAAAATACACATGACAGTCAATAATAAACCATCATAAACACTAAAGTACATGGAAAACTTGCAAAATAAAACAGATTAAACAGCCAAGGGGAACCAACATATTGAGCACATATTTTGCATCACTTTGAAGAAATCAATTTTAAATGACAAAAAATATTTAGGCAAGGTCTCAATCAATCTATAGGAAAGGGGGGGAAAAAGGAAGATACTTCATATTTCCTATTGAACCATTAATGTGGATAAATACAAAGGCCAAATATGCTTTAATTCCAAAGACTAGACATTAGTAAGCTAAACTACAGCTACATTATTAATTTTTCACAGCCCTAACAATGATAATGATCCATTCAAGGAAATGGCAGAGGAAAAAATAATTTAAGAGAGAGTGCAAAGAACACATACCAAATCCTTGTTTCCTTGCAGATTGTGTTCAATTAACAATACTGTTTTCATGCATGTCTCACAGAAGCCCTTGTTTCCTCTCACACATAAGATAACTGCATCTTTGATGCACCCCTTGCACAAGGAAAATGTGCACGTATAACACATATAGTTGGCATTCATCCCACAGCTACTACACAGGTGCCAACCTAAAATCCATGAACATGGTAACACTTCAATTAGATAGAGCTAAGCAACCAAAAATGATACAATCCACAGCTACTACATAGGGCCATTTGGTAACATTGTTCTAGTAACATTGTTTGTATTTTTTGGAAATACGTGTAAGTGAAAAAGTGTGTGAAAATACGTGTAATGTTGTTTACAAATTGAAAACATATGTTTAAACACATGTACCAAATGGGCCTAAGTGTCCATTTGGGTCAGTTGTTTGAAAACATGAGTTTTGCAAATGTGATCTTTAAAATGCAATATAGCATTTGGTAAAGTATGTAAAAAGTTTTGATGCAGTGGAAAACTGCAATATGACAACAGAGTTTTGCTTTTCAAAACGGCATTTTTGAAAAAGAACCCCATGAGCTACAAAATGCAATTTTTGCCTTTTAAAATAAAAAAATTAAAAAAAAAAAAAGCAATTTTTTGAAAAAGAAAATGCAAAGGCAAATGCCAAATTGTATGCATTATCATTCAAAATCTCATGTTTTTTCCCACAAAATAGTGGTACCAAAAGAGATCTAAAAGTCTCATGACATTCCCATTAAAATTGAATACAAATAAATCAATATCTACATACAACATTAAGGTGTGAATCTGTTGAGTTGGATGCAGCTATAGGACAACAAAAATGTAACCACACAAATTTTTGGTTTGATATCACTAGCATGATTTTGTGAAATGGAACCATTTCAAGCCTCCCCCATAAAGTGTGTTAGTGGTCATATTTTCATAATTTGCTCCATTCATTAGAAGAACTTACATATAAAATCCAAAACAAAAGGAAAATAGGACAAATCACTTCTTATGGGACAACCAAATGTGCCTCAAAAGAATCATATCTTGTACTAGTTTATTTAAATTTTATATTTAAATCACTGACCTGTACCCCATTACTACTGTTGTCAACAGGAGACTTAACTTCTGTTTCTTCTGTATCATCAATTGCAGCAGCAACTTCTGGCTCAACAGCTTTAGCTTTCTTTGGAAAAGGAGTGAAACCTTTTGTTTGCAGCTCAACATACAGATCAGCTCTCTTCCTATTACTTACAATGATCTCTCCCTTCACAACCGCAAGGATAAACCTAACCTTGTTTTCCAACTTCAACAACTCCATTTCACGTTTGTTCAATAGAAATTTCTGCACAAAATACAAAAATTGCAGCACTTATCATTGTTTCCCTAAGAAATGGCTGAAATTATTGAGTATCAATCTACTCTTTTGCTATAAGCGTAAATGAGCTCACCTTTCTTTTCTCATAAATTTGAAGTCCTAAATGAAAAAAATCTTCAAGAACTGCAGGAGGAAAATCACAAACAGTAAATGTGTTATCATGGAAATTATATTGGTAAATCAATAAAAGAATCACGCCTCTTGGGTCAAATAGGTGCATATTAGTTGTGCTAATTGTAGTGGTTAGTTTAAATTTTAACAGTGATGGCCCATAAGAAAGAACACAATTGATCAACAGTCCTATGATGTGGGAATCATCATGATCCTGTACAAGAATTATAGTTAAAATTTTATATTTGTTCAAGGCTGTCCATGTGCCTTGTAGAGAGAATTGTAAGCATAAAACAAGAACAAAACAACAAGAATAGAAACTTAAGGCGCACCTGATCAGTCATTATCATCAAATGACCATATCTCAAAGATTTTACATTGGTGTATTCTTTTTGGGCACTTCAGTCCAAGAATATGCTTTATGTACTCAATTTCTTTATTCTCAGTGAGCTGTTTAGCAGTGGCTTCCCTCACATTGAGCAATTTACCTCTCAATGGGAACACACCAACGTAATCTCGACCCACAGCAGCAAGCCCACTCTTCAACAAGTTAGAAAAATTACTAACTGTCAGAAATATACAAGCCCTTATCAAGTCTACCTAACAAGTCACTTGCCATTTCATATACAAGCCCTTATCATTAGTTTTGCTCTCACTTGTGAGAAAAATTTAACCACACTCTTCAACATTCTAGATATGTTAAAAACCACCCATGATACCAAAATGATTTTTAAAAAAAATTCTAATTCACACCAAAGTCACTATATCTTTCTGTTCAGAATTTTTTTTTGTGACATGACTACAATTTATCACTAACAAAGACAAATGCTCTTATAACTCCATAAACAATTGTAAACAAGTCCAGAAATAAACTCACAATAACAAATGACAGCAACAAGCCAACTAATAGAGAATTATACGTGTGAGATATTCATTATACGAATTCAATACCTAGCAGCTAGTTGATTTTCCTCTAAATTGAGCGCTTATGGAAGGATAAAGCTACTAAATTAATTATGTTTGTGCAATACAAAGTTTGAAACTTATTTTATGCAAGAGCTGTGTGGTGTGGGTTTAGATCTTCAACATTTGTGACATATGATCTTCCACATGGTCTATCATGAAGTGAGACCTTGCCAACTAATACACAGTATTACTTGATCAAATAAAAACATGGCATAACCTAAACAATGAATAAAAGGAAGTGAAGTTGCAATGTTCTTACTGTCCCACCAACCGTTGGCTCTACTGTGTGAAGACAGCTTGTCAAGTTGTAAGAAATTCCTCCAAGTATATAGATCAAGAAAAATGTAAAAGAACCATAGCCTTTACAAACTTGAGGACCAAATGTACGAAGCCCCCAACAACCAAGAGCCATGTTTAAAATCCTGAGTGCTGCACATATGAAAAGGTTTTGAGAGATAGCACATTTGATATTTTGAGCCACACTGACTATTAGTACTGTTAATTGTTAAATATGAAATCATTATCTATATTAAATCAAGCCACTGTTTTTCATAGACTCGAGTTTTTAATGCTTCCAAGCAATCAATAACATTTCAAAAAAGAAAAATCAGATCACATTATGCATCATGTCACCTACTTCAATTCATGATTCTGTAATAAATTTCAGTGATGACCCCAATTCTCTGTGATAAATAAGTAACTGACCTATGACCCTATATGCATCCAGTTTGCCAAAATGTAGCAGTCAAACTATTTGAAGTGGATTTTGACGTCCGATAATTTTGAGTTAAAAAATAAATGCTAAACAGCAATAGAATGGAAACACGAACCCAATCATCAATCTTGTACCAGAAACATGGGCGTTAGTAGCCG
The DNA here is from genome assembly GCA_023736055.1 of Quercus glauca. Lineage (NCBI taxonomy): Eukaryota > Viridiplantae > Streptophyta > Magnoliopsida > Fagales > Fagaceae > Quercus > Quercus glauca. The sequence continues at coordinate 5,455,211 of CM043319.1, read as the reverse complement.
CCACCATTCTCCAACCAAGATCAATTGGTTTATCTTTGCTCCATATAGTAATGAAAGAGAAAGGAGCTCTAAGTCAGAGTTCCTTATCGGACTTGCTATCTCAAACAGGAAAACCGCAATGTCTATAGAAACCAATAAACTTCTGCATCCAAGATTAAGATTAAAGAAGCATTAGAGAATTGTAAGTGCACAACATGATATGACATGAAAAATAGAACAAGAAAATACACTGTCAAATATAAAACGCAATTACGACAGACCAGGGCTTTACATTAAGTAGAGATTGGATGTTTCATCATAGTCATACTGCCGTAAATCTTGAGAGCTTTCAAGGCTAATACCACTGTTTCTTCTCCTTAGTTCCATGTAACTCTTTTGTTCCTCTTCATCATCTCTTCTAGGACTTTTGGTGATAGACAACGGTTTTTCTGCTTGATTTCCTTTGGCAGTGTTTTCAATGGAAGTAGATGAAGGGTAATTTTCTGAGTTTGCGCCTGAAGGATGAGAATAAACTATAATATCAGTTTTCGCTATAATATCAGATGTCCTGATTGAAGGATTCAAGGAACAGGCTATGTGCCTGTTATGCAGAAATAGCACAATATTGGAGAAAAGGGGAGAGACCAGGGGTTAAACAACTAGCTCTGGGTCCTTTGACCAGGTGTACCAGAGAGCTTTAGAATCTGGCATCTGCCACTAATTATGATGCTAGAAAGGAAGGGGTGGACAGGAGGAAAGAGAAGGTTTGGGCTTTTTAGATAACCAAAATAATTTATGCATTATTTCTTGCAATGCTAGTGGTGATGGATTCTTTCTTGGTAACAGTGCCATACTAATGAATGAATGGTGATAACAGATAAAAAGAATCCACTCCATTCCAAGTATATCACAAATCAAGATAATTATGCCTAAGAAATTCTATAAAGCCCACAGTACTTTAGAACACATTTCCTAATGTTCCATCAGTTCAACAGAGAAGAATTCCATTGACAAGGCAAACTTATGCAAATAAAAGTGGTTTCTTCCATCTACAGCACATCAGAAAATAAAGATTATTATAGAATTTTGTACATTCACACACTACTTTTATAATTTATTCTTTTGCTCCTTTGAGGTGGGGCAGCTGCCTGACAGAAATTATCCACCAAATTGCCTAAAGACTAAGAGACCTGACAAAAGAAAATTTTCTAATCTAGTTGCCTTGTTTACATCATAGGTAAACCGCAAAATGGAAGTCTATAGACTCTATACTTCCAAAAGAAAAAGATATAAATAGTTGCTATTGACTCAATAGCAACTATTTATATTGACCCACAATATAGGAGGTGATTATGAGGTGCTCAAATAATATCTGAACTGGACCATTGTATCTATAATAAATCAAAGCATAACTTTTTTTTAGCAAAGACACAACAGATAGAGAGGATAGCTTACGACAAACTGTCAGCTGCGTAAAATATTGGAAGCCTTCCCAATCCAACACCTCTCCATTTTCTTCTTGAAAAAGAAATATCCTGCTCAGCGCCTGAGCAAGTTGCAGCCGGAACAAACTGAAAAACACAACAGTCACACACATTAATGAAGAAAATATTGAAGCACATTTGAACTTCAGTAAAGAGGAAAATTCTTTAAATTTAACAGTTAACACAAAGGGAAAGTGAATTGTACCTGTGGAAAGAGTACAGCCATAACCCCATAGCTCACAAGAGGTGAGACGAGGAAAATAGCCAGAACACAGGGGCTTCCTGGAAAACGATTAAGGAAAATAATGACCACAATCCTGAACATGCAAAAGAAAAACAAACAGAAAGTATGTAGGACCTCTTATGTTCCCACAGCATTGTTTGGTGCAAACAATGAAATTTAAGACACCACCAAGATCACGTTTTGTATGCATAGATCTAATTTGCTTTGTAATGCACTAAACGTTGACTTAGAAGTTCTTATAAAAATTACTTTTAGATTTTCCTTTTTCCCTCAACTCTGCCACTCACTCCTTTAACACAACCAGAATATCCTCTTCTTCAATCACTGCTCCTCCAGCTCATGAGTCATGAAGGAGAAACAACATTAATATATGTCTCATAAAACTGCAAAACACCTGTATGATGTCCTCAGTCCTCACTAACCATCAGAATCTCATAGGTAAATCATTTATGAGACTAACTTAGCCAGGTGAGAAGCTTTGTGTTCTGAAGCTTATTCTTTTGAAATAATTTAAATCACATGTCAAATTTAACATGGACTTTACCAACAAATCAAAAATATATCTGTATATATCTAAAAGAGTTCTCGATCATTGTATATTTCTACATGTTTATTCCTTCTTTCTTTCAAACGTATGCATATTCCATCCACATCTCAAAATTACCAAGTAAGATCTGTCCATTTGGAAAGAAACTTCTCTTAAACATTATATGAAGTAAATATATGTGTTATAATACTGTTGGACAAACATGTACGTGTTAGGTAGTTCATTTTTCACATTTTGATATACCCTCAAATATTTGTATTGCTAACAAGAGAGTCTTTCAAGACTCAAGTATATCTTACAATACACAATAATTTAAGTCATGGTATGCAGCAATTCAATACAGAGGACAGTGATAATTAAAAAATTTATTAGATTCTTGGATTCCTCATACCCAATACTTGGTATTGATGACATTAAGCAGTACATATAGATTTTGATTAAAGCACACCATCATTTCAAACACTTGACTAAACTACTCATGTCAACTACTCAATCTTCCTTTCTCAGCATTGTGGAAGCTGGTGCATACAGTTATCAAGTCAGCTTCAATTTCTAACCATTAAGCCACATGACTAAGAACTCAGGGTTTGCTACTAAGATCAGTACTCAAAGAGTTTTTCATATCAGAAACCATAAAGCAAGCAAATAAAGGGAACCCAGGTGTACCTGAGCAACATATTTTGCCATGTGAAACTAAAAGGTGCACTAAAGCAAATCAAACTAAGCAATTTATTTGACTGAAAAGTAATTTACCAAAACCCGCAAAAAATGCCCAGTTGGATTCAAAGTAGTCCAGTCTTTTGTCCAAAGCCACTTCAGAAAAATTCCATTTGTATCTAAAAGGCACAAAAGCTTAATTAGTAATTATCTAGCCAAATGCGAGTACAAGATATTGAACAACTGATTTAATGCATCACATACTCAAAACAGTAGTAGGCATACATACAGGACAGGAGTAGGAAATTGATCGCTTTCCCTACATAAGGTATAAATCCTGTGGCAAAAACCTGCATATAGTTCTCAAAAACTATCATGTCTGTAACCCAAAAAGTAAAGAGATAACAAATTGAAATGAGTTGTAGATTAAAAGCATTTCCAATGATACAATATGCTTAAAGAACTGCAAAACAAAAAAAAATGCAGTAACAGGTTCATCAACAGGCAATATATGTACAAAAACAGGCACACACAAAGAATATAATGATGTAAAGATATAGTTTACCTCTAGGAAGAAAAAACTCAAAAGAAGAACTGAATACACCTGCTCTGCTATCCCGACCATGGCACTGAACAAGAATAGAAAAATCTTTAAGATTTTATTGTAAAACATTTGTGATTTGTAAATAAGTTCCTGCAATTGGCAGCAAAGAATCCATTTTCAAAACCAATCCATTTGTTATTTGTGTGATTAAGTGCCTGCAATCAGCAGTAATTAATAAATTTAAAACCACATTAAACAATGACTAATAGGAATTTTACCCGCCCAGGCCAGCTAGTCTTTCTGTATGAGCTGTACTTTGTGCAGTCAATGTCTCGCTTGGGCTTGACGGTTCCACTACAGAGGACCCAGATCTCCCCATTGCGGCAAAACCAAACTTGGCAATGTCATTGTACCTGGATGAAGAATAGTACAGTTTCGGATTAGGGAAGACAACTAATTAAGCCTTAGAGGGGATGCCTAGGGAAAAATGAATTAGGGGGGAAAGAAACTTGCTTTGGTATTAAAAAATTAGGCTGAGAAACTGATATTAACTCAGATAATCTAATTCTCTCTTTCTACTCAACTGATGATGTAACAAGTTGTGATTAGAAACCAAGCAAAATCCCAAATTCCTCGTAATGAGATTAAACATTTATATGCAGTTCAAATAACAGTGCATGACCATAAACATTCAAAGATGCAAGGTGAGGCCTATCTAGGTCCAACTCATAGCTATAGGCACCAAGCTGAAACAATCAGAGATATACATAAAGCAAAGAACATAGCCATGACAAGGGAAACAGTACCAGAGACTGCTTAGAAGTAAGCTGAACATGTATAATGGGTAGAACCAAAAGACCTGCAAATAATGATTACACAAAATGATCAGGGCCACTGAAAGCCACGGAAGAAATTGAAAGAGAAATAAGTTCTTTCACACAGAAACAAAAGCTACAGATAAACATATGGTGTCATCACCTGCATATTTCAACAAGTTATGTCCAATATGCTGTTTTATTCTAACCTCCTTATTAAGGAAAACAAACTTTAAGAATACTATGACTCTCTTTCAAAATAGGGGAAATGGGTTGGGGATGTATAGCCTCGTTAGAAATTTGGAACACAATAAATCTATGATAATCATATCTGAGAATATATATATTCATTGGATAAGCAGGGTTTTATAGTTTTATAAGAAACTCTATGTATTAGAAGGTAGAAAATTATAAAGGGAGGAGAAATATCCACAAGAGTAGAGAAAAGTGTGACAGCAAAAGTCAGATCAGCACTGAAACCAATGGGATGGCTTAGACTAGTTTGTTTTGTTAGTTTTGATGATCAAGTCCAGATGTGGTCATTTTAATTTGTTAGAAACTTGTTTGTCAATCAGAATTTAAGAATAGTTTGTGTAACAATTACAGCCACTTTCAACTTTGTATGTAACCCTTAACAAACACCTAGAGTGCTAACAACAATGAAGATCAAAATATAGTTTGGTAGCTTGAAAAAATCTTGAGTTTCTGTGATTTGTCTCAACCATGGTGGTTTTTTTTTTATTTTTTTATTTTTATCATGATTCTTTATAAAATTATTAGTGAGAATTCCAAACCTCTTTCAAAGTTCTTCTGTGAGGCAACATGTCATTCCCAGTCAATTAGAACCTCAGCTTGGGACTCTAGATAGTGCATGGGAACTCTATTTTCATGTGCCCAAAGCTAAGAAAACATGTTTCTAGAAACTCATTTGATCATTACAAGAGTGGGCTGTTAAGAAATTTGAACTGGCTCATGCAACCTATATGGGATTGTGCCTATTGGTATCTCAATTGGGGTTTTATGAGTAATATAGGCATTTGATTTGGGTTTCCAATATGTGCTCTTTTGCTTTTATGAATGATACATCCAGCTTCCTGATATAAAAAATTTAATAAATACAATCCAAAATGCTCAACCAGTTTACATTCCTGCAATGATCATTACAAAAGTTACATGAGTGAGGGAATAAAATGATAATTATGTTACTTTCGCTGACGAAAAAGAGTTGTATCAGTCCAAGCCGCAAGACAGAATACAATTTTAAAATGCCGCAAAAAGAGCATGGTACTTGAGTACTAATCTGTGAGCACTGATCAGGTAATATCCAGAAGAGCATTGGGATGACAACAGAATTTAGGACGATCATGCTGCACAGAGATATTGAAGATATTTAAATTATTTGATTGTAACGTGCATGATACTCTGCTACAACCAACAGAAGCATTAATACATAAACTAACACAGTATATTGGAATTGGGAAAAAAATGCTCAAATAACTGGAAATGGATATGAAAAGCAAGTTAGAAACCACTGGATACAATTAATTTCCACTTATTATACCAATTATCAAAAATAACATGAACATGAAGGCAACAAGTAGAACTTTCTTATTAGAGGCTACCCTCCACCCCCAAAAATATATGAAGCAATTTTTAGTTAGATTTTTTTAAACGGAAAAAGCATTTATTAATTATTGAAATCTCCTAGAGAGAAAATTTTAATTCCTAATACACATGAAATTTCTTGTCAAAGAGTATGAGGAATTTTTAATAGAATTTTCCATCAGCGATGAAATGCTTTTGTCCAAAGCATTTTTAAGTTAAAAGGGTTTGCTGTGTTGTCATTCATGTAATCAAGCTAGGGCATTGAGTCATTAGGATTTAATAAGCCTAAAAATATAAGTTTTCAGTTTCCTATGACTGACAATTGCTGCTTCTTCTTTTTCCGCTTTTTGTGTGTATTTTCTTGCCCCCTTTAGAAAGAAGTTGTCACCTAAGTGACATGATCAAGTTCCATTTACCTCATGGGATGGCATTACAGCACAAGAAAGGACAGACCTTGTATACTTATGTATACAAGCTACACTGCTAACCTATATAAAAGCTACACTGCTAATCCCAGATATCTCTAGTATAAACTCTTTTGGGGGTGGGATTTCCTAGTATACTTATGTATCCTTGAGCCAAGAGCCATTTAGCTCAACTAGATCCTCTTAATGTTTCCAACAGAGACGTCCACGGTTCAAATTCCCCCTCTCCCAACTATCTATTATCAAACAATGCTGTATGTATACTTTTCTTTCACCCTCCCTTCCCTCTCTCTTGATAAAAAGTCTTCTTAAGAAATGGCATTAGAACTTGGAACTCATAAACCCAGTCACACCTCTAAATTCAAGAATACAAATACAGGCTAAGACATGAATAAGATAACACCTTGGAGAGACTCCAATTGAGTCTTTAATATAACACATTCCTAAGAAATTTATACAAATGCAGGCTCAAAACTTTTATACAATTAAAGCATATAAAGAGACTCAAAGAAATTTACCTTCCTAAGAAAATAAAACCATTCAGTAGAAAACATTGCCCTGTTCTGATCAAAAGCTTTCTCGACCTACCACCAAATTTTTTTTTTTTCAAAAAAGAAAGAAGCAAATCCATAGACAGTAATTGAATATTAAAAAAAAAAAAATTTGAGAGAGAGAGAGAGAAGAGACCTGAGGCAGAGAATGACGACGCGATGAAGACAACATGCTTCTTTGAAACCCTCGAGCCATAGCAGCGTCCCTTGCTTTAGTTTTGCGATACAAAGTTTTGCAAAAATGGGTAACACAGTTTGGGCCCGAAGTAGGAAAATCTATTTTGTAGCATCCCAAGACAAATAGCTGCACTAATTAAGTATGTCTATATAAGATATTCAATGCTTAACAGCTTGAACAAAAATTTAAATTTTTTTCTCATGACTTGGATTACCAGCCACTTGAAAACCATTAATAAGTTAGAATCATTACCAGCCACTTGAAAATCAACCAAATCCGGACTCTCCAGGCTTATTGGCATTACAAAAGTTATTTTGTTGCTGCTTTTATTGTGCTGAAAGTTATTTTGTTGCTTCTTCCAGCCTTTTCGTAGCATCATCATCTTCATGAAAGGAACAAGTGAAAATGAGTTAGAGCGACATTATGACAAATCCTTTGTTATAGATTTCAAAATTTGCATCACAAAAATTATCTTAGAATGTATACCTGTATATATTATAAAAATTTAATTGTGTGGTTTGCACTTAAACCTATTTTAAACTATGGCCATTCTTAATTCCTAAAAGGTTATTTTGAAACTGCATTTCATCAGGGAACTAAGTTTTTGTTCCATACAAGAAAATGGAATAAATGATATGTTTCAATGACGTGTTTCATCACATACCCACAGCACATTACTTTAAGATATATTACTTCACTTGATCAAAGGGTAAAATTATTTTATAAACACAATTCCTTGAATCATTTTTGCAAAACTAACCATTAGAAGAAGTTAACTAATTTTTGTTTTCTTTTGTCTTCTGTTCGGAAAAAAGAAACTCTTAAAGCAGTGCTCAATTTTGTTGGATTCTGGGATTAATATCTCCATCCTCAATATGGTCCTTGCTAGGACATGAAGTTGACGTTCAATTGTTCGTAAAATCTACAAGCAAACTACATACTGACTTAAGATCTCTAGCATTTATGGTCTAGATATCTCATAATTCTAACGCATAGTAATAAGTTAAAGTTATAAAAATGAGGAGGAAGTACAACTGTTCCTAGGATAATATTTGAGCATGAATATCCTAAATTTGGACAGAGAATATAATAAACTAACCATCAAAACAATGAATGTTTTTTAGCTGCTCATAAATTGTAAAATAAACTTTGCAAAAGGTATCAATGGAGTTACCTTTTTTGAACCTTATGTCGTCTCGTATAATGAGAAGGAGGTCTTGCATGCTCTTCGTCAGATGCCTCGGGCCCAGCGTTGTGTCCATGTTTGTGCCCCCTGTCTCACAAGGGGGTGCCTTTGATATGCGTTTCGGCCGACCTTCTGCCATTGCAGGTAACCCAACAGCCTGCTTAGCCTGAATGTGGGGTGGGTCGATGGCTAAAGAAGGGCCAATAGACATACTGTGGGAGGGTGGCTCCTGCTGCATGTCAGGTGGGGTTGGATCAAGACCCAGGTCAAACGGTGGAATGGGTGATAGCTCAAGAAATGACTGTGGGGGAGAGGGAGTGGACGAATGTCAGACCCAGGACAAGGATGTGGTGTGGGTGGAGGGATGGTGGGGCAAGGAGATGGATGTGGGATGGGTGAAGGGATGGTGGGGCTAGGGGATGGATGTGCGGTGGATGAAGGGATGGTAAGGCTAGGGGATGGATGTGGGGTGGATGAAGGGATGGATGAAGGGATAGTAAGGCTAGGGGATGGATGTGGGGTGGATGAAGGGATGGTAAGGGTAGGGGATGGATGTGAGGTGGATGAAGGAATGGTAAGGCTAGGGGATGCATGTGGGGTGTATGGAGAGGGATCGGGGGTAGGGACAACCCGAGGGGTAGCAACAGGCGGACGAGAGGGACATTTGGTTGGAGTTCTGCTCGTGCTTGGGCCTTCAGTAGTGCTTGGGCCCGCAGGAGTAGCTGCCTCCTCATTCGGGGCCTCAAGGATGGGAGGTTGTACACGGTCAATATGATGCACTGCTGTCAGCACATCAGTAATGTCCTCGTGCTCCTCCGTGCCCACTGGGTGATGCCTCAACAAACGGTTGACAAGTGAAACCTGCACATGGAAAATCCACATATATTAGTAATGCGTAAATCATCAACAATGCCAATCGATAATAAAATGAATGTTGGTTTTGAATTGGATTTGGTAGTAATAATTGCAAATTATAGGGAGAGAAAATGCTAAGCAGAAAATGTAATAACATATATCATGTTCTGAAAACAGTGGTTTTATACTAAGAAATACGGTAAGATGTAGAAGACATGGAGAAGTTACCGTCATAGTCAATTTAGCACCGAGCCTATCGATAAACCTCCAAGTTACCCTGTTGAACCAGCCAAAGTACTCGTGCTGTGGAGGCATCTCACCAAACACTACTTCAAAACACTGTTGAAGGCGATTACCCCAGTGGACTATATGCACAGCATGTCTCTGCATCCAATTAACACCGACCTTCCCCCTCAAATCAATTTTATGTAGGACTGTATCAGTGTCAACAGAACGGGGAATTTGTTGGATCATCCCAAATTGACGAACGACACGATCCGGTGTATGTTTCTCTATTATGTGGAAACATACAAGCGGCACTGTTGCCATCCACACGGCCCTCCCTGCAACGCACCACGGCGGAAGGTCCTCGAACTCAACTTCATATGGCTGCCACACCACCTACAACAGCCAAAAAACAAGTACACAACACATTAAGCTTTATATTTCAAAATTCACCAAACCTATAAGATTGTTCCTAAACATGTAAAACAGGGCATTTTCATACCTGGCCTGGCAACATTGAAGCTAGTTGCTCGTGATACCTATCCCTGAAGATGTGGGGGGGCCTATTTTTCTTGTTTGGGACCCACAACCACCTAGCACAATCAAGAACAAGGGATTAATATCTACAACTTTCCTACTAAGATAATGTTATGATTAAATCTATAATGTAATCACATATAACAACTAAGATAATCTTATAGATATTTACTCAATTAATAATATCACTAGAACTTCAACAGTCCTGAAAAAAAACAGAGCACATACAAGCCACATGACAGTCACAAAATTAGAGACACTTTGATTTGATTTGAACCAACTTGGTGTGGAACCAATCTAAAACCATATGTTTGTTTTTTAATCAGATCTTTTACATACATGCCACTTTCATTATCTCATTGGCCCTGTGAATATTTCAATTTCTAGTTTTTTTTTTTTTTTTTTTTTTTTTTTTTTTTTTTTTTTTTTTTTTTTGTAATGGTTATTTGTCATTCAACAAAATATACTTATAAAAGTTAAATGCTTTTGGGTTTGTATGTGAGTTGGAAGAGGCATAAAATTTTGTTTTTTTAAATATATGGGATATTATTCTTAGATTATGAAAGTTTTGGGTGAAGTGCTTACTTTACTTACTGTCTACAGAATAGATTCCCTCACTTTGTGCATTGCAAACTAATAGCTTTGTTAGTTTATTTTTCTGCATTGGATGTGTTGTGGATTGTTTGCACATAAAACTCCATGCCTTTGTAAGTGGTCCCATGTGTAGATAGTTAATATGATTTTATTGGGTGTTTATTAGATAGTTGTATGGCTTTCAAATTTGTTGAGATGTTCTGGAAATGCTCCTATCTATTGAATTTTTTATCATTTTGATGTGGGAATCAATTCTGGATCTAGTTGAGATGAAGGTAGCCAATAGTGGCTAAGGTGAATTTTCTATCTTTGCTTTGTTTTGCAGCTGGTCCCAGCTCTTGGAAATCCTTCCTCTAAAGTTATGTAACAAATAAGTATGCTTTTTCAACTTTGTTAGTTGTTTCTCAACCTATGCAAATGAAACATGCATAGCAACCCTAATTCTTTGAACATTAGAAGAGTGCTAATTATTTGTTTTATTCAAATTAATGTTTTAGATAAAATGGATTTGCCCCACTGCACCTACTCGGCCAAGACGATTATTTGGTGGATTTCCTTGCACTGCTTGTAAGATCTACAACTTTAGAAACCTCACTTTTTTTCTTATGATAAAACAAACCATTAAATTTTGCTGATTGCAAATTATATTATTCCATCAGTGTGTGCCAAAAAATTAGTTATCCAGTAATTTATGTTAGTTGTGTCTGAAGAATTTTATGTTTGATTCAGCTCCCTTTTCTATTTGCAACTCTAAATAATACAATTAAAAGTGCTTTGGTGATTTATATTAGGGTTTGACATAGGAGATTCTTCAAAAGACGCCCCTGATGATTTGGAGGGATTAGATGCTTTAGTAGCACATGTTGCCAACCTATTGTCAACAGAGCCTGTTGATAGTAGGTTTCTCTAAATCCTCACTAGCTTTGAATGCTCTCTTCTTTTAGTTATATGAAATAAACATAAAGCATTTTAATTGCATATGTATATATGTATGCAATGCCCTATAAAATTCAAACAAAGTTGTAGAAGTTATCAGTTATCACGTAACAATATTAAAAATACTATTTTTTCACACCCAAGCACATTTTCACAGCAGTAATGGAATCTTCAAACATTTTCTAATTCATCAAGGGTTGCCCAAAAATGCCTTTATAAAAAACAATTAGTTGCCCAGTCCACCAAAAAAAAAAATTTCACCAAACAATAATAATTAGTTAAAAACAGGGTGGAGTGGGGTTTGGAAGAGAAAATGTAGTCTGTCCAAAATAAAGGGAGTGGGGATGGGATTCAAGAAAGACTTACTTCAGAGCCAGTGGAGCATGCACTAAAGGACCGTAAGCACCCACTGGCGGGCCGCACTCAACTGCCGGGCACAAATAGGGGAACCTGGCCCATGCCCAATACTGGACCAATAGTAAGCACCCACCGATCTGACTGGTTCCCCTATCGCTTGCCCTGCATAACTCTCGGTACAACCATGCAAGGCAAGCACTTCCCCAACTGTACATATGTGGGTTGCGAAGATCTTCCAACAGCTGTACCTAAATTAGATGCACCCTATCGCCGGATTTGTCCCCAAATATTGTGTCCCCCAGTAGCGCTAGGATGTAGCATCATGCGTACTTATGCAAGTCATCCTCTTCAGCATTAGCCGGCAATGGACCAGCAATTTGCTCCAAAAGTCGGCTGATGAGAATCCTCTGGCCATCTAATTGCTTATGCTGCTGTTGATTTATAGGTTGAAACCCAAGGAAGTCCCGGCACACCTCTGTCTAGGTTTTCTGCGTGCTCCCTGTTATAGCTTCACCATCAACAGGAAGCCCAAGAAGAACCTCCAAATCCTGCAATGTGATGCTGACCTCACCATGTGGCATGTGGAAGGTATGCGCCTCGGGTCACCATCGCTCCACTAAGGCCGTTATCAAGTCATGGTCAATCTCTCTACCCGGGATCCAGAGGAGTCCCTCCAAACCAAGTGCCTTAATGATGTTAATGACTCGGTCGTCCACCATTGGCTCTCGATTGGAGAACTCTGAACTACAGCTGCGGCAGGTAAGGGTCCCTGGATCTTACACAGAACAAAACCATGGATTAATATTTGACAGTTGCAGCGTGTACATTGTATGAATTAAATGCATGTACATAATGCATAAAGATTTAGTGTTGCATTTTACCTGCCCATTCCAAATAGTTTCGGACTGATGGTTGGGCTGCTGTGTCAACACCGACGTGTCAATGGGTCCAGGCCCTGCATGGTTAATCCGTGCAACATTTGCAGCAGCCATACTGCACAAAAAAGGTAAGCAATTAGCACGTAATAGATATTGATGAGCATATGATGAATTGATAAATTGATGAGCATATGATGAACTTGCTTTCTTCTAGTGGACAAACTTGTCCAATTAATGGGGACCAAGTTCACTCAATTTCCGAAGGAAAAAAGGAATGGCACAATGGATGATCACAAAAGTAAAACTTTCGTTTCTTGACCAACAAGTGGTTGACTGATTTGTATTCTTATCAACAATGATTGGTCTATCGTCACTTTTTTGCCATGAAAAATAATGGAAGAAAGAGAGAAACAAATGAGATTTTTTAAGAATAAATTCCAATGCGCACACAAAAAAGAAAGTCAATTTATATCTACTATCACAATAAGAAAAAAAGAGTACTTCTATTTATCTACATTCACAATAAAACAAAAACAAAAAAAAAATTGACTATTCAGAATGCTATTATTTATTAGAAACATTACTTAAAAACATAGTAGAAGGTAAGTTATAAAAAGTACAAGGTAAGTTATAAAAAATAAAAAATAAAGTACAAAAACTAATATCCATACTTTAAAAAGTAGCCTCCACTCTCTAGGACTAAAAGCATTGACTCTCAAATTTCAAGTTTTCAACTGAAGTTTTCAACAATCTCCCTTTCAAAATAGAAAATCAAACTATCTGCAAGAAATGCACCCTCATTTTGATGTGAAGTCTTGTTTAAATAATTTTTATAACTATGAGTCCATAATTATATATTGTTGCAACAACAAAAATAGTTTTTTTCCTCCCCACCACGTAAAGAGCCAACCTCCCCACTACGTAAAGAGCCAAAAGCAATGGGCTTCCTATTATAAAGAGTGGGTGGTTATTGCAATTATATGAATAAGGGTTCAATTTAAGTGATTGGTATATATAATTTAATAATCAAAGGTTTATGATTTCATTTAAACAAAATATGAGTAAATTTAGGCCTTTCTCCCACGCATTCATATAACATAAAGGATCAAAATTTTAGCCTGGCCCTAGGCCCTCCACTGGCCCCTCATTGGCATTGCCATTGAACACTTCAGTTAGTACAAAATCATATTTTCACAATACAAGAAAATAATTACTAGTTAGTTGCATTTAGTCACATAAAAGAGTAAACAAACACGTAGAGAAAAAGAATAAATAAATAAATTAGGGGGGTATCGAGTATAGATAAGTAGCAAAAAAATACAGATTATTAGATAGAAGAACACAATTAACAACTACAGCTAATATAAGTCTAAGAACTTCAAAAAAAATAATTCTTGCAAGTTTGGAGAAATCTGACTATGATATCTAACATAAAGGTCTGAAATTAGCTATGGCTTAATAACTCAAGAACTAAACAAACTGCCCATAGGAGATTGCTTTCAGATAAATAAATGACATATTCTGCAAAAAATATAGGCGTGGATCTACAAACAAATCATGTGGTATAAAAATCTAGTTATAACCAAACATTCAGAGCATCACAAATTTACTAAGTCAACACCATCTACCATGTGAAATACTTTTAAATAGTTTAGGAATTGGATGTGCCCTGTGAAATGATGACACATATTGACTAAGATATTGCGGTACCTTGCATGAGAGAAATTACCGCATGCTCAAAATTAGAAGAGTTATAAATAAGCGGATGACAATACTACTAATACAGGAAGCACAGGTCTTCAATATAGACAACAAATCAGTGTAATACAGCCAATGATTTCTAACCCAAATGTAATTCATTCATGGGAGATTGAATCGTGTGGCATATGTCACAAAGGATAATATATAAATTACACCACAATCACTTGAGGTGTATCAAAATGACATTTCCCCCAAATGTTTGCATAAATGACACTCTTTTCCCTAGAGGTTTTTCTAAATGTAACATTAAAGTCCATGCTTGCCCAAATTGTTATTTCCCTAACATAATATTTATTTTTAAATAGATTCTTACCCGAACTATGGACAAAATGACACTCCCATGAGAGTTGTGCATGAATGACCATTGAATACATACAAACCTCAAGGAAGAGTAACATTTAGTAAAACCTTAAGAGAGGTTGGTATACTTTAACCAAAAATATATTATTTCAAGAGGGGCATTGGCAATCACAAGTCATTCCACTCATAGACACTAGGGGCATGAAATGAAAGAAACTTTGTTTATCCTCTAAGAACCGGTATGGTCACCATGACTCAGATTGGAAACAACAACATCAATGTGGAGGCAACAGATGGTTAAAAGGTTTCAAGAAAATGAGCCACTTCCTAAATAACCAATAGCATGTAATTGATGTGACATGTTAATCCCATTTCTGCGTGTAAGTACACATTGGGGTTGTGTAACACACAGTTACACAAAGCCACTAAAATGCAATCTAAAGCAATCTGCCTAATCCAAAACATTTGCAATTAATTTCTTCAAAATTTAAATTTTATAAATTTTTACGCATGTATGAACCAGCTTATTAATAGTAACCGTCCACAAAGATGGCTCTTGCTCCCAAACAAAATCCATAACTACCATGCCACCCAACTAGTAATAAAATATTGGATGAAAAACAAGCTTTCCCTCATCCTAATGCTAAAAATAGCTTCAGCTGAGTTGGGACCATACTGTGTGTGCAATCTCATAGCCTTGACTGCATAAAACAATTACTAAAGTGATCATTTTGGTAACAAAGTCCATCTGTCCCAAGTACAAAAGCCTATGGTTTCAACCATTATACAATTATACACAGCCATACAAGTAGGATATCAACAGTGATCAAGCAAATTAAAAAATAAACATGATAGGTCTTAAAGGAAGATGATATCAGTACTCCAACACGAGCAAATGTAATATTTTGGAAACCTAACTTGCTGTGCTTCACTCTGCCACAATATCTTATTCCAAATGCAATATTCTATTAGGAATCTATTTGTGCTAATGATGCACATGATTAAGAAGAAAGGGGTTTCCTTTCAGTTCAAGTTTTATTCTATACAATTGGAACTACCTGCAACCATTCAAAAATGAATTCTTTTAGTGGTCATGCAAAACATTTTTCTCTATCTCTACCCTTTTGGATGGCAGAATATAGACACAGTCCTTAGATCTTTGTCAATGTTTAGTTATTTATTATAATCCATGGTATCCATTCAACTCATGCCTCATTAAAACTTAAACACTGGTTCCAAAACCAGACATCATTATTATTAAAACCATTGTCTGTGTCTAGCTAGAAACGTGAATAATAACAAATCAATTAAAAGCAAAGCAACACATTTGCACCCACATTCAAAAAGGAGCAGCATCATTGCAATCACCGGAAGCATGTCTCCTAGATTTTGAGTAAGTAAAGCTATTTTCTCAACCTTGTCCTAAAACTCTTATAAGAATTGATAGAAATCTTTACAAGAGCCGGTTCACGAATAAAGCGACAAATTCTAATGTTATTTTGTGAACTGAGAAAATGAAAGGTTAGATGCCACGAGGCCCACAACACATGATGTAACAAGTCTCCAGTATTGTCAATATTCTATTTTCATTAATTAAGATTTAGAAATCTAACACCCACCTAAGCGTATTTCATTTCCAGCTTTACTAAAATACAGCTAACCAACCATGCCTAGTATACTGATGAGACATTACAAATATCTATGACAACCAAGAGGATGCCCCCAATAAAATTTAGCAATAATATATATGGCATACTGAGATTTTCAAATGGTTGTTGTATAAATTAATATCTAGTTTCAAATAAGCTTAACATATGTGCAAGATACAAGATTTATGGTCTCCACAAACTTGAGACGCATAAATTGTTATCCCCAATGCAATAAACTTCAGAACAAAGCGTAAAACAAAACCCAAAAAAAAAAAAAAAAAAAAAAAAAAAATCATCAAACCCACAAACCAATTCAAACTCAAAAAACAATAAAGCTTCGATCTTTTTTAAGAAATTCAATACAGAAACCAAAATAGAAAAAAACTTAGTCAACCAAAGTTTATTTGATTTTCCCCACTGTTTCTCGGCAACCAAACAGTGAACTCTGTACAAAGTGACTCACCTTTTTGTTTAGTTTTGAGAGACCGCGTAGACACTGAATGAACTCAAAGCTCTGTACACGTTGCTGTGACTTTATCAAATCTTTTGGCGAAGGCGATGAATCTAAAATAGTGGAGACTGAGTGAGAGAAGACGGTGAGTGAGAGGAGACGATGAGTGAGTGAGAGTGGAGAGGGTGAGTATGCGAGTGAGAGGGTGAGTGAGAGTGGAGAGGGTGAGTGAATGAGAGAGGCTAAGGTGAGGCTCAGGTTCAGTGTGCGAGTGAGAGAAGACGAGACTGAGGTTCAGTGTGCGAGTAAGAGAAGACGAGAGAGGGTGAGTGTCTGTGTTAGAGAGAGGGTGAGTGAGAGTGGAGAGTGATTATGCTGTGTGAGAGGCGTTAATTTTGAAAAACCCTTATTAAAAATCAATTCCTAGATACTCGAGTCCCATGTGGACGACCACGTCAGAGCCACGTGGAGTACACGTGGAACTCGACCACGTCAAACACGAGAAACCGAGCCTCAAAAACTCGATTTACATGCCCAAAATCGAGTCTTAAAGACTTGAGATGTTACTAAATGATATTCTTTCCGAACCGGGCCAACTAACTATATAGTTGGGTAATTATGTCTACATTTTTCACTTCTCGAAACTGCTTTTTACTGCTGGCTCGACACCTCCTCAATACCTGTCTGTCTGTCGAGCTTCTCAAGCTTTTTCTTATCGCAATCTCGACACCTTTTCGACACCTGGTGGATCGATCGAGAAAGTTCCTGTCTCCTCGATACCTTTTCGATACCTTGTCGATCGATCGAGCTAGGGGTGTGCAAAAAACCGACGAACCGAACAAATCGACTGAAACCGACCGAACCGTTGCCAAATTTCCGGTTCGGTTCGGTTTCTGTTTCATTTTTTAAAAACCGAAATTTTCAGTTTCAATTTCGGTGTTGGATTTTTTCAGCCGAAACCGAACCGAACCGACCGAATATATATATATTTACGTAAATCTATTACATCCCTGATCAGTGGCTTAGTGGTATGCTACTTTCTCTTTTGGCTAGCTGATTCCAGGTTCAAGCCTTCGCATGGGTGGGGGCGTGTATTTTTGCTATTTAATTTTTTTAAACCCTAGTGCATGAGATAAATACGAAAATACCCCTCCCTTTTTTATACTTCCCTTTTCTTTTCTTCAGTTCAGCCGCCCCCTTCCCAACTTTTTCTCTCAATTTTTTTTCTGTCTTTTGAAGAGTTCATCCCTTAGCCCCTCTTCTCTCGCCACTCCACGCCTCCACATGCCACCTCCACACATCGGCCTTCCTACACTAGCCTCCACACGCTGGCCTTCCTACGCCGGCCTCCACACGCCGGGCTCCCTACGCCGGCTAATCATTTCATTTTCACGGAGTCACAGTGACCCTCTCTCTCTCTTTAATTTTGCCATAGTTTCCTCTCTCTTTTTTATATTCTAGGTTTGTTTAATACTGAATCAATACTATTTTTTCAATTTTTATGTGCAAATAAAGTTAGGGTTTTGAAAAAACCCATGTGCTATTGTGCTTGGTTGTTTATTTTTTCAATTTCTTCTCTCTTTTTTATATTCTGGGTTTGTTTTTTTTTTTTCTTTGTTTGCTTTCTTAGAAAATTTCTGGGTTTTTTTTTTATCTTTGTTTGCTTTCTTAGAAAACTTCTGGGTTTTTTTATTTTTTTTTTTTCTCTGTTTGCTTTCTTAGAAAATAAAGGATAAGGAACCGAAACTGACCGAAAAACTGACCAAAACCGAGACAAATTGAAACCGACGGTTTTTCAACTATTTCGGTCGGTTTCGGTTGAGACTTTTAAAAACCGAAAATTTCGGTTTCGATTGGTCGGATGAAAAAAAAACCGACCGAACCGAACCGATTACAGCCCTAACATCGAGGTTCTGTTCTGGGTTTAGGTGTCTATTCCTCGATACCTTCTCGACACCTGTAGCTGTCGAAGTTCATTTTCTCGACACCTTCCTCGACACCTGTCTCGATACCTCTCGATACCTCAGCTGTCGAGAATTACTGAGGTTCTTATATAAGCCTCTGTCGTGATCTGGTTCTCATTCTCTCGATCTCTCTCAATTTGTCCACAGCTGTTCATCTCCTTAACCTCCTTTTCTCACTCAAAATCTCCAACCCACTTGATTTTTGGCCATTCCTTGCTTTAAATCACTTGGTAAGATCTCATTTTCCTTCCTTATTCATGCATTTCATATTTTGAATCTTAGGTTTTGGGGTTTTTGAAAAATTTTGGGGTTTTGAAAAATCAATGAGTTTTTCTTGAAATTTTGGGTTAGGTTTTCACTTAAAGGTGTTCAAAATGTCATACATTGCATTTCATGTGCATTAGAATGATATTTACATGCTTTTAGATGTGTGTTCTATGTTTGTGTGCTGGTAGGATGGAATTAGGCTGAGCCCATGATGCTTTTTAATTTGCATGTCACATGTTCATGCATTTACCATGCATACATACTTTTTGTTCAATATATTTGATATATGTGAACTGTTTTGGGACTTTTCTGATTGTGTCCTTCTTTTTCTCTTTCTCATTCCGTTTACGTTAGTAGTGTCTATGGCACCCAAACGTAAATCCACTCCTGCTCGAAACCCTCTGTGTTCTAGAGCTTCTTCATCTTTTGATTCTACTCTTCTAAATCTTCGGTTCCGTGATGGAGATGCCCACAAGGCATTTACAGAGAACTTTTCTAGACGAGGTGTTCATTCGGAACGCCAAGTCATTTTGGCAGACTTCGCCAACACTGACCTTTCCTCTGTCATTCACAGTAGGGGATGGGACTCACTGTGTGACGTCCCGCTCACATGTCCTCTCGTGCTGATTCAGGAGTTTTACTCCAACATGCATAGGATCGATCGTTCAATACCTCTCTTTCACACTCGTGTTCGAGGTACGCGCATCCCTGTCACACCGCATTTAGTTGCGGATGTGCTTAGGGTTCCTAGGATAGATTTTCCTGACTATCCTTCTTATGAGCGTCTACAGACTGTGTCCAAGGATGAGCTCATATCAGCTTTTTGTGAGCGCCCTTCTGATTGCGGTGAGCATCAATATACATCATGTAGACTTTTTGCTAAAGGTCCTAGATTTCTAAACATGGTAATGACTTTTGTACTCCATCCACTCTCTCACTACAACTCCATCACAGAGCCTCGTGCTCAATTTTTGTTATCTCTTCTTGAGCATCTTACTATAGATTTTCCTTTTCATTTCATCCTTTCTATCATAGATGTTCATCTAAATTCGGCGTCCCGTGATAAGCTCATCTTTCCTTCCGTTATCACGAGGATCTTACGCCATTTTTCTATCCCTTTTCTTATGTCCGACCACTTCACTCACATCTGTGCCATAGATGCCGCTACCGTAAAACGTAGTGAGGCTCAGTTTAGGTCGAGACAGACGGATTCCACTCCTCCCTCTCGTTCAGCTTCATCCAGATATACTCCATCTACATTTGCTCCTTCTTCCTTTACAGGCGATATATCTCTTGGAGACATCATGGCGCAACTGCAGCGCATGGATGCTCGCCTCGATACACTTTCCACTGAGTTGTATCAGGTGAATATTCGTGTTGGTCGTATTGCACGACAGCAGGCGACCATGGGTGGTTTTGCTCCTGAGGCTACTCCTTCACCACCTTCTCTAGTGGCTTCTGATTCTGACTCTGAAGATGATGATGATGATGGTGATGATGATAATGCTTCGGATGATGATGATAGAGATGCTAGCTCTACTGATGAGATGTCTACATAACACTCTACCCTTTGTCACTCGTGACAAAAGAGGGAGTAGTTTTGGGTTATAAGAGTAGTCATCTTAGGGGAAAAGTTAGTATAGGACATTTTTGATAGGGAGAGTGTTGATTTTTTTTTAGGGATGTAGTGAGGTTTTGATGTATCTTTTCTTTTTTATTCTCTTTAGATACATTGATCTTGTATATGAGGTCTTGTGACCAGTTTTACATACATTGTACTTATTTTTCTCTATATGTTGATGTATGTTTCTTTCACCTCTCTCTTCATGTGTTGTTTCTTCTTTATCTTTATACACATGTTCTTTATACTTGTATGCAATCTATTATTTCTGTTTCACACAAGATGCCTTGATGAGTTTTATTTAAAGTATTTCAGAAATACAGGTTGTTAAAGTCTACTTGCCATAAACTCTCTTCTTGCAAATTTTTTCAAGAGTTTGTGTTAGAATAGATTTTTTTGTATTTAACAAGTGAATATGAGTTGAGTGATTTATGACTTCTCTCATATGTTCATTTGTTTGTTGTGGTTTTGTCACGGATTGCCAAAGGGGAAGATTGTTAGGACATATGTGGTTCACATGTTAAGAACATATGTCATACTTATTTATGTAAATTGGCTAATCCTTTGACAAAACGCACTCTACTTGTAATTGGGTAGTTCTAGGTGTTTCTAATACTTCAAGAAATAAGGTTTCAAGATCAAGTGTTGAAGTCATTAAGTCTGTCCAAGAAAAACAAGCTGAAGTGCAAAATCATTAAAGCTTGACACCTGCTCGATAGCTCCTCGACACCTGCTATCTGTCGAGATTTAAAAAGTCAGATTTTCTGATCTGATTTCTTGGGATCCGTGAATATGTTTTTGGGCCTTCTTTTCTTCTAACCCTAAACATATAAAAAGATTGTTTTAAGAGCCGTCATATTGTACACAAGTTGCAAAAGCATTAAGCAATCTCTATTCAAGCAAATTATGATCAAAAGACGAAGTTCCTAACCTAGTTCATCTTCTCTGAAGAAGTTGCTGTGTATGCACCAAAGGGTTTTGTGACCAAGTATCTTCTTGATCTTCATCGTGTAGGATGAACTGAAGAACTTTGCAACCAACCTCTCCTTCTAAGTTGGTGTTTAAAGTCGCGTACTGGGATCTGCGCATCTGGTTAGTCACGTACTTGGGAGCCGTGCATCAAAGGTGGGAACTGTCACTACAGATCAAGTCCAATTGAGTATTGGGGTAAGGGTTCAACTGTAGGTTGGTAAGGTACTTAGGATTCCTTTACTTGTAACCGCTTGATTTGATAATAGTGGAGTTTCGGGAGTGGTGACTTGAAAATCACTCGGTGGGGTTTTTGCCGTTAGGGTTTTCCCCATTCGTGAACAAATCACTGTGTTATTTAATTTCTGCTGCATATTTAGTTATTTAGTGATTTATTTGTGCTACCACGCAATTGCATGATAAATTGATTAATTAATAATTTGGCTAATTAATTAATTGGTTTAATCACAAGGGGTCGTGTCGTTTAGGTCCTCTAAGGGATTATTTTTATGTATAGCTGTAGTTTTCGAAATGTCAAGTTGTGTTTCTGTTGTACAATTTTATTTTATTTTTTCTCTCGCGTCTAGATTTGCTGCCTAAAATGCACAACACACTATGTTTGGGGTCACTTCTAAATCTATCTATTGACTATTAATACTTGCAATTTAAATCCCTCATATATTGCACCCACTGCATCATTATGCCCTTTCCGTCAATATCTGTTAGAATCTTTGAATTGTGTCTATGTCCTAATTAAGAGATACTTTAGTTCACAAGTATTTTCCTTGAGATTATTTATATACACATTGATTTTTGAGTTTATGATGTTTACATGCTAAGTTTAATTCTTTAAGGCATGTATGAATTTAGTTAGTTTGAAAGTAACTAACTAATATTAGTTGATTAGTGGCATTGCTAAAAATAATTTCAAAGAAATCCAGATTGGGTTCCCCTTTGAAACAATTGTTGTTGGTGGCAAATTAGTTGATGATGTCTGTGATCAACTTAAATTAGAATCAGTACAGACAAAGAGTGGGGAAGTGAGGGAATGTCTATTTCTCTTTTATTTTATTAGTGTTTTAATTTTTTGGTTTCCTCTCTATTTTGTGAGTGTGTTTGTGTGTGTGTGTGTGTGTGTGTGTGTGTTTTTTTTTTTTTTTTTTTAAGTAGCATTGGGACTTCGCAATTATTGTTGTATGAAAATATGTGATTTTATTTGAGCTGCATTTTTATTTGCAAGTATAGAGAGTTGAATGCAAGAAAATTCCCAAAAAATCACTTTGTAATATATGCCCACCACAACATTTAGTTTAGTCCCTTGCAAACAACGGTTTCTTGCATCTATTATTTTATTATTTGTATGTTTGCTGGAAATTTATTTTATTTTATATTAAGGACATTGTAATATATAACTAGATTTTGTGAGAATAGTTTCATATTTTCCATCTAAAATCTTATTGGTGGTTTTGTTTATTTATTGATTGATTCTAACTCTGTCCATTGCATTTGGATCTAGAATTCAATTAACAATTTGAATTTGTTTTGATAAGCTTGACATATTAACATGGGAAATTTACAAAGCAATTGTCATTGGAAATTGAAGAGTGAAAAAACAGAATGTTTTCAAAGTATGTGCTGTGAGTTAAGGCTATGTTTTATCTCTATAAACCCAAAACTTATTAAAATAAAAATCACCCCAACATAAAAGGGCTTTAGTTTGTGGTTAATTTGCTTTGGGTTGGTGCCTTTATGTGTTTTCAAAGACATATGATGGATCTTGTTTGGTTGGAGGACACCTCTTATTCTTTGAGTTTCACACTGTAGAATACATTCAAAGATTGTGTGTGCAGCAGCCAATGTGGCATGACCACAAAGTTGAAGCTACAAACGGGTATCAAAGATTTGCAATGTTAATTACTCTTTAATCAACATTTCGCTGCTATAAGATTCACATGCAAATAAATCATTGTAAGATATTGAATTCCAAAAAAAAAAAAAAACAATTTTAAATACATTAAGTTATGACTAAGCCTTAAATAAAATCTAACTGATAAGGAACATAAATGTAATGCCAATTGAAACTAAATGAACCCCAAAGCACTATTGACGGTAATTTGACAAAAACACAAAGACATTAAAGCTGAATATTGCAGTAGCTCTATTACTAAAGTTTTACAGTTTTTCTAACTCCTACAATATGTCAAGCTAGAAAATAATGCTGTCAAAATATAAAAAAATTCAAGTTTTTATTAAGAACTATATTACTTGGCAAGCCAATTTTTTTATCTACCATGATAACCATTTGGATTAGCTTTCAACTTTAAGCTTTTTAACTTATTTGCTTACATACATTCTCATAAAATTCCAAGATTTTTTAGATACAAATATATTATTGCCTTTTTATATTAAAAAATTCAAGTTTTTATTAAGAATTATATTACTTGGCAAGCCATATTTTTATCTACCATATGATATGTATTTCTTAAATTCTATAAAAGATAATTGGAGTTGATTTTAAATGGAGTGATATTGTATTTTTTAGATAGCATTCCTACAAGTAGGACAAATGAGGGGCTGTACAACATGCCCTTGACGAATTTTGATTTTTAATGTATTCTTATATTAAGTTGATTGTTTTTTTAATTCATAAAATGATCCTGTGCATTGCGCGGGTTAAATGCTAGCTATACGTAAGAGAAATGATATATCTACAATATTTTTACAACAAATCTTAAGTGGCAAGTTGTTACTGGTTGTAATTGTTGGGAGCAAAAAAGTAATCTTAGTTTTAGTTTCAAATTTGAACTAATAATAACTAACCACCGGTAATTTGTTGTAAAAATATTGTAAAATTATTGTAAACATAGCATCTCTATATATAATAGCAGAAGCCTTTAAGGGAGTGCTGCCACGTTAGAAAAAAATGCTATCTAAAAATCAGACACATCTATATATATATATATATATATATAAAACAAAAACTTTTGAAGCTTCCACAATTTTCCACGTCAGCATAATATTAAAAAAAAAAACGTAATAAAACTTTTTTTAAACCCGACTTTGCCTTTCCCTTTCCCTTTCACGAAGACTTTGCCTTTCTCTTTCACGATACTATGCCAAAGGCCAAACCGGCTACCCAAATCCCCAATCTCCACCTTTGACAAACAAAATGCAGATCCTTTCTCTTTCCTCCACCGTTTCCCTTCTCCTTCCTCCAAAACAAAAAAACAAAATCCCGACTATTAGCGAACTGAAAACCAACGTAAGTCCTTCTCTGCCATTCCGGTCTCTATCTCCAATGATACATCAGCTTCCTCCAATTTGTTTTAAAAAAAAAGTCTAACTCCTTTGCTCCACAAACTCTATCATCTCCTTCTTCCTCAAAATTTTTAAGTAAATACCACACAAAAGCTTTGAAAAACCCGACTTTTTTTTTTTTTTTTTCCTGCCCAACGCCTCTTATGCTCTTCAATAACTCCGTAACTCTTCGACAGCTTCAGAAGCCATAAATACTTCCTTAGAATTATCCCAAATTTGTCGATCTGATGCTTCTCTTCTGTATCTTGGTCTCTTCTCTTCTTCTCCTTTGTTTCTTGTGAGCTTTGCAATACAATTTGTTTATTGTGGTCTCTATGTGTTCCTTTACTCTGGGTCTTCTTCTTTTTCTCTGTTAGATCTTTCTCTGTTGGTTACCGCTTCTCTTGGTTGGTTTTTGAGTTTTGTTTTGGGTTATCAAGTTATAATTGATAAAAGGTAGAAAGAGCCAACTGCCAAGACTTTTATTTCTTAAAATTTGAAATGTAAGTACATAGTGGAAGAGAACATGTGGAGGAGATAATATGAAGATTGAAGATTAAGAGACGAAAGGTAGAAAGAGCCAACTGCCAAGACTTTTATTTCTTAAAATTTGAAATGTAAGTACATAGTGGAAGAGAACATGTGGAGGAGATAATATGAAGATTAAGAAAATAAAAATAAAACCTAAAAGCAATAGAGAATGAGTGGAGGTGAAACAGCGTTACTTATAAAAAATGAAAACAAAAGAATTTGTTGTCAAATGCCAGGTACTTTGGAACTTGGGACGAGATATGTGTAACAAAAATATTGGTAAAGATATTAGAAATTGGGTTCTATTGAAATATGTTTTTAGGACATATATTAGTGAATTATTTTTTAAAAAAATTAATGAGAAAATGAAAAAGTTATCAACTTTTTTGGCAGTTTATTCAATTTCTAATTAAATTTCCTAAAAGAGATTATTAATATGTGCTCTAAAGATATACATTAACTGGACTTTTATAAATTTTACTATATAGCTATTATAAATGGGTGTCACTAATCACAAAATAATAATTTTATCTTTATTAATTATTAATATTTACTAATTACATTAATTTTTGTATTAATTTGTAAATAATAATATTTACCAATTACATTAATTTTTGTATTAAGATGATACATTCTCGATTTAAGAGAAGTGTCATGATTTACAAAATTATAAATATACTAATATATTTGTTTATTTACAAGAAAACCCAAAATGTGAATTATTTTTTCCTCAATAACCATTCTGATCACTTTATAATGATTTTCTTTTTTGAAATATTGTAATAAATAAAATTCATTAAACTATATCATTTGGCTTAATAATAATCATATATAATATATATGACTATTGGATATATGACTATTGTTCTGTGTATCAAAGAGTTAATCCATTTTGAATATACACCATTGTAAGTTGCTTTAAAACATCTTCCTCTCTTCCTATGTGCATGCTAAAATACTTGGTATTTTCAACAACAAAAAAAAACTTACATCGCAACATTTGTTGGGTAGTTGAATACTAATTTTTATTTTTAATTTTTTGTTTGATAGATATTTTCAAAGAAAGCGTTAATGCTAAAACGAAAAGAAAGTTAGTAATTTAATGAATCGTATCGAATTTTTAATATTGGAATCTTAATATATGTGACCAATGAGGTTACAAAAGTTATATTTGTAAAACATTCATATAAAATAATAAGTCATACTCAATAACTTTTTCGTGCATCGCACAGGTTAGCGACTAGTATAAGTTAAAAAGCGACGCATTACAGTGTCTCAGTGCGTTTAAACACGTTTTGAGAGCCTCTCTGTATAAAAAAAAGAAAAAAAAAACAAAAAAAAAAAACTAACCGCTTAATAAATCAGAGCATTACGTTCAAAAGGTTTGCCCCTATGCGGGGAAAGAGAGAACAGTAATGCCGATTTTTTTTCTCTAACTTGATAATACATAAAACCCTAGAATACAATAAACTAAATTCTGATTTTCTATTTCTCCCATTCCCCTTCTCCTTCCCTGTTCCACTTCTCCATTCCAAAACACACTCCACGGCCAAACCCCTTCTTCATCGTCCAAAACCCAGACCATAAAGGTAGATGGTTTGTTGAAACGGTTTGGTGAAAGGGAGATACGGAGATAGAGAGAACTACCACCGGTCAAAATTAAATACAATGAAAGGTCCAAGAGCTATTGAGATACGAAGAGGCAGATACAGAGAAATAGAGAGACAGACCATCAGATCCGTATCCTCCATCGGTTAGTCTCTGTTTATTGGTTCTTTAAATTTTGGTTTAAATATGATTTAGGTCTGGGTATTTTGATTGTATTGGATTGGATTGGATTGGATTGCATTTAGGTTTTGGCTTAGATTCAGTTTTGAGTAAGGAATTTGGGATAGAATGGTTTTTAATATCAGATTTCTGTGTTAGATTTGGTTTTTCTTTTGGATAACAGAATCACCCGATCAAACTCTCTCTCTTTCTAATGCACTCCCATGACCTTCTTCTTCTTCTTCACACAGTTCTTTCTCCTTATTTTCTTAGTCTCCCCATCGTTTCCCCTAACCCATTTACGGATGGCTCTGTCAAACTATTGCCTCTGTGTTTGGTTCTTAGATTGGCAGTTTTTAAGAGTTTTTTTAATAAATTTTTTTAATATTGTAATAGCGCTCAAACCATGATATAGTTTCATGGCTAAAACTATTTGGAAAATTAAAAAAAGAAGAAGAAATTTTGTTTTTGTTTGTTCATTATTATTATTATTATTATTATTATTATTATTATTATTATTTTGTGTGTTTATGTTTGTTTGATATGTTAGTAATTGCATCTGAATGATATTTTTGGCCATTGATATGTCAAGCTATTATAATGGGTCCAATGAGATAATTTTTTAAAATACTAATTTTATGATATTTACCTGGTTAGGATTATTGTATAATTTTCGTTGTTAAAGTTTGTTAACTACCCTGAAATATTGAACCAGTGGTTGCTGCAAATTTTCTGGGTTTTTCTCTTAACTGGTATCGGTAATAGAGAGTGGCAGATATAGAGAAATGGAGAGACAGAAATAGAGAAACAGAAATAGAGAGAGATAGATTGCTTTTCTATCCAATTGGGTTTTCTTTATTGTTACTCGTGCCCTTTTTTGTTGTATAATTATTTTCCATATATTTTTTTTTCCTCAAGTATTTGGATTGAATTGCCCTGTAAAATTGTAATATCTGTCTTATTTAATCTATAGCCTGTAACTTCACATTTTCCCTCTATTGTACATTCTTCTTTGTCTTGGTATTTACAATGTTTATATGTTTTCGTTATAAATAAAAAGCTAAGCTATGTTCCAAAAAAATATAACAAAAGCTGTTCATGAAAGAGAAATTACTTTGACCAAAAAATATTAATTTTTTTGTACTATTTAATCAATGGGATTTCAATGTGGTAGCTATTCCTAATTGGTATATAGTCCCTTTTTGATTCCAATGTGTTTGATTAAACTCCAAAATCAATATTTGTTACTTGCTAAAATATGCAAATTAACCTAGTATGATTTCTTAACATATATGGATGAGATATGCCAATTGAAGAGCATTTAATAGAAACGGTATCATAGAAGTGATAAGATTACCAATTGAAAATCAGTCCTTTAAAGAAAGATTGACTATGACAATGAGGTATATTGGTACTTTATTATTTTGTTTTAGATATGATCAAACATACTTGGAGATTGGGTCTGCATTGTTTATGAAAGACTAATTTCTCTTTCGTTTATCATATACTTTGTAATAGATTTTATCCATTATGTATTTGTTTGAATTACCTCTATTTAGACAGATTTATGACGTTCACCAAGTGTTTTCAAGGGATTTTTTTAGAAAATAATTATAAAACTCAAACAATATTATTAGTTAATCAAGGTTTGAAATTATTTTGGTTTCTAACAATTCGACTTCAGAGGGGTCAATTTTGATGAATAAATCGAGTATATTGCACTCGATTTCCCATCGCACTAGAAGCTGAGCTTGTCCACGTAGGCTAGAAATCGAGTCCAAAGAACTTGCTTTTCCTTCATTGAAGTCGAGTCCAAAGGACTCGGTTTAGCTTAATGGAAACCGAGTCCTCTGAACTCGATTTCAGTATACCCAGCCAAAAGACTTACGGATTTTTTTCGTGTTCCCTTTCCTTTTTTTTCCCCAAATGCTGCCTGGGTTCTCCACTTCCGATTGCTGATCCGAAAAATGGAAAAGCGATCTGATCCAATCCGATCACCTGAAGCTTTCGCCGGGGTTTGGTCAGAATCGGCGCCTAGGTTCTTCGTTTGCTCGTCGGTGTTGCTGGGTTCGTCGGCAAGAAACCACATTCGTTTGCTGGGTTCGTTCTTCGTTCATCGTTGCTGGGTTCAGTGTTCTTCGTTCGTTCTTCGTTCTTCGTTTGTTCTTTGTTCGTCGTTCGTTCTTCGTTCGTTCGTTGTCGTCGTTCATTCTTCGTTTGTCGTCGTCATTCATTCTTCGTTCTTCGTTCGTTGTCGTCGTTCGTCATTGCTTCGTTTCGTTTGTTTGCTAGGCTCTTTGTTCGTTTTTACACAAAAAAACCGAGTTCACTGGACTGGGTTTTTATACATGGAAAACGAGTTCAGTGGACTCGATTTCCATATAGGAAAATCGAGTGCAGTGAACTCAATTTCTTGGCCTACGTGGATAACTTTTCCACCTCAGCCGTGGGTAAAGTAGGCGAATATGAACAGTGAAATCGATTTCTATGGACTCGAATTGTTATAAACCAATATAGTTTCAAACGTTGCCTAACTTATGCTATTGTTTGGGTTTTATTGTTATTTTCTAAAATATCCCGTTTTCAAGAAACATTGCTGGATAAAACTGGCAGGTTAGGATGTTCTAACTATCATTCTTCTCATTCTCTATCCTATGACTTCCATTAGGTTGATTCCGTTGTTTCTCCAATCGACTTCTTCTCTTTTCTATCTCAATATCAGTATCATTGGATTCATCCATTGGATTACATTTTGCCAATTGATGTATTTGGGATAGTTCTTTGCAAAATTAAGTTTTCTTTGGTTTATTTTTTTGAAAACAAAATTTCTTTTGCCTAAGTTTTAGTTGGCTTGGTTCCTTATTTTTATTGCTTTGCGCTATTAGAAAATGTTGCAAAGTTTATATCATCAATTTTGGCTGTTTAACCTGTTTTCTTTAAATTGTAAACGCCTTTGTATTTTTCCCTTTGTATCAGTTTCTCTCAGCAAGAACAGTTACTTAACCAAGCAAGGGAGAAGAGTAGTCAAGGAGCCAATTTGTAAGGTATTCTTAAAGAAAATTAAAACTTAAATAAATCAACAATGGTCTCTTCAAAACCCCTTTGCTATCAGCCTTCAACATTCTTTGCTTTCTAAAACATTCATTGCTTTAATATACTAATCAAAACAGAATTATGTCCAATAGATTCACCAGTTTTCTTACTTTGTCTCTCTATAATTACTCCCTTTGTCTCTCTCTCTCTCTCTCACATGTTTTTGTTAGGGTAATGTTTGAAAGAATGTTAAATGTCTTTGTGTGTGGTTTATCTTTAGAATGAATAGATTATGACTTTGGAAATTTACGTTCTGACTTAAGTGGTTTATAAATAAAGGGGTCTTGAAGCTTATTTTATCATAATTTACAACAATTCAAATTTTATTTAGAATATAAAAAAATCAATACCAAAAAATGGATGTAAATCACTGACAAAGCCTAAGTGACAAGATTCCTTAAATGGATGTAAGTCACCAAAAAATGGCTAAGTGATAAGATTCCGCCAAAACGGATGTAAATCACTGACGAAGCCTAAGTAAAAGAAAGGTTTTTTAAAGGATTTTTTTTGCCCTGTTTGAAGCTTCTCAACGGGTATCACTAGACCTTGAATATGTTGTGTTCTGTTAGTCTATCCTCTCTTTTTTCTTTACCCATGTTCTTCTCCAAAACCACATTTTATTTGGTATGTGATTTTACTAATAAGCTTTGGCTTTGGGATTTTTGTTTCATATGCCAAGTTCTATAAAATGAGCAATGTGAGTTTGAAGGTTCTGTTTTGGTTATCTTTGTGTTTGTTCTCTATTTGTTTGTTTAAATTTCTTAGTGAGTGAATAAAATTTGGTCTATGGATCCAATTTGTTAAAAAGATTTCTTCTTCAAAATGTTATTTTTCTGCACTATTCTTCTACAAAGAATCTGCACTGTTACGCATCTAAAATCTGCTTTTCTTTGCAACTAAAATCTTCGCTACATTGTTTCACAAAATCTACACTGCACTGATTCATAAAAATCTGCACTGCACTGCACTATTTCATTAAATCTGCTCTGTTTTGAATAACTTTCTGCACTGTTTTTAAATCACTTTTGTCTTGGTTATCTTTGTGTTTTTTCTCTGTGTTTGTTTAAATTTTTCAGTGAATACGTAGAACAAATATAGGTTTTGATAAATAAAATCTATAAACATTTCCCAAAACCATTCTTTGTTCTTAAAGGGAACAAATATGACAAAGAAATTGGACCTGAATAAAACAGGACACAGAATTTTTTAAAATCAATTAAATTTCTTAATCAATTTTGATGCTGCATTACATGTCGCTAAAACTATCAAAGTTCATATTTTAATGCATAACTTAATGGGAGATTAGGAGAAAGAGAAACAATAAAATTTGATAAAACAATAGCTGCAGTTGTCTTAAGACGTATATCATTAATTAAAAAATAGCCATCCTCATTTGCTTTGCTCCAAAATTCGCAGTCTTAATAATTGGGAATTGACATGCAAAAGTTGTTTATAAGGCAAATAGTGTTATGGTTAGGGGTGAAAGTTTTTAATTTGAATACTTTGTCTTGGCTTTTGGATCCTTTGGGCATATTTTGATATGATTAGGGAAAGTGGCTATGTAGAATCCATTGTTCCATTTAGAATACTTAATATTTACATATTCTTACTCTATGCAAATTGAGTGCACTTGATTTATGTGTAGGAACTGAGGGCAAGATTTATGTGTAGGAACTGAGGGCAACTAAGACAAGTCACGAGAAAGAGATTTTGTGGCATATGTGAAGTTTGCCTTGGATTTGACCAATGCACCACTAAAAAATTATGCAACTATTTGGAAAAAAGAAGGTAAGTTTGTTTCTTTAAGATGTTTCCTTGCTGTTCTATCTTTTAGATTTTAAGTAGTTATTGAAGAGAGATACAACTTGATTATTACTATTTAATTGTTTTTTTTTTTGGGTTATGTTGTGTGGATTGCAAATAGTCAAAACTTTAATTTGAAGGAAAATTTTTGGCTAGGGTGCCTTAGCGTTATTTTGGACCATCTAATGCTTTTTTAACCATAGTGAGGAATATCTATTTACTCACTATAATATTGTGCCCTTTTTTTCCTTCAGTATTTCAATGCATTATTTCTAATACCTTTCAAAAAGTAGGAAGGTTTAGGATCTCTTTGGATTAATCTCTAAACCCCCAATTTTTGTTAGGATCACACATGCATAATCTGCAGAAAGAAATAACTATGAGTTTACAACTTAAAAGGAAATTAGAGGATTTTTTTATATAAATGTGACCCTTAAGATGATTGGAGAGGACTGCATAATCTATGCACGGTTCCTTTGGTGTATTAATGGAGATTCTTGCTTAGATTATGTACTTTTAATGATACTATTGTCCAAGGGATTATTTGTAATTAAAAAATTTTATGTGAAAAGTAGTAGTATGATGATCGATGTCTTGGTTTACAAACTCATCAGGTTTGAATGGCCTGCTCTTTTTTTTTTTATAGGTAATCTGAGAACTATTATTAATGAGAAAGAAAGAAAAGTACAAGTTGTTCATGGCCTACTCTATTTTAGCTCATAAGCGTCCTCAACTCTCCTTGCGGCAGCATACCTACAACATAGCCATAAATCACCTGATCTTCATTTACAAGTTCAATATGGCTGCAAGACTCAAAACTGCGATATACACAATCTTATCAAAGTCTAATACTAGACCCTTTTGTCAAACAATTGAACAACCTCTTTATCATATCCATGAGAATTAAAGCTGTGTAATGGCTAATGATTCAATAAGTGCATTAGCTAATGCCAAGTACCTGTCAAACGGCTGATGAGAAGATCATGAGCAAGGACTTCAAGTAATCAAAAGATGGAAATTGCCCCAGTAGGTACAGTCAAAGTAAATGTTGATGCTGCTATGTCAGTGAATGCTTCAATTTTGAGAGTAGTAGTTCAAGATGAAATGCAATCTGTCTTAACGCTTGGACAAAGAAAAGTTTAAATCCAGTGATCCTTTAACGACAGAAAAATTTGCACCCACTAATAGTTTGTCTTTATGTTGTAGTAATTCCTCTCTTTCTCTTTCATTTGGGAGGTTTGATTCAGATATGTACCCTTTATTTCTTATTAATGAAATAAGAAATAATTTTAAGCAATATGGACAAAAAGCTTTGGACTCTAGCATAGATAATTATATGCTAACCGTATTTAAATGGTTAAAAATTAACCTTATTGATTTAGATCATAGTCCTAGAGACAAACATTTGGGGTTTAGATCTTTTGTTTTTGTACAGATAAATAGCCAATGGTGGAGCTTAATGCTCTTAAACATTGAAAGAGAATCACAAGCAACATATGCAATTAGTGCTTTTAAAGTCCTACACATTCTTTCTTCTGTTCTTGCTCAATGACAAATAGTGCTTCCCCTATTTAACTTTAAGTGAGTTAGTGCTTCCTTTTTATTTTATTGAAGCCATTTGCAATTTGTAAAGCTGAAGATAAATATTACGTTAATGGAAAATTGTATTGATAATGTAATTTACTAGCAAATGCTATTGATATATTAAGTAATTCTAATTGAAAATTTAACTGAATTTATTTTTTTGAATTGGGAAAAAGGTGTTACTTAATGTTATTATTATTTTAAACATCTTTCCGATGAATTTATGTTGGTTTGTGGTTGGTATACTTTGGGTAGTTGTGGATTCGTGTTTGGGTGTTAGGACATTTGTTTGTTGCAAATGAGGCAATTAAATCATGGTGAAATTTGGGAAATATAAAACGTGATAATTTACCTATTGTCAGATTGAATAAGTGGGTAAGAAAACGAGTACAAACTACATTTAATGCTTACCATAAAAATAAATTTTTTTTTTCCGATTTAGAGATTTTTATTAGACGTGTTTAAAGGAAAAAGAAATGATAAGCTATCTAACATTGATTCATGTGATTTAGATTTGAGATGGTAGAACTAATTTCGCATTTGTATGTGTTCTTCATTTGGAATCAATTTAACCTATTTTAAAAAAAAATTCTGATATGTCCAAATATGCAAAAAGATCATCAATGGCTTGGTTGCTCACAACATTAGACCCATAAATTTTTAAGGGGTTAAACTATTTGACTTTTGGTTTATTTTAAGATTATAAATGTTATTTTGAGCTATGTACCTAAATTTTTATGATGTTATGAAGAAATCTATTTGTTTTTCCACTTTTGTAAGTTTAATTTTTTCCCCCTTATTCAAAGTGTGTTAATATATGTTACTATAATGAAGTATGATTTTATTTACTTTTGATGATGTTATATAAAAAAGAAAAATACTTTTAAGATGCTATAAAAATACAACAAAAAATTATTAATAAATTTTAAATAAAAATTCCGTGCATTTGCACAGGTTACAAGCTAGTTAAATTAATGGTCAAGATTAAAATAACACTAAATTAATGGTTTAGATTTAAGTAGGAACTTTATCCCTCAAAAAAAAAATAGGGATATAGTAGAATGACCCATATTCAATAAGACCACACTTTGGATTTATCGTGGACAATTTATTCTATGAACATTAATATGCTTCCACTTTGCAATTTTTGATTAAAAAATATTAAAGATTTCCCTTTATTTGTGTTTATGGAAAACTAACAATTTGGAGGCTCTATGCCAAATATTCCTAAAATCTGTGTCAAGAAATGTGCGGTTGCTTTAGATTGAGAAGGAAGATGAGAGCTTTTCTCCTCTTGACTTTTATTTTAGTGTTAAATCATTTTTTCCCCTTCATTTTTTTTTAATTTTATATTGTACTTTTCTTTTGAGAAGTTGGAATTTTAATATATCTCATTATTCTTATTTTAAAGGCTTCAACAAAATCTTTGGCAAAAAAAAAAAAAAAAGGCTTAGTTGAAATTTATTGAGTTTGGAGGTGGTAAGCAATATGAAAAAGCCTATGGAGAAGAGAAAGTTTGCTTCAGAATAATTCCATCCATAGACACTCCATGGTGATGTTGGTAAGTGAATAAAAAAAATTCAAAATGTACTAAATGCTTTTATTTATTAATTAAGTTTTTAACCTTTATTTTCAAAACCCATACTCGGATACTTCTCTATTCTTTCTTTCTATGTCACTTATTTTCTCATATTCTCTTGCATTATTCACCGGAACCTACATAGACTCTAAACCTAGAAGGTCATGACCCTTTTCCACCTCATCCCTATGCCAAGCTCAGCCTCTCACTCGCCCTAAGGATAAATGTTATGTTAATGGCAAATTGTATTGATGCAACATCTAACTGATTGCCTAATGTCTCTGATATTTGAGAAATTCTTATTGAAAATTTAATTGCAATATTTTAATAAATTGATAAAAATGGTGTAATTAATGTTATTGCTTTTAACATATATTCAACATTCTATCTAACCTCTTCATATAGTAACTTACAATAATATCTGTGCATCGGGTAGGGCCCTCTGCTAGTAAAATTAAGTTTTGGAAGAATACATTAAAAAGAACTAAACAAAATACACACAAATTTGTCGGTGAATTTGGCCAATAAACATAGACTTTTCAGCTTACCTTGAAGATTTCCGTATTGTACTCTTCAGTTCAGCATATATTGGGAAAAGGACTGTATAGGGCCTTTTGTGAGATTAAGGGTCCGTTTGGATTAAGCTTATTGTTGCTGAAACTGAAAACTGAAAACTGAAAACACTGTAGCAAAATAATTTTTAAATATGTGAATAATACCGTGGGACCCATTTTTAATATTTTTTATTGCATGAACAGTGCGTGAACAGTGCACGCACTGTTCATGTACAGTGTTTTTTGTCTCTCATAGTCAACATTAGCGGCTGAAAAAAAAAAAAAAAAAAAAGAACCAAAACGCGAAACTGAAAACGTGCCGCAAGGATAATCTCTATCCAAAGATTCCAAACGGCCTCTAAGACTGAGTTTGGATCCACATTTTACACCTGCGTTTCACGTTTATGTTTGGAAAATGGTTGGGACCCACGCTGAATAAACGCAAGAATGAACGCTGAACGCAGCAATGAAAGAGCTGAAATGCAAGGCCAACGCACCGTTTCATTTAAATGAAAAATGCGTGTTGAGTACTGTTCATGGACACCTCTTGAAAAGCCAGCAACATTCATCAGGAATGAATTGAAGAAAAGAGCTGAAACAACATTGAGACGCACCGTTTCATTGCACAAGCACAGTATCTCTAGCTTAAAACGGTGCGTTCTTCACAACGGCCATTTTTTTGCTCTTTAGCTTTCTTCTTTCCTCTCAACTACCGTGGTAGAATGCCTTCAAGACACTTCAATGCTCCGTCCGAATCCTCTTCAATGCATTGCACCTACCCACCAACCACAAAACCATCAAAACTCCACACACACGGTACAAGCAAAGCCACTACGCAGAACTCTCTAAAAAGATCCCCTTTGTTCTTCATCAGTAGCAGCTCACCTTCTCTCCGCTTGGGACATCGTTGCCGCCACTGTGGATCTCTGCATTCACGGGTAAGTTGTGTCTAACTTCTCATGCTCTCTAATCTGTTGGTGTGTGGTTACATGCAATTCCATGAGGCTTCATCAATCTGTGGTTTTTTATCACCTGAGTTTGTGTGTGGTTTTTGTGTTCAATGTTTGTGTGTGGTTCTTTTGTATTTTCCATGACACTAGTATGTGGGTTTATTAATCCTTCATGTAATACCATTGTTTCTCTTCCTACCTCTATTGAATTTGGATATATGTGAGTTTACTTTGCATTTTTCATGTGGACATGCCTAACTGAAAAATGATATGCACATGAACTGTTTGTTGAAATGCCTCAATGAGTATAGAAGGAAGTTGTAGCAAAAATGGTTAAGGAGAAATTGAAGGACGGTGGTAGTAATGATCCGAGAGCTGACTGGAAAGACCCTCAGGACCTACAAGCTTTTTGTGAATTCTGTGCTGTTCAAGTCTTAGACGGCAAGAGGAAAGGAGGATTTTTGACCAAAAATGGGGTTGATGCAGTCATTGAGGGTTTGGGTGCCATGGGAAAAGTGGTGACTCACCTGCAAATTAAAAACAAATGGGATCATCTGAAAAAAGGGTGGAAGCAGTATAACAAGTGTTTTGACAATGATATTGGGTTGGGTTATGATGCTGGAACTGGGATGCTTGAGGCCACTGATGAGTGGTGGATCCGAAATATTGTGGTTAGTTCACTTTCCATAATTGTGAAAATCTTTACCGTCTACAACTATATTATTCTGTTCTAACTACTGGTTGTCCATGTGTAGGCATGTCCCAATGCAAAAAATTTTAAAAATAAAGGTTTGCCGAATCGTGACTTCATAAACATCATGTTAGGAGGCACGGTTGCAACAGGGAAAAATGTGTTCTGCACGAGCGGTCAAATACCAAAGGAAACCACCGAAGGGTCTGGGGACTCCGTTGATAGCACAGAATTTGCTGACCCCTAATGTGAACCCTTTGTGAATGTTGACGCAATGGAGGTTGAAGGTCCATCATCGTCGAGGGTAGGACCGGCAATGAATAAGGGGAAAGGCTTGGCAACCAATGTCCACCTTCTCAAGCCAATTTGCAAGAAACCAAAAAAAAAAAGCGTTCAATTGCGCAAGAGATGTCCGACTCTTTAAAGAGCATCTCAAATGTTATTGTTGAAAGATCCAGTGTAAGTACCCGTACACCAGTAGCTTCCACAGCAACTGCTTAGTTTAAAGAAATTCTGGACATGGTTCTAAGACTTCCTGGGGTGCACTCGGGTCATCACCTTCATCTGTTCAGCACCCTCTACTTCATGGAAAAATTAGAGGGTAGGCACATGTTTGCAGCACTTGGCGATGACAAGAACGTCCAGCTGAAGTGGCTAGAGATGTAGTACCAAAGATACCCTAAATTTCATTTTCCTTCATGTAAAGGACAGGGGATTGTCTCAATAGGGTTGTAGGCTTGGTCTAGTAATTGGATTTTCAGTGTTGTATCTGTTGCACTATTTTTTTTCTTTTTTTTTATTGGTACAAACTAATGCTTACCATGGGTGTGTATGTAAGACAATGGTTACCATTTAATTGTCATGTGTAGTGTATGCTTACCTGTTTTTGTTTTGTGTAATGCTTTGTTTTTATGACTTGTCAAAACATCGTATGTGATTAATTTTTCATGAGAATGCAGCATTCAATCATGTAATTGTTTGTCTTTCATTTTAAGTTGTTTGTAACTGCTGCTGCATCTGGTTTTGCAGCTTGCACATGAGGTTACAACTCTTTAGTTATTTTAGTTTGAACTAGTAAGAAAACTTGCATTATTAAGTGGATTGCACCTGTTTTAGAAGTCCAATTTACTAATATATGAATATTCTATTTGAAATGGAAGATGTTTATCGTAATTTCACAATAACTTGTGTCTAATAGTTTATTTTGATGTGGTATTCTTTTGTGTGTGGTTTTTCTGTTCAGGTGCTGCATCAAGGGATGCATCAGGTGCTGCATCAGGGCGCATCAGGTGCTGCATCAAGGATTGGTCTTTTATTTGTGAAGAGACCAATTGGGTTTGGTCATTCTGCTTCTGGGCTATGTTTTAGCTTCGCTGTTTGCTCTGTGTGTGTCTGTGTTTTTATTTAAGGTTGGTCAATCTGTGTGTCTGTGTTTTTATTTAAGTTGTTACTTTTCTATTCTTTTTTTTTTAGAGTTTCAATAACATAGAGCTATAACTGAAAAGCTATTTAGCGTGTTGAGTATTTTTGAGCATTTTGCAAATAAAAGTGAAGTGCTTTAAAATTATGGATATATAAAATAAGTGCAGCGAATGGTAGAGATTTGTATTGGTTTATATAAACACTTTGTTGTCCACTTTGAATCTGTGATATAATTATTTAAATTCCATTTCAATTTGCATGGCCCCTTTTTCCTCTTGTCTAACTATTGAATTCAGCCATATTTTATTTTGCAACTATATTAAATCATAGAGCCAAATTCTGATTGTTAGAAAGATCTTTGAATTTTTTTTTTTTTTTTGGGGCAATGCAAGTGAAAGGAATGGAAGCATAGGTTGTGAATTATATATATATATATATATATATATTATGTTTTAGCTTTTTTTATTTGCTGATCCATCTAATCATTCAAAGGCCTAAGACAGAGAGGAACGGACCCTTTCAACACACTATGAGAGAGAGGTTGTTCTTTGGAAAAGTGAGCCTTTTTTCTTTTTAAGTTTTTCCATCTTTTGAAACCATGCTTGTCTCTCAGAATTAAGTACTCCTCTTTGTTACAGATTAGTTCAGCTTGTTATAACTACAAATCTGTAATAGCAGTTAACCCTGCAACCATCTTTGGTATGGCAGGTAACTAGTAAGTGTAGTTAATCTTGCATTGTTTGTTACCAGCTATCAAAGGCATATTTGTAGTCTAGAACAAGTTTTTGTGTACTGATGTACATGTTCTCTGTGATTAATGCAATTCACTTTCAAATTTTTGCTATTCTTCTCTCAATTCTATCTATTAGTTTTCTGCAATCATTTTCTGCATAATTGCCACAGCAAAGCTTTCAGGAGCATCAAATATACAAAGAGGGTGTAAAGCAATCTCAAGGTATACAAAAGGATGGATTTGCTAAACGACTCATCTAATTCCCAGCACCAGTGAGTTTCTATACTTTCCCCTCTAGATGTGAATATACAATTTGTAGAAATCTTGGATGAAATCGTGAAAGCATATGCTTAGGATTTTTAATTTATTGGTACCACCATAGTTTGACCCTAGTAGTAATAAAGGTTCAATAACGTTTAATAACTTGTTTGTAGCCTACAAAACCTTTTTTTTTTTTTACTAAGCCTACATATTATAGTATCACATTCGTATTTGTACATGCAATTAAAATCGGTAACATATGCAAGGACGCAGACTTCGACCTGAGCGATGACATTGTACTCGCAGCATATCTAGCCGGGTGTGCATGTCTAGCTTACGTGGAGACCTATATGACCAAAGTACCATTGCATACGAATATACAAATAGGGTATGAATGGGTACAATATACATTAACTAGAAATGAGGAGAAATGTCAAAGACATTTTAGAATGTCAAGCCATGTGTTTCGACAATTGTGTAATACATTGCGCCAATATGGATATAACGGTACTAGAAGAGTTTGCTTGGAAGAGTCTCTGGCAATGACATTGGTGGTACTTGGTCATGGTGAGGGTAACAGAATGGTGCAGGATAGATTTCAGCACTCGGGTGAGAGAATGCAACGGCACGTGGCCACGGTAGTTACATTGTTAGCCACCGTTATGGTAGCAAACATTATCCAACCTATAGATCGTACATTTCGGGATGTGCCAGAACATATTCAGCATTTAGGTCGATATTGGCCACATTTCAAGGTACTTTGTGAATTTTGCAATTGACGTGATTTTATTCAAATTATCTTTATGGTCATACCACGTATTTTATTTCACATGGTATTTTTGTGGCAATGGTTAGGGTTGCATTGGTGCGATTGAAGGGGTCCACATCCCCGTGGTCGTACCAGAGGATAAGCAACACCCGTACTATGGCAGGAAGGGGATCACCACAACAAATTGCATGTGCACATGTGACTTTGACATGAAGTTCACATTCGCATGTGTTGGATGGGAAGGGTCAGTGCATGACACGAGGATTTTTTTAAGCTGCTTCAATAATGAGAGTTCCAACTTCCCAAAAGCTCCAGCTGGTTTGTAAATATGTGGTTTAATTACAGTATTAGAGTATGTATTAATGTTGTAAAAATGCTAATGTAATAAACGTGTTCATTTGCAGGAAAGTATTATCCTGTTGATTCAGGGTACCCTATGAAAAAAGGGTTCCTTGCACCATATAAGGGGGAAAGGTACCACATCCCCAAATTTCAGCCTTGTGAAGTGCTGCATCGTCCAAAGGAGAGATTTAATTACCTCCATTCATCACTCCGTTCAATCATAGAATGAACTTTTGGAGTTTGGAAGAATAAATGGAAAATTTTGAGAAATATGCCACCCTTTCATATACACACTCAAGGTCACATCATTGTTGCTACAATGGTTCTTCACAATTTCGTTAGAGCACACGAGATAAACAGTGACGTTGAACGTTCCAGATCTACAAGGGGCACATCTGGACATAGTGAAAGAGGTCATTACGATGCCATGGCACATGCAATCTCGCACTTGGACGAACCTGAGATGAAACAAGTTCATGAAAATATCACAGCATCGATATGTGCGGACGATAACTGGTTATGGTGACTATTAATTTTGTCACAATAGAAATTTAGCATGGTTGAAAATACCATTAACATTATGGAAATTTTTTGGTGGGAACCATAACTGATGGTTCACAAACTTCAATAATGTAATACCATTTGTTGTTGTATTGTTGGTAAGCAGAACTGAGGGCTCACAAAACTTGATTGTAATACCTTTGATTTATGCATTTGTATTTTTGTTCGTTACATGTGAAACTCATGGGTATTGTAACAGTAGATGTCAAGGTTACAGGGGACTTCTAATTAAACTCCAATCTTATTTGAACAAGAGATAAACAATACTAGAAAACATAAAACCCGTTTGTATACAGGAGAGAGTATAGCTTCAACATCATTAAGATTGTACTCTTTCTACTACTTTGCAACCTAGCTTTGGGTCAGAGACAGTACCACTCTCTCTAACATTACAAAGCAAAGCATTACGCCCAGTTAAAACTATATGAAAAAAGCCATCAACTTCCTTTGTAAGAAGATCTCTAGTCCCTGTGAAAGTCCCTCTACTCTCCTTGCCAAATTTGAAACGGAATTCTGGAATGCTTCCACTTCAATAGGGTCCACACCATCTTCGATCATGGGATACAATTTCTTTACACTTGTATCAACTGCTTCGAGCTCTTTCAAAACTGTAAATCTTCCACTTGAATATAAATTTGTTATTTTGCTATTAATGCTAGTTTGCAAACTGGTAAAAGCTTGAGCCCATATATATTTGTCATCAACATTCAAATCAAACAACTTTCTTGCAAAACCAGAGAAGGTTGAAGCAAAGACACTGCAGATAAATACCGTCTCCACCTTAACCCCATACATAGCACGCATTAAAACCTTCCCTGTGGTTGAGTTCAAAATGGTGGAACAGTTTTCAACTCTAGGGTTCTCTGAACTAATATGCTGTCTCCATGCATCAAGTGAAGATCGAGCCTTAATAAACTGCTTTGAAGAGCTGGAATCCAAATTGTGCAACACACACTGAAGCAAGAGATGGCCCTATTTCAACCTTGAGATTTCAGAGCTAAAAGCATTGCATATATCGAGCAAATTAACACTGAATAGGTGGAAGAAAGGATGGGGTAAGTCATGTGGATGACTCATGTCAACGAATTAACTGTACAAGAAAGTTAAAACAGGCAAGGATGACATTAGAAAAGCATCAGAAAAACCATAAGACAAAGCACCAATTTCCTGCACCATATGAAAATAATTAATACAATTCAGAATTTTTACATGCGACATAAACAATTCCTTGAGACAACAGCTGGAAAGTAATCATTTCAGCAAAGATGTTTCTACCAAAACACCTACCTATGGATAATAACTAGAACCAAACAAAATACTCAATGAATTCCATTTTCGTTTCGTGGATACTAGTGCAATTATCATTCTGAACTAAGTAGAGATTTTATTTTTCAGATTTTAATAACCCACCATCAGGAAACAACAACAACAACCATGCCATCTCAAAATTTCTGGGTCGACTATGAAACCTAAACAAACTAGCCAAGATCCGCCACATGTAATCATTAGTTGATGAAAATTTAGATCTTGCACATTTCTTTTTTCTTCTCAGCAATATAATCAAGCTAGAACAGCTCAAGCAACAAACGTAAACAAATAGTTCAAAAATTATTAAGCCCCAACATTAAAGCAACATTAGTAAATCCTTGAGTACTGTCAATTTGAACGTTTCGATAATTTTCTCCTAAAAGGAACAAGATGTAAACCCGAAAGCAACAACAAAAATTTGCATCCATAATCAACAGTAGTACCTAAAATGCAGTACCCAAAGGAAGGTAGCAAATGAAACTACCCAATGGAATGAACCATTTAAACAAAAGGCAACTGAATCCCATTTTTCCAGTATTAAACCTTACATACCACTCTGGTCAGTGGTCACAACAAAAATGTGGGTAAGTCTAAAAAATCATATTTTGCCACCTAGCGAAAATTCAAAATTCAGTCTAAATTTAAATGGTACATATAAAGCCTTGCCTCTTTAACCCTGGGCAACCCTATGTTCTCCGGTTTATCTATGTGCTTCATACTCTTGGTGATTGATTAAATTCCTCTCTAATTTTTTTTTTCCTTTTAATGTCAGTACTGGACTTTGCACTGACTGGACCACATCAAATTATCCCTGCAATTGAGATGAGACTGACACTGGAAGAGGAAGATGTGAAGAGTGGAGAGAGCAGAAAATATCAGAATACACAGGCTTGGAAAAGAATGGCTTTTACAATTGTAAGTCCATAATTCAATTATCGTGGTATGAATAACAGCTTTTACCTCACAGCACAGAAATTCTAGAAGAAATGCAGAGCTTTGAGTCAGCACCACCACTAATTACGCTGTCACCTTTCCACCAGTCAGCACATAGTACCTGAATTAACAAAAGAGGCCACCATATTAACTAATACATTAGAATCTTTGCATTAAAGAAAAGATGAAACAGAGAGGCTAAATTTATACCTTGTCCATAACCCAAAAGAAATAATCCCTTGACTTCCTTCAAATCATATTCATACAACAAATCTAGATCCCATAATTTCCATTTTCACAGAGGTAGTCTCATGAACCCAGCTTTCAAGAGCAAAACCAAAACCAAAAAATTGAAAGAGAAGGCTTCCTTTCTCTTCTCCTACGTTTGTTACAAATTTACAGCAAATAATTAAAAAAAAAAAAATGAAGATCCAAAACCCAAACCCTCTTCTTGCAAAACAAATTATACATCAACAGCAAAAGGTTTCAACTTTCAACCATAAATCGCTTGCATCCAAACATATACCATCAGAAATTAAAAC
This sequence comes from Quercus glauca, assembly GCA_023736055.1. NCBI lineage: Eukaryota > Viridiplantae > Streptophyta > Magnoliopsida > Fagales > Fagaceae > Quercus > Quercus glauca. Next base: position 5,410,912 of record CM043319.1, on the reverse strand, counting down.
AGAGTCTATAAAATCATCCAAAACAAAGAGACAGAAAATCAAAATTAAGAATAAACACATACCCAAAAAATAATAACTCATCTAACAGTTACATCTATGAATCAAAACCCAGATTAGGCCAATCTAACCCAAAAATTACCTCTGGATGTTACAAAAAAAAAAAAAAAAAAAAAAAGCCATCAGCTAACAAACTTAGGTGCTAGTTATTTCTTGACACCTGAGAATTCTTTGGGATTGTGTAATTCATAACCTCACAAGTTTCAAGAGCTTTGTGGGGAAGAAGGAATGGGGCAGGTTGGTGTAGGCCGTGAGTCGTGTGATCCCTGTTCTGATGTGATATCCCTGTTCTGAAGGAAGAGTACATGCCGGCGTCGGACTGGGGTTGTCTTCCTCGTGGTTTTCTCACCTGAGCTCTTCGCCGGCATCGGACCGATGTAGGTCTTCCTTGTAGATTTCTCTGGTGGGCGTGGAACTCTCTGAAGGCACAGGCATTAGCTAGGGTACGGTGAGGAGTGAATAGAGAAGGAAAGGAAAAAAGAGTTGAACTTTGGTATTTATATGCTACAATACTTTCAGCTTCGCTACAATACCCACGTTTGGTACTTTCATCCGCGTTTTTTCACTTATTTGCTACAGTATTTTCAGCAATAAGTTTTCAATTTAGCAAAATAAGTTCTATCCAAACGAACCCTAAAAATTTGCTAGCAGTTGTAAGTTGTAACATTTATCTTCATGGCTAGATAATTGAAGGTAATAAAGAAAATATGGAAAAGCTTGAGACAGTTATCACTGTCTTTTTTTTTTTTTTTTTTTGGATAGGAAGACTGTGAATACTTTTATTAACCTTGGAAAGCAACAATAACATCATGGTGAAGAGCTTGTTCTAAGAAACAAGGATTCTCTTCGACCCAAACAGAAAAATCAGCAATGCCATTAGCATACTTTGCTAGTAAATGGGCTGGCCTATTGCCTTGCCGACCAATGTGAGAAAACTCCACAGAGCGGAACTCATAGGATAATGACAGTACATTGTATACCACTGCTACTACCGAGGCTGGTGGAAGGGAGACTTCCTTCAGTGCGTTTACTAACACCAACGAGTCACCTTCAAGCTCTATATCATGGATGAGCAGATCCTTTGCAAGCAGGAGGCCAAACTCAAAGGCCTTCGCCTCCGTCTCCACAGGTCCCAGAGGCGCCATGATCTTCTTGCTACATGCTCCCACCACCCTACCTTCATAGTCTCTGATCAGCACACCCACCCCAGCAGTTTTTTGTGCAGCAAAAACTGCACCATCCACGTTAATCTTGTAACTCCCCTGCTGCGGTGGACGCCATTTTGGTTGCTCCCTGATCTGTGCTACATCTGGTTGCTCACAGCAGGCCCGGTACTCCCTCAGATACTCCAGAGCATGCTCAACCACGGCCCTGCTGCTTTTCTTTTCCCCTCCGTTTCTGGCCTTGTTCCGATCAGTCCACATTGCCCATGCAACCATCAATATTTTATCTGCCAAGTCATTCTCCCATTTTACCACCATTACCACGTACCACATGAGATCCATGAATGAAGAAAACTGAAGATTTAGCTATCCAGAAAACAGCTCTGACATCCTCCATACTTCCTTTGCCTTGGAGCAGCTCCAAAACGTGTGACCTGAGGTTTCCACTTCAGTTTGGCACACCTCACAACTACTATCCAGTAGAACCTTCCTTCTTTTGAGATTATCTTTAGTGGGCAAGGTGTCTTGGCATGCCCGCCACGCAAAGTGCCGGACTTTGTGAGGAATATTCATACTCCATAAATATTTCCAAAATTTCCTTTGGTTATTGTCATTTGAAACACCTGCAATTCCACCCTTAGATGCTTCCTCCATCGCAACCTAGTAAGCACTCCTGACACTGAATATCCCTATTGTCGTTGGGGCCCATACTTGCCTATCCTCCTGTAGATTTGAGCTCAAAGCAATCCCATTTATTATCTCTGCCTCATGGGGCAAGAAAACTTGACTTACAACCTCCTGTTTCCACGTCCCCCTATTAACATCAATCAACTCTTCTACCCGTGCATCCTCATGGAAAGTAGACAGAGGAGAGGTGACTTTAAAAGAGGAAGGAGTAGGCAACCATTTGTCCTTCCAAATTTTTATGCTTTTCCCATTCCCCACTTGCCAACGAAGACCCTTTCGAACAACACCTTGAGCAGCCAATATACTTCTCCAAGCAAAGGAAAGGTTACTTCCCGTGCTTGCCTCTACAAATTCACAATTAGGGAAATATTTTGCCTTGAAAACCTTGACCATAAGAGAGTCCCCACCCCTTTGTAATCCCCACCCTTGTTTAGCCAAAAGAGCAAGGTTAAACTGCTTTAATTACTTAAACCCCATACCCCCTTTCGCTTTTGGAACACAAAGCTTTTCCCAACTCATCCAAGCCATCTTCCTTTCATCCTTACATTGACCCCACCAAAAATTCCTTATCAAGCTTGTCATATCATCACACAGTGAATCAGGAATTTTAAAGCAACTCATGGTATAAGTTGGAATTGCCTATGCCACTACTTTTATTAGGATTTCCTTACCTGCCTTAGACAAAAGTTTCTCCTTCCAGCCAGCCAGTTTCTTATGCAGCTTATCTTTAACCTCCTTGAAGGTATTCTTCTTATTTCTTCCCACCAATGAAGGCAATCCTAGGTACTTCTCATGCTGTTTAATAACTTGGGCCCCAAATTTAGCCTTGATCTCATCCTGTATTTCCTTTGTGGTGTTTCTGCTAAAAAATAAGGAAGTTTTAGTTCTGTTAAGCTGTTGCCCCGATGCTTGCTTGTAAACCCCTAAAATCCCCTGAAGGGTCTCACATTCTTCAATAGTTGCTTTATAGAAAATAATACTATCATCTGCAAAAAATAAATGAGACAACCTAGGACCCCCCTTACAGATAGAAACCCCCTCCAAAACGCCGTCAGATACAGCTTTCTTAATTAAAGCAGAAAGACCTTCAGCATAAATTAAGAAAAGATAGGGAGAAAGAGGATCACCTTGTCTTATGCCTCTCAATGGTGTAATTTTATCACTTAGTTTGCCATTAATCTTAACAGAATAAGTGACAGAATTAATGCACTGCATCATGAGCCCTCTCCATCTTGGTGCAAAACCCAGCCTCTCCATAATTTTCTCCAGGCATCCCCACTCTACTCTGTCATATGCCTTATTCATATCGAGCTTCAAGGCCATCTCCCCTACATTACCCACCCTTCTTTGACTTATGTGATGCATAGTCTCAAAAGCGACTAAAACATTGTCAGTTATTAGCCTGCCATTCACAAAGGCGCTTTGTGTTTCACTGATAATTGATGGAAGTACTCTCTTCAGTCTATTGGCCAGTGTTTTGGATGTTAGTTTATAGACCACATTACACAAGCTAATTGGTCTATATTCTGTCACTCGTTTTGGGTTTTTTACCTTTGGAATAAGCACAATGTGGGTCTCATTAAAATTAGGAGGCATCACACCAAAGTTTAAAAAAGCCAACACTGTCTTGATAACAACCTCACTTACTGTAGGCCAAAATTGTTGAAAGAAAAGAGGGGGGCATCCCATATGGGCCAGGTGTCTTTAGTGGGTACATTTGTTTTAAGGCTCGTGTTACCTCATGTGGTTGAAACTCCCTCAGCAAACTTGAATTCATGCTCTCAGTGACCTTAGGTTGCACTGCCTCCAGTAGCTCAGTAAACTCAGTGGGATTACTTGAAGTGAATAACTCCGAGTAATAATCTTTGAATATCATCTCTACTACTCTTTCATCTTCCTGCCAAATTCCTTCCCCATCATAGATGCCTTCAATCATATTCTTTTGGTATCGGGCTGAAGCCTTAGCATGAAAGAACCTGGTATTACGATCTCCCTCCTTGAACCAATTGAGTCTGGACCTCTGTTTCCACATCGTTTCTTCCTTGTCCAACCAACAATTGAGCTGCACTCTTGTTTCTTTCAAGTCATTTGTGATCTCCCTTGAAGTTGGTTGTAATTCAAGCCACTCCAAATGTTTTTGCAGCTGGGATATCTTCTTTCCAATGTGTCCAAACTCTGTTTGGTTCCATACAGTGAGTCTATTTCGACATGAATCAATGCATGAAATCATCGGGAAACTATGAGCTGAAACAGCACCTTCCAGCCACGCCTCAGTCACGATCTGCTCACATTTTGGGTCCTTGAGCCACATGGACTCAAATCTAAATAATTTCCTTGGCTTCTTTCTTATTGGCTTAGGACGAAAACATAGTAAAATCTAGCTATGGTCCAAAGTAGAAGAAGCTTTATGGATGACCACGACATCAGGGAACAGATCACTCCACTCTCTTGAAACCAATGCCTTATCTAGGCGTTCTTTTATCTGGACTCCATCCCTAGTTTGATACCACCACATAAACATAGGCCCAATAAACTTTACCTCACGAAGCCCACTTGAATAAATAGCATCTTTAAATCTCACCATTTGTCTACTGGGCCTCTGCATGCCTCCTTCTTTCTCATCCTCACATGTGATCTCATTGAAGTCCCCAATGACAACCCATGGAAGTTGGCTGCCATTGCTTAAGGACTGAAGGGTTCGCCAAGATTCAGGTCTCAATGATGTATTTGGGTTCCCATAAAACCCAGTTAAGTGCCATTGCCCCTCATGACCACCCCCTTCAACCCTAGCATCAATGTATGTTAATGTAGCATTTTGCACATGCACAGTAGCCTCTGACTTCCAAAATAAAGCTAGTCCACCACTCAGCCCATTACTAGGAACCACAAAACTATTCTTAAAACCACATCTGTCTCGTACATTACGCATCCAATCAACATTTGATTTCGTTTCCATTAAGAAAACAAAACTAGGATCTTCTATCCTAATAACCTTCTTCAAGGCATTCACTGTCTGGGGGTTCCTAAGCCCCTGACATTTCCAACTTAGGATACTCATTGGGCCCAGTGGGGTTGCTTAGCAACCTCCGCCGCTCCTAGGTGTGTAGTAAATAGCATACTAAGTTGTTTTGTCTCCTCATCCACCTTCTGTTTCTTTTCAGCTTCACCCCTTCCCTCCTTTAAACCATCAGGTCTCTCTGTCTTACGCTTCATCCCAATTTCAATCCCTTGGGCTTCTATCTCCACACACTCCTTAGGCATATGTAGTATCCTAGTCCAGCTACCATTCTTTAGCCCTAAAGAATCATTGGGCTTTTTAGTAGGCCCACATGGTACTTTGTTTTGGGCTTGTGCTTTTTTCAGACCCTCCTTCTTTCCTACCTTCTTTCCTTTAATACTGTCTTTTTCCTCAACCCACCCCACTTGAAACCCTTCCCGTGTTGGACCTATCTCTATTTCCCCCTTATCTCCTATTTTTGAAATTTCCTTTCCCAGCACCTGAGACTTCGTGTTCTGTTTAGCACTATTAGAATCCACAACACTCTTATTTAATTGCTGAATTATCTCCGTCACAACCGGGTGATGATTATGGTGATCCTCCAGAATATCGCTATCAATATCCTTTAAAATCTCTTCAAAATCCGCACCCGAGTCCTTTAGAGCTGAAATCGCCGCAAATCCAGGAAACCCCGTATTTTCCTCCAGTCTTACTTGTTCGTTACCTTCCGGCACCACCACCGGAGATTGAAGAGAACCCTCCCCGACGTCCTTTCCACCTTCCTGAAGTAGTGGTCGTAGCGGCACTACATCTTTCCTCTGACGCTGCACAGGCAACTCAGTCACCTTGGATGACGACGGCTGGAGATTTCCCTCTCCAAAACCCTTCACTTCTAAAGTATGTCTTCTTGCTGGGCTGAACTGCGATGCACGGATCCTGTGCCCATACTGCTGACTCTCCATTGGTAGCGTACCCTTACTGCCCAACCATAAATCACAATCCTTGTCGCCATGCGAAAGCATACCACACCAGAAACAAATGTTGGGTAAACGTTCATATTGGAACGAAACCCAGCTCTCCGAATCTTCCTCAAAAGATACTTTCCTCCCTCTGCACAGCGGCCTAGAGATATCAACAGTCACCCTAACACGCATGAACGTCTTACCCTTCATTTCATTAGTGTCTCTTGAAATCGTAACTGGTCCAATAGTCTCCCCAATTTCGACTGCAGCTTCAGGGGTCAAAAATTGATAAGGGAGGTTGTGCAGTTGAACCCAGAAAGAGCTCGACTTGAACTCTAGGTCTTTTAGGGGTTTACTCCCATCGAAACGCTGGAACACCACCAGGTGGCGATCAAAGGACCAAGGTTCCCCTAGTAAAACTTTTTCCACATCCACTTCCAGATCAAACGCAAATAGCAAAATATTATTCCCAGCATTGGTGATGTGGAAACTCTCCTTAGTACGCCAAAGTGGCCGGAAAGTCCGTGCCACTGCTTCCATATTCAATGCTCTCCTTGTCAGGAACTTTGCCGCCAGAACATGCTCCGAAGCACGTTGGTGGTTAGACAACTTCACCCTCCTACCCTCTCTCGCTGATAGAGAAAGCTTCTCGCACCTACTAGTAAGGTCTTCCATCCCACTGTGAAACCCTGCCTCAAACCTCACCAAAACCCTACTAGTATGAAACTATAAGGACCTACCCTCCCACTCCGAAGAGTAGAGGAACACCAATGCTACATGCTAGGGTTTAGGTTTTTGCGAAAACCTAGACCTCTAGACAGAGAGTTTTTGTTGAGCGTTTACTTCACTGTCTTCTTTGTAATCTATTTTAAACCATACTTCATACTAAAGTGGCACTTTTGGTTTGCTTTTGTGGTCCAATTGCCCAAACTTTCGACAGAGTTCCTCAACGGCAGCTCTAGAATTTTTTATAGGAGTTTCAACAAGAAGATATATCTTGAATAAAAGATGAAGTTTGCACTTTATGAAAATTTCTTATTACAAATTTGTCCATAGAATGTACTAGCAAAAGAATAAAAGATAAAATAAAAGTTCATTTGACATATTTTTTCTTAATACAATGAACATATCAATTTTTTTCATTATGTGAACTTTAATTATTACTACTTAAAATACTTTTATTTATTAGTTTAGGAAAATTATATGTTTATATTGTCTATTAATGTAAGATTTACATTGTAGACTAAACAAATGTGTACAATATTGTATAAATTTGCAAAAAATGTACAATATACATTTGTTTAGAGACAATATAAATCTTAAATTGATAGTACAATATAAACTAAGAAATTTCTATTAGTTTATTTCAAATTTGTTAGGATCTAAATTGGATTTTTTTTTTTTTTTTTTAGGTTTAAGATGAACAAATTTTATTTTTGTTGTTGGATTTTTTTTTTTTCGTGTTTAAAAAGACTATGATATTGTTAAGAATATCATATTTAAGCTTATTTCAACTAGACTTTAAAAAGTTTTAGGGTCAGAGTGGTCAAATTTTCATTTTAGGAGGATCAAAAAAAAAATTAGAAACAAAAAATATTATATTTTATACAAAAAAATGCCAGCTTAGGGAGTTCATTTGAACCCCCTGAACTCTACATAACACCACCTCTGGAGTTCCTGCACATTTGACCTTTTCAATTAATGGGATCATTTTGATTTTGAATCAAAATATTCATTTGGTTGCCTAAATGCACCTTCACTTTGGAAAATTTTTCTTTTGCTAGGCTTTGCTTATAAATATTTTTTCTTTCATCTCCCCTTATTCCAGCATCTTTGGCCATGCAGCTGAACCCGTTGGTGAAGCACATATTAAACTGACAGAAATTATTAAGCAAATATTCACCTATGAAAGCCATTTCGCACATTCTGGAAACAATTCAGCTTATTGATAAATCTTAATTCAGCAGAATGACTAAGCTCCAGATGGTAAATGACAAAGCTCTATACTCGATTTGTAGATGCAATAATGTTGATTGATGAAGCTCAATTCACATATGATAAATGAAGGGGGTAAAAATCTAGGTGGACAGATTTCCATGAAATGGGCCTGACGGTTCCACACCCGTGGGCCGATAGAGGACGGGCCCAACGCATGCACGGTCTGTTATGGACAGATCTTGCATGAACGGATGCAACAGAGACGGATCAAGCACCCACGAGGCAGCCAAAAACCCTAGATGGGAAATATTTGCAACACACACTTAGCTACCATAGAATCCCAAGGTAAATGGAATCCTAGCACAAAGAAGATTCCAGAAGATACGCGCGTTAATGAAGATCTTCTTTATAAGGAAAAGTCTTGTCCATCACGTTTGGGATTATTCAAGAGGATTCCTACAAGGAAAAACTTCCACACCAAGGAAGAGATGTCAACCTTCTACTACTATGAAAGCCCCAATACCCTCACAAATCAAGGTACGCATAATTGACCCCTCTCTAACACTCTAGAGTTGTGAGAAGTTCTGACTTGACTTTCGGAGGGTATTTGGCCAGCACTACACCGGTGCTCTCTGTTAGGTTTTCCTCTTTTTATTGTGCAAGTGTTATTTCGAGTGTGTGAGTATTGTATGGCTCACTGGTGGTTTTTTCGGCATTATCAATAAACACAACAATCTACCATACTAACATGTCATGAAGTTCAAGAAAAAGCAATGTGAGGTAGTAACACGAGTACACGACAAGAAAACTGGGCAATTTGTTTTATGTGTCTATGAATAGTTGAATACTTCTTTCTATGTTTTGGTTGCTTGAAAGTTGAAAAGCTGGTTACCAAGTTTATGATTACAGTGATAGCTTTGTGGAAAAAATGTTGATACATAGGTTGTTAACAATCTCCAATCAGTTGTTTGCTCAAAAGCAAATTGGTGTCATGGCTTTTGAAACCAGTTCTTTATAGTAATGTTTGCTTCACTTCAGTGTGTACCTGCTATCAGATCATCCAAGTCTAGATGGCTAATGCAACCAAAATTTAAAAGCAAAGGTCCTTCCGTGGGAATGACATAAATTTATAATTATTTTATCCTAGGGCTAATAACTTGGTTTCTGAAAAATTGCTGCTCTTGTTAATTTTGACCTCGTAAGCTACATGTAACCGTTGTTAATATTTTCAATCGGAAAAAAAAGCTGCTCTTTCTTGCTGTGGCTGTGTAGGTGGGGCTGTCACGGCCTGAGAGAAGCAGAAGCCATTCTTACTGATCTTACAACATTTGTTGTGTTATGATAGAAATTATTTATGCATTACTTGATTAAGTTCATTAGATATTAATGAAAATATTAATAGAATGCTTGGCGTATCACAAATCTAATGTGTAGAAGGTTGTTGTTTAAATCAAATTTAAATTCACATCAAAGCGGGTGATATTCGTAGAAATTCATTTCATACTTCAAAATATAAATTAAAAAAGACGGAGGAGTAAAGGTTCACATAAATGTAGAAGCTTAATGTAAATCAAGGATATTGATCATGAGAACTGGTAATCCTACTATCAGAACAATAGCGATGGATTGTCGTTTCAACCCAACAAAAAGACAAAGGTATTCATAAATATATCAAGTTGGTATATCTTGTAATATTTCAAGAGGAAAAATTTTTTAAAAATAAAAAAATAAAGAGGACTAGAAAATAAAGGCTTGCATCAAATGTAACGTTCATTGTAAACCAAGGAGATTGGTCATGTGAACATGTGATCCTAATGGTGGCCCAGTTCGGCAAAAAAACAGGTCATTGTATAAAGTTAAATCAAGTTGGTATTTAATATTTCAAAGGTGTTCATCAAAAAAAATTTAATATTTCATAGGACAAATTAAAAAGAAAGACTATAGTAAAAGGCTCGCTAATCTAGAGGGTCTGTGTAGTGTGTAGGTCCTTGTTTTAAAAACAAAGGTATAAATCATGTATTGATCATGTGCAACAAAAGTGGGGTTATTTTTTTTAGACAAAGTTTTTATCTAAACCAGTTTGAAAGAATACAACATTTAACAAGCTACAACTCCATCCTGCAGAGTCAACATAGACCTGCAACCACTCAAAACACGATTTTTATTATATTGCAGAAAATTGAAGCGCCAAACCACAATAGCCTACATTTAGAGGGTCAGAGTAAAAATGGAAACAAACCAGCACAACCAACAAAAGCAACTTTTAACTCTACAGCTACATTCTTGTGCTACCCGGTGTTATTCCACGACTAGCTTGGCTCTTGCATGACCCTGTGATATTTGGAACTGCTCGGTTAAACCAAAATGTGCCATCAGAAGCCACACATGTGTGAGCAGTTCTCCACCCCGTCTCAGCTGTTGAGCATGATAATTGCCTCTGCAATGGCAGGCTGCATAAGCTAGCATCTCCACCCAAACATTACTAATCATCTCCCATTTCTGATTCTTATCAGATATAGCTTGCAACTCAGATGCAAGCTTACATGCATCAAATAGCACAGATTTGCTTCTGTCTCCTTTCACTTTATTCGGTGCAACTTCAGTGTTCACAAGAAGTAGTATCTTACAAACTTGTGATTTATCCAATGTGAACGTATCACTAGAAGAAGCTATAGACTTGTGTTCTTTCAAAAATTGTGTGACCTCAGCACAAGTATCTCGAAACCTTATCATCCCGACTCCCATTGGCAACATGAAAGGACGCCTGACTAAGATATATAGCATATATTGCGATAGCCACCTGCTCAATTTACAATTTGGCATAGAAGTGTCTTGATCTGTACAATCTGAGTGGTAGCAAAGATCTGTAGCAATGTGCCAGATAAGAATGCTTTGGTCAAACTCTACCTGAACACTCAACTCTAGAATTTTCCAATCGGGTTTTGGCCTGTTGTCCCCGGTTGGAATTGTCTGGTCAGTTCCTTCCCTTGGAACCCATCCAGGATTACTATACTTTTTAAGTACTTCACTTCCTCTGCAGGAACAAAAGTTTCTGATTGCATCTTTTGAATTGTTTTTGAGATCTTTAAATTTACCTTTGAGATGGACAAATACCAATTCTTTCAATTCGCCAGGGACTTCCTCACAGGTTGTGTAATTGTATTTTTCTAGGAATTTATCTAGGCACTTCTGGATTCCAATAAAGACTCTGCGCTTATCCTTGAGGGAAAAACACAATAAATTAAATTGTGACATAGAATTTGACCACCTAGGTTGTTTAGGTAGTTGTAAACGAGTAATGGCTAGATGTACAGAACTCATTGAATGTTTACTCAACAAAAGATTGGTCCAGTCTGAAGAGAGCAATAAGAGAAATGCATATACCTCTAATAGTATAGCAATAGCCAGCAATAGGAAAGTTAAGACAAGATCAACAATTGAGCACTTATTCTTGTCAATGACTGAGAAAAGTGCCAACACGATACTGGTAAAAGAGAAACTGATTAAGCGTAGACACCAACCTTTTGTTGAATATATTACTGTTGCCTTGGTGTAGAGCACGTCATATGCGAAGCCAAGTTCCATCTCAACAACTTTAAAAGCTTCTTCCAAAGAAAAACCTCCAAACAAAGATTGGCTATTGTCCCTATCATCAAAACCGAGGATAAGATCAACAAAAAGGCATTTGAAACTTTTGAATAATTCATTGGCAGTAACCAACTCTGCTGCTTCAGGAATGGTGTTATCACGAATGGTGTTACCACGAATGGTGTTATTTACCACCTGAGCCTCAATCACCTCATCTGCTCTCACATAGAATCCCTCAAATTGCTTTATAGTATATTCCCTCATGAATTTGGAATAATTGGGACCAGGGTCAGGAGAAGTGAGCATGGATTCTCTGAATTGCTCATTGCTTGCTGACCTGAGGACCCATGTCCTCTCCCCATATTTGATAATTCCTGGGAAAAACATCAAAATGGACAGAATGGATAGTTGAGAACCCGTCCAGGCTATAAGGAAAATGTAAAATGCCACCCCTGTTTGAACACTTAGTCCAAGCAAGTGCCTTAACCAAAGCTCATTATCTTCCAAGGAATAAGCTGTAATGGTATCTGGGCCACCCAAGTGTAACAAGAGAAATGGTGCCCAAAATGCAGTTAGCTCAATGCCATCATTGAGAGATCCATCTTTGCCAGTACTTTTCATGACTTCCCCAAGGTTGTTTGAAATTACGCCTAGGGCAACAGTTGCTACCCAGTCAGCCATCAAATAGGCACACCACAGGACAATTCTGATCCATGTTCTGCTTGTATACTTTCTGCGATTACCAAAAAAGATGAGTACCACCTGTAGTATGAGGCTTAGTAAAACCAAAACTCGTAGCTCCCAGTCCGTCCACAAATTCCTCAGCCTTGGAGAAAACAGTTCCATGAGTCCCCTTCCCTTTATGTAGATCAAGCTGCCAACAACTGAAAGTACACAGGCTTTAGGTCAACATTAGCTATTTTTAAGCACAAAGAAACATGGTAAAGACAAGAAAAGACATAGCTTAGACAAAATGATCAAGCAAATGAGAAAATATAAAGGAGGCAACTAGAGAAAGACAGGGAAAAAGTGACCCTATTCCACTACGGACTAGGGCACTAGGCCCATTGAATTAACATTTGATCCAAACCAATGGACTTTAAATTCAACAAGAGAAGAAGTAGTTTGGCAGGCAGGGGAGTAGGATTGAGTTGCTAACATGGAACCATTCCCTTGGTCAATGTGTCAGCTTGGAACACACCAAGCAAGGAATGTGGCTCTATTCATCCAGGTGTGCATGACTTGCCCCTTAAATTTCTCCTTAGTATTCTAAAGTCTAAACAATATAAACCATGACAGTTGGATTCCACAACATTTAAATGCACCTCACCCACCTTTTCTCTTTCCAAGGCCATTAACGTTAAAACTAAATGATGTGCAATAACACTGGCTAATTTAGCAGCTAAGAATCCTTCCCCTTGTGGCTAAAACCAAATGTTCGTGTACCCTACTAATTTTTTAACTTGGAACTAAAGTGAAATTAGTCACAAAGATCAAGGTGAGTGCTTACCCCATGCAAAAGGCCTTTGAATGAGGCTTTCCATTCCATTCAGCAGAACCAGAGGTATATCCATTATAAAAGGAGACTTGTTCTCACTCTGAAATCAACTGTTCTCCAAACTTTCTTCAACCTTCAAAAACCTTCATTAATCCTTCTTCAAACCTTCTTGAACTGTTCTCCAACTCTTCTTCAGCTATATTCATCACTAAACTCTCAAAGTTCTCCAAAAGTTCTCCTCTCACCCTTCCAACAAAGCCCTTAACACAAATACAACAAAAAATGGACATATTATCATAATCATGCACAACTCAGACCTTACTCCCTTGCTTCTCAGCTTATTCTTCCCATGCTTTATTGGTTACACGTTGGCTAAATTTGGTTATTGTAGTGCTATCCCCCACAACAGAATAGTAAAATTTCTTGCTATAGAATAACCAAGTGTTATACTGCTGAATAAGAAAATTTTCCATCGTTGAACAGGTCATGTTCATAGCATGATGATAGAGACAAATAGCATAGCTAAATGTCTTTGACCTTGCCGTTGAACCTATTCACTATTCCGGATGAATGTCTCACGGTGTGCTGCTAAATATCCCACAGTGTGCTGCTAAATTCCTCAAGATGCCACTGCTAAGTGCTTCCCACCAAGGTGAAAAACCTATGTTGCTGTCAAATGCTTCCAACCACCGTTGGACTATCATCCGTTGATTCCTTTATTCCATGCCTAATATGCCTAATTTGGGTCTTTAATAATTAAAAAGCAACCCAAAAAACTACAAGAAAAGACTCGGGAATTACTAAATATTTATTCACCTTATATATTTGGGTCTTTAATGCCTAATATTCAAGTATAAATATTTATTTTTTGCTTATATATATTTATAAAGAAAGAAAGTCTTTCACATCATTGATTATCCCATTTCAAATACACATCATATTATTTCATTTCCTAGAGGAAACACAATGGTAGCAACCAACAGGTGACTCATTGACAAGCGTTCTGGACTTGATGCCAACAACCTCAAGTCTAACCCACGGCTGACTCCACCTAATGGAGATTAAGGCAATTCCCTAAGGCACCAAGTGGAGAAAAAGGCCCATAAATTGTTCTTAATACAATCATATTTTATAGTAAGATATATCCCATGTCCTTTTCCTTTTTTGTTAGGCAAAGTAGTCAATGCATAGCTTACAATGGAATAAACTCATATACTTTTTTTTTCCTCTCCTTCTCTAGAAGTATCTCTGGACAGTCATTCACCATCAAACCCAATCTTTTCTTTTCAACCCCTAAATTTATTTTCATGAGTCAAATTTAAAGAAAATAAGTTTATATATATATATATATATATATCATGCTTTATATACGATTGAGTCCGTATCTCTTTTCACTAGTAATGGATGAGCTCACTAAATTGATCTAAGAGGAACTCACTGGTGTATGCATTATATACGATTGAGTCCACATTTTTTTGCACTAGTGATGAATGAGCTCACTAAAGAGTGAGATATTTCAACATCTTGAATCAATAATTCATAAAGATGGAGAGAATAAAGAGGATGTAGATCATATGATAAGAGCATGGAGGATGATTTGGAGAAACACATCAAGATTATTGTATGATCATAAAAGGCCTGTTAAGTTAAAGAGAAAATTTTATAAGACTACTATTCAACCAAATATGCTCTATGGTATCAAATGTGGGACTGTAGGGAAGAGACATATTTATAAAATGAGTGTAATTGAAATGAGAATTTTAAAATGGATAAATTAAAATACATGGACATCTAGGATTTGAAATGAAGAAATTCGCTTAAAAATAGGAGTGACCTTATTGATGAAAAGATGAGTGAGAGATGCTTGAAATGGTTTTTGCAAAGAAGTGATTAATGCAACAATAAGAAAAAGTAACTCGATTCAAGTTGAGAGAATAAAAAAAGGTAAGAGTAAGATTAAAAATAACATTAGTAGAAGTAGGGAAAAAATGATGTCAATTAAGGAATTAACAGAGTATGAGTTCGGAAAGAAAAGTATGGCGGAAAATAATACATGTGACCAAGCTTGTCAATTTGTTGAGGATCCAAATCTAACCCCAAAATATTTGTGACTAATGCTTGGTTTTTGTTGTTGTACATATGATTGACTCCGTCACAAGAAAAATTGAGTAATTAGCCATATTATCAATTGAAAAAAAGATGTTAGCAAAGCTTGAATACAATAATTTAATTATTTATTTTAAATCTCAAAAAGAGAGAAAAATAGATATTAAATAAAAAATTTAATATAGGAAGTTATATCTCTCTCCTAGAAAAACTAGGTTTAGAATACTTGGACTACAAGTAGGATAGGGACTTCTTTACTTGCACTCTAAATAAGATTAAGATTACTTTATTTATAAGATTATTTTTCTTACACTCCAAGTAGGATTAGATACAAATTATACAATGAACATGATAGACTTGGGCCTTGATATCTTTAAACGTCCCCTCTCAAATTCAAGGTGGCAGCTTGAAGATAACATAAGTTTGGAGAAAAAATATGACCTTGAAGGAAATCATGACCGAATTGGATTTGAAGTGTATTAGTGATGCAGGACAACCAGAAGATTCAAAACTAAAATTGAAAAACAGGGAAATAAAGGGATATGACCTAGGAGTTAGCACCTAGGCCTGACTTGGAGTCAGCACCTATGCCTGACTTGGAGTCAACGTTAAGTGAAGAAAACCATTAGGAGTCAGCACTAGACTAAAGAAACCAAAATGCTATTTTTTTCATTCATCAAATCGGATTATCCACAAAAAGAGTACAATAGTTTGCTTATATATGGAAAACTAAATCCTAATTCTAATTTGCATAAGAAACCCTAATTGCATTATTAAAAAAATAGCTTCCAGATATTAAAATACTAATAGCTTAATAAACTATTAGGACCTAAAGCATAAAAATACAATTGACTTAAAAAAATATCCCCTTGTGCATCCTGCATCATTCTCCCTTGGTTGGAGAAAACTCAACCTTGAGTTTTGAAATGCTATAGGATCAGAAGTCTGGCTAGTAACTCTTGTTTCAAGTCTAGAATCATTTTTGGGAGCATAAAGAAATGAAAAACCTTGCATTCCACCACATCAAACTCTTCTAGAATCACAAAATCAATTTGTGGAATCAGCACAATCTCATCTTGATCCTTATGAATCATAGGAAGCATTGTGGTATCAACCTTTTGGACTTCACCATATTGTAGATCTTCAAGCACAATGGAGGGTTGATTAATAGCACATTCAACAACTTCAATTTTCATATTATGTGTACCCTCTAGTTGGACCTTCTCCTCATCAAGTATAATGGAATTTCCTTCTCAACAATAGGTAATATATCTGACTCTTTAATAGGTTGAATTCAATCTACTACACATGGTTGAGTTTTCACCTTGTTCAAGCTCCTTAATAGGGTCTTCTTGTTGCACGAATGTTGAAGTGACATCTATGGTCACTAAAGGATTGTCGTGAGCATCTGAAGCATCGATCCCAACTTGTACAAATTGTTGTCTATTTCATTGCTTCACATGGTCTCTTAAATCATGAAAATTGCCATGAAGAGATCAGAATAGTTTTTGTAAGGTTGAATTTAATCAACTATTCTGTTAGCTTTATTCCGTACCAAATTTGCTTGTATTTCAGCATTTAGAAACCCTGTATTTAGCTGGGAATCATGTAAGGGTAGTGTGTGAGAAAGTGTGAAAAAAAACTCAAGTTTGTGCACTCAGCAAGTGGCTCGCGATTGGATCTCGCAGCTTGCAAGTCGCCAAAGGTGGCACACGTGTGGAGCATGCAGAGGAGCTGAACAGTCACGCCAACTAGAGCACTACAGGACAAAAATTCTAGACTGGCCATTCAGTTAGCTCGCGGCTTGAACTTGCGACTCAGTCAAGTCGCGAGGCCAAGTCGCCAGTCCACTCTATTTTGGAAAAACTGACTCTTCGCATTCCATTCTCACTCTAGTATAAATACCCTTTATACCCACGAAATGTAAAGAGCTTCCAGAGAGAATTTTGAGAGAGAAACCTTAGAGAAAAATAAGATTGACTCATCCACAATCTTCATCCTTGTTTCTCCAAATTCCTCTATTCTTACCCTCTCCATTATTACATCCTTGAGAGGTACATTAGTCAAAACCTTTTCTCACCATACTCATATCTGTGAGAATGCTATTTGGTGCTTGGAAAGCAGTTAGGAAGGGACCAATTGATATTGGTTGATACTATGGGCTATAGTGGAATCTGGTAAACTAAAGAAGACAGAGGTTCAGCGCAACCTCGTTGGAGCAAAAAACTTGGAGGGCTTAGGTACACTAGGTAAATTAAGGTTAGAGGGTCTTCTGCTGTTCATGTATCCCAACTTCATTCTTTAGTAGATTATTGATCGCTTGGAGGGCGGCAGAGAGGTTTTACGCCAAAAACTTCAGTTTCCTCTTCAATAACACATTTTTGTGTTGTCCTTGTGTTTGCATCTCTCTTCCCTTAATCTTTGCCATTTAATTTCTGCTGTAGATGTGATTTTATTTGGTTTAGAT
The DNA here is from genome assembly GCA_023736055.1 of Quercus glauca. Taxonomy (NCBI): domain Eukaryota; kingdom Viridiplantae; phylum Streptophyta; class Magnoliopsida; order Fagales; family Fagaceae; genus Quercus; species Quercus glauca. The sequence continues at coordinate 5,393,448 of CM043319.1, read as the reverse complement.
TGTTTATCAATTTTGTTATAAGCTTATCTTCATTTTCCGCACGTATACTGTTTGATATTAAGCTTGAATTGGTAATTTGTAATTTGGGGGTTTAAACGTTCATAGGTGTTTTATATACATATTGAACATTTAATTGATATCAGAGCGAGTGCACTTGTTGTGATTTAATTATCTTAGTGCGATCCTTGACCCCGTTTGAGATGGACCGGTCTCAATCTTTAAATGTTCTACTATATTTTGATGGTAGCAACTATGCATTTTAGAAAGTCCAGATGAGGGCATTCTTGTGTTCTATTGATGATACTGTTTGGGATGCGGTAGAAGTAGGATGAACTGGCAAGAGGCCGCTAAATCCACTTGGGATAAGGCAGCTCTTGCGGCAGCTAACGCTAACAGTAAAGCTTTGAATGTTATTTTCTGTGGTGTTTCTCCTGATGAGTTTCATAGGATTTCTCACATTACTGTTGCCAAGGAGGCATGGCAGATATTGGAGACCACTTATGAAGGAACGAAGAAAGTAAAAGACACTAAGTTGCAGATTTTGACCACCTGGTTTGAGGAGCTCAAAATGAGTGAGGACGAGTCATTTGACTCTTTCTATAACAAGCTGAATGAGGTGGTCATCGGCAAGTTTAATTTGGGGGAGAAAACGGAGGATTCTAAGATAGTGAAGAAGATCCTTCAGTCATTGCCGGAAAGCTTCCGTGCCAAAGTGACAGCGACTGAAGAGAGTAAGGACCTTGATGATATCAAAGTCCAAGAACTGATTGGCTCACTTCAGACTTATGAAATGTTGTTGCCCACACAAAGAAAGAGCAAATCTCTTGCTCTTAAGACAATTAATGAAAGGGTAGAAGTTCACGACTCATCGGATGAGGATGTAGTCGAGAAGGATGTTGCATGCCTTGTGAAAAATTTTCGGAAATTCTTGAAATTCAATAACAATGGAAAATTTGGTGATGAAGGGAAATTCCAAAGTTCCGGAAATGAGAAAAAGGAATTCAAAAGGAAAGATGAAAAGGAATCCCAATCTACACAAGGAATCACTTGTTTCGAGTGCAACGGGCATGGACACTTCAAGAAAGAATGTCCTAATTATTTGAGAATGAAGGGCAAGGCGTATGCCACAACTCTTAGTGACTCGGATTCATCCAATTCGAATTATGAGGAAAGCTGCGACGGAGAAGGGAATTACTCCGCTTTTATGACTATTGCTTATGTTGAGTCTTCGGAGGACTTGAATTTGCTTGTTCAAGAGCTTGGGGAGCATAATGATGAGCAATCAATGGGAACTGTAGAAGAATCGGATGTTGAAGAAGATGAGAATACAAAGGGTCTTCAAGAAAACTACAGTTCACTCCTTGAGAAATCAAGAGAATATGCACGTGTGGCCAAGGCAGCCGTGAAAAAGATGAAGAAGGTAAAGGAGGACTATAGAAGTCTCCTAGTGCGACATAAGGAGGCCAAGTATGAGATAGAGAAGTTGAAAGGAGAGTTGTCAGAAGCTTACACAAAGGTGAAATTCCTTGAGCTTGAGGTGGTTCAAGCAAATGCCAAGATAGAGAGGGTTTCTACCAAGAAGCTAGATGATGTCATTTCCTCACAAAAACATTTCTCAGACAAATCCGAGTTGAGATATACCGGAGAAAGTAGTTCAGCTGTCAAAATCACCAAGGAAGTGAAGTTTGTGAAAGCTAAAGAACCAGTAGTAGCTGCCTCTACTCCTGAGAAAGTAGAGGATGAAAAGAAGAAGAATGTGGCTGATCAACGGGTGTTGAATAAGCCCAGTAACCAATCAGTGGTCAAACCTGAAACTAAAGGGAAATCACTTCCAAGATCACAAAGAGGTTCGAGAATGAACCATTTTTGCCATCATTGTGAACTTCAATGACACACCAGACCAAATTATCATAAGCTGAGAGTATTGAATAATGCAAGTGATCAAATGTCAAGAGGACCAAGAAATGACAAGAGGACTTAGGCTGTTGAGCAATCAAGAGGTCGAGATGGTGATTCTGGAATGATGGATGTGATGAAAATGATTGGTGCATTCACCACCTGCTTGGAAAGCTTCACTACAAGGTTTGAAAGCCTTAACAGTTGTACCCAATCCTATAGGAATATCACCCCAAACGCACGTGATGTATGGGTGAAGAAGGGTACTCATGCATAAGCATTACAACATATCTATGTATCAATACTTCCTATGTTTTGTGATTATGCATGGTTGTGTGCTTTTTGCTTATTTGAGTTGAAAATTTTTTTGTGTGTTTGTTCCTTCTTTAAATGTTTTTACAATGATGTTTTTTATCAATCTTTTCTTGCTTTTGTGTCAAAAATCCAAAAACACATAAAAAGTAGAAAATCCAAAAAGTTTGATCGATATTATTGTGTTTTGTCATGAACATGTTTTGCCTTGTACCTTTGTGCTAATTGCTTTGTGCATTTACGAGCATAGCTTGTACCTTATGCACTCATACCATTATGAGAAAAATCTTGAAATCTATGTGACTATTGTAAATCGATCTTCAAACTTGTCATAAATGATTTGTCAATGGTTTTGTTGATCTTAAGACATGCATAGACTTATGCCTATATATCTACCCACTCTTTTATTTTATTTTATTTTATTTTTTTGCTTAAAGAGTTCAACAAATGTAAATCTCCAAATGAAAAGAGATAATAAACTGCAAAAGCCTGTTTCACATACTAGTATTTGACTAGGAAAAAGGAAAAACGACCTAAAATAAAATATATGATGCCTAAAAAGCCAAAGGCTATCTCATCAAATTGAAATATAAAAAATTTCAAGTATCGATCTCATAATGAGATGTAATGATTCAAGAAAGATAAGCATCGATCTCATAAAAGCAACCATCATTCAAGAAAGATTTGTAGACTTGGTGGATTTGAAGGACACTTTCATTCCAAGCTGTTTTTAGGGCAAAGGTTGGGATAAGTTGTTGAGTGACTTGCCTAGAGTGTGTGAGCCTCTGGTCAGGGAGTTTTATGCTAATGCTATGTTAAGAGAGCATGAGATCAACTGTTGGATAAGGGGACATGAATTCACCATAGATGTAGATGATATAGATGAGGTGCTGGGGTTTGGAGATTTGGATGACCATGACTTCACCCATTACAAGGACAGGATGCCATCCATTGAAACTATCCAATCTCGTATTGGTGGAGTTAGAGAAGGGAAATGCCTTAACACTATTGCCTTCCCAGCTGACATGAGGTGTCTTACAACCATCATGATGTTTAATCTGTACCCAGTGAAAAAGCTTACCACCATCAACAATGCTAGAGGTATCTTCCTCATGGAGCTCAAGGAAAACACCTACATAGACATTAGTGCTCATATCTTCTACACCATTGTTGATGAGACTAGAACAACCTCTAGGGCCAAGTTGATTTTTCCCAGCCTTTTTATGAGGCTTTTTAGATTGAAAGGTGTGAAAATCCCTCAAGATATCAGCCTCATGCCTACTCCTTCACCCATCAACACTATAACCATTACAAGGATAAGAGTTCGTCTCCCAGGTGATAAAGAGGAAGGTGACCAAGAAGAAGGTGAACCAATGGAAACTGAGACAGAGGCTGCAAGACAACCCTCAAACTCAAGAGGCTGTGGCAAGAGGAGCAGAGCATCATCCTCATCAGCTGTACCTCCAGATGCATTCCAAATCATCCTTGAAAGGATTAATGGGCTCAGAGGTGTTCAAAATGAGCAATCTAACAGGCTGGCTATACTCCAAGATCAAATGACCCTTCTCTCAGCAAAATTTAATAGCTTCACTACCCAACAGTGACCCTTTGGCCATTCCGTTCAAAAAGAGAGAGATTTTCTAGGGTAGCTCTTGAGGGGGAGCACATTTTGAGGGGGAGCAAGCATTTACTTTATGCTTTTTATTATTTATGTGTTTTGATGTTATGTGATGGAGTTGGTATTATATTTTGGATAATGTTTTAATTATGGATTTGCGGTATTATATTTTGGATAATGTTTTAATTATGGATTTGCTACATACTTTATTAAAAACTTTGGTTAATTTCTTGGTTTTTAAACTCATGGTTAGTTTATGTGATTAGGTTTTAAAACTTGTGTTATTATGGTTTAATGAATATAAGATGATTTATTCAGTTAAGTTTATTGTTTTGTACCTTTGCTTATGTAGCTTTTGTTTTGTACCCATGCTTTGTAGCTTAGTACTTGCTGTTAAATGTTATGCATTTTCTTTAAGTACATCACTCTTGTGCCTTTGTTAGATTTTTATCTTTGATGCATTCACCTAGTGTTGTCGCATTGGTTGAGTGTTGGACATGCAAATAATACTTTGCATTAAGCTTATTAGCTTGCATGTCCGGATGTTCATTCCGTGTGTGAATGAGCATTGTGATCACTATTTATAGTGATTGTTCATTTTTGGTCAAGCCATGGTCTATTACTTTATTCCATTTTACTTGATCGCATTGTTCCTGCTCCATATGCATTACAAGTTTTCTGCATACAATGATCATATTGTGTTGTGTTTCAAGAGATACTTGTTCTTATGGTTCAAGAGCTTCATAGATTCTAGAATTAGGTGTGAGTGAGTTTTGTTCAACTGTTCTCAACTCACGCATTAAGTCTAGAGTTTGTTGCAGGGTTTTGTCACAAAATAGCCAAAGGGAAAGATTGTAAGGTTGAATTTAATCAACCATTCTATTGGCTTTATTCCGTGCCAAATTTGCTTGTATTTCAGCATTTAGAAACCCTGTATTTAGGTAAGAATCATGTAAGTGTAGTGTGTGAGAAAGTATGAAGAAAAGCTCAAGTTTGTGCACTCAGCAAGTGGCTCGCGACTAGATCTCGCGACTTGCAAGTCGCCAAAAATGGCACACGTGTGTACCATGCAGAGGAGCTGAACAGTCACGCCAGCTGGAGCACTACAGGACAAAAAGTCCAGACTGGCCATTCAGTTAGCTCGCGGCTTGAACTAACGACTCAGTCAAGTCGCGAGGCCAAGTTGCCAGTCCACTCTGTTTTAAAAAAACTGACTCTTCCCATTCCATTCTCACTCCAGTATAAATACCATTTATACCCACGAAATGTAAAGAGCTTCCAGAGAGAATTTGAGAGAGAAACCCTAGAGAAAAACAAGATTGACTCATCCACAATCTTCATCCTTGTTTCTCCAAATTCCTCTACTCTCACCCTCTCCATTGTTACATCCTTGAGAGGTACATTAGTCAAAACATTTTCTTACCATACTCATATCTGTGAGAAGGCTATTTGGTGCTTGGGAAGCAATCAGAAATAGACCAATTGATATTGGTTGATGCTTTGGGATATAGGAAATCCGGTAAGCTAAAGAAGACAAAGATTCGGCACAACCTCGTTGGAGCAAGAAGCTTGGAGGGCTTAGGTACACTAGGTAGATTAGGCTTGGAGAGTCTTTTGCTGTTCATGTATCCCAACTTCATTTTTTAGTGGATTATTGACTGCTTGGAGGGCGACGGAAAGGTTTTACGCCAAGGGCTTCGGTTTCCTCTTCAATAACACATTGTTGTGCTGTCCTTGTGTTTACATCTCTCTTCTCTTAATCTTTGCCATTTAATTTCTGCTGTGGATGTGATTTTATTTGGTTTAGATTGTTTATCAATTCTGTTATAAGCTTATGTTCATTTTCCGCACGCATACTGTTTGATATTAAGCTTGAATTTGTAATTTGTAATTTGAGAGTCTAAACGTTCATAAGTGTTTTATACACATACTGAACATTGAGTTTCTTTTGAAATACAAGACAAAGGTGTTCTTTCATTTCCTCCCAATTAATTTGAGACTGGCTAAAACTAGAGTGAAGGTACTCATATGGTACCAATACTCTATAGCTCGATCACCAACTTGTTTTGGCATACCGCATCTTTACCTCTACACTTGACAAGATTGCAAGTGCAAGTAATTGGTCCATGTAGAATAACCAATTCTTGAAAACCCATGAGTTGTCGTTTGGAAAGCCATAAAAAAATACAATTGACTTACAAAGATAAATAATACAAAATTAAAATAAAATTGTCCTTATGCATCCCACATCAATTAGGCTAGACCAAATGAAGTGTATATGATCAGCTAGAACAAAGCCAAATGTGCACAATGACTAAGGCTTGAATGTTGAGCACAATACATGGCATAACTATGAAGGATACTGATTAGAGGGCTGGTTTAAAAAAATTTTCTCGAAGATGATAGAGGAATGTGATAAGAAAGGAAGTGTCAATAAAGGTTACTGATCACAGACATGATTCAAGTAATACATCTTGAAGAAAAAAAAACAAACAAACAAACACATGATAAAAAAGAAAGCTGATATAAGAGATAATTGATCAGCATTGATGCTCACCAAGGACTAATGACAAGCCCACCCCACAACCAAAGAAGTCCACCCCTTTACACGCCACTCCTCCCTCGTTTTTCCCTTTCATTTTAGTTTCTATCCCGTTTTGAATAGATTTTTATTTCTTATTTTTTTTACTTTATTTAAGGAGGACAAAAACCCTGTCAAAGTTCCAAGATTAAAAGGAAAGAGGACAAGAAGCAACAGAAGAAAGAAGCTGGGATTTTAAAAGTGAGATAAACAATAGTGCTAATACAAAGCTACAAGTAGTTTAGTAGTTTTATTTATTTACACATATAAAATACACATGGCTAATCACACATGTTCAGTAACTAACTTAGCACATAATGTGGAAATAGAGGGAAAGGTAGTTATGATTCTTTTTCCTTCATTCTGCAATGTATATAACAGTTTTATGCGTACAGATTCATTCTAAGTGAGTAATACAAATTTTTTTAAGATTCTCTCTAGTTTACTCTCTAAAGTTTCTTCTAGAATTGTGATAGACCCAATAGAAAACACACACAAGAACAAAAGAACAACCAATAAAACATTATCACACCCAAAAAAAATACCAGATCATTCACTTACCCATTATTTCCCTTTTAAGAACAAAGAGAGAAACCAAAACTCTTTTCAATGCACACGAACCTTCATTTTCTTCACATCTCCAATACCTTTGAGACAATGAGAATAAGAAAAGCTCTATCTGATGATTTTACATGTGGATTAGATTGAGTTGCTCTCATGCACCATTGAGTTGCACTCTCTCTCTCTCTCTCACACACACACTTATCCTCATTTAATTGGAAAATTACTGTTGAATTCGTGTTACATTATCATTGAACTTGTGTTGTTTCACTGCTGAATATAAATCAGTATTCCTTTTACTATTCACACAATCACACTTTCTTTTGGTTTTTGAGCTTTGTTTTTAGACTTAAAATGCAACAATAGCCACCAATCATCCTTAGGTCAATGTGAGTTCCATGCTTGACACCCCAAATGAACTTGAGTTCTAGACCATCCCTTGAGCAACTAATACGTGGCCATCAACGAAAAGGTCCCAACAACCATCAACATGTAGCCGAAAGTCCAAGAAGCCAGTTTTGACCACTCTTCATGGTCTTATAAGTTTTGGCTGGGTAATTGTATTTGCTAAATGCGAATATATATATATATATATATATATATATATGCTAGTCTTTGCTCTGGTTTTCTTAAATTATTCATTTGGCATTTTAAAATATTCATATTTAGCTAATCTTTTTTGAGAGTGAGTAACATGGCAAAAAGTCCATGTCCTAGATCAATAACTTTTTTAAGGGGGCTGAAGTAGAATAATGTCTATTGGCTAATCATGTTTTCAACTTGATTTACATTATCACAATGACCTATTTCTTCACTGGGCTGAGAAATAATATATCACTTTTTATGCAACTCTAAGTTCCCATGACCAATCTCCATGATTTACATTGACCTTCAAGATATATAAGTGTGTATTATTTCTTTATTTGGAAATTACATGGAGGTCATACCCAGTGCACAAAGTTCTCACTTTTGCAGTATCTGGGGGAAGTCATGGTAGGCAGCCTTACTCCCAATTAATTGGAGATGTTGATTTCCATACTCGAACCCACAACCTGTCACTTTTGGTAGAAGGCACTTACCATCGCACCAAGGCTCCAACTCTACTTTGAAATTATATACTTAATCAAAATCAGACTTCCTCTAATTTCATTTGTATCTTTTTTATATATATAATCTCAAAAACATCTCTTATCAATTTTGAGAGATTTAAAAGAAAATTTTTTAATGAAAAGAAAACCAATTAACTTAAAAATTATATTGAATTAGGAGGAGCCACTGAAAAATGTGAATTTTCATATGTTAATGCAACAGTTATCCTATCAGAACTCATGGTGGTTGGAGTTTTGAATGCTTAAGATGACTTAGATCCTCTTTCCCACATAAGGAGTAATCTTGTCATGATGGTTTATGTAGAGAGCGGAAGGCATTCATAATTATGTTTTGTTAAGAGTTTTATACTTCAACATTATATATGTTGAAAAGTTGTTGACTTGTTTCTAATACCTGAAAACAGTAACAAAATCAAATTAAAACAAGATTTTACTCGGAATTGAATATGTCAACAGGATGTGATGTTTGTTGCAATAAGCTCTAACAAAACTTTCACATCCTTGAACAATTTTTTATGTTTTCTCATTTTATTCTCTGTTCGAAGCTAGTGTTTCTAGTTGTTTTTCTTTGCAGATTTTATAGTTCATTTCTTTGCATAGTTGAACAAGAATCTCAATCATCCATTATCCCCAAAAATATAAAATAAAATAAAATAAGAAAGGAAAGGAAAGAAAGACTTATTGAATTAGAAAAGAGTGGAAGTTGAGTTACATACTAGTAGGTATCATTGGTGTGGAGCTTTCTGGTATCTTCACAAAAACGCATACATTTAGCTTCAGCTCCGATCTAAACTTTAGCTGTGTCGGGAACAATGGATTGATTTAATCGCAAATACACCATTTGTAGCCGTTTTCCGTCTTTCGCTCAGCTAAAACGCCCCAATTTTCCTTCTTTCTTGTCAATCCCTAATGAAGTAAGTTCTAATACGAAGGACTGAAGGAGGGCTTGGGAAAATGGGATCGAGAGAGATCTGGGTGTGAAGTGAGCGTTGATATTTTTTCCAACTAACAAAAAGCTGTTCGTTTTTTAACTATTGATTTAAAAACAAAAAAGAAAAAGAAAAGGCCGGTTTGCAGTCAATTTCTCGTGGGTTGGTTAGAGCACACTGACACACTTGACAAAAAGTCACACCACTATTTTGCTACTAGCCAAAAAGTCACAACACTATTTTCACAACAACATTATCTTCAAATTTTTTTTCTTTTTACATAAAAAGAAATATTAGAATTCAATTAAAAAAATTTCAAAAACATTAAAAGAAAGTTTTATTATTATTATAAATTAATTTATACTATATTATAATATTTTGGTTTTAGGAACAACTTGCACCTACAAAATATGAATTTATCACGAATTTTCATTTAAGCTAACATTTTTTAAGCTAATCCATTTTCATTTTACTCACTGTTAATAGTAGAGCCCATTGTTTCTTTAGTCACGAATGTTACAATTTAAAATTTTAGGAACAAAGTGTCATGTTTATTTATTTTAATCTTTCCAAACAGACAAGGATCCATTCGATGATGACAAAGTATATTACAAACCATAACAATAACATTAAAATGATAATAAATTTGGTCCAAATTAGCTATACTTATGGCAAATTCTTATAGTGCTCCAGTCCTATTGCACCAAACCATAACAGTCACATTAATTACAAATGCATTCCACCATAACATTATAACAATGCAATCTTCAACTTTTTCTCATCTTTGTGAATACGACTAAATCATCTTGATAAATTTTGTCTTTATCAATCTTTAGCAAGCTTTCTTGTAGTCGACATATTACTTTGTTCGGAACAACAAAAAATGTCATGTCAGTCCTCCCAGCCCTTTTCCTAGAAAAGCTTGAAACTTTATTTCCCTACACCACCACCCACATCACCACAACCCAGCACCACCAACCACCACCACTGCAACCCAGTACCGCCAACCACCACCACAACAACACGGACACACCACAAAATCATCAAAATCATTTTAAATCTAGATCCAAATTCATCAAACCCATATACAAATTCATATAAATAATCAAACCGAAATTAAAAAAAAAAAGAAGGAGAAGAAGAAGAAAGAAAGAATAAGATGCTGAAGAGAAGCAAAAACTAAAGATTTGCCATTTTCTCCGCCCAAAATTTTTGTTTTCTTCGCCCATAATCACTGCCCTTAATCAAACCTAACCAAAAATCATCATATATAATAAAAGTATAAAACCCAAATTGTAAAGAGAAGAAGAGGAAAGAAAAAGATTCTCAAAAAAAAAAAAAAAGAAGGAAGGAGAAGAAAGAGAGGCGGAGATAGAGATAAGGACAAGAAGAAGAAGAAGGGAGTGTATTCAGAGAAAAAAGAAGTAAGGGCACGTTTGGTAGACTGTAATAGGTACTGTAATGTAATAGTTATTTATATGGTTTAGTTACTCAATAGTTTGGTTATGTTTTTATTACAGGAAATAGTCATTTCTTATAAATAGCTATTCTTTAAAATGAGGAATAATCATGCCTCTCTAAAAGGGTTGTAATAGCTATTCCTTAGTAAATGTAATAATTTCTAACATTAATATATTTCTAAATAAATAAACTTTTCATATCCACCTAACAATTATGGAAATAAAAAATCATCAAAAAATAACTCATCTCTCTAAAATTTAAAATATATTATTTCTAGAAAATATAATTGTATGAATGAGATATTTCCTAAAATAGATCATAAGTTTTATTCTAACGTTACAACTCATAACCAAACTAATGAATATGTTTAGTTATTCCATTACAATATCTTTTATTCCTGGTAATAAAGATTACCATTTATGTTATGGAAAATTATTAGGTACTCCCGAAGTATCATAAATGCGTACTCCCTCCTCTCACATGAATGGTGGGTCCCACCATGAATTTAATTAGTGGGACCCACCATTCATGTGAGAGGAGGGAGCACGCATTTATGGTACTCCGGGAGTACACAATAATTTCCCGTATGTTATAATCCACACCCTAAGTGTTAGGTATGGTAGATAGGACATAAAAAATAAATAAAAAAAAGATTGAGGAAAAATACTATTTAAATAAAAAAGTATGTATAATAAATAAACTAATGTGTGTGTTTCTGTAAAGTATCTGTGTAAAATAGAAAAAGTGAGTTTTTATGCTAAAATAGATAGAAAATTTTAGACTGATTGATGCAGTTGCTCTAATTGCTGTAATTGTTATAAAGCCACCTTAGAGCATCTTCAATAGCTTGTGTAAATGCAAAATTATCTCTATATAATAGAGAATGAAACCAAAAAAATAGTCTCCAATGGATTCTCTGAATCACAAAATTTTTTTGGCTCATGAACAGTAGTCTATCAGACTTGATGGACTACTTTACCTTAGCAATTGGGTATTTTTAATTAAAAATTACACCAACTACTATTATATTAAGAGAATGGTTAAAAAAAATAAAAAATAAATAAAAAAATAATATTTAAATGAGATAAAGAATAAATAAAAAATTTATTAAAAAGTATATTAAAAAAATAAATAGGTAAAAAACAAATGTAATTATACAAAAATATGTTGGAAATGCTCTTTTATGCCTTTACGAGTGGCCTTTATGACTTTTACCGCACAACTTTACCCTCACAATAACGTGAGTATCACGTGACTCCAGTGATGTCCCTTTGTCCTGTAGCGAATTGACCTGAACAGCAAGTCCACACGATTCCTCTCTTTATCTTCTTCACTTTGAATACCTTCACTCACTTATTTTCTTCTAAGAGATTAGCATTTAGCAAGAAGTGTTGCTCTGTGGCATCTTCTTAGCTTCTGTGTGTCTTCTTCAACATTTATTTATGTTCTTTTGTATGATGTTTGAGCAGCAACAGCCAATCAGTCATGTTTCTAAAATTCTCCTCTAATTTCTACACGGTTGTTGCTAATATGTAGATCTGGCATTCTTTTGGAGAGAGGAATGGTAAGATCTTTGTTGGGATTGTGCGTATGAAATTATTATTATTATTATTTGATGAATATTTATAAGATTGTGCGTATAAATTATTTTTTCTTTCTTTTAAAGCTATCTTTTTCTTTTCTCTCTTCCATGTGATTTTCCTTGTAGCAGTACTTTTCACTCTTTTTTGTTGTCGTTGGTAGTCAGTACTTTCCACGCTTCCATAAATCTTTCTCACAGTAGTATCTTTGTAATAGTAATACTTATTCCTATTTTCATAATCAGTGTATCAAATGTATCAAATGTGCCTTAAGTGATAGGTGGGAGTAGGTGAGACATTAAAAAAAAAGTGCGGATAAATATTATTTAAATAAAAAAGTGTGTATAATAGATAATTTGATGTGTGTTTTTGTAAAGTGTGTGTAAAATAAAAAAAATAAGTTTTTATATTAAAATAGATAAAAAATTTTAGCCTGACTGATGCGGTTGCTATAATTGTTGTAATTGTTGTAAAGCCACCTTAGAGCATCTCCAATAACTTATGTAAAAACAAAGTTATCTCTATAGTAGATAATGAAACCAAAAAAAGTCTCCAATAAATTATCTGAGTCACAAAATTTTTTGGTCATGACTAGTAGCCTATCAGACTTGATAGGCTACTTTACATTAACAATTGGGTTTTTTTAATTAAAAAAATTACACCAACTACTATTATATTAAAAGAATGGTTAAAAAAATAAATAATAAAAAAATAATAATAATATTTAAATAAAATAAAAAATAAATAAAAAATTTATTGAAAAGTATATTTATAAAAATTATAAATAAAAGATAAATGTAGCCGTATAAAAATAGGCTGGAGATACTTTTGTCGGCCTTGAGTTGCCTTTATGACTTTTATCGCACAACTTTATCCTCACAATAACGTGAGTCTGACGTGACTCCAGTGATGCTCCTTTGTCCTGTAGCGAGTTGATCTGAACAGCAAGTCCACATGATTCCTCTCTTATCTTCTTCCCTTTGAATACCTTCACTCACTTATTTTCTTCCAAGAGATTGGAATTTAGCGAGAAGTGTTGCTCTGTGGCTTCTTCTTAGCTTCTGTGTGTTTGCTTTTTAACATTTATTTATGTTCTTTTGTATGATTTTTGAGCAGCAACAGCCAATCAGTCATGTTTTTAAACTTCTCCTCTAATTTCTACGCGGTTGTTGCTAAGAGCATTAGCATTGAAAAATGCTAATGCTACTCTATTTTACCATCCAAAAACTTCACTTTATCATTATACCATCCAATTTTACAATACCTCCTACATCCCAAAACTCTATTTTTATTAAAATATTATTTTTTATTCTTTCTTTACTATTTCTTTATAATTGTTTTTTTTTTTTCAGACTTATGTTTCCTGCACTTTCCAACCGTTTTTTTTTTCCTCTCCTTCTCCCTCAACCTCTAGCAACACAGAAGCTATCAGCAACCACAGCCACGGCCACCTCAACCCATCAACAACCACCGGAGCAAACCCATCAACAACAATAGCCGATTTGAAACCACCGGAGCAAACCCATTCAAAAATCCACTGATTTGAAATCCACCTTCCTTCAACCTCTACACCGCTCCTCCATTGCCCAGTCACCACCACCGCGCCTCCACCACGCCCACCACGCCACCACTGCCCACTACCCACCAAAATCCCACCGGAACAAAAACCCACATAAAAAAAAAAAAAAAAAAAAAAAAAAAAAAAACCCACTCCGTGACCCACGCCGACCAAAACGCAAAACCCAGACCTCGCCGACCAAGCACGACACAGCAACCCACCCTCTCCGATTCAACCTCTGTCAAACCCATCGGAGCCATCTCCAGCAACCCACACCATCTCCGATTCAAACCTTTTCAAACCCATCGGAGCCGATCCACGCCGATCCAAACCCACCATCAACCTACACCCAGCCCGCCGATCCACGCCGATCCAAACCCACCATCAATCGATCCCAACCCACCACCATGCCCAGATCAAACCACGAACCCACCACCACCACGAGCCATCTCCAGCACACCCAACCCACCACCACGCCGATCCAAACCCACCATCTCCGGTGCAAGCCTTGAACGAGAAAGAGAGATGTGAGATGAGAGAAAGAGAGACGAAGGGATGGAGTGGGAGACGGAGAGACAGAGTGGGAGTGAGAGGGAGGGAGGTCTGAAGGAGAGATGAATAAAAAACTATTTATTCGGTTTAGAATTGTGCTACAGTGCAATTCTAAAGGTTGAATTGCACTGTAGCAAGAATTGCAAAAAATTTGCAATTCTTGCCTTTAGCGTTTTCTGATGCAGCAGTTTTTAAAGGTTAAAATGCTAAAAACACCTTAGATATAGCATTAGCATTCTCCAATGCTAATGCTCTAATATATAGATCTGGCATTCTTTTGGAGAGAGGACTGGTAAGATCTTTGTTGGGATTGTGCATATGAAATTATTATTATTATTATTATTTGATGAATATTTATACGATTGTGCGTATAAATTATTTTTCTTTCTTTTAAAGCTATCTTTTTCTTTTCTCTCTTCCATGTGATTTTCCTTTTAGTAGTACTGATGAGGATAAATTTGTAACATTGGTACTCACCCATGATAAGGCCAAAAGGAGATGGATCTAAATAGCTCGTCAGCTTTATGTCACGATCATCAAGAGGCAACAACAGTGTGAAGTCTACAGCTTCACCCCGAAGCTAACGGGCACATCTTGGACAACTAAATGAGAAGCTGATGGAATTTAGCTGACGAACACGTATGAGCCTCTGACAACTCCGACGTAGCCTGCTTTGGTCTCCACGCATACATATATAAGGAAATATCTTATGCCCCACGTTCAATATTAATCAAGAGGATTTCTACAAGTAAAAGATTCTGCAAAATACGTTCATATGGACTCCTATAAGGAAAAGACTCCTAAGCTAAGGAATAGATGTCAACCCTCTGCTACTATAAAAACTCCAAAATCCTCACAAACCAAGGTACGCATAATTCACCCCAGCTCTGGCACTCTAGAGTTGTAGAAAGATTTTCTGACTTAATCTTCAGAGGGTCTTTGGCCGGTACCACATCGGTACTCTCCTAGGGTTTTTCTTTGCCTTCGTCAGCACAGGTATCATCTCAAATGCGTGAGTATCGTGTGACTTACTGACGATTTTCGGCATCATCAGTTGGCACTGTCTATGGGAAATGCGATAAAGAGATAAGCCATATTCACTGCTTCCCGAACAAAAAGTTGCATGGTACTTACTCGTTCGATGGCAACCACCACCAACAATCAAGGCGACGAATCACGACCCACTACCCTGGAGAGGCAAGTCCAAACCTTCACAACAGTAGTGGAACGCCTCACCAAGCAGCATCATGACCTAAAGGAACAGCTGTGCCAGAAGAACGCGACGATAGACACCCAAGAGGAAGACCAAGAAGGCACTAGCGCTGAGAGAAGGAACTAAGAAGGGCCGGAAGGTAGCAACGCCCCTAGCAGGCCAGAACGACAAGACACTAGTCGCCCATCCGTCACTGATACGGTTCCACCTCATATAGTAGCCGAGATGCAGATGATGAAGAAACGGATGGATTTTATGATGAATGCCTTTAGAGGATGGGTGTCTACTAACCTCGATGATTTGGTCCATCGAACTAATTCATCATTCACAACGTCCGTCACTTCATTCCCCCTTCCACCGAAGTTTTGCATACCGCAGGTGAAAAATTACGACGGGTCCAAGGACCCCTTAGATCACCTAGAGTCTTTCAAGAGCCTGATGCACCTTCAAGGGGTGCCAAATGAGATCATGTGCAGAGCCTTCCCCACCACGCTAAAGGGATCCGCAAGGATCTGGTTCAGTAGGCTGACACCTAACTCCATTGGAACCTTCAAGGAGTTAAGCGCCCAGTTCGCCTCACACTTCATCAGAGGACACAAGTATAAGAAGTCCACTGCATACCTAATGAACATTAAGCAGTGGAAGGACGAGACGCTGAGGTCCTACATCACCTGCTTTAACAAAGAGGCTCTCTCAATCAATGAAGCAGATGACAAAATACTCGTGGCTGCCTTCACGAATGGACTACGGAAGGGAAAGTTCCTGTTTTCCCTATACAAGAACGACCCAAAAACTATGTTGGATGTGCGATACAAGGAACCCAAGTACAT
Organism: Quercus glauca; assembly: GCA_023736055.1. Taxonomy (NCBI): domain Eukaryota; kingdom Viridiplantae; phylum Streptophyta; class Magnoliopsida; order Fagales; family Fagaceae; genus Quercus; species Quercus glauca. The sequence goes on along the minus strand of CM043319.1, from coordinate 5,377,248 downwards.
GAACATGGAAGATGCGTTACTAGCTTGAGAAGAGAAGCCCAAGAAGAGGAAAAGGCAGGAAGACCCGCAGCAAGACAGGGGGCAAAAGATGGCTAGAACCAGAGATCGGCGAGAGGACAGACGCTTCAAGCCCCCTACAGGGAAGTTCACAAGCTTCACCCCATTGACTGCCCCAATCGACCAAGTTCTATTGCAAATTAAGGATGAAGGAGCCTTGACCTTTCTTGGCAAGCTGAAGGGAAATCCTAACAAAAGGTCTAGGGATAGGTATTGCCACTTCCATCGCGATCATGGCCATGATACAATTGATTGCTACGACTTGAAGTAGCAGATTGAAGCCCTCATCAGGCAAGGGAAGCTGCAGAGGTTCGTCAGCAAAAAGAGAGCGGACCCACCCCAAAAACAGGCTCTCAACAAAAAAATGAGCGTCCTAGACCGCCCTTAGGTGACATAAGAATGATTGTAGGGGGCACAATGATTGCCGGGTCGTCTAAAAAGGCCTGTAAGACCTACTTGAGGATGGTCCATAACGTCCAACTGACAAGTTCCACGCTGAAGATGCCGCAGATCAACAACCCTGTCATCGAATTCTCGAAAAAAGATGCTCATCGTCTCCACCATTCGCACGACGATGCACTAGTAGTCAGTATACGAGTGGGGGATTACAATACGCACCGGGATCTAGTTAACAATGGTAGTTCAGCTGACATCCTTTACTACCCAGCATTTCAATAGATGATGATTAATAGAGAGCGACTAGTTCCGACGAACGCACTGCTCGTTGGTTTCGGAGGAACAAGGGTACACCCCCTTGGCGCAGTCACATTATTCGTGATGGTGGGTGACTACCCCCAATAGATCACTAAAAACGTAACATTCCTAGTAGTCGACTATTCATCCGCCTACAATGCCATCCTGGGACGGCCTACCCTCAATTCATAGAAGGCCGTAACTTCAACCTACCACTTGATGATCAAATTCCCCACCAATTATGGAGTAGGGGAGCTGTGCGAAAATCAGGTAGCCGCCCGCGAATGCTTTGTAGCTATGATGGAGATGGATGACCACCTTCAGGCCATGAACATAGAGAAGCACCGAACAGTGACAAAGCCCGTCGAAAAGCTTGAAGAAATACTCCTTGACGAATCCAAGCCCGATCGAACGACCAAAATTGGTACTCTAGCTAGTCCAGCGATCCGTTAAGCCCTAACAACTTTTCTCAAAGATAACTGGGATGTATTCGCTTGGAGCCATGAAGACATGCTAGGAATCGACCCCTCGGTTATGGTACACAGACTGAATGTGTCACCATCCTTTCCACCCGTCTGTCAGAAGAAGCGAGTATTTACCCCCGAATGGGACCAAGCTATAGTAGAAGAAGTCCACAAGCTACAAGAGGTGAACTTCATCAGAGAAGTTTATTACCCTGATTGGTTGGCAAATGTGGTAATGGTCAAGAAAGCTAGCAAGAAATGGAGGATGTGCGTAGACTTCACCGACCTTAACAAGGCATACCCTAAAGATAGCTACCCCCTCCCACAGGTCGACGTCCTAGTTGACTCTATAGCCCAGCACCAATTACTAAGCTTCATAGACGCCTTTTCGGGCTATAACCAAATCATAATAGATGAAGCAAATCAGGAGAAGACTTCGTTCGTTACCAATTAGGGCCTCTTCTGCTATAAAATAATGCCATTTGGCCTCAAGAACGCGGACATGACGTATTAGAGGCTCATAAACAAGATGTTTGCACAACAAATTGGGAGAAATGTACAGGTCTATGTTGATGACAAGTTGGTGAAAAGCCAAAAAGAGGAAGACCACTTGAGGGATCTCAGAGACATTTAACACCCTTCGCTCTTACAACATAAAGCTCAATCCAGGTAAGTATGCCTTCGGAGTGACGGTAGGAAAGTTCTTAGGGTTTATGGTGTCTCAGAGGGGTATCGAGGCTAACCCAGACAAGATTAAGGCCATAGTAGAGATGGGCCCCTCGAAGAATGTAAAAGAAGTACAAAGTTTAAACGGCAAGATCGCCACCTTGAACAAGTTCGTGTCGAAGGCAACAGTAAGTGTCTACCCTTCTTCTGCACGCTGAAAAAGTCTTTTGAATGGACGGCCGAGTGTCGGCAGGCATTCGAGGATCTAAAGGTCTACCTCTCTTCCTCACCACTACTAAGTCCTTCGCAACCAAGGGAAGAGCTCTTTTTCTATTTGGCCGTCTCCCCTACAGCCATCAGCGCGGCCTTAGTTAGGGAAGAAGACAAGGTTCAGAAGCCCGTGTACTATGCCAGCAAGGCACTTTGTGGTGTAGAAGAAAGGTACCTGCCAATGGAGAAGCTCGCATTCGCTTTAGTAACGACAGCCCGCAAGCTCAAGCCATTCTTCCAAGCCCATACGGTGATCGTCCTAACCAACAAACCATTACGGTGGGCGATGAGCAACCCTGAAGAAACCGGGCGATTGGCACTGTGAGTAATAGAGTTGAGTGAGTTTGACATTCAGTACCGCCCACGTATCGCCATTAAAGGACAAGTTGTCGCTGATTTCATAGCAGAATTCACCAACAAAGAAGGCAAGGGGGCAGATGAGTGTCCTTGGTGGAGCATACATATAGACGGATCGTCTAACAGACAAGCTAGAGGAGCAGGTATCATGCTTCTTTCTCTAGAAGGAGACAAAATCGAATGTGTGGTTCGTCTCGACTTCCTTACCACCAACAATGAAGCGGAGTACAAAGCTTTAGTGGCAAGGCAAAATCTCGCCAAAGCAGTAGGGGCCACCATTGTGGTCATTCATTATGACTCCTAAGTCGTCACCAACCAGGTAAACGAAGATTACGAATGTAAGGGTGAAAGGATGAAGAAATACCTGGAGCAAATAAAGAGAAGGGTGGACGACCTACAGGCCAAGGTGGTTCAAATCCCCAGAGGAGAAAACAAGCAAGTTGACCGCCTCGCCAAAGTCACTTTAGCAGAACATATGACTGTCCCTAGCAATGTACTCTTCTTCAGCTTTCTCCACTAATAGATTCCGTCGATATGCAAGAGATAGATTCTGAAAATAACTGGACCACACCATTAGTCTCCTACTTGAAAAATGGTGTACTACCAGACGGGAAGGAAGCCGCAAGAAAGCTAAAAGTTCAAGCAGCGCGATTCGTTCTAATAAAAGACGTCTTGTACAAGAGAGGCTTCTCTCGCCCATACCTAATTTGTTTGGGCATTGAGGAAGCAGACTACATTATGAGAGAAGTGCATGAAGGGATTTGCGGGAACCAATCAGGATCACGATCGTTAGTACACAAACTGATTCGAGCTGAGCACTATTAGCCCACCATGCAGAAGGATGCCCAGACTTATGTCAAAACCTGTGACAAGTGTCAAAGGTTTAGCAACGTCATCAAACAGCCGTCCGAAGAGTTAACCCCGATGATAACTCCATGGCCTTTTACTTAGTGGGGATTAGACATTATAGGACCATTCCCGGTAGCGGCACAGCAGCTGAAGTTCCTCATAGTAGGCATAGACTACTTCACAAAGTGGGTGGAAGCTAAAGCATTGGCGACCATCATAGAGAAGAACATGCGAAGCTTCGTCTAGAGATACGTCATTTGCAAGTATGGGATTCCTAAGGTACTGGTCTTAGACAACGGGAAATATTCGACAATAACTCCTTCCGTGATTTTTGCTCGCAGTTAGGGATTAAAAACCACTACTCCTCTCCCGCCCACCCTCAAGCTAACAGACAAGTTGAAGTCATGAACCGATCTTTGCTTAAAATCATCAAGACTCGGCTCGAGAGGGCAAACGGTATATGGCCTGAAGAGCTGCGAAGCATATTGTGGGCGTACAGGATAACAGCAAGAACACTTACTGAAAAGGCACCATTTCGGCTAGCATACGGGAACGAGGCGGTCATTCTAGCCGAGGTCGAACTCACGAGCTACAGGGTGGACAACCACGATAAAAGCAAAAATGACGAGGCTATGCGTCTACAGCTTAATCTATTGGATGAAGTCAAGGTGACAGCCAATCAAAGACTTGCACGGTACCAGGACCTCATGGCTAAGCACTACAACTCTCAGGTCAGACACAGAAACTTTCAGGTTGGAGATCTTGTTTTGAGGAAGGTAATGGGTGCCGCTAAAAACCCTACCCAAGGGAAGCTCGGCCCAAACTGGGAGGAACCTTACAGGATTATGTCATGGCAGAGGAAAGACACCTACCTAGAGACATTAGACGAACGAAAGTTGCACCATCCATGGAACACCGAGCACCTACGGAAGTACTACCAGTAGAGCTGACAGCATGGAAAGCAACACTATTCATTCTCCAGTTTACTTGAACTTTAGCTACACTCCTCAGTTTTTTCAGTTTAACTTTGTTAATTTTTGCTACAATACTTTTTTAAGCCCAAAGGGCAGGTCTTTTTCTTTAAGCAATTTTTCTACAAAATATTATCAAGTCCATAAAAGGGACAAGTTCATTAGTACACAAAGTGGATGAGTTATTAACAAGTCCATAAAGTGGACAAGTTTAATAATACGTCCATAAAATGGACGAGTTCATTAGTCCGTAAGCGGAAAAGTTCAATAATAAGTCCATAAAGTGGATGAGTTTAATAATACGTCAATAAAATGGACGAGTTCATTAGTCCATAAAGTGGACGAGTTCGATAATTAGTCCATAAAGTGGACAAGTTCAATAATAAGTTTATAAAGCAAACGAGTGCGTTACTCAATAAAGTGGACAAGTTTAATAATAAGTCCATAAATTGGACGAGTTTGTTGCTCAATAAAGTGGACGAGTTTATTAATAAGTCCATAAAAGCAAACAGGTCCATAAGTTGGTCCACAAGTGGACGAATCCATGATTAATGTGAACGGACTTATAAAGTCTAAAGAGCGGAAAAATTCATTCCACAAGGATGACTTGATATAATCCATAATTAGGGTGAACAAGTCCACAAGAAGAAGGATTCGTAACTTAGTCAATCTTGACGAGTTCATCCCATAAAGTTGACAGGTTCATCCCATTATGTTGATGAGTTCAATAGAGTAGATGGGTTCGTGGTTAAGCCCACAAAGTGGACGAGTCCATTATGAGGTTTATCAGTCCTCAGATGGATTAGTTTGAAACAGACGAATCAAAATTATTAAGCCATAAAATAGACGGATCCATAAGGGCCAAGGATGAACATACACATACCAATAAGCAACATGTTGAAAGCGACAGATACGAAATACCATAAACAAAAAAAAGTTTTTACAAACAGAGCCCAAGAAAAAAAAAAAAAAAAACAAAAAGGGCATTATCCGGAAATTAGATTACATTTACAATAAAAGGGAAAGCAAAATGCTAAGTTCATGAAGCCGGGGGGTCCTATGGGGCCTCGTCACCCTTGAGAAGAGGGTCTGGGGCATCCTGATTTGAAGGGTTGTCAACATCTGAAGGATTGGCCGACGGAGTCAGAGGAACGACGAGAGGATTCACGACAGGCTGAGCGAGGACAATGTTGTCATCTTGAGTATCCTGCTCTGACTCGGTGGAGTCGTTAGTCTCTTCAAGAATAGTGTCGCCTGCAGGTGTTAATGGCAAGGGGTCATCCATGGAGACCTTCGCCAAATCCAGGTGTGGGTAATTGGATTTGACCTATTTAAGGCAATCCTCAAACCCCACACCATAATATTCGGCGCAGGAATCAATGTATGTCTATGACTCCTTGAACTCTTTTACAGCATCAGCCTTGGCCGTCTCCACCTGGGCCAACAGAGTCGTCAGCTCCTTCTCCACCGTCTCCTTGGCATCTTGCTCTTTTTTTCGCTGACGACCCTCCTCCTCCAACTTTTCTTTCAACTCCTTCACCTCCTGGTTGAGGGTACAGAGGGCGCCTTTGTACTATTCTTACCTGTTGGTCAAGTTCTTGATGCGCTTATGCAGATGGGTTATCACCCCTTCTTTGGTGACGCCCCTATCTTGCAGCGCCTTCTTACAAACCATCGCCTACAAAACGAAACTTCCGTCAGCTGCTTAGCATAAAAATGAATAAAAAAAAGGAAGAAAGGAAGGAACGTACCTGGGTAAGGTAAAAAAGGCCTGACGACCCCAACTCCTCCGTCCCTTGCTCAGCATAAGGGCCCACATCCGTCGGCTTTATGATTGACTCTATGGTTTCGACGGCGTGCTCCTTGTGAGTGAGAAGGCAATGGGATCCCTCAGTAATGGGACCAATCGACGTCATCAGTCCTTTGCTTGCCCTGTGGCTCGACTTAGGAGGTGACTTTTTCTTAGGGTGTGCATCCCCAAGGGTGACGGCAGTCTTCCTCTTGGCCGACCCCTTTTCGACGACCTTAGGGGCTGACGAGAACTCCCCTTCCTTAGCCTTTCTCTCTTCCTCTTTCTTACGAGTGGTAGCTGCCCTCACCCTCTATCTGGCTGCCTCCATTTCTGTAAAGACAAATGACGAGTATTAGAACAAGTGACGACAAAGAAATGAGTACAGAAACAACAGGGATACTCACGCTGACGAGAATAGGCGTTTAGTTTACGGGCTACTGGCATCGGCTCCGGACCTCCGCAGTAAAGATGTAAAGTGTCAAGTGTAATGAGGTCCCGAAAATTATGCTCCTCCAATGGGATCTCTATTACCTGACGGATAAAAACTTCTTGCTCGTCTGTAATATGTGGACGGACACTGGCTGAAAATAAGGAAAATAAGCAGTGTTAGAAGTTTGAAACAAACAAGCAAAGGAAAAGAACAGACGGGATTAACATGAATCCCTGACAAAAGCCCAAGTGTTGTCAAAATAGTGGGGCATCGTCTCCCATTCTTCTTGACGACATACCCAGTTCGTCCTTTTTACAAAGAAATACATGTCCTTCCAATTCCTATTGGAGTCAGGCATATCAGATACCAGCTTCAGCCCTTTCTTCCTCGCTGCAAAGTGGTATATCCCCTAGGACGAGACTATATGTTGGGGTCAATAATACCAAAAGAACTCGTCAATGGTTAGCTGACGGTTCCCGCCACTTAAACAACCCCACAAATTCTCAGCCCGATGAATATCCTCTAAGTGTTGGGGGCGATTTGGCTGACGGATAAACCTAAAAAATTGGCCAATTGACGGTGAAGCGCCATCAGCAGCAGCCTCAATCCTGCCGCGAACATGGCATCGTATGTGCCAACATTCGTATCCTTGTTTGATCTATTTTATATTGGGCTTAGGATTTAGAAAGACACCCATGGGCCTGTCGTTCTTTAATTTCATTGCTATATGTCCTTCTTTCAGGTTCTTCTACAAAATATCTGATCAAGGTCGGGAATGAGAACTATCCAAATTCTGAGGCTTGTCTATTTTGTGTCGTTTCTTTACTTGCATCATATGATCACCCTGCGCGGATTTTGTGCCCCCAAAGTGTGTTCTCGGTAGTTTCAAAGACTCGTGTGGCTCTTCATGTGCATTTTCTCATAATCCAAAAGGTAACTTATCCTCATGACTTTTATTTCTCTTTTTAATAGTAGCCACCGTCTCTTCTACTTAATCCAAGTATCTACTTTCTGGACATGCCTTAGCTTTTGGGGTGATAGGGGTACGTATTCAATCCAACCTAACTTGAGTCACAGGTCAAATTTTGTACTTAAAATTTTTTGCCTGTGATGGCACTAAGCCCCTGGCTTAGTCTCAACCAACACACTACACACACTGCAGGAACACGTAACACAGAATTATAAAGAGAATTCACATATACAGCACACACAGTGTTTACAGGGTACCAACCCCAACCTTCATTACTCAATCTCAAGTACAAAGGAAGCCTGGAGAATACACACAGAATTCTTTAAACCAAAATACACATTCTGCAGTTGACACCTCCAACAGCCTTAGGGTAAATACGCAGAAATAACTGTTATGGCAGTTACTTGGCAAGTTTGATACTTAGCAAAGCTAAGAACTATTTGTTAACTGCCACTGCACACTCTGCACATGCCAGCCGATATCTCAGTAGATCATAGGGCCTTTGCCCAATGCTCTAGCAGCCCATACAATATGTTTCCACACGTTTTGGGAGGCTTGGCTCCTGCCCACGTTCTCCTCATCAGCATCACAGCCCACATAGCATGTCCATTTGTAGCACACCAAGTAACTGTCATTAGCCCACTTGCACAAATCCATGCATTCAGCCAGCACCCACCAGCCCAATGCCTTGCACACAGCATCATATCATCACAGCACCCACCAAGTGCCTTGCACACAGCATCATATCATCACAGAACCCACCAAGTAACTGCCATTAGCATCCTCCACAAGTTGGTATCCAGCACATTATGCTGGCATCTAGCATCCCCCATAATGCTAAGAAAGCCTAGGATCATATCAGAAAATATCATACCCCCTTCGATGTGATCAGATAATCAACCATGGGGTTGGTTGGCATCCTTCACAAGTTGGTATTTTCTTAGTATTTTCTAAGAATGGTGGGTAGAGTAGGGTCCTCACCACTTTTATTGGCCAATCAATCAATATTTTCATGGAAATGCTAGTAATTTAATCCCTATTAGTTGAGTTCAGATCATTGTTCATAACAATAAACAATTACCCAAAAACTAACTCTTTCTAAAAATTATGCTTTTAGATAAATATATCATAATAGTAGCATATGAAATCATAATAATAGCATATCCACTTCATTTTTAAATATTATGTTCATAGAATGAGTAATAGCATCAATATGCCCCAAAAAAAAAAAAAATCATAAATAGGATTCAAAAATTCACGAACATATATCTTTACTTAAATCCAAATTATATGCAACATCTCTAATTAAAATTTTTTAATGCATAATAATTTTTCTAAACAAACCTCATGTTTGTCAAACACCATATCACTTATCTTTTACGTGATAGTAGAAAATGCGAGAGATATTAATAAAAGGAGCTCAGGTGTCCAGATTCTCATCACCTCAACAAATGACCGAAACTTATTACTAGCAATTCTTTCTAAGTATATAAACTTGCACATGAATCACAACCTAATTCTCAAACTCAAGAAAATCTTAATCCCATCTCAAAGAGGTTCTCCACAACAATACAAATGCATACATATATATAAAAATATATGATTCACATAATCAAAAGAATCCATTATTCATATTAAACAATACTGTATCAAAAGACAAGTCCCAAAGGTGAGTCGCTTTCTTTGACACACTTAGCTAACTCCTTAATTAATAAAATTTGCCCCTTGTAAAATTGCACTTAATCGTTATTTTGCTGGAACAGTAAAACCCATAGACTAAGTTTTTATTTATGAAGCTTCTGTGCCTTGCCAAGCAACATAACAAAAAATTCTTATAGCAACTTGTTATTCACATTATACTTATATGCCAATAAGAAAACTTAATCAACTAATAAATAATTTTCATAATGAAACAGCACCTTTACAAACTCACATACAGAATAACTTTTGCAAATTCCTAATCAATTATCTCAACGCACAAGTTTTCCATGTCATCATAATTAACCATAATATCTTTAATCTTTTTCAAATTGCTAACGTAATACAACAAGTTCCAACTTCTATGATCAAACTAGAGAATATAGAGGGGAAAATAAAGCAAACGGTTATACCATTAAAATACCCAAGACAAAGAATTCCTTTCATTTACGTACCCACAAACTTTGAAGCTGAAACTTGGTATTTGATTTGTTCTTTAGAGGGAGGGAGGGAGACAGAGACTTTTGGAGAAGATGAAGTGTATAGTCGGTGGGTTTTGTTTTATGTTTGTAGTGAAGGAAAACAGTGACTTTCAGGGAGGTTTCCCTTTACTGGTTTATTTTGGGTTTTCTTTTGTAAACTGTGTTTGTTCAATAAATAAAAGCTGAATTACCAAAAAAAAAAAACAGTAACTTTCGGCCATGGGAGGAGAAAACAAGAAAATAGAGAAGAGAAACTATATGAGAGAGAAGTATGAGCTTGGGGAAATGAGTAGAATGATCTAAGGTGGCGGGGAAGGGGCTTAACGTGTCTAACAAAAGAGAGGGGGGTAATCCACGTGTTGTTCCACTGGAAAAGAGGGGTGAGTAATATATTACCTTTAAGCTTACTAACTATTTTACCCCTTTGAAGTTTCTATGCATCCAATTAACTTTAAACATATATGATATATGTTAGGAATATAGCAACCAAGTCGTGTAGACAATACATCATCCAGAAAGTAATAGAACAAGGGAGCAGGTCCAATCTACTTCGTGATACACTATACTATCCACAACATAATCTTGCAGAGAGATAATTTCATAAAAATTTCAGTTCTGTTTTTACTAGCTTTCAAACGGTAGTTCTAATACACAAATATTAATTTATAACACCCAAAATTAGACTTTATTAGTTACCATAATTATTCAATTGCATTATAAAATAACATGTTAATATTAATTATAGAAAAAAAATTACTCAAGAAATAAGAACATAACACAAAGATAAAGCATAAAGTTTGGTTGGGATATTTACACTATCCCAAACCCATCACGTCATCTGTAGAAATGGTTGGGTTAGGTTGGGTTGATAAGTTGTGCATGCATGTTTTATGCTTTGTAAAACTTGGGGTTTCATCAATTATTTAAATACTTTTTTCAATAAATATTACAATTCATATAATATGCTTAAATCGTATTCCAAATTCATTCAAACTAATACTCAAAGTTCCAAAATCAATAAAACTTTTTTTTTTTATTTTTATATACGAGATAGAATTCTACTCTATCTTAATATAAGTGTATATGTGTGTGAACATTTCTTCTAAAGACTTGAATCTCGGCCTTTATCACCCACACTCCACAAGCATAAGTGTGGGTTAGATAGTTTTAAAAAATATCAACCTGAACCTAACCCAGTTTGGCTAAAAATGAAATTTCAACCTAACTCTCCAATCCACGAAAACCAACGTAAGAGGTTGGGTTGGGTCAATTTCGTGACTTCATCAAGTTGGTGGATTTGATGAACCCCTAGTCATTACCAAGTTTTTGAATGCCACAAATGTTTTTGGAATTGTGAAATTTTATATGTATAACTAAAATACGTGAGATTGTATAGAGAGATGCTACTTACAAAGGAAGGCCAAAGTATCTAGCCTATATCATAAAAGCAAAATCCTAAAGTAAGAACGTTAGGTGCTGCTATGTCATGACTCATGTGGCACATTCTTGGAGAACCTTTTTATTTAGCCTTCCTCCTCACTCATTTGAGAAGGTATTTGGATATTTGGTATCAAATGATACTACATCAAGAGGTTTATAGTTTAATTGGCACATCCACATGCACGAAGTGCTTGCGAGTTTAGAGGAGAAAAGCTTTAAACTGTAAGGATAGCAACATATCGTAACTATCTCAAAAAAAAAAAAAAAATTTAAAAAAAGAAGAAGAAGAAGAAGAAGAAGAAGAAGATACCACGTCAGCCATACTAGAATCTAATAAATGAGAGATATGTTTGCAAAAATAATTACCCAATAATACCCCTAAGATAGTGGTGGAATGTTGAAATAGTTATTTTTTAAGCATGCATTTTAATTATTGGATTTTGATACGACTAATATGGTACCATTTAATACTAAATGCTTTTTACACTCTTTAGCTTTTGTTGGGGGACATTTTGTGACAAGAGCCAAAAATGCAAAAACAACCTAAATCTCCCATTGGGTTCTTTAGACAGTGATTATTTGTGAAGAGTATCGAGCCCAAAATTCCAATATTTAGCGAATAGAGGCTGTGATGCTTTAACAAGAGAGAAATCAAAATGCCAATAATAAAAATGCATAAAAACACAATAGGTCCAAAACTTCGACCCATAGTCAGCAAGGAGAAAATTAAGAAAGGTTGTGAGGAAGAGAGGGAAGTTTCCCTTGTACCTATATTTCTGCCCCCATGGTTCGGAATTATGAGAATCAATTCTGGCTAAATGGGCTTTTGTTCTAAAGTTTAGTAATAAAAATGCAAAAATATGTATAAAAACAATAGGTCTGAAACTTCTACCCACAGTTAGCGAGAAGAGAAAACTGAGAGAGGTGAGAAAAGGAGGGAAGGTTCCCTTGTACCCATATTTCTACCCTCAAGTTTCAGAATCGTGAGAATCATTGCTGGCTAAATGGACTTTTGCTCTAAAGTTTCAGTTATATGGGGAAATGTGGTTGGCCTCTTTTGAATTTGATTATGGTCTTTTATATTGAGTTTTGGGTGCTCTTAGTACTGATTTTTAGGCTAAAAGATGAGGCAATGGACCTCCAAGTTGCTAAATTGATGTTCGGTATTGTTTGCCATTTGTTTGGATAAAAGGGTTAGCTTTCTTTCTACATAGTTTTGGAAATAAAGTGGCTGACCCTATTAGCTATTGTTTCCTTTTATTATAAGCTTTTGGCAACTTCATTAGGTGGCTACAATAGACTAGCTAATTAGTTTAGGGTCAGTTATGTTTTTTGGGTAGAAAAGAAAGTATGGCAACAAACTTGGGCCACATACAGCAAGAGCATAAGACCTCTTTTAGGGTGGAAATTTTAGACACAAGACCTCTTCCATGAGTTTAAGGTGCTTGGTAGCACACGTAGGCTGAACTTATGCAAAGGGTCAGAAAGGAATGACCCATACCCTTCAAACCACACTTTCAATTTCCCCAATATGTAACATGGACTTGGGCCCACAAGAAAATCAGGCTCGGTCGAATTAGGCTTATAGTAAATGTGTCGTGAAAATGGGAATAACAGCCTTCCAACTAAGCAAAGCATTAAATGAATGTATCATTTAACCTTCCACCTTAGCTAAAATTTTAATGATTTATTTAATTTTTATTATACATTTATACTCAACAATATATATGTATATATATATATATATATTTTTTTTTTTTTGATGAAAAATACGGGCACTTTATTTCAAGAAGAAGAGAAATACAAAGCATCTTGAATCAAAACTAATTCAATAATGGGTGGATTTTCCTCTATCCAAGTTACAAAAGATGCAATTCCTTTGGCGTGTTTTGCCAAAAAATGGGCTAGTTTATTCCCTTGCTGCTTGACGTGTTGTAGATGAGTCATTTTGAAGTCTTGGAATCGATGTTGAGTATCAGCAATGAGGTTGGCTATAGTAACCCGTGGGGTGGTGGAGCCATTAAGTGCCTCAGTGACCATGCTAGAGTCTGTTTCAAAAACCACATCCCTCATGCCAATGTCCCAAGCAAAAGATACCGCTTTGTCCATGGCCATAGTTTCAGCTTCCAAGGGACCTAAAGGTAGCTGGAGATGCTTACTCAAAGTAGTAATCGCTGCCCCATCATGGTTTCGAATCACCACACCGAGGCCTACCGACTTGTCGAAAACAGCAGTATCAACATTAGTCTTATAAAAGAGTGGCGTTGGAGGGACCCATCGCATGTCTTGGGCTTGTTTAAACTGGGGTTGTCGAAGATGGGCCAGTTGGAATTCTTCAAGAATCACACGGGCTTTGTGTAGAATCTCTCGACTGGGTTGTCTCGGGCTGCCAAGACGAGTCTTGTTTCGATTATACCATATGCACCATGCAATAGTTACTATGAGTTCAAGCAGCTCTATCCCCACGTGTTGGAAAAAGATTAGGTTTCAAAGTAGGTCCATAAAGTCCCTGTAGTGGATGCCTTTGTCATCAAAAGAGATGCCTGAGAGTGTCCAGATTTCTCGTGCTCTAGTGCAATCCTAGAAAAGGTGGCTACTATTCTTCGTAGCCAAATTACAAGCGTCACAGTTTGCATCCTCAAGAACCTAGCGTCAGCAAAGGTTGGTCTTCGTGGGTAAGATGTCTCGACATGCTTTCCATGTGAAAGTTTTGATCTTATTTGGGATATGGAGGCCCCATATGGTATGCCAAAATGAGCTCTTGTCTTGCCCGTGGGAAGTGCTTCCTGAGTTTGTAGCTAAAGTGAGGGATAATGCTACTTTGTAAGCACTATTGACAGAGAAGATACCCTTAGGAGTGTAAGCCCAAACCAAGTGATCCATGGGTCGACGCTTACTCAGTGGGATACTAAGGATGGTGTCAACGTCATCTTGGAGGAAGACATGACGGATCAACTTTGCCTTCCATTCCCCGGTTTCGACGTTGATGAGTGTGTTAACTGTGGCATCTTCAGGTAATGTATTTTGTGGGGATGTGACCTAAAAAGTGGTTGGCTTAGGCAACCACTTGTCATACCAAATGCTTACCATGGCCCCATCACCAATCTGCCAACGGTAGCCAGCATGAACAATTCATTGGGCAGCCATGATGCTCTACCATGCGAAGGATAGTTTTGCTCCCAAACCAGCATGAAGAAAGTCACTGTGAGGGAAGTAACGTGCTTTGAGGACCCGATGTACTAGAGAGCTTGTGTTACATTGTAGCCGCCACCAAGAAAGTCAATACCATACTGGAGGCTGTACCGGTTTGGCCATCGGTACGATATATTTCGGATACTGGTCAATACCGGTGTATCGTTTCGGGTTTACCGCTATTTTATATTATATATATATATATATATATATATATATAATACACACACACACACACACACACACACAAAATAATAAATAAATAAAAAGGGAAAACGGTTAATGATATTGTTAGTACAACAAGAATCATGTCTACCAAACTAACATTTAAAGCCACATTGCCATTCCAGATATTGAGTATGTGTAGAAAAGAGAGAAAAAAGCCCAACACTTTTCTTATTCTGGTTTTCTCTTCCCTTGTCCCACATTTATTTTATTCTTTCATTTTTTTTTTCTACTGTTGCATGCTTGAAGCCTTTTTTTTTTTTTTTTTAACATTAAATATCAACTTTGCTATTACCAAAAAGAACTACATCCATTATCCATCGTCTAATGCTCCACATCTTCCAAAAAGAACTACATCCGTAGGTTGGCAGGCACGCCTGAAGCTAGTTGCCTGTCAACCTATCATTCCTATTTTCAAGTTCCAACACATCATAGCTTCACACGCTATCTCTTGACAACCACACATTACCTCTTCCTCTTTCAAATTAATTTTGTCATCACTCTTCACTTTTTATTTCATTTCTTCCCCGTTAGTTACAGATCTCTTTCTCTCTCTCTCTCTCTCTCTCACACAGTATCACATGATACACACCAGTCTAACTCTTTTAGCATCAGTCCAGTCTATTTTTTTCTTCACTTCAAACCGATTTCCAGTGCATGAATCACTGACGCCTCTCCTCACCACCAATCGGTATTTCGTCGTCACCTGTGTGATAAAGAGGAGGCAAAGAGAGACAGAAGTTTAGTGTGGCGTGAGAAAAGGTAACGGTCCGATATCCACTAACCGACCGAAACAGCTGAATTTCACCGATACGGCTGGTATTTTTTCCGGTACGAAACAAGGGGGGTATTTGTACCGGTGCACTAGTCGGTATGGTATATACTGGCTGTACCGGCCGGTACAATACAGAATTGACTTCCTTGGCTGCCACCCCTACTTCGCTAAGAGAGCCAAGTTGAAGGATTTCAAGTCACGGAAGCCCAGCCCCCCGTCTCTCTTTGGCATGCAAACCTTGTCCCAGCTTAGCCAGGCGATTTTGTTTTTTCCATTGGTTTGTCCCCACCAAAAGCGTCGAACCATGCTAGTCATTTCATCGCAAAGGCCATCCAGGAGTTTGAACACACTCATAGTGTACGTGGGAATGACTTGGGCAACCGATTTGATGAGCACTTCTTTTTTGGCTTGGGAGAGTAGCTTTTCTTTCCAGCAGGAGAGTTTGTTGCTGAGTCATTCTTTCAAAGCCCGAAAAGTGTTCTGTTTGGACCGACCCACCAGGGAAGGCAAGCCAAGGTATGTTTTGTGTTGTCATATCACTTTGCTCTAAAGCGGTGTTTTATGGCATCCTGTAGGTCTTGTGGTGTGTTGTGGCTGAAGAAAAGATATGTTTTTTCCTTGTTAAGTTGCTGGCCGGAGGCTTGCTCATAAGTTTCCAAAATTTGTGCTAGTTGGCTGCATTCCATTTTTAGCCAAGGGAAAAATAGAAGATTCCATTTTTCTTTTATAAGCAACCGAAAGATTTTAGAAAATACAAACAAAAACATTTAAGAAGATACAAAATGGACTTGCTTCGAATATGTTACATCTAAAAAAGTCAAGGAGCAGATCCCTGTCCAAAACAATCAGACATTGAGTACGATGGTGGCTTATACAAGCGGATCCCTGTATAAAGATTCAATATTGATTACGATGGGGGCCTATTATTGATGAAATAGGTCATTTAAAGTTCAAACATGGTCTGAATTATTAATAGCTTAACTGAATTATTACTATTTGCTTCTCTCTTTTTTTTTTTTTTTTTTTTTTAGAAGCAAACACATGCTCCAGTTGAAAGTCATGGTAACTTTTAAAGGAGGGTGAGACAAGTTATACTACACACAACACTCTCTCTTAAACAAAGTGAGACTATTTGCTTCTCATTAGTTTGTCTAGATTTTATTATTTTAAATTAAATATTTATTTTAATGCCTCTAAAATTATTAGGTATGCTGTAATCCTATTTTGAAATTTTAATTTGAGCAAATTTTTTAAGTAAAAATTTGAATTTAGTAACAGTCTCTTCTTCTTTTTTCGTCCATTATTTAGTCCATTTTGTTTTTAATTTTTAGTTTGTAAATGTGCAAAATGTCTGATGTACACATCTGGTACATATGTAGGAGAAAGTCTAATTGCAAGCTCAGAAAGATTGGTGCACATGTTTACGGAATGGGAGGTACTGATGTCCCAGAATCTTCGTTTGGGAGTATCTGCGGACTCAAGCTTCTTGATCTATCGAATACCGCTATTGAATCTTTGCCGGATTCTGTCCTTAGCTTGGACAACCTTACTGCATTAACGCTTAGAGGGTGTAGAAACTTAAAGTTGGTGGATGTCCCAGAATCTTCGTTTGGGAGTATCTGCGGACTCAAGCTTCTTGATCTATCGAATACCGCTATTGAATCTTTGCCGGATTCTGTCCTTAGCTTGGACAATCTTACTGCATTAACGCTTAGAGGGTGTAGAAACTTAAAGTTGGTGCCTTCGTTAGCAAAGCTTATAACATTAAACAAGTTAGACCTAGGGCAAACAGGAATTACGAAAGTACAAATGTTGGTTGACTTGAGATACCTCAGTCTGAATGCACCGAAACTAAAAATCATGCCAGTTGGGATTTTACCGAATCTTTCTCGTCTTCAGTACCTCACGGTTTTCTGGCATTCAAAGTTTGTAATAGTGAAAGAAAAGGAGATAGAAAGCTTGAAGAAATTGGAGACTTTTGGGGGCCATTTTAAGGACATGGACGAGAATAGGCCACTTGCATGTTACGAAATTCGAGTGGGAATGTCAGGGGATGGCAACTATCTAATAGGTGAAATCTCTGGCAAAAGTGTAATTTTAGGAGACTGCTTAGGAAAGTCCTTTGAGCTACCAAAAGATGTTTGAAAGTTCAAATTGTGTATAAAACGCCCTTGAACGTTTAGACCCCAATTACAAAAATTATCAATTCAAGCTTAATATCAAACAATAAATGTGCAGAACATGGACATAAACTAATAACCGAATTGATAAACAATCTAAACCATAAATAATGACAATCACAGCAGTAATTAAATGGTAAAGATAAAGGGAAGAGAGATGCAAACACAAGGACAACACTCGATGTGTTATCGAAGAGGAAACCGAAGCCCTCGACGTAAAACCTCTCTGCTGCCCTCCAAGCGGTCAATAATCCACTAGAAAATGTAGTTGGGATACATGAATAGCAATAAACCCTCAAAGCCTAATCTACCAGGTATACCTAAGCCTTCCAAGCTTCTTGCTCCAACGAGGTTGCGCCGAACCTATTTCTTTTGTCTAATAATTATTAGGAGGGTTGTGGCCTTGAATTCAATTAAATTCTCTCAATTCATCGGTCACAGACCATGTTGGCATGAAAAGAAACAAAAAATAATCCAAAAAACAATAGAGGACTTTCACAAAACAAACATAAATTTTTTACCAAGCCTTTGATCTTCATTGATTCCAATTTCATTGAGACATTTTGCCAAACACTTAGGGTGATGGGGAGGATTTTAATAAAACAAACATAAAATTTTTACCAAACTTTTAATTTTCATTTATTCTAATTTCACTGGGAAAAGACTGGAGGCAGGGGAACGTGTATGTAGAGAGAGGCATGGAAGAACTTGTGTGTTTGAAGGAGAAGGGACAACAACAAAGACACTTCTTCAATGTGATTAACTTTAAACGGGACATGAAAGAAGTGTAAAACGCCCAATTATGTAAACAATCATAAAAATCTTAAAAACATAAACACATAAATGATAAATCCATTCCTAATGTCCAAATTCCAAAAGCGACACTATTTTTAAAGCCTTTATATTGTAAATTAGAGATAAAAAGAAGGAAAGACATACCTTAGGAGGCTTGATGCCGATATCCTCATGTCGTTCAACTGCCTCTTAATTTCCTTAGGAGCAGTCTCACTCATGATTAATCAAACCGTAGGGCAGTCTCAACCTTCATCGTAGACAACATTAGATTAATCAAACTTAAATAACCAAATCTAAGTCTTATTTTAAAACCTAAGATTTTGTCTATTTTAAATTGTTTCACAATTACCCATTGGAAATAAAAGTTAGAGAGAAGGAGAGAAAGAAGAGTATAGAGATAAGAAAAGAAGCGCTTATTTGATCTTTTGTAACTGCTACCCAAGAGAAAACATTGTGTATTTAATTTACTATAGGCAACACCAACGGTGGTAAAAATTTCATTGAAACGGTTTGCTTAAGTAGTCAAATGAAAAGATACATTGTTTCGGATTTTCTAAAATGTAGATAGGTGACTTGCTTTACCAGTAGCTAGTATCCACTCAAATTAAATTAATGGTCAAGATTAGAATAACACTAAATTAATGGTTTAGATTTAAATAGGCACTTTATCTTTCAAAAAAAAGTAGGGGTATAGTAGAATGACTCATATTCAATAAGAGCACACTTTGGATTTATCGTGGACAAGTTATTCTATGAACAGTAATATGCTTCCACTTTGTAATTTTTGATTAAAAAGTATTAAAGACTTCCCTTTATTTGTGTTTATGGAAAACTAACAATTTGGAGGCTCTATGTCGAATATTCCTAAAATCTATGTGTCAAGAAATGTGTTGTTGCTTTAGATTGAGAAGGAAGATGAGAGCTTTTCTCCTTTGACTTTTATTTTAGTGTTAAATCATTTTTTCCCTTCATTGTTTTGTTTTGTATTTATATTGTACTTTTCTTTTGAGAAGTTGGAATTTTAATACATCTTCATTATTCTTAGTTTAAAGGCTTCAACAAAATCTTTGGCAAAAAAAAAAAAAGGCTTAGTTGAAATTTATTGAGGAGTTTGGAGGTGGTAAGCAATATGAAAAAGCCTATGGAGAAGAGAAGTTTTGCTTCAAAATAATTCCATCCATAGACACTCCATGGTGATGTTGTTAAGTGAATAAAAAAAATTCAAAATGTACTAAATGCTTTTATTTTTTAATTAAGTTTTTAACCTTTATTTTCAAAACCCATACTCTGATACTTCTCAATTCTTTCTTTCTATGACTCTTATTTTCTCATATTCTCTTGCATATTATTTTCATTATGTGAACTTTAATAATTACTGTAGGGACCTGGTTCGGGCACTTCCCTCCTGAGGATGAGTGGACCCAAGTCTAGGTAACCCTATACAATAAATTTGTAGAGAGTGGATAGAAGGACTAGACATTAGTGAATGATACAACGGTTGGTGTGGGTTTACAAGATCATCAAGTGAGATTTAGCTAAGTTTTTAAGGGGAAGTTCGTCCTCAGCCCAGTCCGAGAAGCTCTACCTTGAGTGCTAATGAAAATAGGGGTTGTCCCCGAACCCCCTGAACGTCAAACCTCCTCTTCTCTGGGGGTTTATTCCATTATATAGTCTTATTCAGCTAATCTCTGCCCTCCACTTGTTAACCATCTGAGCTTATATCTGAGGGCTTGTCCCATCAGCCGCCTTTCCAAACCTCCTGTTAGTTGAAGTAACCAAGGCATCAATGTTTAATGGTCAATTCTTCATTAAATGCGACCAGAGTGTCAGTTGCGTGCTTTTAATGTGGGGATGACAGCTCCCCTACAGATTACTCCTTCGCCATATTCCCCCATTCGACCCTGGGTACTTGTCTTTTTCTTTGGTATACTCTGGGAGGGTGCTTTTGGTGGGGCGCTGACCTTCCTATCTTCAATATCGGTCGGCTGAGGACATGGTCGTCCTCGACAATGCTCATTGACAATTTGGGCCTTCCTCGCTCATCCTCGGATACTGCATTATCCTCGGCATGGGCCTTGGGCCCGATATGGAGTAAACTGGGGTTGCTAAATCTTTGGGACCCACAATAGCCCCTCAAAATTCTGCTGCCCGGCTCCTCGGGCAGGGAGGAGGATTTTGATGTCCTCCGGTCCTTGTCCTGGCCTGGCGAATCTTGTTTTCCTATCAGTACCAAAATCCTTCCAACTGCTCAGGGAACTCTCCTGGCGTTTAGGTACTTGGAGCGCGCCTTCATTAAATTTTGGCAGCCCTATGTCCTCCACGTTCAACGGTGTGATGATGAATGGATGGTAGGGATACTTCTGACTTAATGGGCAGGAAAGCCTGTGCGGTTACTTTTAATTGGTGGAATAAATACCCAATCGAACCGATTTGCCCCTTCACTTTTACATTCAAGAGCTCCTGCGCACATATGCTGAACTTGGTCAAGCTTCCAATTGACCTTACGCCTCCTTTCAACATAAAAGGCTTGTCCGAGGAGCCTTTCCTCATTTCTGTAAGTTCTCTTCTCTTTCCGGTTCATACTTTTCCGCCTGAGTTCCTTGTCTTCTTATCCCTCTTTCTCTTTCCTTCGTTTTCCCTGAGCTCCTCGTTAGTTCTTTGGGATGGGTAGGTTTAAAAAGTTAGTTGAGCCTGAGGAGACGATGAAAAAATTCGTTGCTGATTATAAGATCCCCAATACAGTGGGTTTGAGGTACTATGGAGAAGGGGAGTGGAGCATTAGGAGAAAAGAGGGTGAGATGGCGATTCCTATAATCGCCTTTCTAGAGGGTGGTGTGAGGATCCCCATAGGGCCAGTGATGAGGGATTATCTTAGGCACTTCAGCTTATCTCGCACTCAGTGTGCCATCAATGTGTTTAGGATCTTAGGCTGTGTGCCATGAATGAGAAGATGGGGCTGTGTTTAACCCACCACGATGTGAACTGGTGCTACAACCTCCAGTGCCTTAAGGGGAAGTCTTATTACATGAAGACGAGGGACGATAGGGTCCGGCTCATCCAGTGCCTCCCTGAGTCCAGCAAGGGTTTGAACAAAGACTTTCTCGTTGTGTCCGGAGAGTGGCACGATGGTTTTCATTGTCCAACAGTGGAGGGTACACCAGGTGGGGCATTCAGACTAAGAGAGGGTCTAATTTCTTGTGCCTTCGCGCTGTGCTTTGTTTGGTTGTTAACAGGAACTTATTTTCTTTTATGCAGATCCACATGCTTTTGAGCGTCAATTCAGCTTGGTCATCAAGGAGGATTTGCAAACTGTACTGAGGTCGGAGATTTTTGTGAATAAAGCCGACAACCAAGTTAGAGCCGCTCATGAGATCCTAGGATACGAACCGATCCAAAGATCGTTCTCGGCTCCAAAGTGTGTGATCCGAGCTAAAGATCCTCGGTTTCATAAGATCACCGTAGTCGAGCACGGATTTTTGATCCCCGAAGGATCTCTCATTCCTGAGGGCGTACTGTTGGTGGGTACCTTTTCATCACCTCAAGTTGCCGAGGTTGAAGGGGGAGAGCCAGGAGAAGAGGAAGTTGCTGACTCAGGTCCGTCTGAGGACGAGTTTGACGTGTTCAACCAATTCCACTTGCCTGAAGACCCTCCTGGCGATTAGGTGACCCCCACTTAGCTGAAGCAGACTTTTTATCCAAAGAAGTCTCTTCTCGGTCGAAGATGAGTTTCAAGAGACGACTTCAGACGAGCCTGCTGGCCCTAATTGAGGGGTAGCCGGGGAAGGATGCGCCAGGAAAGTCTCCTCCCAAGCTTCCTCCTCCCCTACCCCAATAGGGTTCGTCATCTGGATCCAAGCCCACCAGTCCTCGGCAGAGGAAAGACAAAGGAAAGAGGCCTAGGGGGGGCGAAGAGTCTAATCCTTTCCACGGCGATGACGACGCTCGGCAGCCATCGAAGCAACTGAGAGCAGGGTGCCGAGGTCAGGAAAAACAGGCCATCGTCCAGCCCGAGGCCCAGGCTTGGCTCCCTACCCCCATGCTCTCGGGGAAACCCTTAATGGACGATGCCTCCCTCAGGGACCCTCGAGGGGGCGAGGGTGCGCATGTGGCTGACGCATTGGGGAGGTCCTTGCTACTCCCAGTGGATATGGCCCAGCTGGAGGTTCTGAGGAGCAAGGAGGTCTTCCTCGGCCTCAAACAATGTTTGGGCATGGTAAGTTTTCTGATCACTTGTGATTCTCTTGACTTCCTGCCTTTTGGCTCCTTACTTATCGTGCATTGGTTTTAATTGGCAGGCTATCCAGGCTACCTTTAAGTTGGAGGGTATAGCCAGTAGTCAAAGCAAGGCCGTGAACTTGGAGCGTGACAAGCTGCTAGATGCTGCGCGGACCCTCAAAATCTCCAAGGCCGATCTTTCAAAGGCGATGGAGGAGTTAGAGGAAATGAAGAGTGCCCGAGACATCGCCGAATCAGGCCTAGCTAACGCCGAAAAGCAGGGCCTGGATCAAACGGAGCGCCTGCTTAAGGCAGAGGATCAGCTGATGGTCGCCAAATAGGAGGTCGCGACCCTGGAAAAGAGTTAGAAAAGAGGGTGCTCAAGGCAGAGGGGGTTAGAGGTGTTGCGGAGTCCACCAGGGATGAGGCCTTGAAAGCCAAGGAAAAGGCTGAGTCTGCCAGGGCCGAGGCTGAGGCTTCCAAAGGTAAGGTGTCGCAGGAGGCCTACAAGTCAGGGGTGGCTGAGACAGAAGCCACCCTTAAAGCTCAAGTGCTTGGGGTATGCAGACTTTACTGTTCCAGGTGTGGAATGAAGCCTTGAAACAAACAAGTATCGAGGCTTCATCTGACCTGTGGAAGGTAGAGAGTGTGTACTACCCTCCTGCCATTCGTGAGGCTGCTCTTCCCAACTTTGAGGCCGAGGTGACTCCTGAAGGAGTTGGGGCTGTTCCTGATGAAGACGCCCCGGCTGCTACCACTTCAGACGAGCCCGCAAAGGAAGCTGATCCTCTTGGGGCCGTTGAGACAAGCAAGAGTCCCATTGCGGATGTGCCCTAGGAGGCTGCAGACCCTTTAGCTGATGTCCAGGCCTCTCACGTTGAGGAGGTGTCTCCTTCAGCTGACACCTTCCCCAGGCTGCAGTCCCAAACGGGGGTTGCAAGGACCTTGAGACCTCTTCTGCCCAGCCCCCTGAGGTAGGAATTGAGATGAAACTGAAGGAATGATCCTCCATGGTGCCTTCGCTTTGTTTGTTTGTTTGTTTTTTTTTTTTTTTTAAAGCATTGTAATGGCACTTTTGCCTTGTGTAACTCTTAAAGATTCAATGAAGTGCATATTTTATTTTCTCTTATTCGTCTTGTTTGTATTATCCCCCTTTTTTTACTTACACAATCCTGGCTTTAATTACGCTTCAGCTGACCACATCGATGGTTATAATAGCTTATGGAGGTTTACGCAAATGGAGACCTGCCTCTCTCTTGTTTTCAATTTAGAACCGGGGTAGGTTGAGGTCACCAAACCTTTATATTATTTAGTGAGTATTTAAAGTTATGGAAACAAGGGAACTCTCTAGATGTGGGTCGGATCAGGATTAAGTCTATCGAACCTCGAAATGCTTTAAGTGATGCTCATGGGCTTGGTCTTGAGATCCCATTGTAGGAAAGGTCACCATCCTATGCAGTGCTCATTACTAGAACCAAAGTGGTCAGCCTCGCCGCAGGTGGGTCCGCAGACAATGCAAGACCTTGGTTCTAGCTAGTGCTTAGATCCTCTTAAAGTGACTAGTTTCCCCATAGGTTTAAGTCCATGGACCATGCAAGACCTTGGTTCTGTCTAGTACTTGGATTCCTTTGAAGCAACTAGTTTTCCCGCAGGTTTGACACTGAGGACCATGCAAGACCTTAGCTCATCCTGACACTTGGTCTTTCGTGAGTGGATAGTTTCCCCATAGGCTTGAGTCCAAGGACCATGCAAGGCCTTGGTTCTGTCTGGTATTTGATTCTTGAAGTAGTTAGTTTCCTCATAGGCTTGAGTCCGAGGACCATACAAGACCTTGGTTTTGTCTAACACTTGATTCTTGTGAAGTAGCTAGTTTCCCCATAGGTTTGAGTCCGAGGACCATGCAAGACCTTGGTTCTGTCTAGTACTTAGTTCTTCTTGAGTGACTAGTTTCCTCATAGGTTTGGATTTGAGGACCATGCAAGACCTTGGTTCTGTCTAGCACTTGATTATTCTGAAATAGCTAGTTTCCCCATAGGTTTGAGTCCGAGGACCGTGCAAGACCTTGATTCTGTCTAGCACTTGATTCTTCTAAAGTAGCTAGTTTCCCCATAGGTTTGAGTCCGAGGACCATGCAAGACCTTGGTTCTGTCTAGTACTTAGTTCTTCTTGAGTGACTAGTTTCCCCATAGGTTTGGGTCCGAGAACTATGCAAGACCTTGGTTCTGGCTAGCACTTGATTTTTGAAGTAGTTAGTTTCCCCATAAGCTTGAGTCCAAGGACCATACAAGGCCTTGATTCTGTCTAACACTTGATTCTTCTGAAGTAGCTAGTTTCCCCATAAGTTTGAGTCCGAGGACCATGCAAGACCTTAGTTCTGTCTAGTACTTAGTTCTCCTTGAGTGACTAGTTTCCCCATAGGTTTGGGTCTGAGGACCATGCAAGACCTTGGTTCTGTCTAGCACTTGATTCTTCTGAAGTAGCTAGTT
Source organism: Quercus glauca (assembly GCA_023736055.1). Lineage (NCBI taxonomy): Eukaryota > Viridiplantae > Streptophyta > Magnoliopsida > Fagales > Fagaceae > Quercus > Quercus glauca. The sequence continues at coordinate 5,352,241 of CM043319.1, read as the reverse complement.
TCTCCATAGGTTTGAGTCCGAGGACCATGCAAGACCTTGGTTCTGTCTAGCACTTTATTCTTCTGAAGTAGCTAGTTTCCCTATAGGTTTGAGTTCGAAGACCATGCAAGACCTTGGTTCTGTCTAGCACTTGATTCTTCTGAAATAGCTAGTTTCCCCATAGGTTTGAGTCCGAGAACCATGCAAAACCTTGGTTCTGTTTAGTACTTAGTTCTTCTTGAGTGACTAGTTTCCCCATAGGTTTGAGTCCGAGAACTATGCAAGACCTTGATTCTGTCTAGCACTTGATTTTTGAAGTAGTTAGTTTCCCAATAGGCTTGAGTCCAAGGACCATGCAAGGCCTTGGTTCTGTCTAACACTTAAAATACTCGCAAGTGTACGAACCGTACCGAAGTATAGTTTGACAAGAACGAGGTCGAACCCACAGGGACTTGAATGAACGTAGGAAAATTAAATCAAATCTTAACCAAATTAATCCAAATCTAGTTTAATAAAAATTGGTTGTTTTGAAATTAAATAAACTAAGCAAATAATAAAATTAAACAAATAGTTAAACGAAGCAAAAGATATAAAGCAATAAAAAGATGTAAACAATCAAGGGAAAGGAATTAAGGTTTTGTAATCCGCCTTGTAAATCATATTAGCATATATTTATGATCATTAATTTTTCCCAACTCACTACATGATAATCTAGAAATCAATCTTGCTATCATGGAAAATATCCTCATTAAAATCCTTATTTTAAAAACCAAAAGCATGTTCTTCTTCGCTTCTTAAGTATAAAATCAAATCATCAATTGTATCCGTAGCCAAACAAATCACAAGATATATCCAATTCTAAAAATCAAATCATAAATTGTATCCATTGACAGACAAATCACAAACGATATCCAATTTTATAATCAAGAATTAATAAACCAAGCATTCAATTAATTAAGATAAATCCTAAATCATGAGAAAAACATGATTGAACTCATATCTAGAATCTCATCTGAGTCAATTGATATGAAGCAAGAACAATTTAAATCATTAAAGTACAACTATTGTGGGAAAAATCAAATCACATAAATATTACTGATAATCCTTAACAAGGTTTCATCCTCAACCCTAATTATAAATTTAGCTACTCATGATAATTGAAAGAAAACACAAGAATAAAATACTAAACATTAAACTAGACAAATAAAATAGAGAAAGAAATAGTCACAATGCTATCATGGAGAAAAGCTACAGAGAAGCCACATGCGGCACTGCCTCTTGCTCCAATTTTCTGTTTTGCATCTCAGCCTTAGCACTAGCCTCTACAAATTTTGCCCTAAAAAGCCTTTAAATAGGTCAAGGAATCCTATTACAAGTTGAATTCCCGTTTGGAGAAAATCCCAGATATTTAGGCTTCACTTAACCGACTATTTTGGCCCATTTAACGTCAGAATTCGGGCTTTTGGTAAACTACAAATTGTAGCCCTTTAAGTTAACTTTTCAGCCCAACTTGAATCATCTCGATTGGACATCTGAGCTGAAAGTTATGCCAAAAATACTAACTGATGTCCAGGCTGGAATCCTAATCCGAATTGGACTTGAATTTGATACAAATTTCCTTTGATTCCTTGCTCCAATTGGAATTAGGTTGGTCTTCTCTTGAATTCATGCTTGGCTAGATGTAAGTTGGCTTGATTCAATTGGCTTAGCTCCACTTTTCATGTAAAGACCTTGTTACCTGCAATACAAAGATATTATATAATCAGTCACAAAATAACATAAAAGTAAGGCTAAATATGTAGATATGTGAGTACTTTATTGTATATATTTCTGAAGTAGCTAGTTTCCCCATAGGTTTGAGTCCGAGGACTATGCAAGACCTTGGTTCTGTCTAGTACTTAGTTCTTCTTGAGTGACTAGTTTCCCTATAGGTTTGAGTCCGAGGACTATACAAGACCTTGGTTCTGTCTAGCACTTGAAGTTTTCTTTATTGCTTGGAGTGAGGGAGCTCATCCTTATCATTAGGGAGCTTTCCCTTAGAGTGATAACGGCCTTGAGCTTGCTCCGCTGAAGGGGGGGACCCTTCTTCGGTCTGGCTCCTTGGCCCGGCGCGCCACTTCCAATTACGAGGCGTCTTTTGGGCTATTCGAGTAACGCGCTTGACGCTTCGATGCGCGAGGCGCGTCCTCATTAATATCTTTGCAGATTTACGAGGATCCAGTGGCTGGTAAGCTCTTTGGAAATTGGGCGGAGTTAATACCTTTACTAATTCTTCCTTAGGATTCTGCGCGAGCTGGTTTTCACCAGCTCTTGCCTTCTATATAAGGCATTTTAGGGTAATCTTTTCTTCAAATTTCACAAACACTTGGGTTCAATAGGGGCTCAAGGCTCTCCGTTTTCTGGGCATTTTCAAGGGTCTTGCCAAAATAGTGACTTATGCCTGAAGAGATGGAGTGGCCCTGGAAAAGGGCAAGGACAAGGAAGCCGAGCCCCCTTTAGGAGCCGAGAATGCCACCCCGATCCTGGACGACACAGTAGAGGCGAAATAAGTAGAGGCCAAAGATCCTCCTTCTTTTCAACCTAGCCAGAGAAAGAACTCCCCTTGCAGTTAGGAGGGAAATCCGAAAGGAACATAACGTCTTTCCTCCGTGCGCGGGTCCATCGGCCTTCCAAGCTGGTAGTGATTCGCTAGCGCCCGGTCGTCGTGGGACTGGGAGAGAATCAAGGGGAAACCTTGAGATGGGACCGTCAGGCGCCACGACTTCTTCTTCCTTCTCCTTCCTAGTGCCGCCAATGCTAGCTTGGGAGCTGTGGATGGTCTTAGAACAGGCCTGTCTCCGCCTTTCCCTCCATGCTTAGCTTGGCTTTAAAACAAGCCTGCCTAGGCCCCTTTATTTTTTTTTTCTTTTTTTTTTTTTTTTTTTTTTTTATAGCTTTAGAACAAGCCTGCCTAAGCATTTACCTTCGTAGTTAGCTTTAGAACAAGCCTACCTAAGCATTTGTTGTATAATGTAACTTTTCTTTACTTAATAAAGAAGTAGCCACATTTCGTTTACTTTACTTCTTGAATCTTTCATTTCTTTATGATGATTGCCTTCTGAATGAGTGCGTTGCCGTTGTTTGTGTTTTTCTTTTTTTTGTGAACTTGGAAGGAGTGTTGTTATCGATCCCTCCGCACCAACCGTCGCACTCGCTAATCCTTAAGTCCTTCCCACAAACGGCGCCAATTGTAGGGACCTGGTTCGAACACTTCCCTCCTGGGGATGAGTGGACCCAAGCCCAGGTAACCCTATACAATAAATTTGTAGAGAGTGGATAGAAGAACTAGACATTAGTGAATGATACAACGGTTGGTGTGGGTTTACAAGATCATCAAGTGAGATTTAGCTAAGTTTTCTAAGGGGAAGTTCGTCCTCGGCCTAGTCCGAGGAGCTCTTCCCTGAGTGCTAATGAAAATAGGGGTTGTCCCCGAACCCCTCGAACCCCGAACCTCCTCTTCTCTGGGGGTTTATTCCATTATATAGTCCTATTCAGCTGATCTCTGCCCTCCACTTGTTGACCATCTGAGCCTATGTCTGAAGGCTTGTCCCATCAGCCGCCTTTCCAGACCTCCTGTTAGTTGAAGTAACCAAGGCATCACTGTTCAACGGTCAATTCTTCATTAAATGCGACCAGAGTGTCAGTTGCGTGCTTTAATGTGGGGATGACAGCTCCCCTACGGATTACTCCTTCGCCATATTCCCCCGTCCGACCCTGGGTACTTGTCTTTTTCTTTGGAATGCTCTAGGAGGGTGCTTTTGGTGGGGCGCCAACCTTCCCCTCTTCAATATCGGCCGGCCGAGGACATGGTCATCCTCGGTGATGCTCCTTGACAATTTGGGCCTTCCCCGCTCATCCTCGGATACTGCATTGTCCTCGGCATGAGTCTTGGGCCCGATATGGAGTGGACCGGGGTTGCCAAATCTTTGGGCCCCACAATTACTACTTAAAATATTTTTATTCATTAGTTTAGAAAAATTATATGTTTATATTGTACTATCAATGTAAGATTTACATTGTAGCCTAAACAAATGTGTACAATATTGTACAAATTTGCAAAAAATGTATAATACAAATTTGTTTAGAGACAATATAAATCTTAAATTGATAGTACAATATAAATTAAGAATTTTCTATTAGTTTATTTCAAATCTGTTAAGATCTAAATAAGATTTTTTTTTTTTTTTTTTTTTAAGGTTTTAAGATGAACAAATTTTTTTTTTGTTGTTGGATTTTTTTTTTTTTTTTTCGTGTTTAAAAAGACTATGATAGTGTTAAGAATATCATGTTTAAGCTTATTTCAACAAAACTTTAAAAAGTTTTAGGGCCAAAGTGGTCAAATTTTCATTTTAGGAGGATCAAATAAAAAATTAGAAACAAAAAATATTATATTTTATACAAAAAAATGCCGAGCAATGTTACCGACACAAACTATTCTACAAACATTTTACAAACTGCTGATGTAGCATGCTCCACCTCAGCTTTTTAAAAACTAAAATACTACGTCAGAAATAATCAAAGTAAATTTATTATAAAAAAAAATTAAAAAAAAATAACCCAAATAATGTTCACAACAAAACCCTCTCCCTCTCCCTCTCCCTCTCTGCGTCTCCTTCTCTGCCTTAGCAGTACCGTACGGCGCCTCCATCTCAGACCAAGCCCTCCCTATGCCTCCCTCTTTGCCTCATCGGTGCTAACAAACTCCTAAACATAAAACGTGACGGCGAAAAACCCTGGCCTCAAATCCTCTGCCTCACACCCTCTCTCCTTACCATAAAATTCTCACACTCCAACCAACGCCGTCACCAACTCGCTGGAATCATTGCAAAACCGCCGGAACCATGGCTGAGAACGGTGTTGCAATCTCATCTGATGAGAATGATGCTCCCACTTCGGTATCTGATGCTTCTAATTCTCCTACTTTTGGTAATTCCTCAACTATTTTAGATAACAAAGACATGCATGCTTTAGATAAGAAAACCATTCGTAGTCAAACAGGCCAACATTCTGCTATTCGAAACGTATTCTTTTTTTCTTTTTTTTTTCTTTTTTTTTGGGTAATATTTTATGCAGGGGCTCGAACCCCTGAGTTGAAGGTCACTAAAGAGACCGGGTACCACTTAGGCCAATAGGCCCGGTGGTCTATTCGAAACGTATTCATTCTATAGAAACAAAGGAAATTATATATATGATATGATTACAAATCAATTTGGTAGGTAAGCACATAATTCCGTCACTCAAAGAGATTCAGTAGTGAAATTATTGCAAGTAGTATTAGTGATTATTCATTCACATTCAACGAATAAGTTTGTTGTTTTCCGTAATGTGATTCAAGCTCTAGATTAATAGGAAATTGCTGTTTTTTCCTGATTCAACCAAAGACAAAACTTTATGGGATTATTTTATGCTTGAATACGGTGTTGCAATCCCATATGATAGAACTTTATATGACATAATTTTTAAATTTTTTGGCATTATTTTATGCTTGACTAAGGTGTTGCAATCCCATATGACAGAATTTTATATGACAAAATTTTTAAAGTTTATATGACAGAATTTTTTAATTTTATTGGATTATTTTATGCTTGACTACGGTGTTGCAATCCCATATGACAATTTTATTTTTAAAGTTTTGTATACTCGGCTTTTGAATGGTTTAAACTTTTGTATTTTTTACTAAATAATTGAAAAGTATTTCTAATAGAAACAATCATGTGATTGTCAGACAATGAAGACATTGTCATCGATGAGGAAGAAAATGAGCAAAAGTTAGAGATTGAAAAGATTGAAGAAAAGAAGCATGAGATCAACAAGATTTTAGATGAAAATGAAATTGTTTTAGAACCAAAGGTTGGGATGATGTTTAATTCAGAGGAAGAAGTTAGAGCATATTATACGCAATATGCTAAACAAGCAAGTTTTGGTGTGTCGAAGAGAACCTCTAAACTTGGACATGATGGGAATTTAAAATATTTCACTTTCATGTATTAATCAAGGCAAGACAAAAAGTAAGGCAACTAATGCTCTTAAACTGAGACCAAAAAAAAATCTCGGGTGTAAGGCCAAGATTAATGCTACTTGTTGTCTTGATGGAAAGTTTACATTGACTACTGTTGTGCTTGACCATGTCCATACTTTGAGTCCTAGAAAAGCTAGATATTTTATATGTCATAAACAGATGGACTCTTGTGTGAAAAGAAGGCTTGAGTTAAATGATAAAGCTGGAATTTGTATCAGTAAAAACTATAAATCTATTGTTATTGAAGCAGGACAATTTGAGAAGCTTCCATTTGGAGAGAAAGACTGTAGAAATCATGTTGACAAAGCAAGGCGGCTTCGACTTAGGGTGGGAGGTGCTAGAGCACTTCGTGACAATTTTGTTAGAATGCAAGAGAAGGATGACCGGTTTTATTATGTAATGGATGTGGATGATAGGTCTCGATTGAGGAATGTGTTTTGGGCAGATGCAAGAAGTAGAGCCACATGTGAATATTTTTGGGATGTTATAACATTTGACACAACATACTTAACAAATCCAAATAAAATGCCATTTGCTCCATTTGTAGGAGTGAATCATCATGGTCAATCAATGCATCTTGGGTGTGGTCTAATATCAAACGAGAATGTTGATACTTTTGTTTGGTTGTTTGAGATTAAATCCATCAAACGAGAATGTTGATACTTTACTCTACTTATTTTGGTTAGGGTACAAATTTTACTTTTGGTTTCACATCCATCTATTATGGTCAAGCTAATTGAGTTAGCAAAACTATTTCTTGAAAGGTCGTGTTGTGTAGATTTCCTTTATCTCCCCTTTGACTAAAATGTTTTTTAATATTCAGTTTCTTTAACCTTCTTGGTTTTTGCATAATTTTTTCTCTTGTATATTTAATTTTTTTAGATTTATTTTCAATTGCACTGTGTCATCTGAGTCAAGGTTCTAGTGATGGATATATGATGCCACATTTTGACTCTCCTTTATTTCCTGGAAACCAAATGCAAGTATAGTTTACCAAATGCAGATTTTCTTTATCTCCCTTTTGACTAAAATGTTTTTTAACATTCAGTTTCTTTACCCTCCTAGTCCCTTGGTTTTTGCATAATTTTTTTCTCTTTTGCTTGATATTTAATTTTTTAGATTTATTTTCAATTGCACAGTGTCATCTGAGTCAAGGTTCGAGTGGTGGATATATGATGCCATATTTTGGCACTCCTTTATTTGCTAGAAACCAAATGTAGGTATAATTTATCATTTATAATTTATTCTATACTAATCAAATTGCGGTAACTAGTATTAACCCAACATATTTTGGTACTCCGGGAAGCAATATACACCAACTATCAGTTATTCCTTAACTTTTATTCAATGTTATACTTGTTAATAGTTTGAAATTCAACCCTTTTTTTTTTAATGAAATTTGTATTTGTAGGGTCATCCAAATCAATTTTGGGGAAGTGGATGTCAAGTGCCAAATATTGACCAGCTTAGTGTTTATGGAACACAACAACATCATATAATCAACTTGAATCATTTGGATCTGCTACAAGTATTGTTACTACATTGTATATTTAACTATGTCAATTATAAGCACGTTGATTTTTAAATAATTTAATACATTTTCTTTTGTTTTTTTTTATAGGCTCAACAGCATAGGCATCAGTTTAAGGATCAAGATGCTGGCAAGTTTAGTTAAAATTAAGTTCAACTTGATTAAGATGACAAACTTTTTGTTTTTCCTTTTTGTGTTGAAAATAACATAGTTCTTCATTTGTAATGGATATTATGGTATTATTTGCCAAGGGAAAAGCTTATATTTTTTTAAGCACATATGGTGACTTACAACAAAGCTTTTTTTTTTTTTATTCAACATTATTTGAGCTTTACATCTATGGATATCTTTGCTCTTTATTTATGTTATTAAGAGATGGACATGTTTGATCCTCATTATGTTCTGTTGAGGTCTAAAAAATCATAAACACCAAGGCCCAAAGAAATAGCACAATGGGTCAACCCCATGGAAAGTAATGATAAAAGGGTTGAGCTCACCACAAGGGAAAAGGATGGTAAGCCCAAAAGATTTGAAGCCCAAAATCCATGAAAAGGCCTTAGGGCCTATGAAACAAAGGGAAGAAAGGAAAGGCCCAACCTGCCAAGATCAGAGGATCAAAGAGAGTCCAGTGGAAAGAACTAGGCCGGGATCCTCTGAGGCTGCCAAGGGCTCGGGATCCTCGGGGTGTGCAGCACAACTGAGGTTGGATTGAGACAGTTCAAAGGGAGTACCAAAAAAACACAAGGAACGAAGGACAAATGTGTCCTTCTCAAGCACCCAGTGACGCAACTAGGAACAAAAGGGCTTGGAGTAACCATTCATGAGCAAAGGGGGTGGCATCTCAGGGAATCCAGAATGAAGAACTATAAGGGGAAGTGGCTGGGAAAATTTTCAACCCAACAAGAATGGATTCCGCTCACCTGGGAAAAATGACAAGAAGAAGGACAGCCAAAAGCTGAGTCTGAAAAGGTAAAAAGCCAAGAAGCTAAGGTCAGCTCCCTAAGGACACCTCAGAATGGAAAGTCAGCAAGGGACTTTCAGAGAGACAGCACCAAAAGGAGAAAATTATGAGGAATAAGGAAAGGACCAGCCCTCTGAGTAACTTCCACTACACGGGCTTTGGTACCCAGGGAAACAAAATAGAGGAATCAGTGGTACCCCGAAACCCTAGAATGACACTATAAAAGGGAGAAGCAGCCAACATTGAAGGGAAGAGGAATAGTAAAAAACACAACAGAATCATTGAGAAAACTCCATTAAAAACTCAAAGAAAGTAAGGAAATATCTCCCGGTATCCCAAAAACAGCCACTATAGAACATACTTGGATTCAAAGGGATTTAAACTTTGCAAGTCTTAGAGGTTTAGATAGCCATCTAAGTCTGTAATTTTTGAGCTTATTTGGACCTTGTAACACGTCTTAGTGAGCACATTGTAATCCATAATTAAGAAAAATAATGAAATATTTCATACTAATTTAAGGATCTTTAACAGTTATTTCGTGTGTTTTCTTTATTACATTGCCTTCCTTTACTATTTCTTGCTGTTCAATACATATATTCTTGCTTACTAGTGTGTACGTATTGTAGTATCCTTGCTCTGTGCGCCACTTAGTTTGTAAACGGCTCAGTTAGCTATGATGAACCAAGCCCAGTCCCTTTAAACTACAACACAAAGGCCCAAGGTCCTCGATTCAGCTTGGTTCTGGGCACTGTCCAAAAAAGGACCTTCACATTTTGGCGACTCCACTAGGGACTGGGTAAAGGAGAGGGAAGAAGCAGTCCCTTCGCAGAGCATGGCTCCAAGACCAAAGAACAGCAAAGGTACCAATGTACCACCTGCGGCCTCTGAGCCCATAGGAGAAAATGAAGTAGCCTCTAGGCAGAGGAACGAGATGCCTCTAGTAGAGCAAGAAGTGGTATCAAGACAAAGGCGTGCAAGGCACGACCCAAAACCTATGGCTCGAATGGCAGAAATGTTGAAAGATCCGCAACAAGAAATTTGCCTCCTCAAAGAGGGCAGGACATAGGAAATCAGGGGACAATGTCCCCCCTATGGTCAACCAAGACAGAGCCCAACCAGAGGAAGGGTCAGCAGTAGGAAGGGGTGGCAACCCCTAGTACCTAACGCTAGCAGATGTTAATGCCCTTTTGGAGCTGGAAAGGGAAAAACTCTCAGGGATCCCCAAGCAATTCTCTCGAGATCCCCCATTCCCACCAGAGCTCCTTGGCAAGCCATATCCCAAGGGATATGAACCCCCGAAATTTCATCCTTTTGATGGGAGGAATGGAAGTGCTGTGCAACACGTAAGTAAGATTATTCACACTTTGGGCCTTTACGCAGGAGACAGAGAGCTATGTTTAAGGGAGTTTGTTAAGTCCCTAGTGGACAGAGCTTATACATGGTACACCACGCTGAGGCCTGGGTCCATTATGAATTGGGATGAAATGATGGAGAGGTTCTATGTAAAGTATTACCCCAGTGAGGACAAGGTCACCTTCCAAAGCCTTCAAATGGTAAGGCAAAGGCTTGGAGAGAATCCTGTCCATTTCATCAGATTTGAAGATGTTTCTCTAGACTGTTATGGAAACCATGAAAAAAAAGAGCTCGTGGAGACCTACATATCCAACATGCTCTTTGATTACAGGCTCAACCTTGAAAATTTATGCATCACTCAGTTTGCTGACCTACTATAGAGAACTAGAAGGACAACACAGACTATGAGAACAAAGAGGGTGCTAGTACCCCAGGCCATGACAGCATCAGTGGGAGAGAAAAGGAAGAGGCCTGAAGGGAAAGTGTTCAAGGAACCACCAGTGATCCCATGTACTACAAAGGAATTGAACCATGTCTTGGACAAATGGATTGGAGATGGAATTGTTAGGCCATTTACTATGTCCAGGCCACCAACTGAGAAAGAAAGGAAGAATCATTTGTTTTGCAGGATTCACAACTATGTCAAGCACTCCATCAAGGATTGTTGGACCCTCTGTAGGCTTTTTTACAAAAAGCTAAGGGATGGAACTCAGGAGCTTACTCAAAAGGAACCCAAAGTACAAAGGAACCCCCTACCCAACCACAAAGGGAAGGGGGTGGTGGCTGTGGTGATCCATGGGAACCCAGCAAAAGCAGAAGAATCTAAAGGATCCTTCCACCTAAACACATTCAGGACTTTCCAAAAGAACCCTAAGTTCAGATCGCTATTCAACCAGTTGGGATTTGGGCCAGAGGCAAGAAGGGTGGCCACAGAGTCCCTCATGAGTATAGCAGCAGATTCGAGAATGGAATGTTTCACAACAGAATCTCATGCTAGTTGAGCTTACTTGGAGACAACCAATGCAATAAACTTCACTAATGAGGACATGGAGGTTGAGCATCCAGACGATCGTAGACCTCTTTATCTAATGGCCACCATAAATGGTGTCCAAGTTAGAAGAGTATTAGTAGACACAGGGGCATCACTCAACCTCATAACCTTAAGTACCCTGGAAGCTATGGGCCTGACTGGCAGGAGGATCCTAGCAGCTCTTATGGAGATAACAGGATTTGGAGGATCAGCAAAATCAATTGAGGGATATGTGCAGTTGGCCTTAAGAGTAGGGCCAGTAGTAGCCCTGACCAGATTTCATGTGATCAACTCAGAGGTTTCCGCCATGTACTATTAGGACGCTTATGGCTCCATAAGCACCGCCTTATTCAATCCACGTACCATTAATGTGTTAAAAGGAGATTGAATGAAAGGCCCGTAAGGATCCTTGCCAACCATAACCCTTTCAGCCAAAGAGAGGTAAACTTTGTGGAAACAATATTCTAAGATGAGTGTTGAGGTTCAAAAATTAATCACAGCCCAATGCCCAAAAAGGCATAACACGTTGGGCTAACTTCGTGGGAAATAAAGCTAAAGAAATAAAAGCGTTGGACTCCATTAATAAAGAGAAAAGGAAAAGAAAAGAAGAAAAGGATGAAGTCCAAAGAATTGGGATCCAAAGACCCATGAAGGAAAAAGGCTTTAAAATCCATGAAGCAAAGGGAAGGCCCAACCGGTCAAAATCAATAAGCCAAAAGAAGCCCAATAGGGAGAACTAGGCCGGGATCTCAGAGACTGCCAAAGCCCGGGGATCCTTGGGACGCACAGCACAGTCTAAACAAGATTGAAATAGCTACGAAGGACAAACGGGTCTCCAGCATCCAGTCGTGCAGTGAGGAATCAGAATGTATAAAGTAAGTATTCATGAACAAAGGAGTTGTACCACAAGGAACCAAGAACAAGAAAAAAAACATAAGTAGAAGTGGCTGTAAGGGAGCTTTCAATCTAGTAGTAAGAGATTCCAACTATTTGGGAAAAATGACAAGGATGGAAGGCAGCCAAAAAAGCTGAAAAAGGTGAAGAGGGCCAAATAGCTAAGGTCAGCAGCCTGAGGGGAGCTTGGAATGGAAAGTCAGCTAGGGGCTTTCAGCTTGGTCGCACCAAAAGAAAGAAATTATGAGAAAGAAGGAAAGGACCAGCCCCTGGGTAACTGACATAACACGAGCTCTGAGGGGCAAAAGAGAGAAATCACTAGTACCACGGAACCCTAGAATCACACTATAAAAGGAAGAGAAAACCCATGTTGAAGAGGAAGATTTTTTGTAACAGGAAGAATATCATAACAGAGCTATTAGAACTCTGTAAAACTCAAGAAAAAATAAAGGGGCGTCTCTCGGTATCCCAGAAATAGCCACTATAGCACATACTCGGATTTAAAAAGATTCAAACTTTGCAAGTCTTAGAGGCTTGAATAACCATCAAAGTCTGTAATTTATTAGCTTGTTTAAACCTTGTATCACGTCTTAGTGAGCACACTGTAAACATGATCAAAAAAATTAATAAAGTTCCTCTCATTAATCCTGGGATCCCTAACCATTGTTCCATTTATTTCTTAATTATTTTGCATTTCCTTTGCTGTTTTCATTGTCATTCGATACAGATATTACTGCTTGTTAATTTATTTGTATTGTAGGAAGTTTGTCATGTGCACTACTTGGTTCTTAAACAGTCCATTAGCTGTGGTGAACCAAGCCTAGTCACCAAAACACAATCAATAGGCCTAGGATCCTTGGGCCTGCATGCTGAAGAAAAAGGCACTCTCACAATGAGTTAGAACTAGATGATGAGAGCCCCACGTCGAGGACCCCAGGAGCACCTATCCTAGAAGAAGAAGAATGAGGGGGTACCTGTGACTTAAGAAACCTCTTGGAGAAAAAAAGATAAAAGAGGGAGCCCAGCTCTTCAGGATCTCGGGAATGTGTAGTAGTACGAGAACCTGGAGGAAGGTTAATTTATCATTTATGAAGGTGCGCGAAACCTGAATGCATCATGCAGGTGGGACCTAGACCACCAGATTGTATGATGGCTTAAGAAGAAGTCCCAAAGGAACCAGTTAAGGAGGCACAAATTCAGCCTGAGGAAGGATTAAGAGAAATAAACTTGGGAGTCGAGCTGGGATCCCCGAAGCCTGTTTTCATTAGTAGTCAGTTGACAGTACAAAAAAAGGAGCAATTAGTGGACTTACTCGAGAAATACATGGATGTGTTCGCATGGACCTATGATGAGATGCCCAGTCTAGATCCGGGACTGGTGGTCCATTCTCTCAACATAGACCCGGGAGTCAAGCGAGTAATCCAGCCAGCCAGGGTCTTTCACACTGATGTGGTAGCTTAGATAACTCAAGAAGTCAAGAAGCTGCTAGCAGCTAGTTTTATCAAGCTCATCCAGCACCCCAAGTGGCTTTCCAACATAGTACTCGTGAAGAAAAAGAATGGCCAAATCCGTTGCTGTGTGGACTTTCACAATCTGAACAAGGCAAGTCCAAAAGATAAGTTCCCTCTGCCTAATATTGACCTCCTTGTGGATTCAGCTGCAGGAAGTTCTATGTTTTTATTTATAGATGGGTATAATGGATATAATCAAATCTGCATGGCTGCCAAAGAGTCAGAGAAGACAGCATTCAAGACTCCAATTAGGAATTTTTATTACATTGTGATGCCCTTTGGCCTCTAAAATGCAGGGGCCACGTAACAGCGAACCATGACAGCTATCTTCCATGATATGATGCATAAAGAGATGGAAGACTATGTGGATGATATTGTGGTGAAATCAAAAACTAGGGCAGGACATCTTCAGATACTTAAACAAGTTTTTGAAAGGTACAAGAAGTACAAACTGCGTATAAACCCTATGAAGTGTGCTTTCGAGGTGTCTGCTGGAAAGTTTCTTGGGTTCCTAGTACATTACAGAGATATAAGTGTAGATCCAACAAAAGCCACAGCCATTACAACAATGAAAAGGCCTACAACAGTAAGGGAGCTTAAAAGCTTCCTAGGGAAGGTCTCCTACATTAGGAGGTTTGTGCCAAGATTGGCTTCAGTCACAAGTGGTTTATCCAAACTGTTGAAAAAAGGGGCTGAGTTCACCTGGGAAACTGAGTAGCAGGAAGCCTTTCAAAGGATCTAGCAAATCATGAATCATCTTCTCACCCTCCAAGCACTAGTACGTGGGCGACTCCTGTTGCTATATTTAGCATCAAACTCCCAGGCAATAGGAGCCCTGCTAGCACAGGAGGATGATGATGGGAATAAGCAACCCATTTACTACGTGAGCAGGACACTTAAGGACACTGAGACCAAGTACCCTAGGACAGAAAAAGCTTGCCTAGTAGTCATCTACGCGTCCCAAAGGCTGAAGCGATATTTCTCATCCCACTAGATGGTGACTAAGTCACATCCCATAAAAGCACTCCTACATCAGCCCCTTTTGACGGGAAGGATAGCACAGTGGCTGGTCTTGCTCTCTCAATACGACATAGGCCTCAAAACCCCTAAAGTTGTTAAAAGTCAAGCCATAGCAGACTTGCTAGCCCAGTTTCCAGGAAAGGAAGAGTGCTCACTAAGCGAAGAGATTCTAGGAGTGGTGGTAGTGGCAGAGGTCCTAGGAAAAAAATGGACAATGAGATTTAATGGGTCGGCAACAACAACTTCAAATGGACTAGGAGTTGTACTTAGCTGCGAAGATGGGAACACTATGCCCTTATCTTTTAACCTTGGGTTTTCCTATTCAAATAATGCAGCTGAATACGAGGCATGCTTAACTGGGTTAACCATAGCACTCAGCATAGGAGTGAAGCATATGAAAGTTTTAGGAGACTCCAATCTTGTGGTCTCCCAGGTGAAAGGTGACTTTGCACTGAGAGAGCAAAGTTTGGCAGCCTACAAGACTTGGGCGCAAAGGCTGGAGTAGAAATTTCAAACCTTTAGCGTGGAGTACACCCAGAGGAATGAGAACAGGTTCGTTGATGCACTAGCCACCCTGGGATCCCAAGTGCCATTCAAAGGGAAAGACACTTTGGTAAGAATAGGTAAGAAAGAACATTCCATCATAAGGATTCTTAAAAGGATGTTCCCTGAAGAACCCGAGCAGTAGGATTGGAGGAGTGAGGTCAAGGAGAAAATGAAAGAGGCAGGACCTGGAAGAAGTATCAAGGAACTGAAGGACTACACTCTGATGGAAGGAGAACTATACAAGAGGCTGTCCAGAGGGATCCTATCCAGGTGTGTCAATGAGGAGGAAGGAAAGCTGAGATTTGGAAGAACTACATAGCCAGGCCTGTGGGGTTGTAGAAAAGATCAGCCTATACAGAAGGATGTAGCGCATGGGGTACTACTGGCCAAATATGAACAAAGAGGCAACAACTATACAAAATAAGTGCCAAAAATGTCAACTTTCAATGGACAAGGAAGAAAGCTACGCTGTATTTGTTGCAGAAGATTAGAGAACTCCATTCATGGAGTACTTGGCTCAAGGGATCCTACCAACTGACAGGACATTAGCCCATTAGCTCAAGAAACTTGTAGATAGGTACTTCTTACAGAACGGGGTTCTATTCAAAAAGGGGTACAATGGGGATCCCCTAAGATGCCTAGGGCCAAGGAAAGCCAGAGAAGTAGTTAGGGAAGTACATTCCGGAAACTGTGGAAGTCACCCAAGGAAAAGAAGACTCTACAAGCAGTTGCTACTGTTGGGGTACTATTGGCCAACAATGAAAAAGGACTCTGAGGAACTGGTCAAAACATGCCATGCCTGTCAAGTGCTTAGAGATGCAATTCATACTCACCCAAATGTGCTGCAGGATATGACTACACCATGGCCTTTCCACACTTGGGGGCTTAATCTCATAGGGCCTATAAACCCTCCTTCCAATGGTTACATATGGATCCTAGCAGCCACTGAGTACTTTACAAAATGGGTAGAAGCTATCCCTTTAAAAAAGGCCATTGGAGCAGCCATGGCAAACTTCATTTGAGAGCACATCATTACGAGGTTCGGGATCCTAAGAAGACTGATTAGTGACAATGGGACCCCGTTCATAAACAAATACATGAAGAACCTGACTGAGGCATATTACATCAAACATGGAAGTTCTACACCATACTACCCACAAGGAAATGGCCAGGCTAAAACCACTAATAGGGTGATGCTAAAAATCCTTAAAAAGATGAAACATGAGTATGAGGAAAAATGGAGTGACAACTTGACTGATGTACTCTAGGCATGTAGGAGCTCTGTGAAGACAGCCACAGGGTTCTTACCATTCTCCTTAGTTTATGGGACAGAAGCCATCAGTCCCGTGGAATTAGTTGTCCCTACACTGAGAGTAGTGCTTAAAGAAAACCAGGAAGACACCGATGATACAAACAATGAAAAGAGACTGGCAGATTTGAAGGGGTTAGAGGAAGAAAGAGAAATGGCCAGAAGGAGAAGTTTGAGGTGCCAACAGAGAATGGCTAAGGCATATGCACAGACTGTACACCCAAAGGCTTTCACTGAGGGGCAGCTGGTGTTGAGGACAGCAGTACATGTAAGAAGAAACCTCCCAGAACCCTCCAAATTTGCCCTAAAGTGGGAAGGACCTTACATCATCAGGGACGCCCGCGATAGTGGGTATTACTACCTCTCAAAGGAAGATGGGACAATCTTGAAAGATCCCATAAATGGGAAGTGGCTGAAACAGTACTATGCATAGAAATGGAGAGATCTTAGTACATCGAGACCCTTTTTGACAACTCTCTAATCTGCTAAGTGTTTCATCATTCTTTACTTTTGTTATAAATTTTTGTTTAAGTAATTTTGTTCAAGAACCCATGGTAGAAGGACATCCTATGATCCTTACTATCTTTGATAATTTTCTATGCTCCTTAGACGGTAACTGTGTTTTGATTCAATGAAATCTCTTTTATTTCCTTTAAGTTACAGCTAAACTAAATATTGTAAAGTCCAAATATGGGCAGACTTGAGAATGGGTACTTGGGCCAATGCAAAAAAAAAAAAAAAAAAAAAAAATTGACACGTGACCCAGGACCCACACCACAATTAGTTCAAGATACATGGCCTAGGACCATGGGCAAAAGGAAAGTGCCCGGGATACCCAGCCCAGTATTTGACAAAAGGGGACCTACCTGGTTCATGATCTGGGATAAAAAAAAAAAAAAAAAAAAAAAAAGCTCCTAATGTACCCAGTTCAGTACCTGTGCAGTAAAACAACCACAGGGTACCTGATCCAAGACCTACAGTAAAACTGGTAGGGACCATGGCTCAAGACTAAGAGCAAAAAAAAAGAAAGAAAGAGAAGAACAAAAAGAAAAAGCAGTATACAAAAAAAGGAGAAAAAATCCACATGCTATTGAAGGTTAGAAGCAGTTTTTTTTATAAAAAAAAAAAACATAAATATAAATCCATGTCACAGAAAATAGGGAAGAAAAGCCAGAAATAGTGTTCAACAAAAAAAAAGAAAAAAAAAAAGATAAAGCTTACACAACCCAAATTGTTTGAAAAAAAAAAAATACACATTTGAACTAGCAAAAAAAAAAATGAGGAGCTAAGGAATAAGCCCGACCAGCAAGGAACTGTTTAGAGAAATAGCAGGAATAGCTAAAGAAGAGAGAACTTTTTGCTTCTTAACCTTCAAGTCTTGCAAGATCTTATGGGCACAAGCCAAAGCCTCCTCAGCAGCAACAATTTCAGCATCAAGACTCTTGGAGGCCTGCCTCTAAAACAACATATAGGCCAGTGAATGCAAATGCTCCAGTTAGAAGGACAGGTTGAACTTTGCTTCTATAAGATCCTGCACCACTCCATTCCAAAAGTTTTTCCTTAGATAAAGAGTCGAGAGAAGAGTTCCTCAAAGAAATCAGCATAGCACATAGCAGCTCCATCAGGATGTTACCCAAGAACACACCTCCCCTAAACCCACTGGTAAAATCTCCCTGGACCTTGAACAACCCTTCCAGCAATGGCAAGCCTCCACAGGCACAAAGAAGCACAAAAAGTTACCATAGGGAGGCCTAAAGCGATAGAAGTGACTTGCAGGGAGGCTTTTAAACTCCAAAAGATCAAAGCGGGCCAGGAAAGCAAGAAGCCCTGAGTCAGGATCTGCAATGGCCACCTCTGGAGCCCCCCCCCCCCCCCCCCCATTGTTGTATCTCCACTTGTAGGGATTAGTGAGCTTTCAACCCTCTGGATGGTTTGCGGGGTCACTGCCTGAGATTCAACGACTCGAGCAGACCCTACAGCTACCTCAGGAACCTTGAGCTCAGGATCTCTAACACCTATGTCAACACCTGCAAAACCAAACATAGTTCAAAAGGGGGGCAAGAGCCAAGGAATAAAGGTAAAAAAAAAAAAAAAGGGAGAACCTGTATCAGCTTCCTATAGTGGGGTTTCCTCTTCTTGCTCCTCTGATTTCTTGGAGGACTCTGTGAAAGAACACACAACACGTTGAAGAAAGGGTGAGGAAACCTTGGCAAAATGGCTAAAGGAAGGTAGGGATATTGGGGGCTTCGCCATAGAAGGGAGAGGCAAGGGAAGAGCATAAAAAAAAATTAAAAAAAAAAGGGGAAAAGAAAAAGAAACATAGTGAAGATGAACAAGGCGTACCTTTAAAGCCCTCTAATTCCAAAGAAGGGGTAGCCTCAGGGGCGAATCTCACACTGGTTTGACCTAAAAGAGGAAGAGAAAACCAGAACTCTAAAAAAAAAAAAAAAAAAAAAAGGTAAGATTAATCATTTTTATAAGGAGAGAAGGGGGCTCACCTGCTTGTATGGATAGAGATGCGTCCCCTAAGGGTTCTTTGCTTAACACAGGTTCAAGTGACATAGTTTTGATGGGACTGAAAGTCTGTTCGAGCTAGGGATCTTGGGAAACGGGAGGCTGAGGAGTTTCAAGATCTTGAGCAGCCAGGGGAACAGAACGCAAAATAGGCTGGACACCCTGCATTGGCTGGCTAACCTCCTCAGTCATACCACCACTAGGAGGCTCCTCTTCCGCTCCTGGTAAAATAGCAGAGGGAGCAGTAATCACTTCTTCCCCTAAAGTCTTACCAGTCGTGGGAGGAGGTACCTCTACCTACAAAAGGAAAAGAATGTATAAGTACGCAGTACCAGAAAAGGGGTGGAAACAAACAAAAAGAGGCACGAGTAGAAGAGGGCCATACCACATCATCACTAGACGAATGACTCCTGCCTTTCTTGGGGTCTGGCTTGCCCTTGGACGGCAAGGAGGAAATAATCACTCATCAGTTAAAAAGAGAAAAAGAAGGACACTGCAACAACAATAATAAGCTATTGCAAAATAAAAGAGAGAAGAAGGAAAAAGGCTTTACCCTTCTTTCTTTCTCTCTACAAAGTCTCCAATGATCTTTTGCTTACTACGGGTACTCCCAAAGGGTCCTAAGGGAGACTGAGGTGCAAAATCAAAGGACCCCAAAGAACCCTAGGTTGAAGAACTCATAGGAACCTAAGAGAGAGAAGACTCTACCTTAGTCTTCACTCAAGACCTTGGAAGTAAAGGATGCCCAACTTCCTTTCCCACTACAGGGGAGCTCACTCTCCCGGGTTCCTCAGAAATTACTAATTGCTTCTGAGATTTCACAGTCTTTCTTTTCTTAGTCTCAGAGCCAGCCTCGATACCCTCAACACCCTCTTCAAGCTCAGCTTGCTTAACTTTTTCCTGCTTAATCTTCTTCTCTTTACCTTTTGCCAATAGGAGTGGCAGCACCAATTGCCTTTACTACCACTCTTTTAATTGGCACGCCAGAAGAGGCACCAACAATGAGATCACATCCTAACCAAGTCTCTAGAAAATCTTGTGCATAACACACCTAACCACCCCTGGAAGCATGCCACTCCGCGAATCCTATCTTGCTGCTTATAGCAGCAGATACAATACCAATAGTGGGAAGGGATAGGTGCCTGTTGGATGTAGGAGCAGAAAGAATATTAGGATTGGGAACTCTCTCAATCCTACCGGAACCAATATAATCAACAAAAGATTTTTGAACTCTTTGCCAGTAGCCCACAAAACTACTGGAAGCAAAGACTCCCCTCTAAGAGTTAGGCACAACAAATTGAGGACTTCTCTGAGACCAATAGGAGAAAGCCTGGAGCCTCAGGAACAGGTCCAAAGAAAGGACAGAAGGCACTACATCCTTAAACACTGGCAGGATATCCTAATCAAAGCCGAATTGCCGGAGTACCCGGTGTGCTGAGTAATGGGTGTACCTGGGGCCACTAAAGGAAGGAATTGGAAGCCAAGAGGGGCTAACGCAGGCCAAGTAGGCCAAACTACCTTCATCACCAGGATGAAGGTCAAAAGTATTTCTTGAAGAATTAAGAAAAGAAGCCATTACAAAGTCACAGGCAAACCCGGGGCTGAACTGCTGGGGAGAATGCCAACGTAAATGCCCTGCCTGATCAAATAACTCAATCAAATTAAGGCTACCAACTTTTAAACTAGCCAACAAAAGATAATGGGGTGGCTGTTAGTGGAGCTTGCTGACACCCCATTTTGCAACCCGCATTTAACCTCACATAGAGGGTAAAAGGGTACTTTTACCTCAGAAATATGCATCTTGATTTTGGCCATTAGATCCTTAATCTCATTTCACCAAAATGATCTTGATGTTATAACGATCAAATCAATTGGTCATAGGCCCTAATCGGATCTCCAGATTGAAAGTTATCATCAAATCAAGTTTTAATGGCTGAGATGCATTATCACAAATTGAGTCCGACTATATGTGATTATGAACAATTGATTTCAATTAGTTATAAGTGTAATCGATTGGAGATCAATGATGTGTCATAATTTGATTGCTTAGGACTACATTTTATGGTGAGGTTGCATACACATAATTAATTAGATAGTTAAACATTAATTATTCAATGAGTAATTTGTGCAATTATCTTTTAATTAGAGTAAATTTGGAACCAATTAAGTCTGAAATGAGAGTAATTGGAGCCATTTAATCTTAATTGTGAGCTAATTTGGGACCTATTAATATTAACTGTGCTGAAACCATTTTCTAACAAATGACCTCTGCTCACCTTTTCATCAATATCTCTCAGAATATTTTGAATCTGTAAATAAGGTTAATTTTCCCAAAAACTAGACATCCGGGGCTTCAATTTGAGCACAAGAACGAGGCAATTCCGATCAGAATTAAGTTAGATATGATTTTTCAAAGTTGGCTCTACAAGCTGTTACAGCAGCTCCGGGAAAACCGAACTTTGGCTTGCTCCTCACTCTCACCAATCTTTCTATTTAATGCACCAGATTTTCTCCAAGGCTAAAATGAGGTCTAGGTTCATGATTCTTTGTCAATCCTCATTAAATGGCCTTCCATTCATATTTTCTCCACCACTACTATATAAACCCTCCCTCTCATTCATTCCAGAGCACACAAAAAACCCCCTCTCTCCTGAGACTCAAAGTCTTGAGTGTGACTCACTCTCCCTCTCCTAGCTCTTCTTTTCCTCCACGCTTAGGATTTCCCTCAAAAGTCTCCTCCTCCACCATATGGATCTTGCATTAAGGTATAATCTCTTTCCTTAGCTTGTTTCTTGTGTTGCCATGATGAGAATTTAGGATTAAAGCATGATAATAACTATTTAAATTCTCTTGAATATGTTTGAATGTTCTTAATTGTTCTTGTATGTTCTTCACATGTTCTTGGTTATTCATCATATGTTCATGCACATCACTAGTTTTAATCTTAAATCTACATCAAAAATATGAAAAACATGTTTGTCTAGTAATTCTTTCAAATCCTTGAATCTAGGTTATCATCATCCACACACATTCACTAAAATTTATTTTTCAATCCAAATGCGATGCTTAATAAATTGAATTAGGATTTATCACATGCACACACTTTAAATTCAACATGCAAATTGATTGATAACATATTGGATGATGTGATATGAATGTTGGCCACCATAGTCTAGAAGACCGATTTCATCGAGCAAGGTGGGTGCCTAACACCTTCCCACCTTGTAACATAGCCTCCGAGCTTAGATCAAGAGTTAGTAGATCGAATACTTATCCATGTCATTTTCAATTTATAGATTGTAACTAGGAAACAAAGCCATGTACTTTATCTTAGATTGTATCTAGAACCAAAGCCATGTAATTTTCCTATGTTCAATGTAAACTCAATTGAAAATTAATAAAATGATGAATTTTTCAATTTTGGTTTTCTTATTTATTCCAATAATTAAATAAGTGGCGACTCCATTGTAAAACCCTTAATCTAAAGGGGAAAATATAACTAGTCGAACCTCCATTTTGAGAGGTAATAACACGACTCCACCCATTCACGTGGGTTTGGCCTAACATTCATAAAAAGGGGCCAGGCGCGCGGTCTCTCACAGAGCTACCACACAAACCTTTAATTACATCAAGGGGTGCGAAGAACTTGTCTTTCACAAACTTCAAACTTCTACACTTCGCTAAAGTAATTGGAGAACAGTCCCACATAAATACCTGGAGAATAGCACAATAGAGGGACGAGGTGATCGCGTAGCAAGAGTCACCTCAACTTCGTCTCCATGAAGCAGATCCAATTAAGAATAAACATGGCCCAAGAACATGGGGGCTAGAGGATACTGAGCACCCTGAGCCAATCTGATTGCCAATGGGAAGAAAATAGATTTAACCCCATACCCGGGGTATTCGCTAAACAAAAACTTACTAAGCCAGATTGCCAGGAACCTGGCTCGCCTGACTGCCTTGTCTTTCTCTCGCGAAAGATTCATAACCCACCTGCCCATCCTGGCTGGTTTACCGCCAGGGGAAGCAATACGTCCACCAAAATGGCTGAATAACTTGTCTTCTATTTTGAGGTCCTCATTAGAAAGGCTAATGTCAAAAGGGCCCTCAAGGTTCCTGGAAATCTCCACTGCTCTTAGAATACCGGTGCGATCTTGACAGCCTACAAATTCTTCGTCGGAAAGTTCCCTGTCCACCCAAATGGGCCAACCAGTGATCTTCCCAAGAACAAAGTCGAAGAAAATGGGAACCGCCTCTCGAGATCCCCGCCTAATCTGAAAATCTGAAATCTCTCTTGGGTTTGGAGCCTGAGCGGAACTGGTGAAACCTGCCTGGCCAAAAAATACCCAGGTGTGAGAGGACGGAAGGGCCTCACCATGGGATACCAAAGGAAAGAATAGGCTAGGAGTGTACCAGGGGTCCCGTAAAGGGAGAGCCGGGTGCTCCGTGACCCCCTGTGACTAACCTTGTGCAGAACCAGAAGAACTCTCGCCTTCAGAGGGGCTAGGAGTACGCTCCCTTCTTTTTTGAGACGAAGAGGAAGCCATAGAGCAACAAGTACACTGGAAATAGGGAAGTTGAAAGAATGAAGAACACAGAAAAGGAAGACAGAGAAGCAGATTGACTGTAAGGAAAAAAAGATAAGCTTAAGGATGGAAGGCTAAAGGAAGTAAAAAGAAAATATGAAGTAACTGTAATAATGGTACAAAGAGCAGTTGGAGAAGATGATGTATGGAAAGGCGCGCCAGTTGCCAAAATTTAATTTTTTAAAGAAGAAAGTTATTGGTAGTTATTAATGGGAGTTACAGGGAACGTGAAGAGTGGGTGGAGGAAGTTTTCACTCCAAAAATTAACTGCCACGTCCCGTGCAAAGGGGAGAAGTTACAGAAGAAGGAAGCGCAACATGCAAAGGAGACCGGGATACCCAAAAGTTGCGGGAAGTCAGGATCCTAAAGGAAGGAAAAGGGGAACCCTGAGGATAATTAAAATAGTGAAGAAGGAAGTCCTATGGAAACTAAAACTCTATATTACTCACGCATGGGCTGCAGGCAACCCACGAGCTCGGGGGGCTAAATGTTGAGGTCTAAAAAATCATTAACACCAAGGCCCAAAGAAATAGCACAATGGGTCGACCCCATGGAAAGTAATGATAAAAGTGTTGAGCTCACCACAAGGGAAAAGGATGGTAAGCCCAAAAGATTTGAAGCCCAAAATCCATGAAAAGGCCTTAGGGCCCATGAAACAAAGGGAAGAAAGGAAAGGCCCAGCCTGCCAAGATCAGAGGATCAAAGAGAGTACAGTAGAAAGAACTGGGCTGGGATCCTCAAAGGCTGCCAAGGGCTCAGATCCTCGGGGCGTGCAGCACAGCTGAGGTTGGATTGAGACAGTTCAAAGGGAGTACCAAAAAAACACAAGGAACGAAGGACAGATGTGTCCTTCTCAAGCACCCAATGACGCAGCTAGGAACAAGAGGGCTTGGAGTAACCATTCATGAGCAAAGGGGTGGCATATGAGGGAATCCATAATGAAAAACTATAAGGGGAAGTGGATAGGAAAACCTTCAACCCAGCAGGAATGGATTCTGCTCACCTAGGAAAAATGACAAGAAGAAGGACAGCCAAAAGCTGAGTCTGAAAAGGTAAAAAGCCAAGAACCTGAGATCAGCTCCCTAAGGACACCTCAGAATGGAAAGTCAGCAAGGGACTTTCAAGGAAACAGCACCAAAAGGAGAAAATTATATGGAACAATGAAAGGACCAACCCTCTGAGTAACTGCCACAGCACGGGCTCTGGTACCCAAGGAAGCAAAAGAGAGGAATCAGTGGTACCCCGAAACCCTAGAATTACACTATAAAAGGGAGAAGCAGCTAACATTGAAGGGAAGAGGAATAGTAAAAAACACAACACAATCATTGAGAAAACTCTGTCAAAAACTCAAAAAAAGTAATGAAATATCGTCCGATATCCCAAAAACAGCCACTATAGAACATACTTGGATTCAAAGGGATTCAAACTGTGCAAGTCTTAGAGATTTAGATAGCCATCTAAGTCTGTAATTTTTGAGCTTATTTAGACCTTGTAACACGTCTTAGTGAGCACATTGTAATCCACAATTAAGAAAAATAATGAAATATTTCATACTGATTTGAGGATCTTTAACAGTTATTTCATGTGTTTTCTTTATTACATTGCCTTCCTTTACTATTTCTTGCTGTTCAATACATATATTCATGCTTGCTAGTGTGTACGTATTGTAGGATCCTTGTTCCGTGCACCACTTGGTTTGTAAACGGCTCAATTAGCTGCGATAAACCAAGCCTAGACCCTTTAAACTACAACACAAAGGCCCAGGGTCCTCGCTTCAGCTTGGGCCTAGGCACTGTCCAAAAAAGGACCCTCACATGTTCAAGTTCATTACATAACCTACTTCAACACAAACTAGATACAAATACAACAATAGAATACAAAGAGGCATACACTGTAATACAACAAAGCCTCTACTTGAATAGAGGATAACTCATTATCAGATTCGAAAAACAACTAAACCATAAAGCTAAAAATAACTAGACCAGGAAAAACATTGATAACAAACAATTAGGCAATTGGGCAATAGAGAATTTTATCAAGGTACTCCATTCCTCTTCATTTTCTATATATATATATATATATATATATCTTTACAATATTAACGGGCATACCCATTGCCAAGTTAAACTAATGCAATCCTTAGAAAGCATCCACTAATCCATATACATCTTCTATAATTCTGCTATCCATAAGACTAACAGTTATCCAAAATAAACAATAGCTTGACATCTTACAATAGAAAATTAATCATCTAGTGTACGGAATTTTTTTGGAGTACTCTTGATTGGAGAGCTGATGAGGCAGCACCAAAGTAAATGAAAGTTAAATGTTAAGCCTAACATAGCTCCTTTCCAATTCCATATCCATATGATGAATATGTTGAAGTTCAAAACCATTAAATTGTTTTGCCTCCCTTGTCATTGTTTTAGTTGCTGCTAAAATTGTAGAGTAGAAGTTGATTGAACAAGTTCAATGAAATAACACAAACACAGCCTTTATTGTCATCACTGTCATTATCAGTATCTTCTATTTCACTGTCAGGGTGGAAAAAAAGAATGAAATGTAAGCAAATTACAAACACAACTGCATAATGAGCATAAAATGAACATGTTTGCCTCAATTAGCAATAGCTAGTGTGCAATGTGCTATTGAAAGTCCATCTGATTGCATTAATTTAAAGTATATGCATATTCTTTTAAACTAAACACACAGACACATATAAGTAAGCACACGTTGATTGGTTGAAGACTGAAGAGGTAAAATCGAGGTCGACGGATCTCCATGAGATGGGCATGACGGATCCACATCCATGGGCCAATAGAAGACGAGCCTAATGCCCAGTTTGTTATGAACGGATCCCGCATGGACAGACTCAATGGAGACAGATCAAACACCCATATGATGGCCAGAAAACCCAGATGAATTTGCTTGTGGTACACGTTTAGCCACCATGGAATTCCAAAGCAATTAGAACCCTAGCGCAACAAGGATTCTGGAAGATCTTCTCTATAAGGAAATACCTTGTCCATCACGTTTTGGATTACTCAAAGAGGATTCCTATAAGAAAAAGACTTCCGCACCAAGAAGAAGATGTCAATTTTCTACTACTATAAAAGCCCCAATACCTTCATAAATCGAGGTACGCATAATTGATCAATTCTCTAGCACTCTAGAGTTGTGAGAATCGTTCTAACTTGACCTTCGAAAGGTAGTTGGCCGACACCACACCGGTGCTCTCTGTTAGGTTTTCTCCTTATGTTGTGTAGGTGTTATTTTTGGAGTGCACGAGTATCGTGTGGCTCATTGGTGAATTTCTCAGCATCATCAGTTGGCATCGTCTGTGGGAAACTCGAAAGTTGAGATACGTAAACCATATTATCATTTCCCAGACAAAAGGGTTGCATGGTACTCACTCGCTCAAGGCAACTACAAACGACGACTGCCCTCGAGAGACAAGTTCGAACATTCACCACTGCCATGGAATGCCTCACCAAACAAAACCACGTCCTGGAAGAACAGCTGTGCCAGAAGAATGCAGCACCGAATGACCAATGAGGAGATCAAGAGGGGACCAGCGCTGAAAAAAGGAATCAAGAGAAACCTGAGGGCAGCAACGCCCCTAGTTGACCGGAGAGGCAAAACATGAGCCTCTCAGCCCTCAGGGACATAACTCCACAACCTATTATCGCGGAGATGCAGGCGATGAAAGAACAGATGGAAGTCATGATGAACGCCCTCAAGGGACGAGTGTCCAGCGATCTTGACGATCTGGTCAACTGCACCGACTCGCCATTCACTGCGGCCGTCAACTCTTTCCCTCAACCACATAAGTTTTGCATGCCTTAGATTGAGAGCTATGACGGAGTGAAGGACCCTCTAGACCACCTGGAAACCTTCAAAACCTTGATGCATCTCCAAGGGGTAGCGGATGAAATCATGTGTAGGGCCTTCCCTACGACACTGAAGGGAGCAGCAAGGATTTGGTTCAGCTGACTAATGCCTAACTCCATCAGCACTTTCAAGGAGCTAAGTGCCCAGTTCACTGCACACTTCATTGGGGGACATAGGTATAAGAAGTCCACGGCATGCTTAATAAGCATTAGGCAACGAGAGGACGAGACGCTGAGATCCTACATAACGCGCTTCAATATGGAAGAGCTCTCGATCGATGAAGCCGACGACAAGATACTAGTAGCAGCTTTCACAAATGGGTTGCGAAAGGGAAATTTTTTATTCTCTCTATACAAGAATGACCTGAAGACCATGTCGGAAGTACTTTAAAAAGCCACCAAATACATGAATGCTAAAGACGCATTGTTGGCTCGAGAGGAGAAACCCAGGAAAAGGGAGCGACAGGAAGATATACGATGGGACCAAGGGTCGAAGAAGCTAAGAACGGGAGATCGAAGAGACGAAAGACGATCTAAGCCACCAGGAAGGAGGTTTACAAGCTTCACCCCATTGACTACCCCAATAGACCAAGTGCTAATGTAAATCAAGGACGAAGGAACACTAACCTTCCCTGGGAAGTTGAAAGGGGATCCCAGTAAGCGATCTAGGGACAAATATTGCCGCTTCCACCGAGATCACGGTCACTACACAGCCGATTGCTACGACTTAAAGCAACAGATTGAGGCCCTTATCAAACAAGGAAAATTACAGAAGTTCGTCCGCAAGGAAGAGCAAATCCACCCCCTCAAGAGTAGCACCCTTGACGGGATAATGAGCACCCCAAGGCACCAATAGGGGATATAAGAATGATCGTAGGGAGTACAGCTGCAAGCTCGTCCAAGAAGGCCCGAAAGACTTATCTCAGGATGGTTCACAATGTACAGCTGACAGGCTCTAAACCGAAGGTAGCACGGATAGAAAGCCCCATCATTGGATTCTTAGAAGAGGATGCTCTACACCTTCACCATCCTCATGATGACGTGCTTGTCGTCACCCTACAAGTAAGAGATTTCAACATTCACCGAGTGCTGATTGACAATGGTAGCTCGGTGGACATCTTGTACTACCCAGCGTTCTAGCAGATGAGGATTGATAGAGAACAGTTAATACCCACGAATACTCCACTTGTCGGTTTTGGAGGCACGAGGGTATTCCCATTGGGCGCGGTCACGCTTTCGGTATCGATAGGTGATTATCCTCAACAAATCACGAAGGGTGTAACTTTTCTTATGGTCGACTGCTCGTCCGCCTACAATGCTATCATCAGACGACCAACCCTTAATTCATGGAAGGCGGTAACATCAACATACCACCTAATAATCAAGTTTCCTACGGGGTACGAGGTTAGAGAGCTGCAAGGAAATCAAGTGGCCGCACGTGAATGCTACATTGCCATGATGGAGATAGAAGATCACCAACAAACCATGTGCATAGAAGAGCAAAAGACCATGGCGGAACCAGTTGAAGAACTGGAAGAAATAATTCTTGACGAATTAAGACCTGAACGGACTACTAGAGTAGGAACGTTAGCCAACCAGCCAATTTGTCAAGCCTTCGTACTAAGACGTGTTCACATGGAGCCACGAGGACATGCCCGGTATCGATCCATCAGTCATAGTTCACAGGTTGAAGGTGAACTCCGTGTGCTTGCCCGTCCGACAAAAGAAGAGAGTATTCGCCCAAAAGCGAGACAAAGCGATAGCAGAAGAAGTCAGGAAGCTACTGGAGGCCGATTTTATCTGAGAAGTGTACTACCCTAACTGGTTAGCAAACGTAGTGATGGTTAAAAAGGCTAATGGGAAGTGGCGAATGTGCATCGATTTCACGGACCTCAACAGAGCATGCCCAAAGGACAGCTACCCACTCCCTCGGATAGATACCTTAGTAGACTCGACGGCAAGACACCAGCTCCTGAGCTTCATGGATGCTTTTTCAGGCTATAACCAATTCAAGATGGATGAGGCCGATCAAGAGAAAACTTCATTTGTCACCAGCCAAGGGCTCTTTTGCTACAAGGTGATGCCGTTTGGGCTCAAAAACGCGGGGGCTACGTATCAGAGACTGATGAACAAGATGTTCGCACACCAGATCAGGAGGAACGTACAAGTCTATGTTAATGATTTGCTAGTAAAGAGCCTGCGCGAAGATGATCACTTAGTCGACCTCGAGGAAGCGTTCGACACTCTCCGCTTGTATAACATGAAACTGAATCCGAACAAGTGCACGTTCAGGGTAACGGCGGGGAAATTCTTGGGTTTCATGGTGTCCCAAAGAGGTATAGAGGTTAATCTAGAGAAGATACGAGCCATAATGGAGCTTGAACCGCCAAAGACGGTCAAGGAGGTGCAAAGCCTGAACGTCAAGGTGGTGGCACTGAATAGGTTCGTTTCGAAAGCAACAAACAAATGTCTTCCTTTCTTCCGCACGCTGAAAAAATCATTCGAGTGGACGGAAGAATTCCAGAAAGCCTTCAAAGAATTAAAGAAATACCTTTCATCCCCACCATTGCTCAGCCTATCCAAACCAAGGGAAGAGCTTTACCTCTACCTAGCAGTTTCACAAGCAGTAGTCAGCGGGGCCTTAGTAAGAGAGGAAGAAGGGTATCAAAGACCCGTCTACTTTATAAGTCAGACATTCCAATGAGCGAAAGAGAGGTACCCCCAAGTGGAGAAATTGGCATTCGCCTTGATAATTGCGGCACGAAAGCTGAAGTCGTACTTTCAAGCCCACACCATTGTAGTCCTGACGGATCAACCCTTGAAAAGAGCTCTGAGCAGCCCTGAGGCTGCCAGATGGATGGCCTTATGGGCAGTAGAGATGAGTGAATTTGACATACAGTATCGTCCGCGAACTGCGATAAAAGGGCAAGCTGTGGCTGACTTCATCGCCGAATTCACTCATTCGAAAGGTATGGGGGCAGGAATAGCCGCACAGCGGAGCATTTACACAGACGGATCCTCCAACAGACAAGTAGGAAGGGCCGGGGTGGTAATCCAAACCCCAGAGGGGGACAACATCAAGTGCATGATCCGACTGGACTTCCCTACAACCAACAATGAGGTCGAGTATGAAGCATTGGTAGTGGGGCTAGACCTCGCAAAGGCAGTAGGTGCTGAGACTGTGGTCATACATTGCGACTCCCAAGGGGTGATAAGTCAGATTAATAGGGGCTACGAATGCAAGAATGAAAGGATGAAGAGGTACTTGGAGGAGGTGAAGAACCGAATCAGCAGCCTCGAAGTCAGATTCGTTCAAATCCCAATGGAGGAGAACGGATATGCTGACCGTCTAGCAAAAGCTGCCTCAGCTAAAGTTATGCTTGTCCCCAAACAGGTACTATCATTTGTTCAAAGTTCCCGCCTTATCGATAACGGATCGAACATGTAGGAGGTAGATTCTATAAGCAATTGGACTACGCCAATAATATCCTACCTAAGGAACGGCACGTTGCCAAACGAGAAGGATGCTGCTAGGAAGATGAAAGTCCAAGCATCACGGTTTGTGCTAATAAAGGATACCCTTTACAAAAAAGAGTTCTCTTGACCGTACCTAAGGTGCTTGAGTCACGAAGAAGCAGATTACGTATGAGAGAAGTCCACGAGGGTATCTGCGGGAACCACTCAGGGGCACGGTCATTAGTGCATAAGTTGATCCAAGTAGGATATTATTGGCCTACAATGTTGAAAGACACACAAGCTTATGTTAAGGCCTGCGATCGGTGTCAAAGGTTCAGTAACCTCATTCGGCAATCGTCCGAAAAACTGACCCCCATGACGGCCCCTTGGCCATTCACTCAATAGGGACTAGATATCATAGGTCCCTTTCCGACAGGAGTCAGACAGCTAAAGTTTCTAGTAGTTAGCATCGACTACTTCACTAAGTGGGTGGAAGCAAAAGCCCTAGCCACCATCACGGAGAGAAACATTCGAAACTTTGTTTGGAGAGATATCATCTACAAGTACGGGATACCCAGAGTCCTTGTCTCCGACAACAGAAAGCAATTCGACAACAGCGCATTCAGGGAATTCTGTTCGGAGTTAGGTATCAAGAATCACTACTCGCCGCCCGCACACCCACAGGCCAATGGGCAAGTCGAGGTTACGAACTGATCCTTACTCAAGATAATCAAGACTCGGCTCGAAGGGGCAAAGGGAATTTGGCCAGACGAGCTACCAAGCGTCTTGTGGGCATACCGAACTACATCGAGAACTCCTACTGGAGAAACGCCGTTCCGACTGACATACAGAAGTGACGCTGTCATCCCAGCAGAAATAGGGCTCACAAGCTATCGGGTGGAGAACTACAACAAAGATAAGAATGAAGAGGCCATGCGCCTTCAACTCGACCTAGTGGACGAAGTCCGCGCGACAGCGGAGCAAAGGTTGGCGCGGTATCAGAATCTCATGGCAAAACACTACAACTCCAATGTCAGGCACAGAGACTTTCAGGTTGGAGATCTTGTGTTACGGAAGGTAATGGGTGCTACTAAAGATCATTCACAAGGAAAACTCAGCCCCAACTGGGAAGGACCCTACAGGATCGCATCATGGTAGAGGAAGGGAACTTACCACCTTGAGACACTGGACAGGCGCAAGCTGCAACACCCGTGGAACACGGAGCACCTACAGAAGTACTATCAATAGAGTATATGAAGAACAACGACGCTCCCTAAATTCCCAATTTATCTAGTTTTACTAAGATTATTTATTTTACTTTAGACAGTTTTTGCTGCAATATGTTTCTTTTTAAGCCCATGAGGCTAGATACTTTTCTACAAATCCATTTTTAATTAATAAGAAGATATTCAGATACAACTATGCTTTCTACTGAAATTCTATTAAAGTCCACAACGTGGACGGATCATCCTGAAAGGATGAAATTCTACCAAAGTCCATAACGTGGACGGATCATCCTGAGAGGATGAAATTCTATTAAAGTCCACAACGTGGACGGATCATCCTGAAAGGATGAAATTCTATTAAAGTCCACAACGTGGACAGATCATCCTAAAAAGATGAAATTCTACCAAAAGTCCATAACGTGGACAGATCATCCTAAGAGGATGAAATTCTATTAAAGTCCACAACGTGGATGGATCATCCTGAAATGATGAAATTCTACCAAAGTTCACAACGTGGACGGATCATCCTAAGAGGATGAAATTCTATTAACGCCCACAACGTGGACGGATCATCCTGAAAGGATGAAATTCTATTAAAGTCCACAACGTAGACGGATCATCCTGAAAGGATAAAATTCTATTAGCCCACAACGTGGACAGATCATCTTGAAAGGATGAAATTCTACCAAAGTCCACGACGTGGACGGATCATCCTAAAAGGATGAAATTCTATTAAATTCCATAACGTGGACAGATCATCCTAAAAGGATGAAATTCTATCAAAGTCCACAGCGTGGACAGATCATCCTGAAAGGATGAAATTCTATTAAAAAGTCCACAACGTGGATGGATCATCCTGAAAGGATGAAATTCTACCAAAGTCCACAACGTGGACGGATCATCCTAAGAGGATGAAATTCTATTAACGCCCACAACGTGGACGGATCATCTTGAAAGGATGAAATTCTATTAAAGTCCACAACGTGAACGGATCATCCTGAAAGGATAAAATTCTATTAGACCACAGAGTGGACAGATCATCCTAAGAAGTAAATTTCTATTAAAAGCCCACAAAATGGACGTATAATCCCAAAGGGATGAAATTAAGTCCAAAAAGAGGACGGATATAAACAAAGTCCATAAAAGTGGACGGATATCTTAAAATAACAGGTTAGCCTTAGTCCACAAAAGGGATGAATGCATTCTACAACGACATAGCATTATAATAGTGATGGATTAAAAAAAAAAAAAAAGACAACAAATAATCAGAACAAAACAGTTAAAGAAAGTGTTTACATATTATCCACGACGGATGAAGAATGTTCTCCAAAACGCTTTAAAAATAAAGAAAAAAATAATAATTACACATCTACGATGAGATTCTCATCCTCAATAGGACGGGCCTAACCATCTTTTGGATCGCTTTGGGTTTCAACGATATTTTGGTCACCGGGGGTATCGTTGACAAGTGCATTCTCGCCAAAGAGATTAGTTGTATCTTCGGATTGAGCAGGTTGGACAGAGGTCTACTCCTGGGCATTGATGTTAACGGTGGACACATCCAACTTTGGGTATAGAACCTTCACTTGACAAATTGCCTCATCAAAACCGTCACCATACGAGATCCCAAGCTTAGACAAAAGGGTGTCAAAGTCACGGTACTCTTGTACTGCAGCATCCTTCACCAGACGGATCTCCTTTTCTTTATCTTCGAGAACCTTCTTCAGATCATCTGTCAGCTTGTGGTACTCGTCCCTAGCTTCCTCCACATTTTGAGCTTCTTTTCCTGGATCACCTTCCAGGCCTTTAGCTCTATCAGTTCATCCTCCGTTAACCTTGCTTTTTCACGGATAAGGCCCAGCGTCGTCTTATGATTTAGACACCGTCCCATTAACCCCTTCATCATGACCATGGCCTGAAAAATGAAAAGGAATTAGTTTCAATCAAAGAGATATATATAGACGGATGAAAAGTGAACAGACAAGATTACCTAAGCAATGCTGAACAGGTCCGTCTCTCCCATTGTCTCCGTCGAATGATTGCATAAGTCCTCATAGTCCTCAGTGGATATGATGGATGAAATTTTCTCCAAGGCATGCTTAGAGTCCTCTCGGAGGAGGACGGGTGGCTTTTTTCAGGCTTGTGGATGGAGCTTTCATGAGGCCTTTGCCAGCCCCATGCTTCACAGGAGTTACCGTCTTGGCACCCTCGGCCATTTGACCTACGACGGGCTTCAAAGGGACCTTGGATTTCTTCATAGGACGGTCCCCTTTGGACGGCTGCTTCCTCTTCAATAACGGGTTGCTTGAGCCCGTCTCCTTGACACCAAGGTTTCTGGCCTCCCTATTCTTGGCTGCATTAGCCTTAATCAATGCCCTCCTCTTAGCGTCGTCCATTTCTGTAGAGGTGGACGGATGAAGTTTACTACAAAGATTGAAAAACAAAACCATTCAAATGAAATGAAGATGACGGATTTACGCTGGCGTGTTCTTTTTTTGTATTTAACGACTGCTGGTGTTGGTGCAGGTCCATCACAGTACCAGTGGATGGCTTCAAGAGAGACTAGTTTGGCCCAAGTCCTCTCCTCCGGCTGGGTCTTGTTAAAAATTTGTTCAAGGAAATTGTATTCCTCATGGTCAATTTGTGGACGCCGTCGTACTGCAAGAAAGAAGACGGTTAAAAAGTGTCGGAATTAGTGTATTAAACGGATATGTAAAGTTTTCACATGCTAGGATGGATGAATACCAGACTCAGACAGTATGCCCCAAGTAGTGTCGACTGGCATGTAATCCGTATCCCTTGGACGACACATCCACTCATTGCCCTCTAAGAAAAAGTAACGGCTTTTCCAGTCCCTGTTAAAGTCTAGAGTTTCATATATGACCTTCAACAACGAACTCCTAGGGACAAAACTATATATCCCCCTTGATTTGTCAATCTTATCTGGACAGTAGCAATGAAGGAATTCCCGCACCGTCAGCCTCCTAGCACCTTTTAACCAAGCACCATACAAGATCTCTATTGCTATGAAGACCCTCCAAGCGTTTGGGGATACTTGGTTAACGGACAGACTTAGATATTTGAGAAGCTCACGGTGAAAGGAGCTTAGGGGAAATCTAAGTCTTGCCTTTAACATTTGCTCATACACATCAACACCTTCTACCCCTTCATAGTAGCATTTCTCTGATTTATAAGGTAGACAGATGGGAATGTTATCTAGGATTTGGTAGTGGGCCCTAAGAGTTTTGAAGTGTGTCTCCTTGATAGTGGATATAAAAGCGTTCACCGTCCACTCTGGAAGCATGATGAACTCCTTAGGTCCATCAGCCCCTACGACGGGTCCCACTGGTTCCTCATTAGAACCTTCCTCTGGTTCAGCTACCTCCATATCCTCATTTGTTAAGGACGAGGAAGAGGCAGACAGACTCCTCTCTTCGCTGAGACTCTGGTCTTTGTGACCTGACGAGTAGACTTCTTCGTAATCCACCCCGTCACGGACAACTGATTGATTACTTAACGCACTAGACATCACCTACAAGTGATGACAAAACCCAAGACTCTGACGGGTTTAAGGGCAACGGGAGTAGAAAGTTCAGGAAAATATAAAGTTTTATTTGAAGGAAGACGGTAAAAAAAAGTACTTACCAGTTTGTGAAGTGGACGAACGAGATGTGTTGATGACGGATGCAAACAAATCAAGTGGTTTCTTCCGACAAGGATGACGGAATGCGCTCTGACAAGTGTGTTTTCTGCGAAAAGTGGAAAAATGAGGGGCGAAGGTTGTGATATTTATAGAGGAAGTGCACGGAAGACAAAGCGACGCCTCGATCTAAGATATCATGCAATAAAAGGATGACACGTGTCATGTGTCATAAATTTCACCCAAATGACCTGACAGAGTTGGACACAGTTTTCGGGTGGTATATTGAAACCGTCAGGCCCACAGGTCTTTGAACCGTCACTCCCCTCCCATAAGCCATTAATTGTCACCCTATAGGTCCTTCTACTATAATGTGACGGGCCCATGAGGTGAGGGGGCAACTGAAGAGGTAAAATCGAGGTTGACGGATCTCCATGAGATGGGCATGACGGATCCACATCCATGGGTTGATAAAAGGCAGGCCCAACGCCCAGTTTGTTATGAACGGATCCCGCATGGACGGACTCAATGGAGACGAATCAAACACCCATGTGATGACCAGAAAACCCAGATGAATTTGCTTGTGGTACAGGTTTAGCCACCATGGAATTCCAAAGCAATTAGAACCCTAGCGCAACAAGGATCCTGGAAGATCCTCTCTATAAGGAAATACCTTGTCCATCACGTTTGGGTTTACTCAAAGAGGATTCCTATAAGGAAAAGACTTCCGCACTAAGGAGGAGATGTCAACCTTCTACTATTATAAAAGCTCCAATACCCTCATAAATCGAGGTACGCATAATTGATCCCTTCTCTAGCACTCTAGAGTTGTGAGAATCGTTCTAACTTGACCTTCGGAGGGTAGTTGGCCGGCACCACACCGGTGCTCTCTGTTAGGTTTTCTCCTTGTGTTGTGCAGGTGCTATTTTTGGAGTGCGCAAGTATCGTGTGGTTCACTGGTGAATTTCTCGGCATCATCAAAGACAATGGTGATTGAAAACAAATTTTAAAATTCGTATACATCTTGTATGTCTATGATCACTAACTTGACTATCAAAATAGCTATTTCTTAATGTTGCATCAGCATGCTTATAAACAATACAAACGAAGCAAGAGCTAGTAATTGTATTAAAAACAGCAAAATGCAAGGAAATAAAGAATTGTACAGTAAAGTCTTTAATCATTGTCCAAATAACAACTACAATTCATGTACAAGCAACTGTTGATCATAGAACAAATAAGAGGCTCTCAAGAATAAGAGCCATCAACATCAGTAAGTCCCTAGTTCAAATAATGGGACAAAAAATAATGCCTTCTCCGGATTTTCCAACAGCGTCTTTAAGGCTAGAAAACCAGCAATAGTCCAAGTTTGGAATTCTTTTTGAAAACCAGCAATAGACAAGCTCAAAATACATATAAATTCTTTTTGGTTATTAGTTATTTCGACCCATTCCATCCACATGATTATATAATTCATTGGATTGCCTCAAGGCCATAAATATTGCAGTACTCTACACCAAATTTGCATATGAATTACTTGAATAAAAAATAATAAAAAAAACAAATTTCAATACTGAAACAAAGTGTAACCGTTGTCGTTACCGGGAGGGAGGCAGATGACATGGAGACACCATGCTCACGGCGGCACTAGTAGAGATGGGATTGCAACACCGTTCTCAGCCATGGTTCCGGCAGGTTATGCAGCGATTCCAGCGAGTTGGCGGCGGCGTTGGTCGGAGTGTGAGAATTTTATGGCAAGGAGAGAGGGCGTGAGGCAGAGGATTTGAGGCCAGAGTTTTTCACCGTCACGTTTTATGTTTAGGAGTTTGTTAGCACCGATGAGACAAAGAGGGAGGCGCAGAGAAGGAGAGGGAGAGGGTTTTGTTGCAAACGTTATTCACTTATTTGGTTTTTTTTTTTTTTTTTTAATTTACTTTGTTAATTTCTGACTTGGTATTTTAGTTTTTAAAAAGCTGAGGTGGAGTATGACACATCAGCAGTTTGTAAAATATTTATAGAATAGTTTGTGTCTGTAACATTACTCAAAAATGCCAGTTTAAAGGGTTCATTTGAACCCCCTGAACTTTACATAACACCACCTCTGGAGTTCCTGTACATTTGACCTTTTCAATTAATGGGATCATTTTGATTTTCAAAATCAAAATATTCATTTGGTTGCCTAAATGCACCGTCACTTTGGAAAAATTTTCTTTTGCTAGGCTTTGCTTATAAATATTTTTTCTTTCATCTCCCCTTATTCACCTATGAAAGCCATTTCGCACATTCTGGAAACAATTCAGCTTATTGATAAACCTTAATTCAGCAGAATGACTAAGCTCCAGATGGTAAATGACAAAGCTCTATACTTGATTTGTAGATACAATAATGTTGATTGATGAAGCTCAATTCACATATGATAAACACAACAATCTACCATACTACCATGTCATGGAGTTCAAGAAAA
Source organism: Quercus glauca (assembly GCA_023736055.1). Classification (NCBI taxonomy): domain Eukaryota; kingdom Viridiplantae; phylum Streptophyta; class Magnoliopsida; order Fagales; family Fagaceae; genus Quercus; species Quercus glauca. The sequence goes on along the minus strand of CM043319.1, from coordinate 5,314,273 downwards.
AGCAATGTGACGTAGCAACATGAGTACACGACAAGAAAACTGGGCAATTTGTTTTATGTGTCTATGAATACTTCTTTCTATGTTTTGGTTGCTTGAAAGTTGAAAAGCTGGTTACCAAGTTTATGATTACAGTGATAGCTTTGTGGAAAAAATGTTGATACATAGGTTGTTAACAATCTCCAATAAGTTGTTTGCTCAAAAGCAAATTGGTGTCATGGCTTTTGAAACCAGGATCCGAATCCTCTCCATTTCAAAGTGGAATGGAGAGTGTCCATTTTATGGACAGGATTAATTTGAAATTCATCTAGGGTCTAATATGTGCCATATCAATTAAAATGTTAAAAACTAAACTCAACAAATTCAAACTCTGGTTAAACCAAGGTTAACTCAGCATATTCTTTTCTCTAACCAGCCCATTTGAAATTTCAAACTCTCTTCTCCAAGGATTTTCTCTCTGCATTCCACGGTCCTCACTGTCACCAGTGCCACCAACCATCGTGCCAAGCCACCGTTGTTGTGCGGGCTATGTCTCACACTAACCTAGCATCATCAGAAAGTGCCGCCCACCTGCAAGCATAGGCACTACCCAGTAAGTTTTCTCTCTCTGCTTGGTTTCTGAGAAAACGAAGGAAATTAAACTATTGATACTGCAATTTTGTTGATTGATTTATTGGTTCTAAACATGGTTCTTTTTTTGTGCTATATTTTTTCAGTGGTTGGTTTTGAGTTTACAGATTGAAATTAGCAGGTGGTGTTTCAGCTTTGTAAGATTTATGGGTTGTTTCAATCTGAATTCGTTACTAAAATTATTTTAGTATTTGATTTTTACCATCTCAAAAAACTACTTTATCAATTGTATCATACTCTTTTATAACACACCCAACATTCTAATTTTTATTTTCCTATTCTACTCATTAAAATAATATATATTACCCACTAAAATAATATAATATATTCCAATACAACTCTCCCTCTCTCTTCCACTTTATCAATTAAAATATATTATAATTTTTACAATTGTGCTACAGTTAGGATGGCATTGTAGCACAATTGCAAAAAAATTTGCAATTCTGGCATTTTACAAGTCCGGTTGCCAACAGCTTTTTGTGCCTTGATTGTACTTTTCCCCTACATTTCGCATTTGCAATTGCCAATGGGAATGCTCTAAGCTGAATTAAACCTTTTACTTTCAAATTAACTTGTCAATGTCAACACTTTTAGGTTCTAATAGGAAAAAGCCAATATGGGGTCAAATGCTCTTTCGAGGTGTAACTCTTCTATGGTATAGAACTGCTTTGTGATATGTTCATTCCACTATCAAATTCTTCTATAAAAAAATTCCACCCTTCCCGTACCTTTATCAATTTTACCTCAAGAATGGTTGCTGCAGTTCTTGGCACTAATTCTAAATTTAAGAACTTGGTTAACAATAATGCTTGATGATTTGTTTAATGCAAAACATGCTTCTTTGAACTTCTTTGTGCATTAAAAATACTTTTAAGTACCTTGCTAAAATTTATGTCTCTAACATTACTTGTTATCAGTAGTGCTTTGTAGAATTATCATTTAATTTTTTATCACATCAGTTTTGCATCTTGGCATGCTTGATGAAACCTACAAGCAATATTAACAAATCCCAATCCTTCAAAATTCTAAAGAATCCAATAACAGAAACTGTCCAAAAAACAGTACAAACTTTCCAAATGGATAACCAAAAAGCTTATATTTCAAAATACAAGAACCAATCTACGCAAAGAGAGGCACAACAAACAATCAGAAAATTCAATTATTCTTCCTATAAGAGCTTCAAATACCAACCACAAAAGGGTTCTCAACAGTTTAGATTTTGGAAAATCGAAAATTCATCTGCCTCACCCTAAAAGCCAGTGTATATCAACAGCCAACAGCCAGTAAACAAAAATCTAGACATAAGCTGAATGTTTTCTTTTACAGTTCATCATCACAATACAATTATGTGCATTCCATTCCTACGAAGGACAATTTACACACCCAATTCTGCAATCAGTGGCATGATAGGGAAAACAAAGAGACATTTACAATACATTCCCTAAAACCTTTCGTAATAGAGTGAAAAATTAAAAATGAAATCAAAATCCATGCAAAAGCACAAACATTTACATAACAATGCGACCAAAAAAAATACCCACAAACCAAAAAAATGGAACCAAACATTCTAATAACCACAGCATAAAACACACACAGAGATAATATATATATATATATATATTAAGAGAGACCTCAATAAAAATTTTCAGCATATAAACTATTCCCAATTCAAAAGTAAATCAAAAACCCCAAGAAAGCACTATCACAAATTAAAACACAGCAACAAAAGGCAGACAGACATAGATAGATTAGTTGATATTTTTTTCTGGCGGATGAAGTTGGAGAAAATCTTCAGCTTATAGTGTTTTGTAAAAAAGCTTGATCAGATCGTAGCCTTGGCGTAGGTGGTAGTGGTGGCACCGTGACGGCGAGCAAGAGAGAAAGTCGAATTTTGGAGAAGAGAGAGAGAGAGAGTTTGAAACTTTGAAATATTCAGATGGGTTTGGTGAAAGTGAGAGAGAAAATGTTAAGTTAACTGTGGTTTGAACTTTGAATTTGTTTACCAGATTTTTACATTTTAATTGACGTGGCACGTTTTGGATCATAGATCTATTTCAAATCAATCTTGTCCAGAAAATCGACACTCTCCATTTCACTTTGAAATGGCGAGGATCCTCATCCTTCTTTATAGTAGTGTTTGCTTCACTTCAGTGTGTACCTGCTATCAGATCATCCAAGTCTAGATGGCTAATGCAACCAAAATTTAAAAGCAAAGGTCCTTCCGTGGGAATGACATAAATTTACAAGTATTTTATCCAAGGGCTAATAACTTGGTTTCTGAAAAATTGCTGCCCTTGTTAATTTTGACCCCGAAAGCTACATGTGGCCGTTGTCAACATTTTCAATCGGAGAAAAAAGCTGCTCTTCCATGCTGTGGCTGTGGAGGTGCGGCTGTCACGGCCTGAGAGAAGCGCAGAAGCCATTCTTACTGATCTGACAAACATTTGTTGTGTTGTGATAGAAATCATTTATGCATTACTTGATTAAGTTCATTAGATCTTAACGAAAATATTAATAGAATGCTTGGCGTCGTATCACAAATCTAATGTGTAGAAGGTTGTTGTTCAAATCAAATTTAAATTCACATCAAAGCGGGTGATATTCGTAGAAATTCATTTCATACTTCAAAATATAAATTAAAAAAGACGGAGGAGTAAAGGTTCACATAAATGTAGAAGCTTAATGTAAATCAAGGATATTGATCATGAGAACTGGTAATCCTACTATCAGAACAATAGCGATGGATTGTCGTTTCAACCCAACAAAAAGACAAAGGTAATCATAAATATATCAAGTTGGTATATCTTGTAATATTTCAAAAGGAAAATTTATTTAAAAAAAAAAAAAGACTAGAAAGTAAAGGCTTGCATCAAATGTAACGTTCATTGTAAACCATGGAGATTGGTCATGTGAACATGTGATTTTAATGGTGTCCCAGTTCGGCAAAAAAACGGGTCATTGTATAAAGTTAAATCAAGTTGGTATTTAATATTTCCAAGGTGTTCATAAAAAAAAATTTAATATTTCAAAGGACAAATTAAAAAGAAAGACTATAGTAAAAGGCTCGCTTGAATCTAGAGGGTCTGTGTGGTGTGTAGGTCCTTGTTTTAAAAACAGAGGTATAAATCATGGATTGATCATGTGCAACAAAAGTGGGGTTATTTTTTTTAGACATAGTTCTTATCTAAACCAGTTTGAAAGAATACAACATTAACAAGCTACAACTCCATCCTGCAGAGTCAACATAGACCTGCAAACACTCAAAACACGATTTTTATTATATTGCAGAAAGTTGAAGCGTCAAACCACAATAGCCTATATTTAGAGGGTCAGAGTGAAAATGGAAACAAACCAGCACAACCATCAAAAGCAACTTTTAACTCTGCAGCTACATTCTTGTGCTACCCGGTGTTATTCCACGACTACTTCGGCTCTTGCATGACCCTGGGATATTTGGAACTGCTCGGTTAAACCAAAATGTGCCATCAGAAGATACACGTGTGAGCAGTTCTCCACCCCGTCTCAGCTGTTGAGCATGATAATTCCCTCTGCAATGGCAGGCTGCATAAGCAAGCATCTCCACCCAAACATTACTAATCATCTTCCATTTCTGATTATTATCAGATATAGCTTGCAACTCAGATGTAAGCTTACATGCATCAAATAGCACAGATTTGCTTCTGTCTCCTTTCACTTTATTCGGTGCAACTTCGGTGTTCACATTAAGTAGTATCTCACAAGCTTGTGATTTATCCAATGTGAATGTATCACTAGGAGAAGCTATGGACTTGCGTTCTTCAAAAAATTGTGTGACCTCGGCACAAGTATCTCGAAACCTTATCATCCCGACTCTCATTGGCAACATGAAAGTACGCCTGACTAAGATATATATGGCATATATTGCGATAGCCACTAGCTCAATTCACAATTTAACATAGAAGTGTCTTGATCTGTACAATCTGAGTGGTTGCAAAGATCTGTAGCAATGTGCCAGATAAGAATGCTTTGGCCAAACTCTACCTGAACACTCAACTCCAGAATTTTCCCGTCAGGTTTTGGCCTGTTGTCCCCAGTTTGAATTGTCTGGTCAATTCCTTCCCTTGGAACCGATCCAAGATTACTATACTTTTTTAAGTACTTCACCTCCTCTGCAGGAACACAAGGTTCTGATATCACTTGCATTTTTTGAATTTGTTTTTGAGATTTTTAAATTTATCTTTGAGATGGACAAATACCAATTCTTTCAATTCGCCAGGGACTTCCTCACAGGTTGTGTAATTGTATTTTTCTAGGAATTTATCTATACAAAGGCGCTTTTGGATTCCAATAAAGACTCTGTGCTTATCCTTGAGGGAAAAACACAATAAATTAAATTGTGACACAGAATTTGACCACCCAAGTTGTTTTAGGTAGTTGTAAACAAGTAATGGCTCGACGTACGGAACTCGTTGAATGTTACTCAACAAAAGATTGGTCCAGTCTGAAGAGAGAATAAGAGAAATGCATATACCTCTAATAATATAGCAATAGCCAGCAATAGGAAAGTTAAGACTAGATCAACAATTGAGTACTTATTCTTGTAAATGACTGAGAAAAGTGCCAACACAATACTTGTCACACCCCAAACCCTAAAGGGTCTAAAGCATGAGAAAGACGTCTCAAGTACTTGTAGATTTTTTTTCTTTTTGACAATTTAATCCAAATAAATCATATCAAGTATTAACATCAAGAGTTATCATAATAATTCTATTAAATATACTCCCAAGGTAAGTCAGAGCTCTATGCAATAAATACAATGACCCTTAGCCACAAAAGAATAGAGGTCTGAATAAATAATTACATATTAGCAACTTGTCTCATTAGTGAAAATAAAGTCATAACCACTATTAGATACAAAAAAATTGAATCAAGCCTACTCTAAGTTATACATCATCAATTATCTCCATCACAAAAGTTAGCCTCCATCAGCAGTTAGTCTAACTATTGCTAGCCACCAAAAAGTTGTCTCAAAACGATAATTACCTACTCTAAAAAAGTTTGTAAAATAATGGAACGAGACAGAACCCAGTAAAAAGCATAATTAATGGGAGTGGGGAAAATGCAAGTTTCATGATAATGGACATTTTACAAAACGTGCTATAATTTGGGAATTTCAATGAGAATCCAACAAATCCATTTTTCTTAATAAAATGACAAGAATGATTAAAAGAATGTAGCACCAAGTTTTTTCAAAGTATTCCAACACGAAACTACGTACTATTTACTGTGAGCTATCAAAACACCCTTTTAAAACTTGAAAACCCAATCCAAGGCCACATGAAAAGCTGCCATAAAGATGTTAGGTATGCCACAAAGACATCAAGTTATGCCAAAAAGACATCAATCCGCCACAAAGACGAGGGTGCCAAGATACCAATGTCACCAAGACAAAGGCATCTAGCTGGGTAATCACTGAGTAATCACATGTCATGGCCTAAGCGTAAAAACATAAAGAGCTCGCAGTTTACATAAAATCAAACACAATTCAAGTTCAAGTAGTTTCACAAAAACCTTTGAAATACCTCATATATTCACAAGGTTCTCAAGTTTTCCAAAATCGTTTCTTGTCAGTAAGATTTTCTATCAATTTCCCAAATATCACAAGTCAAGATAAAACATCTTTAGAATTTGCAAATAATGCAATAAATCCATAGAATTCATTCTCAAGAATTTTATAAAAGATGCTTATCTCTTCCATACTAACAAATCATGCATTTCCCCATTCGCATTACTAAATATGATGCACTATACATAAATAGTCATATATAATAGGGCTACAACATAATACTTTTTAAGAAGACATAATCTTACAAATAATTTTCCAATATGTGTTTGACCCAAAAAACAACGTTTATGCAACATGGTTATTTTCCAAAAATCCTATTAAAAGCTACTTACCTTGCAACCCACAAAAAGGTCTAATTCTCTAAACTCCAAATAAGATTAGCTAGAACCTAAACAATATTAAGCAAACTTATCAAAATAGGCATAATACTTGACATTGCATCTAGCTACGAATTAGAAATTGCTAACTGAGAAATTAGTTAGGCAAGCCTAGCATTTAACCTCACAAATAATATATTCCACTTCTAAAGTTTCTCAACAATTTCATTACAAGGCATAGACTCCAACTTATCATCATGTCATTCCAAGCTTCTCCTTTACCATAAGAGATCTTAACACTTTATGAATTTCTTCCTCAATATACATGTCATTTTCAAGCAGTGGTGACGCCACGTTCAGGCCACTGGGAACACCCTGACTTGAAAAAAAAAATTATATATAATAATTAAAAAAAAAAATTTGTTTACCCTTAAAAAAATTAGGAACACCCTCAACCGAAATTAGGAACACCCTCAACCAAAAACGGATTCCGGGCCAAAACAAAAACTCTTGATTTCCCATACAAAATAATGAAAATATAAACCTATAATCCAAACAAAGTAGATATAGATCAGTAATGGAGGTGAGGAGACGTTGTGCCGGGTAGAGGCGGCTTGAGAGAGGAGCATGGAGGTGCTATTAGGGATGAACGATGCTTGTTGAAAGAAGTAAGGTGGCGGCGTAAAACAATGCTTGAAGAGAAAAAAGCTGTGACTAAGAAATATAAGAACGAAGAAAGAAAAGAAGAAAGAAAAGTAGATCTACAGAAAAATCTAAAAGAGACAGGATACGTGTGAACTGTGAAGGAGGGTTAAAGCAAAAATGACACATAAGTTAAAATAAGAAAAAAACAAAAGAGCCTTAGAGGTTTCTGGAGCTATAGGTTCATTGTTTTCTCTGGGCCATCCTGTGCTTATAAACCTCCTGAGTCTTGGGCCGGGTTTCTTTTTGTTTTTTCTTTTGTTTGTTTGTTTGTTTTTTTTTTTTTTTCTGATTAATATATTTCTACTATTTCAACCCAAAAAAAAAAAAAAAAAGACCTGACGGAGAAAACAAAGAAAAAGGGAAAAAAATTTATTAAAAATTAAATTAAAGGGGGAGCCTTGGTTTGTAGTTTGGGTTTTGACATGGGTATAATTTAAGGTTTGGGTTTATCACTTGATTGGCACACTCAACTTTTAATTACATTATACATATTAATTATACACATAACAAATTATAGAAGACAATTAATAAACAAATTAAACAACTAAATTATGTTAGGCTAAACAATAATAAAACAATACATTATAAAAGACAAACAAATTAAATTATGTTAGGCTAAACAATAATTAATAATTTTATAATTAATGAAATAACAATTGTGGGGCCTCAAATATTTAACAACCCCGGCCCATTCCATATCGGGCCCAAGGTCCGCGCCGAGGAGAAGCAGAGCTTGATGATAAACATACGAAGCCCAAATCATCGGGGGACCTCGCTGAGGATACTCACGTCCTCGGCAAACCGATCTTTATGGTGTGAATCTGTCACTCACCCATTAAACATACGTAGCCAGCACTCTGGCCGCTTTAATGGTGAAGTGACCAGCAAACCCAGATGCCTTGGTCGCTTCAACTAACAAAAATCCTGCAAAGGCGGCTGGGAACTAACAGAAAGCCCGCAAAGGCAGATAATGGGACAAACCCTTAGACACAGAGTTCGGTTAACCGACAAGTAGACGGCAGAGGATTAACTAAACGAGAATATATAACAGATAGAACCCCCAAAAAGAGAGATGAGAAGGGTTATTAGAAGGCCCGAGGACAACCTTCATGTTGGTCAGTTCTAAGAAAAGAGATCCTCGGATTGAGCCGAGGACGAATCCGCTTCACAAACACTTAACCAAAATCATTATAAAGATCCTCGCAAACACTTAGCCAAATTCATTGTGATTATCCTTAAGAACTCCTAGTCGAAGTCCTTTGCCATTATTCCTACAAATTTCACGTCCGTCGTTGCTTGTTTTGTTAGTGCGTAACCCTTTCACCCACACTCTACAAATTTTATTGTTTAGGATCCATTACAATTTGAGTCCCTACAACAGTATAACAAATTATAGTTTATAAAGGACAAACAAATTAATGAAACAACTAAATAACAATAATCAATAATTTTATTAATATTTCAAATGAACTTATAGTTTATTATTTATTCTTTTACTAGAATTATGGACAAATATTTGATAAGAAAATCACGTAGAAGGCAATTATAAACTTTATATATTTGTGTGTTTTTTTATTGTTGTTGTTGTCAATATACAATTTTTTTTTATTAGATTGTGTAATTTATACTTATTGAGAAACACCCTAAAAAAAATTCCGGCAGTCGCTACTGTTTTCAAGAGACCCACAAAACAACAACATATATAATAATACCCACCCTTACAAACCCCAAATGTAAATCCTCCACTAGCACCAAATACACAAAATAAATTAGATCCATCATCTCTTTCACATTAGAAAGCCAAACTCCCAAATCTTCACCACTTAGCTAACCACCTTTGCAAAAATCATAAACCCACTCATCAAATACATCCACCAAGACCAAAACCCATACATAATAACACATAAATATCACTTTTAATGCTCATAAATCACTTGGGTATTATTATTAAACTTAGATGATCATAACCTCAAGCAAAAACATATAAACCCACCAAAGAATAAGAGTCTTACCTTATATCAAAAGAGATGAAGGTGCCTTAGAGGTTCTTAGAGAGTTTTCCTGTGATCCTTGCCGGAAAGACGACGGTGGATGTGGTGGTGTGGAGTGTACCGTGGGAGTGGAGTGAGGGAATGAAGAGAGGAGTGTGTGCTTGTGAGAAAAAGAAACAAAACAAATGAGGAAGGTAGGTGGCCGGCTAAAAGATGAGATATTTGTGAGTATGTGGTGTGTGGTGGGGAAATAAGGGGTTGGTGGGTCACGTGTGGCTACTTAAAAAATCTGACCCCTTTTTATATATATATATATATATATATATATATAAAGTGGGCTGGGGCGTTACAATACTGGTGAAAGAGAAACTGATTAAGCGTAGACACCAACCTTTGGTTGAATATATTACTGTTGCCTTGGTGTAGAGCACGTCATACGCGAAGCCAAGTTCCATCTCTATAACTTTAAAAGCTTTTTTCGGAGAAAAATATCCAAACAAAGATTGGCTGTTGTCCCTATCATCAAAACTGAGGATAAGATCAACAAAAAAGCGTTTGAAACTTTTGAATAAGTCATTGCCAGTAACTAACTCTGTTGCATCATGAATGGTGTTATTTTCAAAAGGGAGATTTACCACCTGAGCCTCAATCACCTCATCTGCTCTCACATAGAATCCCTCAAATTGCTTTACAGTATATTCCCTCATGAATTTGGAATAATTGGGACCAGGGTCAGGAGAAGTGAGCATGGATTCTCTGAATTGCTCATTGCTTGCTGACCTGAGGACCCATGTCCTCTCCCCATATTTGATAATTCCTGGGAAAAACATCAAAATGTACACAATGGATAGTTGAGAACCGTCCAGGCTATAAGGAAAATGTAAAATGCCACCCCTGTTTGAACACTTAGTCCAAGCAAGTTCCATAACCAAAGCTCATTATCTTCCAAGGAATAAGCTGTAATGGTATCAGGGCCACCCAAGTGTAACAAAAGAAATGGTGCCCAAAATGCAGTTAGCTGAATGACATCATTGAGAGATCCATCTTTGCCAGTACTTTTCATGGCTTCCCCAAGGTTGTTTGAAATTACACCTAGGGCAACAGTTGCTACCCAGTCAGCCATCAAATAGGCACATCACAAGACAATTCTGATCCATGTTCTGCTTGTATACTTTCTGCGATTACCAAAAAAGATGAGTACCACCTGTAGTATGAGGCTTAGTAAAACCAAAACTCGTAGCTCCCAGTCCGTCCACAAATTCCTCAGCCTTGGAGAAAACAGTTCCATGAGTCCCCTTCCCTTTATGTAGATCAAGCTGCCCACAACTGAAAGTACACAGGCTTTAGGTCAACATTAGCTATTTTTAAGCACTAAGAAACATGATAAAGACAAGACAAGACATAGCTTAGACAACATGATCAAGCAAATGAGAAAATATAAAGAAGGCAACTAAAGAAAGACAGGGAAAAAGTGACCCTATTCCACTACGGACTAGGGCACTAGGCCCATTGAATTAACATTTGATCCAAACCAATGGACTATAAATTCAACAAGAAGAGAAGAAGTAGTTTGGCAGGCAGGGGAGTAGGATTTGAGTTGCTAACATGGAAATCATTCCCTTGTCAGCTTGGAACACACCAAGCAAGGAATGTGGCTCTATTCGTCCAGGTGTGCACGACTTGCCCCTTAAATTTCTCCTTAGTATTCTAAAGTCTAAACAATATAAGACATGACAGTTGGATTCCACAACATTTAAATGCACCTCACCCACCTTTTCTCTTTCCAAGGCCATTAATGTTAAAACTAAATGATGTGCAATAACACTGGCTAATTTAGCAGCTAAGAATCCTTCCCCTTGTGGCTAAAACCAAATGTTCGTGTACCCTACTAATTTTTTGACTTGGAACTAAAGTGAAATTAGTCACAAAGATCAAGGTGAGTGCTTGCCCCATGCAAAAGGCCTTTGAATGAGGCTTTCCATTCCATTCAGCAGAACCAGAGGCATATCCATTATAAATGGAGACTTGTTCTCACTCTGAAATCAACTGTTCTCCAAACTTTCTTCAACCTTCTAAAACCTTCATTAATCCTTCTTCAAACCTTCTTGAACTGTTCTCCAACTCTTCTTCAGCTTTCTTCATCACTAAACTCTCAAAGTTCTCCAAAAGTTCTCCTCTCACACTTCCAACAAAGCCCTTAACACAAATACAACAAAAAATGGACATATTATAATAATCATGCACAACTCAGACCTTACTCCCTTGCTTCTCAACTTATTCTTCCCATGCTTTATTGGTTACATGTTGGCTAAATTTGTTTATTGTAAATGTGCTATCCCCCACAACAGAATAGTAAAATTTCTTGCTATAGAATAACCAAGTTTTATACCGCTGAATAAGAAAATTTTCCATCTTTGAACAGGTCATGTTCATAGCATGATGATAGAGACAAATAGCATAGCTAAATGTCTTTGACCTTGCCGTTGAACCTATTCACACAGATGAATGTCTCACACAGTGTGCTGCTAAATTCCTCAAGATGCCACTTCTAAGTGCTTCCCACCAAGGTGAAAAACCTATGTTGCTGTCAAATGCTTCCAACCACTGTTGGACTATCATCCGTTAATTCCTTTATTCCATGCCTAATATGCCTAATTTGCGTCTTTAATAATTAAAAAGCAACCCAAAAAACTACAAGAAAAGTCTCGGGAATTACTAAATATTTATTCACCTTATATATTTGGGTCTTTAATGCCTAATATTCAAGTATAAATATTTATTTTTTGCTTATATATATTTATAAAGAAAGAAAGTCTTCCACATCATTGATTATCCCATTTCAAATACACATCATATTATTTCATTTCCTAGAGGAAACACAATGGTAGCAACCAACAGGTGACTCATTGACAAGCGTTCCAGACTTGATGCCAACAACCTCATGTCTAGCCCACGGCTGACTCCATCTAATGGAGATTAAGGCAATTCCCTAAGGCACCAAGAGGAGAAAAAGGCCCATAAATTGTTCTTAATACAATCATATTTTATAGTAAGATATATCCCATATCCTTTTCCTTTTTTGTTAGGCAAAGTAGTCAATGTATAGCTTACAATGGATGAAACTCATATACTTTTTTTCCTCTCATTCTCTAGAAGTATCTCTAGACAATCATTCACCATCAAACCCAATCTTTTCTTTTCAACCCCTAAATTTATTTTCAAGAGTCAAATTTAAAGAAAATAAGTATATATATATATATATCATGCTTTATATACGATTGAGTCCATATCTCTTTGCACTAGTAATGGATGAGCTCACTAAATTGATCTAAGAGGAACTCACTGGTGTATGCATTATATATGATTGAGTCCATATTTTTTTGCACTAGTGATGAATGAGCTCACCAAAGAGTGAGATATTTCAACATCTTGAATCAATAATTCATAAAAATGGAGAGAATGAAGAGGATGTGGATCATAAGATAAGAGCATGGAGGATGATTTGGAGAAACACATCAAGATTATTGTATGATCATAAAAGGCTTGTTAAGTTAAAGAGAAAATTTTATAAGACTACTATTCAACCAAATATGCTCTATGGTATCAAATGTGGGACTGTAGGGAAGAGACATATTTATAAAATGAGTGTAGCTGAAATGAGAATTTTAAAATGGATAAATGAAAATACATAGACATATAATTCGCTTAAAAATAGGAGTGACCTTATTGATGAAAAGATGAGTGAGAGATGCTTGAGAGGGTTTTTGCAAAGAAGTGATTAATGCGACAATAAGAAAGAGTAACTCGATTCAAGTTGAGGGAATAAAAAAAGGTAGAGTAAGATTAAAAATAACATTAAAAAAAGTAATGTCAAATAAGGAATTAACAGACAATATGAGTTCGGAAAGAAAAGTATGGCGGAAAATAATACATGTGACCAAGCTTGATTAATTTGTTGAGAATCCAAATCTAACCCCAAAATATTTGCGACTAATGCTTGGTTTTTGTTGTTGTACATATGATTGACTCCGTCACAAGAAAAATTGAGTAATTAGCCATATTATCAATTAAAAAAAAGATGTTAGCAAAGCTTGAATACAATAATTTAATTATTTATTTTACATCTCAAAAAGAGAGAAAAATAGATATTAAACAAAAAATTTATATTATAGGAAGTTATATCTCTCTCCTAGAAGAGAAAAACTACGTTTACAATACTTGGACTACAAGTAGGATAGGGACTTCTTTACTTGCACTCTAAATAAGATTAAGATTACTTTATTTATAAGATTATTTTGCTTACACTCCAAGTAGGATTAGGTACAAATTATACAATGAACATGACTAGACTTGAGCCTTGATATCTTTAAACATCCCCTCTCAAATTCAAGGTGGCAGCTTGAAGATAACATAAGTTGAAGGAAATCATGACCGAATTGGATTTGAAGTGTATTAGTGATGCAGGACAACCGGAAGATTCAAAACTAAAATTGAAAGATAGGGAAATAAAGGGATATGACCTAAGAGTTAGCACTTAGGCTTGACTTGGAGTCAACATTAAGTGAAGAAAACCACTAGGAGTCAGCGCTAGACTAAAGAAACCAAAATGCTATTTTTTTCATTCATCAAATCGTGATGATCCACAAAAAGAGTACTATAATTTGCTTATATATGGAAAACTAAATCCTAATTCTAATTTGCATAGGAAACCCTAATTGCCTTATCAAAAAAATAGTCTTGCTTCCAGATATTAAAATACTAATAGCTTAATAAACTATTAGGACCTAAAGTATAAAAATACAATTGACTTAAAAAAATATGCCCTTCTGCATCCCGCATCATTCTCCCCTAGTTGGAGAAAACTCATCCTCAAGTTTTGAAATGCTATAGGATCAGAAGTCTGGCTAGTAACTCTTGCGTCAAGTCTAGAATCATCTTTGGGAGCATAAAGAAATGAAAAACCTTGCATTCCAACACATCAAACTCTTCTAGAATCACAAAATCAATTTGTGGAATCAGCACAATCTCATCTTGATCCTTATGAATTATAGGAAGCATTGTGGTATCAACCTTTTGGACTTCACCATATTGTAGATCTTCAAGCACGATGGAGGGTTGATTAATAGCTCATTCAACAACTTCAATTTTCATATTATGTGCACCCTCTGATGCGGAAGACACAAGAAGATTATTATTTAGTATTATTTTTGTTTGTAAGCCAATTGTATTTTTATGTTTTAGATCCTATTAGTTTATTGAGCTTTTAGTGTTTTAATTTAGAAGTAAGGTTATTTTTGTAATAAAGCAATTAGGATTTTCTAGCCAATTAGAATTAGGGTTTAGCAATCTTTTATAAGCAACCTATTGTACTCCTTGAGAGATAGTTGATTTTTTATGAATGAAAAAAATTGGCCGTTTGGTCTTTCTTTGGTTTGGTGCTGACTCCAGGTCTACCCTAGGTGCTGACTCCTAGTGGTTTCCCGCTTGGTGCTGACTCCAAGCAAGGCCTAGGTGCTGACTCCTAGATCATATCCCTTTATTTTTCTGTTATTTCAATTTTGTTCTGATTGTCCTGCGTCAGTTTTGGTATCAGAGCAAACATCGATCTATCTAAAGCATCGCGCAGTCAATCCAGAACTAGAAAAAATCACCCAAAAAAAAAAAAAAATCCCTCACCATCATGTTTTCTCCACCAGAGAGTTGTCTTTGTCATTTTTCTACTTGGTCCAAGAAAGTTGTTAGTAAGTTGTGTTTCCCATTACCAAAAAAAAAAAAAAAAAAAAGTGGCAACCCATGCAAGCCCATTAGCCACTAGCCACCGGAACCCACAAATCAACACTCACCGCCGCAAGACCCAGCCACCGAAACCCATTGTCGACCCACCGCTATTGAGGCCGAAGAGCAACTGCCACTACTGATATTGACGAGCCACTGCCGCTGCCGAGATCCAAGACAAGCAACCACCCGCCACTATCTGCGCTTCCTTCGCGCCGCCACCAAGCATCAGTACCCTTCACCGGCAAAAGACTCTCATCGCAGAGAATTTTTTTTTCAGTTTTGAGTCCGTGTTTATTTCTTTAAGTTTCTAGTCCCTTTTCGATCTGTAGTTTCTTTCAAGTTTTAAGTTTGTGTGTTGTTACTTTTTTTTCATCAAAAAAATAAAATAAAATAAAAATAAGAAGAAGAAAAGAAAAGAGAAAAGAAAAGTCAAAAGGAAGGAAAAGAGATAACTTGTGGCTGCTGCCAGCCCATTGCACGTATGGCCCTTAAGTTGTTTTTTTTTTCACAGATCCATTTTGTCCAATTAGACCCACTCAATTGAGGAGCCAAGCCCATGACTATCAAGTGCAGTAAGTTGACCACTGACAAGGTGAGCTATGGTAATATCTGAAGCACCTTATTTTGATGGTGATGATACTTATCCACGAGATTTTGTCAACTGGGTGAATGGGATGGAGCAATTCTTTGAACAAGCAAATTTTGCAGATAACAAAAAGGTTAGGTATGCCAAGTTGAAGTTAAGAGGTCACACACAAAGGTTTTGGGAGAAGCTTGAATATTTCCGCTATATGGATTATGAACCTGCCATCAGTGTGTGGGAAGATATGAAAGAAAAGCTTTGTGATGAGTATTTGTCACCATACTATTGAGCTAAGTATCTACCCCAATCTTAGTGTGGTACTTTTCCAGTTAAAGCAAATACGATGAATTCTCATCCTCATCCTATTTCATGTCCTCAGCGCACTTTTGAACAATCTACCAAGGAATTATCTACCAGGAAAGTAACAGAATTAACTGTAAAGCTTATGAAAGATATTCAAGACAAGATTGCTCAAATGAAGCAAATGAAGGCTCAACCCGATTCAATTGGGAAACCAAGGATAATTGATCACAATGAACTTATTGCTGCCCCCATAGAAGACAACATTGATGGTGATATCTTGGTCGAGGAGAATCCTCCAGCAACACCTAAGCCTAATGTTGACACAGACATATATGCCTCGACAAGTGTTGCTTTAACAAGCGTGCAAGGAAATGAATCTATTGAAGAGCAGCAAGGTGAAGAGATGGTGCCTAAAGAGAGTATTATGTTAGAGGGTGCACATGATGTGAAAGTTGAAGTTGTTGAATGTGCTTCTGATTAACCCTCCACAGTCCTTGAAGATCTACATCTTGGTGAAGTTAAAGAGGTTAAAACTACATTACTTCCTATGGTTCATAAGGTTCAAGACGAGATTATACTGATTCCACACATTGATTTTGTTATTCCAAATGAGTTTGATGTGGTGAAATTCCAGATTTTTCTTTTCCCTGTGCTCCCTAAGGTGATTCTAGATTTGAAGCAAGTATTCCTTGTCAGCATCGTAATCCTTCAACACTTTAGAACTCGAGGTCGAGTTTTCTCCAACCAGAGGAGAATGATGCGGAAGACATAAGAAGATTATTATTTAGTATTATTTATGTTTGCAAGCCAATTGTATTTTTATGTTTTAGGTCCTATTAGTTTATTGGGCTTTTAGTATTTTAATTTAGAAGTAAGGTTATTTTTGTAATAAGGTAATTAGGGTTTCCTAGCCAATTAGAATTAGGGTTTAGCAATCCTTTATAAGCAACCTATTGTACTCCTTGAGAGATAGTTGATTTTTGATGAATGAAAAAAAATGGTCGTTTGGTCTTTCTTTGGTCTGGTGCTGACTCCAGGTCTACCCTAGGTGCTGACTCTTAGTAGTTTCCCGCTTGGTGCTAACTCCAAACTTATGTTGCACGGACACGGACACGGACACAGGGATACGGCAATTTTTGAAAAATAAGGACACGACACGGCGGGGACACGGCGGTTAAATAATTAATTATATTTTATATTTAGGCATATTTTATATATATATATATATATTTTTTTTTTTTTTTTGGTAAACATTTTATATATATTACCTTGTGTGTGTATATATATATATATTTTTTTTGGTAAACATTTTATACATATTACCTTGTGTGCATGTATATATATATATATATATATACACACTTTTTATATTAAAAAAAAAAACTCAAATAAAATAAGCAGATGATTTTTTCTATAAAATAAAGTAAGTAGATTATTCTAATTGTTATTAAAATATAATTAGTAATGGTTTTTTTGTAAATAAAAGAAACAAGTTGGACAATTAAAAGGAACTTCCAAGAAATTTCTTCCACTAACTTTTCCCATTTCCCAACCCACTCACGTGACCTAGACTATTTACTTCTCATCTCACCTCCACTCTTTGTTCTTTCTTCACGTTTCCAAAGTTCCCACTTCCCACGTCTCTTCAAGCTTCAGTGGCTCAAGTGCAGTCTCTTTTCTCCTCTTTTTCCTCTTCTTCTTCTTTTGTATTTTCTCTCTCACACCGGCTCTGCTTCACGCCTTCATCTCATTCCTTTTTTTCTTTGTTTTTTTTCCTTTCTTTTTCATCTCCTCTACAGAAGATCCAGTGGCAGTGATTTTTCTTTTTATGTTTTAAGAGGGAAAGAAGCCCAAAATGCGTGCCAGCCGAATCTTTGATTTCGGCCGGAATTTTTCTCTTCAATCTGTGATTTTCTTTTCTTTTTTTCTTCACTGCTGGCGTGTCGGACGCTTGGAGCCGCTTTGGAGCCGCGTCGGAGCCGTGTCGGAGCCGTGTCGGCGCGTGTCGGAGAAACAAAAAAAAAAAAAAAAAAAAAAAAAAAAAAAAAAAAAAAAAAAAAAAAAAAAAAAGAGGACACACGCCGAACACCGGAATCCGGCGAGTCGTACCCGTTCCGGTGTCCGACACCGACACGACGCCAAAAAATGGCGTGTCCGTGCAACCTAGCTCCAAACAAGACCTAGGTGCTGACTCCTAGGTCACATTCCTTTATTTTTCTGTTATTTCAATTTTGTTCTGGTTGTCCTGCGTCACCCTCTAGTTCGACCTTCTCCTCATCAAGTATAATGGAATTTCCTTCTCAACAATAGGTAATATATCTGATTCTTTAATAGGTTGAATTAAATCTACTACACATGGTTAAGAATTTTCACCTTGTTCAGGCTCCTTAATAGGGTCTTCTTGTTGCACGAATGTTGAAGTGACATCAGTGGTCACTAAAGGATTGTCGTGAGCATCTTAAGCATCGATCCCAACTTGTACAAATTGTTGTCTATTCCATTGCTTCACATGGTCTCTTTAATCATGAAAATTGCCATGAGGAGATCAGGATAGTTTCTTGTGAAATACAAGACAAAGGTGTTCTTTCATTTCCTCCCAATTAATTTGAGACTGGCTAAAACTAGAGTGAAGGTACTCGTATGGTACCAATACTCTATAGCTTGATCACCAACTCGTTTTGGCATACTGCATCTTTACCTCTGCACTTGACAAGACTGCAAGTGCAAGTAATTGGTCCATGTAGAACAACCAATTCTTGAAAACCCATGAGTTGTTGTTTGGAAAGCCATAAAAAATACAATTGACTTGCAAAGATAAATAATACAAAATTAAAATAAAATTCTCCTTATGCATCCCACATCAATTAGGCTAGACCAAATGAAGTGTATATGATCGGCTAGAACAAAGCCAAATGTGCACAATGACTAAGGCTTGAATGTTGAGCACAATACATGGCATGACTATGAAGGATACTGATTAGAGGGCTGGTTTGAAATATTTTGCTCGAAGATGATAAAGGAACGTGATAAGAAAGAAGGGTCAATAAAGGTTACTGATCACAGACATGATTCAAGTAATACATCTTGAAGAAAAAAAACAAACAAACAAACGCATGATAAAAAAGAAAGCTGATATAAGAGATAATTGATCAGCATTGATGCTCATCAAGGACTAATGACAAGCCCACCCCACAACCAAAAGAAGTCCACCCCTTTACACGTCACTCCTCCCTCGTTTTACCCTTTCATTTTAGTTTCTATCCCGTTTTGAATGGATTTTTATTTCTTTTTTCTTTTTTTTACTTTATTTAAGGAGGACAAAAACCCTGTCAAAGTTCCAAGATTAAAAGAAAAGAGGACAAGAAGCAACAGAAGAAAGAAGCTGGGATTTTAAAAGTGAAGATAAACGATAGTGCTTATACAAAGCTACAAGTAGTTTAGTAGTTTTATTTATTTACACATCGTATTCCTCGGGGGGATAGGAGGGATACGCTTCGTTGGCAGCTCAAAGGGGATGGTAAGTTTGATACCCGATCTTATTACCAAGAAATTCAGGGCAATCCAAATCTTTTGTTTCCTTGGAAGGGTGTGTGGAAACCAAAGATTCCTAAGCGAGTGGCCTTCTTCTTGTGGACAGCTGCGCACAATCGGATTCTCACTTTGGATAATCTCATGCTTAGGGATTGTCCTTTGGTAAATCGGTGTTGTATGTGTTGTGGTGATGGGGAGTCGGTAGACCATCTTCTGATTCATTGTCCTATTACACATACCTTATGGTCCTTCATGCTTCAGGCTTTTGGTATTCATTGGGTTATGCCAAGATCGACGGCAAGTTTGTTATCTTGCTGGCATCAATGGCTTGGGAAGCACAATTCAAATATTTGGAATTTGATTCCTGGGTGCTTAATGTGGATTGTTTGGTTGGAACGAAATCGTCGCTCCTTTGAGAACATGGAGAAGACGTTGGATGAGTTAAAGGTCTTATGCCAGCGTAGTCTTTTTGAGTGGGCACGTTGTTGGGGCTTTACTAATTCTTTGTCTCTTTCAGAGTTTATGTTTTCCCTTAAATTAGCTGTCTGATTTCCTTATCTTTTGTTTTGCTGTTTGGTTCTTCTATCTTGTTGTTCATCATCATGAACAACTTGTTCTTTTATTTTTTCTCATTTATAACATTTCTCTGATTACCTATCAAAAAAAAAGTAAAATACACATGGCTAATCACACATGTTCAGTAACTAACTTAGCACATAATGTGGAAATAGAGGGAAAATTAGTTATGATTCTTTTTCCTTCATTCTGCAATGTATATAACAGTTTTATGTGTACAGATTCATTCTAAGTGAGTAATACAAATTTTTTTTAAGATTCTCTCTAGTTTACTCTTCATTCTTCTAGAGTGGCCTTCTTCTTGTGGACAGCTGCGCACAATCGGATTCTCACTTTGGATAATCTCATGCTTAGGGATTGTCCTTTGGTAAATCGGTGTTGTATGTGTTGTGGTGATGGGGAGTCGGTAGACCATCTTCTGATTCATTGTCCTATTACACATACCTTATGGTCCTTCATGCTTCAGGCTTTTGGTATTCATTGGGTTATGCCAAGATCGACGGCAAGTTTGTTATCTTGCTGGCATCAATGGCTTGGGAAGCACAATTCAAATATTTGGAATTTGATTCCTGGGTGCTTAATGTGGATTGTTTGGTTGGAACGAAATCGTCGCTCCTTTGAGAACATGGAGAAGACGTTGGATGAGTTAAAGGTCTTATGCCAGCGTAGTCTTTTTGAGTGGGCACGTTGTTGGGGCTTTACTAATTCTTTGTCTCTTTCAGAGTTTATGTTTTCCCTTAAATTAGCTGTCTGATTTCCTTATCTTTTGTTTTGCTGTTTGGTTCTTCTATCTTGTTGTTCATCATCATGAACAACTTGTTCTTTTATTTTTTCTCATTTATAACATTTCTCTGATTGCCTATCAAAAAAAAAGTAAAATACACATGGCTAATCACACATGTTCAGTAACTAACTTAGCACATAATGTGGAAATAGAGGGAAAATTAGTTATGATTCTTTTTCCTTCATTCTGCAATGTATATAACAGTTTTATGTGTACAGATTCATTCTAAGTGAGTAATACAAATTTTTTTTAAGATTCTCTCTAGTTTACTCTCTAAACTTTCTTCTAGAATTGTGATAGACCCAATAGAAAACACACACAAGAACAAAAGAACAACCAATAAAACATTATCACACCCAAAAAAAATACCAGATCATTGACTTACCCATTGTTTCCCTTTTAAGAACAAAGAGAGAAACCAAAACTCTTTTCAATGCACACGAACCTTCATTTTCTTCACATCTCCAATACCTTTGAGACAATGAGAATAAGAAAAGCTTTGTCTGATGATTTTACACGTGGATTAGATTGAGTTGCTCTCATGCACCATTGAGTTGCACTCTCTCTCTCTCTTTCTCTCTCTCTCTCTCTCTCTCTCTCTCTCACACACACACACACACTTATCCTCATTTAATTAGAAAATTACTGTTGAATTCAAGTTACTTTATCATTGAACTTGTGTTGTTTTACTGCTGAATATAAATCAGTATACCTTTTACTATTCACACAATCACACTTTCTTTTGGTTTTTGAGCTTTGTTCTTAGACTTAAAATGCAACAATAGCTACCAATCATCCTTAGGTCCATGTGAGTTCCATGCTTGACACCCTAAATAAACTTGAATTCCAGACCATCCCTTGAGCAACTAATACGTGGCCATCAACGAAAAGGTCCCAACAACCATGAACATGTAGCTGAAAATCCAAGAAGCCAGTTTTGATCACTCTTCATGGTCTTATAAGTTTTGGCTGGCTAATTGTATTTGCTAAATGTGAATATATATATATATATATGCTAGTCTTTGCTCTGGTTTTCTTAAATTATTCATTTGGCATTTTAAAATATTCTTATTTAGCTAATCTTTTTTTTTTTTTAATAATAATAACTTCATTTTGGTTTGAGAGTGAGTAACAAGGCAAAAAGTCCATGTCCTAGATCAATAACTTTTTTAAGGGGGCTGAAGTAGAATAATGTCTATTGGCTAATCATGTTTTCAACTTGATTTACATTATCACAATGATACTTATCAAAAAAAAAAAAACATTATCACAATGACATATTTCTTCACTGGGCTGAGAAAATAATATATCACTTTTTATGCAACTCTAACTATTCATGACCAATCTCCATGATTTACATTGACCTTCAAGATATATGAGTGTGTATTATTTCTTTATTTGGAAATTACATGGAGGTCATACCCAATGCACAAAGTTCTCACTTTTGCGGTATCTAGGAGAAGTCATGGTAAGCAGCCTCACTCCCAATTAATTGGAGATGTTGATTTCCATACTTGAACCCACAACCTGTCACTTTTGGTGGAAGGCACTTACCACCGCACCAAGGCTCCACCTCTACTTTGAAATTATATACTTAATCAAAATCAGCCTCCCTCTATTTTCATTCGTATCTTTTTTATATATATAATCTCAAAAACATCTCTTTTCAATTTTGAGAGATTTAAAAGAAAAATTTTTAATGAAAAGAAAACCAATTAACTTAAAAATTATATTGAATTAGGAGGAGCCACTGAAAAATGTGAATTTTCATATGTTAATGCAACAGTTATCCTATCAGAACTCATGGTGGTTGGAGTTTTGAATGCTTAAGATGACTTAGATCCTCTTTCCCACATAAGGAGTAATCTTGTCATGATGGTTTATGTAGAGAGCGGAAGGCATTCATAATTATTTTTTGTTAGAGTATTATACTTCAACATTATATATGTTGAAAAGTTGTTGACTTGTTTCTAATACCTGATTATAGCCCCAGGAAACTAAAACGCCACTAAAAACTTCAACCAAAAACAAAAAAAAAAAAAACCTGAAAACAGTAACAAAATCAAATTAAAACAAGATTTTACTCGGAATTGAATATGACAACAGGATGTGATGTTTGTTGCAACAAGCTCTAACAAAACTTTCACATCCTTGAACAAATTTTTATGTTTTCTCATTTTATTCTCTGTTCGAAGCTAGTGTTTCTAGTTGTTTTTCTTTGCAGATTTTATAGTTCATTTCTTTGCATAGTTGAACAAGAATCTCAATCATCCATTATCCCAAAAAATATAATATAAAATAAAATAAGAAAGGAAAGGAAAGAAAGACTTATTGAATTAGAAAAGAGTGGAAGTTGAGTTACATACTAGTAGGTATCATTGGTGTGGAGCTTTCTGGTATCTTCACAAAAACGCATACAATTTGCTTCAGCTCCGACCTAAACTTTAGCTGTGTTGGGAACAATGGATTGATTTAATCGCAAATACACCATTTGTAGCCGTTTTTCCGTCTTTCGCTCTGCTAAAACATCCCAATTTTCCTTATTTCTTGTCAATCCCTAATGAAGCAAGTTCTAATACGAAGGACTGAAGGAGAGCTTGGGAAAATAGGATCGAGAGAGGTCTGGGTGTGAGGTGAGCGTTGATATTTTTTCCCAACTAACAAAGAGCTGTTCGTTTTTTAACCATTGATTTAAAAACAAAAAAGAAAAAGAAAAGGCCGGTTCGCATTGTCAATTTCTCGTGGTTGGGTTAGAGCACACTGACACACTTGACAAAAAGTCACAACACTATTTTGCTATTAGTAATCTGATCATATAGATACAGCTGCACAACAACATTATCTTCAATTTTTTTTTTCTTTTTACATAAAAAGAAATATTAGAATTCAATTAAAAAAAGTTTCAAAGACATTAAAAGAAAGTTTTATTATTATTATAAATTAATTTATACTATATTATAATATTTTGGTTTTAGGAACAACTTGCACCTACAAAATATGAATTTATCACGAATTTCCATTTAAGCTAACATGTTTTAAGCTAATCCATTTTCATTTCACTCACTGTTAATAGTAGAGCCCATTGTTTCTTTAGTCACGGATGTTACCATTTAAAATTTTAGGAAAAAAGTGTCATGTTTATTTATTTTAATCTTTCCAAACAGACAAGGATCCATTCGATGATGACAAAGTACATTACAAACCATAACAACAACATTAAAATGGCAATAAATTTGGTCCAAATTAGCTATACTTATGGCAAATTCTTATAGTGCTCCAGTCCTATTACACCAAACCATAACAGTCACATTAATTACAAATGCATTCCACCATAACATTATAACAATGCAATCTTCAACTTTTTCTCCTCTTTGTGAATACGACTAAATCATCTTGATAAATTTTATCTTTATCAATCTTCAGCAAGCTTTCTTGTTGTCGACATATTACTTTGTTTGGAACAACAAAAAATGCCTTGTCAGTCCTTCCAACCCTTTTCCTAGCAAAGCTTTAAACTTTCTTTCCCTACACCACCACCCACATCACCACAACCCAGCACCACCAACTACCACCACTACAACCCAATACCACCAACCACCACCACTACAACCCAATACCACCAACCACCACCACAACAACACAGACACACCACAAAATCATCAAAATCGTTCTAAATCTATATCCAAATTCATCAAACCCATATACAAATTCATATAAATAATCAAATCGAAATTGAAAAAAGAAGAAGGAGAAGAAGAAGAAAGAAAGAAGAAGATGCTGAAGAGAAGCAGAAACTACAGATCTGCCCAAAATCACCATTTTCTCCACCCAAAATTTTTGCTTTCTTCGTCCATAATCACTGCCCATAATCAAACCTAACCCAAAATCATCATATATAATAAAAGTATAAAACCCAAATTGTAAAGAGAAGAAGAGGAAAGAAAAAGATTCTTAAAAAAAAAAAAAAAAGGAAGGAAGGAGAAGAAAGAGAGGTAGAGATAGAGATAAGGACTAGAAGAAGAAGAAGAAGGGAGTGCATTTAGAGAAAAAATAAGTAAGGACACGTTTGGTAGACTGTAATATAATAGTTATTTATATGGTTTAGTTACTCAATAGTTTTGTTATGTTTTTATTAGAGGGAATAGTCATTCTTTATGAATAGCTTTTTTTTAAAATGAGGAATAATTATTCCTCTCTAAAAGGGTTGTAATAGCTATTCCTGAGTAGATGTAATAATTTCTAACATTAATATATTTCCAAATAAATAAACTTTCCATATTCACCTAACAATTATGGAAATAAAAAAATCATCAAAAAATAACTCATCTCTCTAAAATTTAAAATATATTATTTATTGAAAATATAATTGTATGAATGAAATATTTCTTAAAATAGATCATAAGTTTTATTTTAATGTTATAACTCAACCAAACTAATGAATATGTTTAGTTATTCCTTTACAATACATTTTATTCCTGGTAATAAAGATTACCATTTCTGTTATAATCCACACCTTAAGTGGTAGGTGGGGGTAGATAGGACATAAAAAAAGAAGTGAGGAAAAATACTATTTAAATAAAAAAGTGTTAATTATAGATAAACCGATGTGTATGTTTCTGTAAAGTGTCTGTATAAAATAAAAAAAGTGAGTTTTTATGCTAAAATAGATAGAAAATTTTAGATTGAATAATGCAGTTGCTCTAATTGTTGTAAAGCCACCTTAGAGCATCTTCAATAGCTTGTGTAAACGCAAAATTATCTCTATATAATAAAGAATGAAACAAAAAATAATAATCTCCAATAGATTCTCTGAATCACAAAATTTTTTTGGCTCATAAACAGTAGCCTATCAAACTTGATAGACTACTTTACCTTAGCAATTAGGTTTTTTTAATTAAAAACTAGTATGTAACCCATGCTACCGCATGAGAATTGATATATTATTAATTGTAAAGTTGTAATTTACAACTATGTTTTTTGTTGGCTTTTATTCCGTGACAAATTTGATTGTAATTATTATCAATCGTTTATACCCTGTATTTGTTGTGGGATTTATTGTAAAGGTTGTGTGTGAGAAAGAGAGAGTGTGAAGACTCAAGAAATTGAAGACTGAAGAGTTTTCGCGGGTATCTCGTTACTACGCATCCCGCGAAATGGTGCATGTGCCCTGCACGTGCTGGAAGCTGAAGAGTCATGCCAGGCTGTCATTTTCGCGAGTGTCTCGCTGGTAAGGCCTTCCCGCGAGACAGTCGCGAAACTTTCTGCCTTGAGGATTTTTTTTTTAGTGACCTTCTTACCCTTCACCCTCTCTATATATATACCCTCATTACCCACATATGTTGGTGTAGCTATTCAGAGAGAAAAACCCTAGATAGGTTTTCTACAACTCACCCACCCATCTTTTGAGAGAGAGCTACTCCTCCTTAGCGAGAAATCATTGTAGCCTCTTCTCCATCCCTCTCCCATTATCATACCTTGAGAGGAGATTTGTACCCAAACACAACCCACACACATTCAGAGTGTAGAGAGTGTTTTGGAGCTATTGGGAAGCATTGGAAGAAGCCAAGGATGGCAAATGCAACATGGAGCTTGTTGCGGGATCCGGAGAGCTAGACAAGACACGGTTCCGAGAAGCCTTGTTGGAGTAGGAGCTTGGAGGGCTTAGGTGCATCGGGTAGATTAGGTTTGGAGGGTCTCTTGCTAACCCATGTATCCCAACTGATTGTCTAGTGGATCGATTTCCGCTTGGAGGGCGGCGGAGAGGTTTTTCGCCGAGTTCTTCGGTTTCCTCTTCGAGAACACGTCTCGGTATTTTCTGTGTTTGCACCCTTCTTCCCTACTCTTGTTTATTTCATTTTTACTGCTGTGTTGCTTTAAATATGGATTAGAGTAGTTGTTGTGCTCATACGCTTGTGTTTACACTATTCCGCACTTATCATTAAGTTAGTGTAAAATCAACCAAGCCGTAACTTTAATTTGGGGGTCTAAATAGCTCGTGTGTTTTCAACATGTTTTTCGAGTTTTCAATTGATATCAGAGCGGGTACACTTGTTTTGGTTTAAATACCTAAGTGTGATCCTTGACCCCTTGTGTTTATTTGCCATGGATTGTGCTATGTATGCCTCTTTGTATGATTTGGTTGGTGATAAATGTAACATGCTACGTGTTTGTGAAAATGCCTCTGTGAGTGATAATCTTCATAATTGTGATGCTATGTTACATGAATCTTTGGGTGTTGTTGATATTCCTAACACCAAACTCTTAAAGAAAAATGCTAAGAAGTTTCAAAAGAATTTAAGCAAGTTATTTTGTGAAAAGGATGATTTGATTGCTAAGCTCAATGAATCCATCAAATTGGTTGAAAAATATAAGAAACTTGCTGAAAATTCTTTTGAAAAGCTGAAAGAGTTTGAATGTTTGAATATGGACTTGGATGCTAAACTTGTTTTGTCTAACAAACTTGTTGATGATCTTAAATCTGAAAATGAATCTCTTAAGATGCATGCCAAGTGTTTGATTGCTGAACCTATTGTTAAAAATGATGAAAATATATGTTGCAATCATGTTGTGATACCCGATTTTGTGCCTAATGTGTGTTCTACCTCAAAGGACAAATCGGTGTACATTCCTCCACATAAAAGAAATCAAAAAGTGGAGAGAAAGACTCTTAAGCCTAAGCCTTTGTTTAGGTCCCATTCTAGGGAATTGAGTGGATCTAAGTTTGTTCCAACTTGCCACCATTGCGGTGTGATTGGTCATATAAGGCCTCAATGTTCTAAGTTGAAGAGAGAACAAACCCAAGTTGCTAGATCCATTCCCAAAAAGCCTAATGGACCTAAACACATTGTTTGTCACCATTGTGGTGCCCTTGGTCATCTAAGACCTCATTGCTCTAAGTTTCATGCTCTTAAAAGAATTAAAAGAAAAGAGAAACTTGAACTTCTTGGAAGCTGTGCTTTGCATGATAAACCGGATTTGAGTGAAAATAGCATGTTGTTAAAGAAAATGTTTAATGCTCTTAACTCCTTGACTATGTGCATCTCCGGTTCTCATTCTCCCAACCCTCATCTCACCTCTCTTGAGACACTCATTCCAAACAATCATTCCGTTTGGATGAGGAAGGGTTCCTATGGTTGAGTTTTTGTTCTTTTGGTCCTTGATCTAATTCTTTCGATCTTTGTAGGACCCTTCATGCATTAGATGCCATATCTTCATGCATTTGTGCATCTTGCATTTATTTGTATGCATTGCTTTTGTTTTGATCTTACTTTTATGTCTTTGTTTTGTGTGTGTAAAAAACCAAAACCACATAAAAAGGTGAAAAAAAAAAAATTCAAAAAGTTTGATCGTATATGTTTGAGCACATATCTCATGTGAGTTTGGCCTAGTACCTTCGTACTAATGGCGTAGTGCATTTACGAGCTTAACTTGTTATGTATGCACCTATTTCTATGTGGAAGTAATCTTCAAAACTATGTGTGACTGTTGTAAATAGATCTTCAAGCTTGTCATGAATGATTGGTCAATAGTCTTGTTGGTCTTGATACTTGCATAGACTTGTGTCTATATCTCTTCCCACTTTATTTTTATGTTTTTGCAAAAAGAGCTCACTAAATGTAAATCTCAAAATGAAAAGAGATATTGAGCTGCAAAAGCCTGTCGCACATACTAGTATTTGACTAGGAAAAAGGGAAAGCGACTTTTTTTTTAATGTAAATTTAATGGTGCTAAAAAAAGCCAAAGGCTAATCATCAATGTTGAAATATCATAAATTTCAAGCACCTATCTCAAAATGAGATGTTTTGTCCATACAAAATAAAATGGACCAATTGTTATGCTTTATGTAGAAGCCAAATGAAAAGCTTCTAAGTTATGTATTCAATGTGTGGGAGGTCATATATACTCATGTCTATAATGGAGATAGTCCACTTGATTTCATATCAGTTGTGTATGACTCGTCTGAATTGATCATTGAAGCTTCGCTCTGGTCTAAGGACTATTCCACACTTGATTCCCACACACAACACACAAGTTTAATGTTCAATGAATGCCTATTTCATTTGTGTGTTTGTACATGCTTAAATGTGATGTGTGTGTGCTCAGCCTTATGTGGTTCAAACCAAAAAGATTTTTGTTCTTTTTGATTGCTTTTGGAAGTGATTTGTATCACCCATGTTTTTCAAAGTTTTTAAAGTGTTTTTGTGTGAAAAACATGTTTTCTGGGTGTTTTTGTGTCCTATTTCATGTATAGGCTCAACTGGGAGTTAAATAGTCCAATTTTAAAGCTTTTTTAGCTTTGGACAGAGAGTTTCGCGAGTGTCTCGCGAGTAGCTCGCGAGTAAGGCTTACTCGCGAAAATTTCGCGAGTATTTTCGCGAGTCAGCATCCCGCGAAAATTTCCAGATCAGCTTTTTAAAGGGCTTTTCGTGGGTCTTTTGTTTTAAACTCCTCCCATCTTCTCCCGAACCCCTGTTTTAAGGTTTCAACATCTAAACCCAACTAATTTCAAGTGTTTTACATTCCATGAACATCTCTAAGGTAATCTTTAACTCTTTTCATTGATTTTGTGCCTTAGATTACGTTTTTGGGGGTTTTATGTTCATAGTTGGGTGTTTCTGAAATGGGAGTTGGAAAACTTAATTCTTGTCAATCTTTTTGATTGGGCTTTGTTTTAAATGATGATTTGGTTTGGTTATTGGCCCCTTGTGGCAAAAATAACATGTATTTAGGCAAAATTTTCATATGTTCTTGCATTGTTCATCATACATGTGTAGTGTGTGCACTCTAAGTGTTTGATAAAATGCCTAAATGGCATTTTCTCGTTGTTTTGGACTCCGATGAGTTCCAAACTTTGGGGATCACCATAATTATTCATGTTTATCATGTTTTGATCAGTGGTGGTGTGTTTTGTACACTTTGCCCCTTGAGTGCCTTGCTCATGCATTAGTCATGCATCACACATGCACACTAGTTGCATTTTGCTACACACACTCTAACACTTAACATGTTTTTGCATTCACTCATGCTAGTTAAGTCTTTTTAGACCTTTTAGCACATATAACATGTCCTTGTGTCCATGTCATGCCTAGGTCCATATCATGTTCCATCATCCTTAGCATGTCATGTTCTTTATGCTTTGTAGCATTTTTTTTAATGTTTGTATTATGTTTGAGCTTCATTTTCTCATTCATCGTGCACTCCTCATGCATCATCTTCATATCTTCTTTTCTTTCCCTCCTTCCTCTTGATTAATTTGTCTATTCGTGACAAAAAGGGGGAGAGTATTGTCATTTTTATATGACTCATGTGCACACTCTTAGGGGGAGAAATTCTACCTTGTGCACATTCGTAGGGGGAGAAAGCCATAGGGGAGATGCATATACCAAGGGAGAGAAGACATTATTTTGAGAAAACCTTGATTTACTTTATGCTTGTTTTCTCGTTACTTTATGATGCTCTGATTTGCTTTGTTGCTCTCATTGCATCGTGTTTATGTGTTGGACATGCTTTTATCCTTATGCTATTGTGCTTTATTGGTTGCATGTTCGGATGATCACTTTCTTTGCTATATGATCATTGTAGTCATTTCCATATGACTGTTTGGTGTATGATCAAGTTGCTCACATGTTTCACATCATGTTTACTTGATCGCAATTTACTTGTTACATTATACTTGTCCGTTCATTACTTGCTTTACCTTGAGGGTCTAATGTGTTTTGTGCAAGTGTTTCAGGTTACAAGTATATATGTTCCAAGTTCATCACAGCTCCTATGATTCATGATAGGGGGAGTGATATGATAGGGAAGTACTTTATATTTAGTACCCATGTTGCTTTTGTGAGCTTTAAGGGTTTGTTGCATGCATATTTTGTAGGTCTTTGTGGTTTGTGCCATGCATTTGCTATACTATGCTTATGCAGCCTTTATGCATGTTTGCTTGTTGTTCAATGTCATGCATTTTACTTCAAGTACATCACTCTTGTGCCCTTGTAGGATTGTTCCTAGATGCATATACGTTCTATGCATTGGTTGAGTGATGAACACACTTGTGCCCTAGTAGGACTGTTCCTAGATGCAAATACTTCGTGTATTTCGCATTGGTTGAGTGTTGGAGTTGCAAATGATTATCTTCAAATGAGCTTATCATTTGCATATCCGGATGTTCATTTCATGTGTGAATGAACATAGTAATTGCTTGTTCATTTAGCTTGATCTTGTTATTATTGCTCCATATGCATTTCAAGTTTTCTACATGCAATTATATTATTGTGTTGTTGTATTTCAGGAGATACTTGTTCATATGTTCAAGAGCTTATCAGAATCTAGAATTAGGTGTGAGTGAGTTTTGCCTTTGTTCCCAAACTCACGTTTAAGTCTAGAGTCTGTTTTAGGGTTTTGTCACGGAATAGCCAAAGGGGGAGATTGTAAAGTTGTAATTTACAACTATGTTTTTTGTTGGCTTTTATTCCGTGACAAATTTGATTGTAATTATTATCAATCGTTTATACCCTGTATTTGTTGTGGGATTTATTGTAAGGGTTGTGTGTGAGAAAGAGAGAGTGTGAAGACTCAAGAAATTGAAGACTGAAGAGTTTTCGCGGGTATCTCGCTACTACGCATCCCGCGAAATGGTGCATGTGCCCTGCACGTGCTGGAAGCTGAAGAGTCATGCCAGGCTGTCATTTTCGCGAGTGTCTCGCTGGTAAGGCCTTCCCGCGAGACAGTCGCGAAACATTCTGCCTGGAGGATTTTTTTTGAGTGACCTTCTTACCCTTCACCCTCTCTATATATATACCCTCATTACCCACATATGTTGGTGTGGCTATTCAGAGAGAAAAACCCTAGATAGGTTTTCTACAACTCACCCACCCATCTTTTGAGAGAGAGCTACTCCTCCTTAGTGAGAAATCATTGTAGCCTCTTCTCCATCCCTCTCCCATTATCATACCTTGAGAGGAGATTTGTACCCAAATACAACCCACACACATTCAGAGTGTAGAGAGTGTTTTGGAGCTATTGGGAAGCATTGGAAGAAGCCAAGGATGGCAAATGCAACATGGAGCTTGTTGCGGGATCCGGAGAGCTAGACAAGACACGGTTCCGAGAAGCCTTGTTGGAGTAGGAGCTTGGAGGGCTTAGGTGCATCGGGTAGATTAGGCTTGGAGGGTCTCTTGCTAACCCATGTATCCCAACTGATTGTCTAGTTGATCGATTTCCGCTTGGAGGGCGGCGGAGAGGTTTTTCGCCGAGTTCTTCGGTTTCCTCTTCGAGAACACGTTTCGGTGTTTTCTGTGTTTGCACCCTTCTTCCCTACTCTTGTTTATTTCATTTTTACTGCTGTGTTGCTTTAAATATGGATTAGAGTAGTTGTTGTGCTCATACGCTTGTGTTTACACTATTCCGCACTTATCATTAAGTTAGTGTAAAATCAACCAAGCCGTAACTTTAATTTGGGGGTCTAAATAGCTCGTGTGTTTTCAACACGTTTTTCGAGCTTTCATTAATCATGAGTTTATTCATGTTTAAAAGGCTCAATTAAGTCTAAATTCATATTATTAACCATAAAATTTTATTAACAAAACTTAGCAGTATATATATATATACATTGGATATTCTTCCCATGTGCTAAATATTGTTTTCAATAAGGTCACACCAAATAGGTTGAAAGCCATCTTCGTGCAAGATTGATATCTGCAAGAGAAGTCAATCATCAAGCAAGGACCAAAGGATTTCAAAAAATGTTAATATTGACTCAATGTATGCGCATACACACAAACCCATCACTATATCAATTAAGAGAATCAAAACTAAATGGAAATATTACACAGAAAGATGAATGTTGGTGACAATGTTTATCCAAAAGATCCATTCACGCTTTTGAATCTTCAATCTCTATTGGTGATTTAAATTTTCGTAGCTTAAAAAATTTAAAATTAAAAAAAAAATAAAAAACCCTCAGAGTTGTACTCATTTTGTAGTTTTACGATGGGTCATTTTGTAACATGATGAGCATTTGTGTGAAGAAAAAACCTTTGAAGCTGCATGGCTGATAAAAGAAATTCTCTCCAATATCTTTTTATAGAGAGATGGATTTGTGCGTGTTTTTATACATCATTCATAGTTGTATTATCACGAAGCAAGTCTAATTAATTTAGATTGGTACTACCGATTCCCAAAGCATGAGTGTTTAATGTGTTATTAATTTCATTTCATCTCATTACCAAGTCCAATGAATTTTAATTGGAATTCAATTTTCCCAAGTGGTGCATCTCTTGCAATATTCATTCATTTTTTTTTAATTAATTTTTTGAAATTTATTTTCAATTCCCATGGCCACTTTCCATATTCGATTTCCTATTATAGTTTCCTAGGCACTTTGAAGTTTGAACCAAGAGAACAATGAATCTACGTAAAAATAAATAAAAACAATGAATCAGAGTAATGGTTCTCTCGAAAACAACCCCAAATCATATTATATTCTTCTGATTATTTTCTCTGTACACGTGTATAGTAAAATTGGACAATTGGAATGACACATGGCACAAAATTGAAACTCTAATTTAGAATTCTATTTGAGTTTTTCTCTGCTTCACCTATTATTATATATATATATATATATATAGATATATAGATTACACCAGCCACTATTATATTAAAAGAATGGTTAAAAAATAATAAAAAAATAAAATTTAAATAAAATAGAGAATAAATAAAAGATTTGTTGAAAAGTATATTAAAAAAATAAGTATTTAAGAGGTAAATGAAATCGTACAAAATACGCTGGAGATGCTCTTTTCTGCCTTTATGAGTTGCCTTTATGACTTTTATCGCACAACTTTACCCTCACAATAACGTGAGTATCACGTGACTCCAGGTGATGACCCTTTGTCCTGTAGCGAATTGACCTGAACAGCAAGTCCACACGATTCCTCTGTCATCTTCTTCACTTTGAATACCTTCGCTCACTTATTTTCTTCTAAGAGATAAGCATTTAGCAAGAAGTGTTGCTCTGTGGCATCTTCTTAGATTCTGTGTGTTTTCTTTAACATTTATTTATGTTCTTTTGTATGATGTTTGAGCAGCAACAGCCAATCAGTCATGTTTCTAAACTTCTTCTCTAATTTCTACACGGTTGTTGCTAATATGTAGATCTGACATTCTTTTGGAGAGAGGACTGGTAAGATCTTTGTTGGGATTGTGCGTATGAAATTATTATGATTATTATTTGATGAATATTTATACGATTGTGCGTTTAAATTATTTTTTCTTTCTTTTAAAGCTGTCTTTTTCTTTTCTCTCTTCCATGTGATTTTCCTTGTAGTAGTACTTTTCACCCTTTTTTGTTGTTGTTGGTAGTCAGTACTTTCCACACTTCCATAAATCTTTCTCATATTCGTATCCTTGTTTGATCTATTTTATATTGGGCTTAGGATTTAGAAAGACACCCATGGGCCTGTCGTTCTTTAATTTCGTTGCTATATGTCCTTCTTTCAGGTTCTTCTACAAAATATCTGATCAAGGTCGTGAATGAGAATTATCCAAACTCTGAGGCTTGTCTGTTTTGTGTCGTTTCTTTACTTGCATCATATGATCACCCTGCGCGCATTTTGTGCCCCCAAAGTGTGTTCTCGGTAGTTTCAAAGACTCGTGTGGCTCCTCATGTGCATTTTCTCATAATCTAAAAGGTAACTGATCCTCATGACTTTTATTTCTCTTTTTAATAGTAGCCACTGTCTCTTCTACTTAATCCAAGCATCTAATGTCCGGACATGCCTTAGCTTTTGGGGTGATAGGGGTACGTATTCAATTCAACCCAACTTGTGTCACAGGTCAATTTTTCACTTCAATTCCCGTGATGGCACTAAGCCCCTGGCTTAGTCTCAGCCAACACACCACACACACTGCAGGAACACGTAGCACAGAATTATAAAGAGAATTCACACACAGCACACAGTGTTTACAGGGTACCAACCCCAACCTTTATTACTCAATCTCAAGTACAAAGGAAGCCTGGAGAATACACACGAAATTCTAAACCAGAATACACATTCTGCTGTTGACACCCCCAACAGCCTTTAGGGTAAATATGCAAAAATAACTGTCATGGTTGTTACTGCCAAGTAACTGCCCTTGTTCTGGATTTGCTGCCACATATGGTCAAACTTAGGACACCTTCACCTGATGTTGTCTTGACCTGCTCTCCACATATCCAGCCCCTACACAGCAGGTTTGATACTCAACAAAGCCAGGAACTGTTTGGTAACTGCCACTGCACACTCTGCACACGCCAGCTCATGTCTCAGCAGATCATGGGGCCTCTGCCCAATGCTCCAGCAAGCCACACAGTATGTTTCCATACGTCTTGGGAGGCTTGGCCCTTGCCCACGCCCTCCTCATCAACATCACAGCCCACACAACATGTCCATCTGCAGCACACCAAGTAACTGCCATTAGCCCACTTGCACAAATCCATGCATTCAACCAGCATCCACTAGCCCAATGCCTTGCACACAGCATCATATCATCACAGCAACCCAGCACTGCCTTGCACTCAAGCCACCAAGCCCACACACAAAGCAACCAACACTAAGCCACCCATGCCATGCACTACCACATAGGGTCAACACCACCTGCTGCTGCCCCTCATAACAAACCATTACTGCCCACCATGGCCCTCTTCTGCCATGGCCTTGGGGCATCATATGGAACAAGGTGCCTCCACATATTGCCCCCTCATCATGCTCATCAGTTTGAATCAAGTAGGGAGACTGAGCTTGTCCTCCTTGTAGAGCAGCTAAGAGCTTCACTAGATTGGCATGAGGAGCCATTGGTGTGTTGAGAAAACATAGAGCCAAGTGACTGGCCCAACGTTGCTCAAGCACTGCCATTCCTCATGCCATCATCATCAGCAACTAAAGCTCCTAACATCTTGTTAGGTTAAAAATTTTCCAACCTAACTGTCA
This sequence comes from Quercus glauca, assembly GCA_023736055.1. Taxonomy (NCBI): domain Eukaryota; kingdom Viridiplantae; phylum Streptophyta; class Magnoliopsida; order Fagales; family Fagaceae; genus Quercus; species Quercus glauca. The sequence continues at coordinate 5,278,510 of CM043319.1, read as the reverse complement.
CAACCCATACTAGTACTTCAGATAAGATTTTAGGTCATGTCAGATCAGATGAGATGCTGATCAGATTTTAGAGCAACTAAAGTTGAAGGTGATTATCAAAATTTCATAAAACTTAAAACTTCATTACTTTCAAACCTGCAGATTGAAACTTAAGGTTTTCATGTAAATATTACATAACTAAACATTTAATTATGTGTGTGTTAAAATACTTAGTATTTAAAAAAAAAAAAACATTTAGCAAAAACCATTATTTACAAACTTAACCCCAAAGACATACAACTAAAATTTCAAAACAAGCTTAAAAAAACCCTTATTTACAAACTTAACTCCAAAGACATACAACTAGGGTTTCAAGACAAGCTTAACTAACAGCTTTGGATTTGAAGAGAGGCCCATACAACAAAAGAGCTATACATCTTCTATACAAAATGCTCTCAGTCCTATACAACAAAAGAGCTACATCTTCTATACAAAAAAAGAACTATACATCTTCTATATAAGAAAAGAACCGTATAGTCTAACAAATGTGAACCATAGATCCAAGGGCAGAGCTAGGAGGTCGAGGGGGGCAAGTGCCCCCGACCCCACCCAAAATATCTGTTAATATTTACTTACTAGCTAGTCTGGACGTATTTTAGATAAAAATATAAAACTATTATTAATGATGAAAAGCTATAAAACCATATACACAATACAAGTAGTTACTTTCATGGGAGGATTGAGAGCATAGCCCTCTTTTATGTTTGTTAAAAATAAGTTGGCATGTTAAGCTAAAATAAATAGACCTATACATATAGGTTAACAAAAATAATAGAAATTTTTGTAAGTTGTACTTTATGTCTATCTGACAACTAAAAACTGGCATTTCGTAAGTAGAATTATAATATTTTTTATTTCAAAATGATTTTTTATGTAAATAAACCCCTAATAGATAAATATAATGTAATGAATATGTTATTTTATTTCAAATTTTCTTGCATTCAAATATTGATCAGCGTACACATGAATGAATTGTTATTTTCAAATTGTTCTCAAATACTACATGTACATGTTTGCATGTACATGCGTAAATATGATTTCAAACATAATTTTTGCTCCCTCTCAAGTCAAATCTCGACTCCGCCATTACATAGATCCCTTGCCACCTCTAATACTCTCGCTGCTTCTAGGGTGAATTGCAAAGCCCAGTAAGGTTTAAGTTCCACAAGCATTTAATAAGAATACATGTAAATCAAGTGTCTTATGAATACACTAACTTTGATAAACAGTCTTCATACTATTCTTAAAATAACTTATTAACTTTCATATGAAAATACAACATTTTCCCTTTCATGTAATAATAAAAGGACAGAATGAGGAACTTACATTAAATGATTTTTGTCACTTTAACATAATTCAGCATACTTTTCTTATAATCAAACTTTTCTTATAATTCTTAATAGCTTAATAGCTCCCAAATAATATATTAGTGAGTCCAATTGTAATCTATCACAACTTTTGAGAGGCTTCCAACACATTAGGCTGGCATCTAGCATCCCCCATAATGCTAAAAAATCCTAGGATCATATCAGAAAATATCATACCCCTTTCGATGTGATCAGATAATCAACCATGGGGTTGGTTGGCATCTTTCACAAGTTGGTATCCAACACATTATGCTGGCATCTAGCATCCCCCATAATGCTAAGAAATCTTAGGACCATATCAGAAAATATCAGGCGTGATCAAATAATCAACCATGGGGTTGGTTGGTATCCTCCACAAGTTGGTATCCAGCACATTATGTTGGCATTTAGCATCCCCTATAATGCTAAAAAATCCTAAGATCATATCATAAAATATCATACCCCTTTCGGTGTGATCAGATAATCAACCATGAGGTTGGTTGGCATCCTCCACAAGTTAGTATTTTCTTAGTATTTTCCACGAATGGTGGGTAGAGCAGAGTCCTCACCACTTTTAATGGCCAATCAATCAATATTTCCATGGAAATTCCCATAATTTAATCCCTACTAGTTGAGTTCAGATCATTGTTCATAACAATAAACATAACCCAAAAACTAACTCTTTCTAAAAATTATGCTTTTACGTAAATATATCATAATAGTAGCATATGAAATCATAATAATAGCATATCCCCTTCATTCTTAAATATTATGTTTATGGTATGAGTAATAGCATCAACATGCTGAAAAAAAAAATTCATATATAGGATTCAAAAATTAACGAACATATATCTTTACTTAAATCAGGATTATATGCAACATTTCTAATTAAAATTTTTTAATGCATAATAATTTTTCTAAACAAACCTCATGTTTGTCAAACACCCATATCACATATCCTTTACCTGAAAGTAGAAAATGCGAGAGATATTAATAAGAGGAGCTCAAGTGTCCAGATTCTCGTCACCTCAACAAAGGAACAAAACTTATTGCTGACAATTCTTTCTAAGTATATAAACTTGCACATGAATCACAGAGAATATCTTTAATATCTTTAAAGATATTAATATCTTTAATCTTTTTCAAATTGCTAACGTAATACAACAAGTTTCAACTTCTATGATCAAACAGAGAATATAGAGGGGAAAATAAAGCAAACGGTTATACCATTAAAATACCCATGATAAAGAATTCATTTCACTTACGTACCCACAAACTTTGAAGCTGAAACTTGGTATTTGATTTGTTCTTTAGAGGGAGGGAGAGAGAGACTTTTGGAGAAGATTGTATAGTTGGTGGGTTTTGTTTTATGTTTGTAGTGAAGGAAAAACAGTGACTTTCAGGGAGGTTTCCCTTTACTGGTTTATTTTGGGTTTTCTTTTGTAAACAGTAACTTTCGGCCATGGGAGGAGGAAACAAGAAAATAGTGAAGAGAAACTATATGAGAGAGAAGTATGAGCTTGGGGAAGTGAGTAGAATGATCTAAGCTGGCGGGGAAGGGGCTTAACGTGTCTAACAAAAGAGAGGGGGGTAGTGAGTAATATATTACCTTTAAGCTTGGTAACTATTTTACCCCTTTGAAGTTTCTATGCATCCAATTAACTTTAAACATATATGATATAAGTTAGGAATATAGCAACCAAGTCATGTAGACAATACATCATCCAGAAAGTAATAGAACAAGGGAGAAGGTCCAATCAACTTTGTGATACACTATACTATCCACAGCATAATCTTGCAGAGAGATAATTTCATAAAAATTTCAGTTCTGTTTTTACTAGCTTTCAAACAGTAGTTCTAATACACAAATATTGATTTATAACACCCAAAATTAGACTTTATTAGTTACCATAGTTATTCAATTGCATTATAAAATAACATGTTACATAAATATCGTTCTATTAATTATAGAAAAAAAATTACTCAAGAAATAAGAACATAAACACAAAGATAAATCATAAAGTTTGGTTGGGATATTGACCTATGAAGCATGGGTGCGTTTCGGGACTCGGGTGCAGGTGCGGGTGCAGGACTCGGCAATTTTTGAAAAAGGTGGGTGCGGGTGCGGCGGGACTCGGCGATTAAAAAATTATTAAAAATATTTTTATTTTTATTTTTAATATATTACTAAGCATACTTTTTCACATTATATAAACATATACCAAATTTAAGAACAATAGTAGATAATAACTAAAACATGATGTTCATAAATTAAACCCACTAGTTTAAAATCTTTTTCTTTTTATTCTCTCCATTCACCTGCCACTCCAGTGCCAACAAGTCAAGGTCTCATCAGAATATCAACTTTACCTTTTTTTTTTTTTTTTTTTAATTTTATTTTATTTCCCCAAGGCTTCCATTTCCCAAATCTTAATATACACCACACCTTTTAAAAAAATCTCTACATCAAGTCAGAGAGGAGAGACGGGGAGACTCAGTGAAGCCGAGTACACTGCATGCGTTTTGCACCTTTTTTTTTTTTTTTTTGAATTTCGGCCTGAATTGGCCATTTCGGCTTGAACCGGCCATTTCGGCGGTTTCGGCTGATACGGCCCGAGTCAACGCGAATCAGCCCGATTCAGCGCAAATCGGGTTGAGTCTGAGCCGCGTCGATGCGAGTCGGGGGGGAAAAAAAACACGTGGCAGGATGCGGCCCGACGTGGCACCAACGTGCGGTCAGCAGCGTCCCTCGCGCGTGGGTGCAGCTCCTCTGGCACCGCGTCCGTGCATCCCAGATATTGACACTAACCCAAACCCATCACGTCATCTATAGAAATGGGTTAGGTTATGTTGGGTTGATAAGTTGTGCATACATGTCTTATGCTTTGTAAAAATTGGGGTTTCATCAATTATTTAATACTTTTTTCAATAAATATTACAATTCATATAATATGCTTAAATCGTATTCCAAATTCAATCAAACTTTTTTATTTATTTATTTATTTATATATATGATAGAATTCTACTCTAGTTTAATCTAAGTGTATATGTGTGTGAAGTTTCCTCCTAGAGACTTGAACCTTGGCCTTTAACCCCCACACTCTACAAGCATAAGTGTGGGTTAGATAGTTTTAAAAAATATCAACCTGAACCTAACCCAATCTGGCTAAAAATGAAATTTCAACCCAACTCTCCAATCCACGAAAACCAACGTAAGAGGTTGGGTTGGGTTGGGTCAATTTCGTGACTTCATCAAGTTGGTGGATTTGATGCACCCCTGGTCATTACCAAGTTTTTGAATGCCATGGATGTTTTTGGAGTTGTGAAATTTTATATGTATAACTAAATATGTGAGATTGTATAGAGAGATGCTATTTACAAAGGAAGGCCAAAGTATCTAGTCTATATCATAAAAGCAAAATCCTCAAGTAAGAACCTCAGGTGCTGCTATGTCATGACTCATGTGGCACATTCTTAGAGACACTTTTTATTTAGCCTTCCTCCTCACTCATTTGAGAACGTATTTAGATATTTGGTATCAAATGATATCACGTCAATAGGTTTATAGCTTAATTGACACATCCACATGCATGAAGTGCTTGCGAATTTAGAGGATAAATGCTTCAAGCTGTAAGGATAGCAACATATTGTAACCATCTCAAAAAAAAAAAAAAGATACCACGTCAGTCATATTAGAATCTAATAAATGAGAGATATGTGTACAAAAATAATTACCCAATAATATCCCTAAGATGGTGGTGAAATGTTGAAATAGTTATTTTTTAAGCATGCATTTTAATTATTGGATTTTGATACGACTAATGTGGTACCATTTAATACTAAATGCTTTTTACACTTTAGCTTTTGTTGGGGGCATTTTGTGACAAGAGCCAAAAATGCAAAAACGACCCAAATCTCCCATTGGGTTCTTTAGAAAGTGATTGTTCGTGGAGAGTATCAAGCCCAAAATTCCAATATTTAGCGAATAGAGGCTATGATGCTTTAACAAGAGAGAAATCAAAGTGCTCAAAGTGCTAATCAATGATGTTGAAAAAAGTTGAAGGTGCTGGCTTGATTAGGGGTTTTAAGGCTGATGGTAGACGGGGTGAAGGCGAATGTGTCTCTCATCTTCTGTTTGCAGATGATACTATTCTTTTTTGTGATGCGGAAGTGGAGCAGATCCTTCACGTTCGGATGCTTCTCCTTTGTTTTCAGGCTGTGATTGGTTTGAAGGTTAATGTCCTGAAGAGCGAGATGGTTCCAATTGGAGAGGTTAATAATGTGCATGCCTTGGCAGAGATTTTTGGTTGTAGGGTTAGGACTTTGTCTATGACCTATTTAGGTATGCCGTTGGGGGCTTCTCATAAGTCTCCCTCTATTTGGAATCCTATTTTGGAGAAAATTAAGCGGAAGCTGGCTGGGTGGAAGAAGTTGTATTTGTCAAAAGGTGGAAGACTGACGTTACTTAAGAGTACGCTTGCTAGCCTTCCTACTTATTATTTGTCTCTTTTTACCATCCCATCGCATGTGGCTAATAAGATTGAGAAGATGCAAAGGGACTTCTTGTGGGGGGATTCGAAGGCTCATTTGGTGGGGTGGGACAAGGTGTGTGCTCCTAAGGCGAACGGTGGTTTGGGAGTAAGGAAAATTACTACTTTTAATAAAGCCTTATTAGGAAAATGGTTATGGCGGTTTGGGGTCTTTGGAGGAGGGTTGTAGTTTCGAAGTTCGGGGAAGAGTGGGGGTGTTGGTCTTCCAAGCTGGGTAGGGGTGTCTATGGGTGTGGTTTATGGAGAAGTATTCGAAAAGGTTGGGAGGTGTTTAGTAAATGCATTCAGTTTGAGGTAGGGGTGGGGAATAGAGTGAAGTTTTGGACAGATAGGTGGTGTGGGGACTTACCACTCCATCTATCCTTCCCAATTGTGTATGGGATTGCTTCGAATAGAGAGGCATCGGTGGCCTCGTCATTGAAAGGTTGGGGATGGAGGCTCGGAGAAGCTGGAACGTTCGTTTACTAAGGGATCCAAATGATTGGGAGGCGGGTGAGGTGGACGAATTCCTTCGTACCTTGGGTTCAAATTTACCTCGATCTGAGCTCAGAGACTGTATGAGGTGGAAGTTGTCAAAGAAGGGGGATTTTGACATCCGCTCTTTCTACAATAAGTTTCGTTGTCCTTTGCCTATTATCTTTCCTTGGAAAGGTATTTGGAAGGTTAAGGCTCCTCCGCGCGTCTCTTTCTTTGTTTGGACTGCTACTTGGGAGAAGATTCTTACAGGGGACATTCTGAGGCGTAGAGGAGTTGTTTTTGTTGACTGGTGCATTATGTGCCATTGTAACGGGGAGACGGTGAATCATTTGCTACTCCATTGTGAAAAAGCTTTTCAGTTGTGGAGCTTGGTTTTTAGATCTTTTGGGATCTGCCAAGATCGGTTGCAGATACGCTTTTTGGTTGGTGGAATTGGTTTGGAAAGCACTCTTCTAGCATTTGGAATTTAGCTCCCTTGTGCCTAATGTGGTGTATCTGAAGGGAGCGGAATTGGCGAACCTTTGAGGATACGGACAAATCCGATGACCAGTTGCTCGCTTTATTTAGTGGTTCCCTCTTTGATTAGTCTAGGGCTTGGAGAATCACCTCTAGTAACTCTCTCCCTTTGTTCCTTAATTCTCTGCTATGTACTTAGTTCTTTGTTGGTTTATGTTTGTTTTGTTGTCTTTTCTCTTTGTTTGTTTCCTTCTCTGTACTCCTTGCTCTACCTTATATTTTTTATGAGGTAGCTCTTTGAATATACATCTTTTTACTTATCAAAAAAAAAAAAAAAAAAGCATAAAAACACAATAGGTTCGAAATTTCGACCCATAGTCAGCAAGGAGGAAATTGAGAAAGGTTGTGAGGAGGAGAGGGAAGGATCCTTTGTACTTATATTTCCGCCTCCATGCTTCGGAATTATGAGAATCAATTCTGGCTAAATGGGCTTTTGTTTTAAAGTTTAGTAATAAAAATGCAGAAAAATGTATAAAAACAATGGGTCCGAAACTTCTACCCATAGTTAGCGAGAAGAGAAAACTGAGAGAGGTTGTGAGAAAAGGAGGGAAGGTTCCCTTGTACCCATATTTCTGCCCTCAAAGCTTTAGAATCGTGAGAATCATTGCTGGCTGAATGGACTTTTGCTCTAAAGTTTTAGTTATATGGGGAAATGTGGTTGGCCGCTTTTGAATCTGATTATGGTCTTTTATATTGAGTTTTGGGTGCTCTTAGTACTGGTTTTTAGGCTAAAAGATGAGGCAATGGACCCCCAAGTTGCTAAATTGATGTTTGGTATAGTTTGGCATTTGTTTGGATAAAAGGGTTGGCTTTCTTTTTGCAGAGTTTTGGAAATAAAGTGGCTGACCCTATTTGCTATTGTTACCCTATTAGCTATTGTTTCCTTTTTATTGTAGGCTTTTGGCAGCTTCATTAGGTGGCTACAATAGACTAGCTAATTAGTTTATAGTCAGTTATGCTTTTTGGGTAGAAAAAGAAAGTATGGCAACAAACTTGGGCCACGTATAGCAAGAGCATAAGACATCTTTTAGGGCGGAAATTTTAGACACAAGACCTCTTCCATGAGCTTAAGCTGCTACCTGCATCTCTAGCCTGCTTGGTAGCACGCGTAAGCTGAATTCATGCAAAAGGTCAGAAAGGAATGACCTATACCCTTCAAACCACTCTTTCAATTTTCCTAATATGTAACGTGGACTTGGGCCCACAAGAAAATCAGGCTTGGTCGAATTGGACTTATAGTAAATGTGTCGCGAAAATGGGTATAACAGCCTTCTAACTAAGCAAAGCATTAAATGAATGTATCATTTAACCTTCCACCTAAGCAAAAATTTTAATGATTTATTTAATTTTTATTATACATTTATACTCAACAATATATAATTTTATTACAGAACGTGTAAATGCGAATTCGTAGATGTCAACAAGGCAAATTAATAGCCAACATGTAAAGGTAAAGAGAGCAAAAGGTGTTGGCTAGTGCTTTAATGTCAAGAAAACAAATTAATAGCAAACATGTAAATCCAAGAAAATAAACTAAGGTGTTGGCTAATGTAGGCACTTCTTCATTCAGTCTCTCAATTATACAATGGATTTAACACTATATAATTGTCATCTGATCATTCCATTCCATTTCCCAACTTTGATATGAATATATATTGATAAGCTCAAGGGAAAAATAAAAGATTTCATTTTTCTTTTATGAGCAACCGAAAGATTTTAGAAAATACAAGCAAAAACATTTAAGAAGATACAAAATGGACTTGCTTCGAATATGTTACATCTAAAAAAGTCAAGGAGCAGATCCCTGTCCAAAACAATCAGACATTGAGTACGATGGTGGCTTATACAAGCGGATCCCTGTATAAAGATTCAATATTGATTACGATGGGGGCCTATTATTGATGAAATAGGTCATTTAAAGTTCAAACATGGTCTGAATTATTAATAGCTTAACTGAATTATTACTATTTGCTTCTCATTTTTTTTTTTTTTGAGAAGCAAATACACTCTACTCGAAAGCCATGTTAACTGTACGTGCCCAAATTCCCACACTTAACTGGGCCTAGTGTTTGGGCTCACAATTTACGGTATTTGGTTTCCTACTATGGGCAATTCCCGGTCAAGCTTCAAGAAGGAATTACCTCAAGGAGGGAAGAAGAGAGGCAAGGTGGAGAGGTAATTCCTTCTTGAAACTCGCCCGGAAATTACCCATAGTAAAAAACCCAATATCCACTTTATAAGTAAATTGTGAACCCAAAAACTAGGCCGAGTTAAGTGTGGGAGTCTGGGCATGTACGGTAACTTTTAAGGGAAGGTGGGAAAAGTTATACTAAACACAACACGTTTTCTTAAGCAGCTTGAGACTATTTGCTTCTCATTAGTTTGTCTAGATTTTATTATTTTAAAATAAATATTTATTTTAATGCCTCTAAAATTATTAGGAATGCTGTAATCCTATTTTGAAATTTTAATTTGAGCAAATTTTTTAAGTAAAAATTTGAATTTATTAACAATCTCTTCTTCTTTTTTCGTCCATTATTTAGTCCATTTTGTTTTTAATTTTTAGTTTGTAAATGTGCAAAATGTCTGATGTACACATCTGATACATATGCAGGTATTCAACGATGATAATGCCTGGGAGAAAGTCTAAACGCAAGTTCAGAAAGATTGGTGCACATGTTTACGAAGTGGGAGGTACTGATGTCCCAGAATCTTCGCTTGGGGGTTTCTGCGGATTCAAGCTTCTTGATCTATCGAATACCGCTATTGAATCTTTGCCGGATTCTGTCCTTAGCTTGGACAATCTTACTGCATTAACGCTTAGAGGGTGTAGACACTTAAAGTTGGTGCCTTCGTTAGCAAAGCTTACAACATTAAACAAGTTAGACCTAGGGCAAACAGGAATTACGGAAGTGCCTCATGGTTTAGAAATGTTGATTGACTTGAGATACCTCAGTCTGAATGCACCGGAACTAAAAATCATGCCACTTGGGATTTTACCAGAACTTTCTCGTCTTCAGTACCTCACAGTTTTCTGGCATTCGAAGTCTGTAATAGTGAAAGAAGTAGAGATAGTACGCTTGACGAAATTGGAGACTTTTGGGGGCCATTTTAATGACATGGACGAGTTTAGTATGTATATAAGATCCTTGGAGAAAAGGCCACTTACATGTTACGAAATTCGAGTGGGAATGTCAGGGGATGGCAACTATCTAATAGGTGAAATCTCTGGCAAAAGTGTAATTTTGGGAGACTGCTTAGAAAAGTCCTTTGTGCTACCGAAAGATGTTCAATACCTAGAAATTAAAAGATGTCACAATATAACAAGTTTATGCGATGTTCCATCTTTGAATGACACAAGTGAAATTAAGCGTATAGGGCTTTTTCTCTGCAAAGGAATAGAGCACATTCTTTCTTTCGCTTCTTCTTCCTCTTCTTGTACTCACTCTCTTCAAACTCTTGAGATTTTAGAGCTTTATAATTTGGATAGCTTACGCGTACTGTTTAGGATAGAGGAAGCTGGATCGTCACGTGGGACACGTGTCCCACGTGAAACCTTTTCTTGTCTCAAGAGAATTTTAATATGTACTTGTTCGAAGATAAAGAAGCTGCTTCCGCCTGGGTTGCTTCTACACTTGCACAACCTAGAAGGGATTTGGGTCAGTTTTTGTGAGAAATTAGAGGAAATAGCAGAAGAAGATGAGGAAGAAAGGGACACTATCCAAATCACTCTCCCCAGATTAAGGATTTTGCATTTGTCTGGCCTACCGGAACTGAAGACCATCTGCAGTAAAGAAATTGTTTGTGATTCTCTTGAAAAGATTGAGATACATGGATGTCCAAAGCTTAGGAGACTCCCTCTCTCTCTGCCCGTTCTTAATGGAAAACTATCTCCTCCCCCTTATCTTCTAAAGATTGAAACAAGTGAAGAATGGTGGGAACGGCTGGAGTGGGACCATCCCAAAACCAAGAATGTCCTTCGACCCTTCTTGTGTAGATTTTAAGCATGGGTATGTCTCTTTCTTCCTCTCACATCCTTGGTTTATCTTTTAATGTTTCAAAAACTTAATTCCTTGGACTGATCCGTCAATTTGTAGTTTACCTACTTTCATCTCCTTAATATCTCTCTAATATCTTTCTTAAATCACATCTTCCCGGTAAGTAAGACCAAAGATGTAATATGTTTTGCACTTGTACTAATAAATTGTAAGGTATATGCTTTTTTTTTTTCTTTTCTTTTTAATGACGTGGAACCTCACCAAGGTAAGGCCTTTTGGACCCATGTCTACCCTTGGGGATTGGGGAGTAAACCGTAGATACATGATCTCACCCTCCAGAACTATGTATCAGGTAATCCATGGACATATGCTCTATTCTTGTAAAATTGTTTTCACGGGTGGTTTCTTTTCCTGATTTGATCTGATATGTGACCAAGTTGAAGCTAACACGAAATGTTTTTGTGGTGTGTGAGCAAAGAGAACTTCACTCTTAAACGTATTTATGTATTATTTTATTCTTGTTCTTTTTTTCTTTTCCTTACTTGCTAATTATTATAAACTTTTGCTGCGTTATGAATGTGTGTTCCTCTTTGACTAAGTGTGACAATCTTCTGTAATAATTGGTCCTCTCCCTAAGTTGTTTTGATAGTCACTTTCTATTTATGCTTTCCACATTCTCTTTTATCTTCTTTCTCTATTTATTTATTTTCCTCTCTTGATGGATTGTGGATAAGAAGAAGGAAGAAAAAAAAAAAAAAGATATAATTTTTTTTATGCTCATTGCATTTAGTCCCTAATTAATATTTTGCACTTAAATTAGGTGAAGATGGTTGATCTTATTTGGATATCTTGAAACATTGCTTTCATAGAGATCATAGTTCCAATTGATCTAATTTGTGATTTTTATTGTGGAATGTCAAATCTTGGATTCCTCTATATAACCTGTGCTCAATGTACAAAATCGGTGCGCATATTGTCAATATCCTTTGTAACCATGCCTATCGATATGTTCTATTTGGGTGGTTTGATAATCTGGGAACTAGTTTGCTTATGATGCAAGTATCTCTGATCATCAATTTTGCATACTTTTTTTGCTTTTTTTTTTGGGGGGGGGGGGGGGGGGGGGTGTGTGGTGGGGAGTGGGGGTTAATCACTTGAGCTGTCTTAGGTGATCCACCAAGATGTAGCCATGATCTTTTTCTGGCATCTCTATTCTTTTTTTGTTGATAACCAGCTTTCCTTTTGGATGATTAAATGTTGTTGAATTTTTATTTCTTTCTTGTCCCTTGCTATTCTCTCGATTCCTCCCTCAAATAAAACTTAGTTCATGCTTTTAAATGATATCAAATTTGGTTTCATCACTAGTTAATAGGTGTAAAATCATTCTCAAAACTACCAGCGCAGAAATTTGGCATTTTACAGTGAGAATATATATGATCATTTCCATTAATAAATGCCATATGAGTTTAGTTCAAGGTTGAAATGAACAATCCAGTACACAACCCAAGAGACAGAATAAGTTGATCTTGAATCAATCAAAAATAACTTGGCCAATTAATAATCTGTTAGAATCAATGCCAGTCCAGGAGCTGAATCAGTACATGGCAACAGATGAAGCCCAGTCTAAGATTGGCTGGTTTGCCACCAACTTGCATATTTGGCAACACTCCCTCTCTTATTGTCTTGTGATACTTTTCTACATAATTTATTAAATTTAATATTTACACATAAATATGACATATGTATATACACACATTTGTATGTACCTATATGGAAGTATGTGTGATATTTAAATGGTTAAAAGGATTAGAAGGGTTATAGGTACCTTAAATTTTAGGTTGCGAAAATTTGTACATTCACTTGGGAATTGTAGGATTTCTGGTTAAGTATTTGCTAAGCATACTGAAAAGATGCCCCAATCTTTCCTTTAAAGCTATAAGAAGAATTGTTTAATATATTCATTACCTTTGAATTTATATACTGTATGCTATTTTTCTCTATTGAGTTATTCTCACTTCTTGAGATCTGGGACTTTTGTACTGTCAACTGTCAAGTTTGGAAAAGTTTGAATGATGGTCTGTTTGGTTTGAAATGAAAGGATATACTAATGAGTCACCTCATGTGAGATGTGTAGCACCCGTCATTTTGATAAATACTAGTTGAACTATTTTAATACTTGATAAATTTTATAAAAAAGCTGAAAGGGGAGACGATTAAATATATGTTCATGTTAGTAAATTTTGTTATTTACTTGTTGATGCATGTATTTTTGCTCCCTATATATTCACAAATTTTCTCTCCTCTATTTTTGTGGAGAATGGGAAGCTTAAAGAGGACGCAAATAGTAACTTTCTGAATTTGCATAATTTTAATACAGAAAATTTGCTCTTCGAGTTGATAATACTTACTTTACTAGAAACTATGCTCCATTGTTATGCACAAGATAAGGCTTTGAAAAATATTTTTCAATTGGCAACCTAAATGTGTTAAGTGTGGATAAAAAAATCAAGTGAAATATTATCATCATGAAACATACTCTGTGCATTTAAATTCTTTTTCCTATTATATGATGTAAGGCATTTCATTACCTTATAACGATATGAGTATTGAAGAGAAAGATCAATTAAATTGTTATTCTTCCTTGTCTTTTGCTACTTTATTACTTTTTCTTAATTTACAAGCTTGCAAGAAAACCTACTTGATTGTCTTTCTTTACATTTTGAGTATCCTCTTTCGTTCCCTCTAAATTCGATATTGCTGCTTGGTTCACATTTCACCCAATGTACCAGCCGTACTGCAACATGTTCCATATGTTACAAAAATACTTAAATCATTCAGGATATTTTCATTTAGAATTATTTCTGATTTGACTCTGTAGATGTACATTGAATGCCCTAGTAATAGTATTGTCTTTTTAACGCAGAACAGAAATGTGAAAATGCTAGATCTTGTTCTAGTATAATGAAACCCCTAAATACATAAGGGTCACTTGAATCCATAAGGAAAATCACCAGGGAAAAAAAAAAAAAAAAAAAAAAAAGAAAAAAGAAAGAGAAAACCTCTCTAGAAAATATTATTGATATATTGAAGTCTCAAATTTCGTTTTACATATTGCAGGCCCATTTAAAAGCTCCAAAAAACTTATTTTGCTAGTCAAAATATTTATAAACGATCCTAATTGATAGCCTACCATAATATGACTAGGAAAACCTTAAAAGCACCTAAAATCTAAGAAAATAAAATCCTTAATTCTAAAATAACGAAAAAAAATTAAATAAAATTTTAAAAAATAACAAACGATAAAAATTAAACCTCATATCCTGTCCTATATTAGACCCCTCTACCTGAATGAAACTTGATCTCGAGTTTTCGTCTTAAAATTGAAATCTTTTGCTCCAAATAAAAAGATACTTCGAATACTTCAATAACTTGATTTGGTTTTGAAACTTGTATCCTTGATATACTATGGCATAAAATTTCCAACTCATGAGGATTGAAAACAAAATAAAAATTTTCTATTCCAAGAAAATCAACAGGCTTAATATATTTTGGTACTTGAGGCTTATAGGCGCACCATCATATTTCACTTCACTTGGATTCTCCATAGGATTTTTAACAATTTCCAACTCATGATTTTTACCATTCTCCCCAATCTTTTCCATTTATTCCTCTTGAGCCCTTTCAAGAACTTCTTCTCAAATATCATCTTTAATAGACAATTATTTTTTTCAATTTGTTTTTCTTCCAACCCTATGTCTTCAATTGAAATTTTCAATTCATTTTTCTTGAATTGAAATTTTCAATCCGTCAATAACATCTAAATCTAAATTTTGATCTTCACAAAATGTACTGATATTGAGATTTTCACTATAATCCCCCATCAGATAAATTCGTTTGTCTATGACTACAACTTGTATAAAAAAATCTCATCATAATCACATGGGAAGAAAAAACTATGAACTAGAAATCAAAATCAATATATCATCATCTATACTAATGAAATTGTCATGAATCATGAATTTTCTTTGTGCTCAGTTTCTTATGTCTCACATTTTGCTGCTTTGTGAAATTATATATATATATATATTTTTTTGGTGGGTGGGGTGGGGGGAACTTTAATGTTTGAGGAAAAGTTTTATTCTTTTAGATTTATTGCATTTTTAAATGTAATAACTATGAAATAGAAATCAACTTAAAATTGATGACATATAGAATTTAGGATATTACTTGGTACTTGGAACCTTGCATTGAGAGAGAGAGAGAGAGGTGGGGGGGGGGGGGGGGGGGTGCATTTGGTAAAATAGTCAAAATATACAAGAGCAACTAAGAAGAACAAAATAGCAGTGGAGAACAGACTTAGCAGAGGATTCAGATCACATCAAACTATCTTCTAGCTCACACTATATTTATAAACCAACTAGAAGCCTAGTGTGCTATCTGACTCAAACCAACACCAATTGACTGGTGAATCTAAACCTGCATTGTTGTAACTGTGTTTGTAGGATCATAATGTCAGCATGCCCAGGTTCTAAACTGCACCTTCTGATTACACTTACCAGTTGCTTCCCTTCAGTATAAGTAGTCAAGAGAGGCACAGAGTGGAAGCCTTCCCTCAAACCCAAAGTTAATGCTTCCCTTGACAACCAAGCATAATGCCAGTTTTGGAGTCAGCAACCCAACTGTGGCAGCCAGCTAGCATCTTTCTGCCTTCCCTGTCTTTCCCAACAAAACTGGAATTTTTCTAAGCACCACCACTCACCTTACATGCTTCCTCCAGCACAAGCAGCTGCCACCCAACTGTCTTTTTAAGTGAGAGCCTATTGCAAGCCAGCTTGTTTGGAGCTCAAGCCTCATATGACACAGCAATCCCATGGCTGCATATAGATGACTTATATGATAATACGTTAGAAAGTTGATGAAACCAAGTCACCTTCCACGGCTTCTTAACATCCTAATTTCCATAAAAACCAGAGAATAGCTACAAAGATTATAGAAAAACCATCCAAAACATATCTTTCAATAGATTGCTAGTCAACCAGGTAGAGACCCATGCCCTAATTAGTTTAGGAACCAAGTTGCCCACTAGATTGTTAAGACAACCAAACCACACAACCCGAGCCAAAGAACATTTGATTCAAATATGATCAAAAGTTTCCTCATGAGCCTTACACAGAGGACAGCTGGGAGAAACAACAATGCCCCTTCTGTTGAGTTGAGCTCTGAGAGGCACAGCATTCACCAAGATTTACTAAAGAAAAAAACGTAATCTTGCAGGGGATCTTAATTATAAGCTTCCAAATTCATCAAAACCTTGGAATCTAAATAAATCCCATCCTAGCCTCATAAGAACCTGATTACTGTAATGCCCGAATATTCTATCCTGCTGTCCAAATCTAGAGAAAGGCTGCTGCAGAATAGAGTTTGACAAAGGTGTCATATAAGGACAGACTGGTTGCTAATTCCACTACCAGAGGTTTTGTCCATCTGATCAGCCACGCAAGTTGCTCAGCCTCTATGCCCTTATTCTCAGCTCTGGAACTAGCCCAAAGAAAATGGTCAATTGGAATGTTAATAACATCCCCAAGTCCAACTTAACCTCAATTGAGTCCCTTTTCCCCAATGGGATATTCTCCAAGGCTAAGAAGAGCTGTTGGTAAATCTACACTCAGGTGGATTGTTGTAGTTAAAATAATTTTTGTTTACAAACCTTATTCCATTGGTCTCCTCCCCCCCCCCCCCCCCCCCCCCCCCCCAAAAAAAAAGTGGTTTTTACTTCGGGGCATTCCATTGGTTTTTCCTGGGTTACCATCTTGTGCGTCATTTATTTCTGCCACTATTTCTTTTGCACAATATTGTTGTTATCTTCATTTATCGAATACTCAAGCATAATTTGATTAGTTAATTACCTGGCCTAAAGTTGGTTTATTCATACAATCAGGGTCTATAAAACCCTAACAATTGGTATCAGAGCGGTACGCTTTGATTGGATATTTGAGTGTGATCCTTAACCCCATTGTGGTAATTAACTATTGGAAGTTGCGCATGAGTGTTTCTGATCCTTAGGTGAGGATGTGTGGATGTTTGTTGTGACATGATAGACTCTACCTCTATAGCCTTTTGCACAATGGAAAAAGAACAAGTGATTGTTGCCAAATTGAATAGTTGAGGCTTGAATGCAATATTTATGGTTGTTTCTCAGGAGGAATTTAAGAAAATTAATGTAGAAATTGCTAGGGAAGCCTATACTTTTCTAGAAACTACTCATGAGGGGACTCAAACTATTAAGCACTTTGAAGAACTTAGGATGCAAGATGATGAAAATTTTGTTGAATTTTATGCTAAGCTCAATGATATAGACAAATCTTGCTTCAACCTATGCAAGAAGTATTCATAGCCCAAAATTGTGAAGAAAATCCTTAGATCCTTATGTGAGAGTTTTAGGCCTAAAGTCATAGCCATATAGAGGAGAGCAAGGATCTAGATGTCCTTAAAGTGGATGAGTTAGTAGGATCCCTCCAGACCTATGAGATGACCTTACCCCATATCTCCAAGAGTAGTTTCATGGCCCTCAAAACTATTAGGGAGGGAGATAATGAATCTGAGGATGAGGATGATGATTTAGTTTTTATAGCTAAAAGAAGTAGGAAGTTTTTTTAGTATAGGAAAAAGATAAGAACAGAGCTCCTAGGAAGACCAAGAGTGAGAAGTCAAGTAGCAAGAGTGAGAAGCCCCCTATCCAATGTCATGAGTGTCAAGGTTTTTGTCACATGAGGACAGAGTGCCCAAACTACCGTAGGACTAAAGAGACTAAGGAACCAAAAAGTAAGGTTTCGGCTGCAACCTTGAGTGATTATGAGAGTCATTTGTCTGGTGAGTATGAGGGAAAAGGTAGTAAATATATAGCTTTTACAGCTATGACCAATGAGGTGACAGTAGAGAGTGCTAGTGAGTGTGAGCATGATTTTGAAGAGGAAATACCCAAGAAGTTGACCTTTCGAGAAGTTTATGAGGAGTTGTATACTGAAAATATAAAATCTGAAAATACTTCCCATCTTCGCCTAAAAGCACTTAATGATGTAAAAATTGAGAAAGTTGATCTGTTAGTTAAACTAGATGAGACTACTTAATACTCTAGTTGTAGAGAATACCTTGTTAGTTGAGAAGGTTAAGACCCTTGAGGATGAATTGGGTCACAGAATTCAGTCCGACTAGAACTCGGTTAAAGAGGATGCCAAGTGTTAACTTGGATGAGGTTTTGTGTGTTCAAAAGCTTAGTTATGTAAAATTGTCTTAGGATGATAAAACTGGCTTAGGATGTGTAGGATCCTCTGACCCCTCTCTTCCACGGCTTTTGGATCGAAGACTCTCTTTGTGCCTCAATTTGAGAAGGCTGAACAACCCCCTGTAGATATAGTTAAGAGGCCCATAGGTGATATGTCTAGTTCTAAGACCTTTGTTATACCTCCTATGGAAACCCAGTGGTTCTAAGACCACTCATGTTTGCCACCATTGTTGTGTTCCTAGTCACACTCATCCTAACTGTTTTAAGCTGCATCCTTAGATGCTAGTGTCAAATAGATCTTCATCTCTATCTCAAGGCCATGTACCTTTGCTTGGTGAGTTATTAAAAGCCTTGAGCTTTGTAATCTAGTTTAGGGGAGTGCTATTTCCTCTATGTCTTCTGGTAGACGTGCTAGGACTCGCACCTCTTCATTTTCCCAGCCCAAGACTCAAGCTAGTGGGTGAGAAAGGATTCCTAGGCGTAATGTCTTCCTTTCGTGTCCTCTATTTTCAATTCTTCCAATCTAGAGTAGCACTACTCCCCTTATTGTACATTATTGCATTCTGTCATGCATCGTTTTTTTGCTTATAAGTTAGCATTGTAGCTTGATTTTGTATCTTTAAGGATAAAGGTAGTGATATTATAAATCCTGTAACTAAAATTTTGAGGTCAAGTCCGTGCAGAGCATTCAGTCCATTTGCCGATGGGTCTTTGTGGTAATTCTTATAAAAAAAAAAAAAGGAAAAATGAAATTAGAGTGTGGAGTCTAATGTTTTATTTCTTAGTGGACTGAGGTTCTATTTTTCATTTCTACCATTTTAATGTTCCAAATTCTTTGTGCAGAAATTGTCAAACTACTCCACTGGAAAGTTTTTGAAGGTTTACACAGGACGTGTGAACAGTGTTTACTGCATAACATCCACATTTTCTGTCACAAATGTGAAATATATTGTTAGTGTGTTGGAGGATAACATGGTGAAAAAGTGTGATCTTCAGCAGAAGATTAGGGTTCATGACGACCACTCTGATTTTGTTATTTTTGTTACTGGGTGAGAATAGCATTGCTTCTACAAGCCTTGATCATGATATAACTATTAAGGCATGGGTTCAAAATCCATGATTCTTTAAGAAACCATAGGCTTTGAACATGATAGAACTGTGATGGTCTGAATTCAACATATTCAAGATCCATGAATCTTTAATATGTTGTTTGTGATTAATGTGTACATCAATATTTTTTAATTTTTTTAATTTATAGAATAGAATGGAGGAAAAGAATATATGTTGCTGACTCTAATTAATATGTTGAGGATCTATAGTTGACCTCAAAAGTTTGGGATTAAGACTTTATTGTTATCAATGATTTCAATATGTAATGTGATTATTTTTCATTGTGAAAGTCATTCACGTATTTTCTATATAAACTCAAGGGCGAAGGCAATAATGCTTTAATTTTGTATTATATATTGTTAATAAATGGAACATTTAAACTCTATTTATTTTATACCTAAAAGAAACTCATTTATATCCTTAAAAAATCTTTTTTTTTTAATTTTTTAATTTTTTTTTTATAATAATTAGCATAGATGGCTAAACTCACTGTGTATATACTAGGGTTGTCAAACCCACTCGGCCACCCGCCCAACTCGCTCGAGCCCGACCCGCCGCCACCCGATCCGACGTCTCTAGCGGTTGGACACGGGTTCGAACTCTCTAACCCGACCCCACGCGAGTCGGTTGTCGATTCTACTTTTCAAAACCCATGACACCCGGCCCGACCGAAACAATCATCTCTCTGGTGAAATATTACGAATTTTGGACCAAATCCGGTGAGATCCTTCGAGATTCGGTGACGTTCTGGTGTTCCTCCGCTTCAATCCGGCCATCCTTGGTCTTCCTTCGCTCAGATCTGGTGTTCCTCAGCTCCGATCCGGCCATCCTTGGTCTTCCTTCGCTCAAATCCGGCTATTCTTGGTTAGATTGGGCTCCGATCTACTTAAATCCGACGATAATTCGTTAGATCCGATCGGCCTTCAACTTAGATCGACGAAGATGATCTTCTCCTCCGCTTGCCGTCACTCATCATAGGACTCGACCGACCCGACTGTTCGATCCCCTGAGCTCGGCCAACTCGACTCGTGGTGGTCGGCGGTCGGTTGCGGGTTTGTTTTTGTTCCACCTGACCTGAGCGGGTCGAGTCTGGGTTGGGCACAAACCCGACCCGACCTGACCTATGGACACCCCTAGTATATACAATCAAAGTTTCTCTAACTTTTTTGTCAAAAAGTTTCTCTAACTTGAATGAATGTTCAATGTTGCTAGAGACAAGGGTTTCTTGAATGTAAAAAGAGGCTAGTTCTTTGAAGGATGAAAATGTGGTTGTTATTGAGTTTGATTGAAGGTTATGAGAGAACTTTCTTAGTGATTCTCAAAGTTCTTTGATTATTTTTCCATGTGATTAGAAGCTTGGAGACCTTCAATTTTCAAATTTTGTTGGTCTTTAAAATTAGGGGTCAAATTTTAATTATTTTTTTCTTATTTGAATATGTGTCTTTTTCCCTTTTAGATTTTCTCTCAATTTTTTGTGTTATAACTTAAAAGCTATTGAAGCTGGGTTATGGCAAGTGTATGTGTAAGTTTGAGTCATATTTTTGCTAAAATTTGGCCAGCTTAATGGGTCGAGGTAAAAGTTTTGGAGTAATTATAGTAAACATATATGTGATTAGACACATTTTAACGCTGCATATCCTTGGTTTGAACTATATTATTTTATTCACCTAAGGTACTCTCCATTAGATCTCCTTAACCCACCTCAACTCACTCTTAAACATAAGGGGGTAAATATGTTTTTTTGCTCTCTTTTTATATCTCTGTCCCCCCAAAACATAAAAAAATATTATTAAAAAAAAAAAAAAAAAAACAAGATCAAAGAGTTGGGGGGTTTATAAAAAAATTTATGCAATGTCTTAACATCTCAACCTTCCATTTATGCTTGTTATCTCAACCACATGGGAAATTATTGAATACTCTCAAAGTATCATAAATTTATATTCTCATTTTCACTTAATTGTGGGTCTCATTAATTAAATTCATGGTGGGATTTACAATTCATGTGAGATGGGGGAGTACACATTTATGGTACTCTAGGAGTACTCAATAATTTTTCAAACATACAAATTTACACAACCATTTAAGCGAGCCAATAAATACAACCTTTTCCATATTTTCTAGCAATCGTATTTTCCTCTAGTCCATTTTCTATTTCGTGGGCACGGAGAGAAAAGTAATTAGGAAGATTTGTCCATTGAGTTAGAGAGGTCTGGAGAGGGTAGCTAAGGAGAGGTGGTTGATAAGGGGAATTTTTAATTGGCAAAATAAAAGTGGTTGATCTCCAAAGACCCGTCAGTTCTATTATGCATATTGAAGACTTCACGTAAGATGAAGCCGTCGGTCTCTAAGCTGAAGACAGTAAGCTGAAGACCATAAGCTGAAGACCATTAATTGAAGAGTAAGCTGAAGACAGTAAGCTGAAGACCATAAGCTGAAGACCATAAGTTGAAGAGTAAGCTGAAGACCATAAATTAAAGAGTAAGCTGAAGACAGTAAGTTGAAGACCATAAGCTGAAGAATAAGCTAAAGACCATAAGCAGAAGAGTAAGCTGAAGACAGGAAGCTGAAGTTAGTAAGCTGAAGAGGGTAAGCAAACCTCCGTCGGGATCTATTAGTAAGTGACAATGTTAGGGAGTCCACGAAACTCACCGTATAGCCGACGAGTTGACCTTAGGCAATGAAGATGGGTAGCTGACGCCAATAAAGCTGAAGGGAGTAGGCGAAGTTGACGACCCCGACAAGGGAATAGGGGAAGTTGACGACCCCGACGAGGGAGTAGGCGAAGTTGACGACCCTAATAAGGTAGTAGGCGAAGCTAACGACCCTAACGAGGGAGTAGGCGAAGCTGACGACCCTGACAAGGGAGTAGGCGAAGCTGACGGCCCTAAAGCTGAGGGCTCTAATGTATCCTTGACTTGATCAACACGCATGAGTATATAAGGAAATGTCTTGTATCCCACGCTTAGTGTTAGTCTCTTACAAGGAAATGATTCTGCAATATACGCTCATGAGAATTCTTATAACGAAAAGACTTCTAACCCAAGAAAGAGAGGTCAACCCTCTACTACTATAAAAGCCCCAATACCCTCACAAACCAAGGTATGCATAATTCACCCCAGCTCTGGTATTCTAGAGTCGTGAACAAGAAGATTTCTCTAACTTAACCATCAGAGGGTATTGGGCCGGTACCATACCGGTACTCCTCTTAAGGTCTTCAGCTTTTGTGTTGTGCAGGTTCTTGTTAGGAGCACGTGAGGACCGTATGGCTTGCTGGTGATTTTTTGGCATCATCAGTTGGTGCCGTCTGTGGGGAATTTGTTGCGATTCGTAAGCCATATTATCGCTTTCCCGACAAAAGAGTTGCATGGTACTTACTCGCTCGATGGCAACCATTAACGACATTCGAGAAGAGGAACCACCCACGATTGCCCTCGAGAGACAAGTTCAAACTCTCACCGCTGCTGTGGAACGCCTCACCAAACAAAACCACGACCTGGAAGAACAACTACGCCAGAAGAATGCAGCACTGAATAACCAAAGAGAAGATCAAGAAGGAACTAGCGCCGAAAGAAGGAACCAAGAGGGACTTGAAGGCAGCAGCGCCCCAAGCCGACAAAAACGACAAGATACCAGCCGTCCCTTTGGCTTAGATACAGCACCCCCTTACATAGTCACAGAGATGCAGATGATGAAGGAAAGGATGGACCTTATGATGAATGCCCTCAAAGGACAGGTGTCCAGCGACCTCAACGATTTGGTCCACCGAACCGATTCGCCTTTCACCACCTCCGTCAACTCCTTCCCCCTTCCACCAAAGTTCCGTATGCCGCAGGTGGAAAACTACGACGGAAGCAAAGACCCTCTAGATCATTTGGAGTCCTTCAAGACCTTGATGCACCTTCAAGGGGTACCCAACGAGATCATGTGCAGAGCTTTCCCTACTACGCTGAAGGGTCCCGCAAGGATATGGTTTAGTAGGCTGACGCCTAACTCTATCAGTACTTTCAAGGAGCTAAGCGCCCAGTTTGCTTTGCACTTCATCGGGGGACATAAGTATAAAAAGTCTACAGCATGCTTGATAAGCATCAAGTAGCGGGAAGATGAGACGCTAAGGTCTTACGTAGCACGCTTTAACAAAGAGGCACTTTCAATCGATGAAGCTGACGACAAGATACTTGTAGCCGCTTTTACAAATAGGCTGCGAAAGGGTAAGTTCCTATTTTCACTATACAAGAACGACCCGAAGACTGTGTCGGACGTGTTTTATAGAGCAACCAAGTACATGAATGCTGAAGACGCGCTTCTGACTCGAGAGAAGAGAGAAAGGCAGGAGGATACATGACAGGACAGAGGGCGGACGATGGTAAGAACTAGAGACGCTGGACGGACGGAAGCTACACCACCCATGGAACATCAAGCACTTACGGAAGTACTACAAGTAAAAAGGATGGCATGAAAAGCAGCACCCCTTTATTTCTAGTTTACCTTAGTGAATTTTAGCTATACTCTTCAGTTTTTCTATTTACTTTAGTTTTTGCTACAATAAACTCTTTTAAAGCCCAAAGGGCAGGTCTTCGTTTCCTTTTTAAGAACTAATTTTTCTACGAATGCATGGTTTATTATAATAAGAGGAGTTTATTCAGACATGGCCAAAGTCGCCTACGGGTGAACAATCACTATGCTAAGTCACCTACGGGTAGACGCATGGCCAAAGTCGCCTACAGGTGGACGGTCACTACGCTAAGTAACCTACGGGTAGACGCATGCCAAAGTTGCCTATGGGTGGACGGTCACTACGTTAAGTCACCTACAAGTAGACGCATGGCCAAAGTCGCCTACTGGTGAACGGTCATTACGTTAAGTCACCTACAGGTAGACGCATGATCGAAGTCGACTATGGGTGGATAATCACTATACTAAGTCGCTTACAAGTAGACAACCAAAAAGGTGACGAGGCACCAAAATTTAGTCACCTCAATTAGTCCACAACCCCAAGTGGACAACTCACAAGGTGACGATGTACCAACACTTAGTCACCTCAACAAGTCCACAAAGTAGAGGAATCCAAGTCTACAAAGTAGACGACCCTAATATGCAGTCTATCAAGTGGATGACCTCATCTCAAGAGGATGAAATGTTATCAAGTCCGTAAAATGGACAAGCTTATTATGTCCACAAGATGGACGATTTCATCCCAAGATGATGAAAAAATTACGAAACCCACAAAATGAATGAATTTATTATCCACAAAGTGGATGAATGTATGACTTGTTCCGCAAGTGGATGAGTCTATCAAGTAGAAGCAAGTTGACGCCATTATCCACAAATGGACGGATTCATGAACAAATCCACCAGTCTACAAAAAGGACGCGTTCAAAGAAGGAGATGGTTTGAAACCGTTAAAGAAGACGTGTCTAAAAGACACCTTAAATGGATGGGTTCGCCTTAAATTACCAAGTACGAACGTGTCCTAACATACATACAAATGCCAAGGATAGACACACATGCCAAATAAAAAGTAACGCACATATATTGAAAGTGAAAGGCATAAAATACTACAAATAAAGTGATGTTTTTACAAGCAAAAGCCCAAAAACAAGCAGGCATCAAACATTGTCTGAAATTAGCTTACATTTACAATAAAGAAAGAAAAAAGCTTAAGTTCATAAAGCCAGGGGGTCTTAAGACTTTTCATCACCCTTTGGAAGAAAGGCCTGGATGCCTGGAGTAGAAGGGTCTTTAGCATTTAGGGTCTTCAGCATGAAGGTTGGTCGATGGAGTTAAAGGGTTGACGGGCTGGCCCACGACAAGCTGGGCAAGGACGACGCTATCATCTCTTAGGTCCGCCACGGACTTGGTAAGATCGTCACCTTCCTCAAAAATAGTGTCACCCACGGGGGTTGACAATAGATGCTCGTCTAGAAACAGAACCAATCAATTCGCGCCATATGCTCAAGCATTTAATAAAGGCGGCTTGAGGCATCACACGAGTGACCTTTCTAATGATATTAACTCCATAACCCGTTAGCTAAAGCTAACGAGGCTATGGAGTGGGGGGCAACTGATAAGGGGAATTTTTAATTGGCAAAATAAAAGTTGTTGATCTCCAAAGACCTATCAACTCTATTATGCATACTGAAGACTTCACATAAGATGAAGCCGTCGGTCTCTAAGCTGAAGACAGTAAGCTGAAGATTATAAGCTGAAGAGAGTAAGCTGAAGACAGTAAGCTGAAGACCATAAACTGAAGAGTAAGCTAAAGACAGTAAGCTGAAGACCATAAGCTGAAGAACATAAGCAGAAGAGTAAGTTGAAGACAGTAAGCTGAAGATAGTAAGCTGAAGAGGGTAAGCAAACCTCCGTCGGGATCTATTAGTAAGTGACAATGTTAGGGAGTCCACGAAGCTCACCGCATAGCCGACGAGTTGACCTTAGGCAATGAAGATGGGTAGTCGACACCAATTAAGCTGAAGGGAGTAGGTGAAGCTGACGACCCTAGCGTGGTAGTAGGCGAAGCTGACGACCCCAACAAGGGAATAGGGGAAGCTGACGACCCCGACGAGGGAGTAGGCGAAGTTAACGACCCTAACGAGGTAGTAGGCAAAGCTGACGACCTTAACGAGGGAATAGGCGAAGCTGACGACCCTAACGAGGGAATAGGCGAAGCTGACGACCCTAACGTGGTAGTAGGCGAAGCTGACGACCCCGACGAGGGAATAGGCGAAGCTGATGACCCTGACGA
The DNA here is from genome assembly GCA_023736055.1 of Quercus glauca. Classification (NCBI taxonomy): domain Eukaryota; kingdom Viridiplantae; phylum Streptophyta; class Magnoliopsida; order Fagales; family Fagaceae; genus Quercus; species Quercus glauca. The sequence continues at coordinate 5,252,450 of CM043319.1, read as the reverse complement.
GGGAGTAGGCGAAGCTGACGACCCTGACGAGGGAGTAGGCGAAACTGACGACCCTAAAGCTGACGGCTCCAATGTATCCTTGACTTGATCACCACTAATGAGTATATAAGGAAATGTCTTGTATCCCACGCTTAGTGTTAGTCTCCTACAAGGAAATGATTCTGCAATATACTCTCATGAGGATTCTTATAAGAAAAAGACTTCTAGCCCAAGAAAGAGAGGTCAACCCTCTACTACTATAAAAGTCCCAATACCCTCACAAATCAAGGTACGCATAATTCACCCCAGCTCTGGTATTCTAGAGTCGTGAACAAGAAGATTTCTCTAACTTGACCGTCGGAGGGTATTTGGCTGGTACCACACTAGTACTCCTCTTAAGGTCTTCAGCTTTTGTGTTGTACAGGTTCTTGTTAGGAGCACGTGAGGACCGTGTGGCTTGCTGGTGATTTTTCGGTATCATCAGTGGTCAACTTGCTTTCTTCATATCGGGTGTGACTTGAAGTTAGATTTGCGGACTCAGCCATGGCCGAGCTTTATGAAACCCACCAATGGCAATGATGCACACGACAGCACCACCACTAAAGGTGACTGTCGTTTCTCTCTCTTTCTTTTTGCTTTTTTTTCCTCTTCTTTCTTTGTTTGAGAGGAGGGAATGGAAAGTCTATTTTCTCATTTGAAAGTTTAAATAGGAGGGAATGGAATGGTTAGGAGGGAATACACATTCCTCGCTTTTCCCTTAAAACCTCAATTTTTTGTTTCTCAAAATTGAGAGGAATGAGAAGAAATGAATTTAGATTTAATGAAATTTTTGATAAAACTCCTAAAATACCCTCAACCCGTTACTTTTCTTCTCAATTAGCCGTTTAAAAAAAAAAAAAAAAAAAAACCGAACAAAGCTATCATTCTTGCACTCTCTCACGTTGCTGCTGCCGTTCTCTACTTGCTACTGTCGTTCTCTGCAAAGCTACTGCTATTCGGTGAGACACCTACTGCTTTGTCTTTTCTAGCCATGATGATTCTGCCATGAAAAGTGGTATATATTGTCATTTATATTGCTACTCTTTTCTTTCTTTGTGTGGTAATCTTTCAATTCTGGCTTTGTCTCACTAATTAGTTTCTGCTATTTTTTTTTCCTTCTTTTTAACTTCTTCGTCCAACTCCAGTCGCTCATGACTTTTCTTCTTTATTTCTTAGTTCAGGACAGTATGGTGTGTCAAATAGTTGTTTCTTTGCATGTTATGGTTTGCTCTAGGTTCTACCACGTGTATTGTCTTCAAAAGTAAAAGTAAAATTCTACTTTCCTGGTATGATTTTTCTTCACTTCTTTATTTGTTATTTAATTGATAAATAATATATATTTTTTAATTTTTAATTCAATGATTAATTAAACTGATAATTAATATTAATATCTACACAATATTTTATATTTGTTTTTTGTTCTATTAATTATAACATGGGTAAGATGTCAAAGAAGAATGGTGGAGAGATCCAAGCAAAGAAGAACAATGGAGTAGTGTTTTTGTCCTATTAATTATAGCATGTGTTTTTAGACAATATTTATTTTGTTGAAAATAAATATCTGATGTGTGAATTGATTTACAAATAAACATATACATAACTTGATTTTTAGCTACAATAAAATTTTCTTTTTCCATAAACTAGAATCATTTTTTTATGTGATTTAAAATGAGGGGTATAATAGTAATGTTATTATAAACTAATTTCATTCCATTCCTCCCAATGTCACTTCCAAATAATGTTACTTACATTCCATTCCATTCCTTTATTTTATAACATCCAAACAAGATTTTTTAAATTCCATTCCATTTCATTCCTTTCTTTACTAGATCCATTCTATTCCATTCAATTCCTTTAATGATCATTCTAATCTATTCCTTTATAAACTCCCAAACGAAATGTTAGGGATTGGGTTTCTTTTGGTTGGTAGAGTTTGAACAATGGGATTTGGGGCAAGGTTACTGATAGATTTGTGGGTTTGGATGTGTGTGGATGTGTTGTTGTTTGTATTTTGATTTGGGTTTTGAAGTTAATTTCAAAACGGGTTCGTATGTGGGTGAGTATAGATTGGTTATTTTTATTTTTATCCCAGTCCTAGCTTTCTTTAGCTGAGGTAGAGATAGGAGATATTGACAAAGTATTCTTCAAAGGATGTGTATATACTACCATTATGCCAAATCTTTCCTAGTCACTTGAGTCTTAATGTCGGTGTACTCAACCATTCCCCTTCCTTCCTTCCTTCCCAAGCCTCATGCTAGGCATGTATCGCATTTTCTTCATCATTGCAATCACCTCATGGCTACAATAGGGGAACAAATTAGTGGTGTACTTCTCATCCTCAACCCATAGTCAGTCATGTTCACGAACTCAAAGCCACTCATTTGAAGTTCACTCGCTCCTTCTTCAAGTCCACAAAACGGTGTTAGGATTTCACTATCTCTAAATACTATAGCCACTCCTCATTTCCTTGGGATCTTCATTTTTTGGTGTAGGGAGGAAGGAATTGCCCCAATAGGATGAAGCCAAAATTCTTCCCAAGAGAAGGTTGTAATTAGGGGTGATATCCATGACATGGTACTCCATGATCGTCTCGATTGGGCCAATCTTGCAAGGAGCCATGAAAGTCCCCATGACCTTCCTTGAAGTGTTGTCATATGCCCTAATAGTCAAAGGAGACGGTGTGATGGTCTTCATGTTTAAGCCAATGGCAAGGGCGGTCGTAAAAGGACAAAAATTCAATGCGGACCCATTGTCAATAAGCACTATGGGAACCTTGTCACCCATGCACTCTATGGTGATTTGCAAAGGTCTAGTATGGGTAGCTCATTCGGGAGGGGAATCTTCGTTGGAAAAGGCAAGGAGAGGACGTAAGGCACCCTCGACTCCCATGAGAGATAGCACTTCTTAGGGTGTAGTTTCTATAGGCACTTCTTTCCCATTCAAGGAGTCCAAGAGAACCTTGCGATACTTTTGGGATTCCATGAGTAAGCCCTACACGGACACATGGGCTTGGGTCTTCTTCAATTGTGTTAAGACCTTATCCTCATTTTCTTTGTCTTCCTTTCCTTTTGGCTCCGTAGGTTTGGACCCTTCTCCTATGTCTCTACTAGGATGATCCTTTTCTAAAAAGGATGGCATATAATGCTTCCTACTTCTAGTGATGTTCGCCATATTGTCTTTTATGACTTTTTCCAATTCGGTCACTCCTTTAGGAAGTATTCCCTAAACTTCCATGACATTGACGTTGAAATGGGGAGTTTCTATGAACTTGGAACAATCCTATTCAACCTCATTTATTTGCACCCAATTTTGATATGGAGGAGGAGCCCTACGGTAATCGGGCAAAGGGTTCTTTCTAATGTTGGGTTTGGTGATGATAGGATTGGGGAGGATTCCATTGTCTATAAGGTCTTGTATCTCATGTTTGAGGCAGAAACAATTGTCAGTCTTGTGGCCAAATTTTTGGTGGTAGTGGCAATATTCATTAAGGTTCCAAGTTAGGGGTATGGGGTTAGGCATGGGTGTAGGATCCAAGGGCTTGAGGAATCCCTTGGAGATAGGTTCTCATATGCTTGGGTGAGGGTCATTCCTAGGTTGGAGAATTCACAACGAGCTTTCTTTTGGTAGGTTATTTTTGGTTGGGGTATGATGACACTTATATTTGCAGAATTGGGTGCTTTGGTGGTGCTTGCTCCTCCTCTATATGTCTTCTTGGTTAGAGGCTTACTCTCTCCCTTCTCTAATTGCCCATTGTTGATAGCATCTTTAATCCTTGTCCCACAATCATGAAGTTCCCCAAATGAGCTAATAGGGGATGACAAGAGCCTACTATTAACCATCCTAGATGCTTTAGTCTTCCACCTAGTCATGTATTTAGTAAAGGTCTACTTTACACCTTGCTTAGTAGTCTTCAAGTCTCTTAGAGTCACATCAATCATGGTGTTGAAAATGAATTGATCCACAAACAACTCCACAAGCTCATTCCACACCTTAGTTTTGCTTGGATCAAGGCTATAGTACCATCTTGATGCACCTCCCGTGAGTGAGAGGGAAAATGCATGCAAGGTTTGCTTCTTATCTAACCCTTTCATTTCAGCAAGGCTCAAATACCTCCTTACATGTTGCTTTAGATCTCCAGTACCATCAAACTTTTCTGCATTAGAAATTTTGAACTTGGGAGGTAGTACAACAGAAGCTTTGGAGCCTACTCCCCCCATATTGTAAAGGTAATTATCCATCCCTTGTGCCTTATAGAAGGCAAGTTGCATCTTCTCCATCTTCTCTCTCATAGCTACGGTTTCTTCGGTGAGCTTCTCAAATTGTTTGTTTGTTTCATATTCAGCCTTGTCCTTTTCATCCCATTCTTCCATGTCATCTTCCTCATCATTGATCTCTATATGTGAAGGCTTCTTAAGTTTAGCCTCCTCCAACTTAGTGAGACACCCCGTAATTTTCTTAAGAGCTTCTCTCTGTTCATTCAAAGCCTTGAGGATTTGATGAGACATTGGATCTTCCGTGGAGGTAGACATTAGTGTTGGCGGAGCTTCTTCCTCTTCTTGGTGTGTTTCTTCAATTTTGATCAAGCGCTTTCCCTTTTCTCAAATCCAAATGGGAGTGGGGATGTGTTTTCTAGACTTGGACGGTGCAATGATGCCTGAAAAGAAGCCCCATTGTATTAAGTTCATGTCTTAATTAAAGGTTCTTTTCTTTTTTAGATGTCCTTAGAAAATTTTAAGTTCATTTTATTGTAGGCCCAATTACAAGATCACTCTCTTCCCTTTTAAGGACCTTTGCTCCTTATATCATTAGGCTTGTGTCCATTTACAACAAAGTTATCATCTTACTTTCATTGGCTTTCATTAGAATGTACTTAGAATTTTCAACCTATTGTCTCAAACATGGGCTTTCAATGTATTCATCACCTTTGGGCTTTTCATTTTTTTCTTTTACTCATCAATTTTTTTTTTTTTTTATTTGAAATAGCGCTCTAGCTAGAATATATTGCAGCCTTCCTCTTAAAGTCCATGAGATTCTCATCATTTTGGGCCTAGTCATACAACAAAGAGGCCCAAAATTAGGGAATTTCATATTGACTTCGTAGGATGTTGGATGCTAAGTCCATAACATACTTGTCATCTTAGGCCTAAAGTCCTCTTTTTTCAAAAGGGCTTTCTCCACTTGGGCTTAGGATGACAATTAGGCTATGGTCTTATGAACCTTTCAAGTTAAGATACAACTTGGGATTTAGGGACAAACTTCTTATATGTGAGAACTTCTGTTCTTTTATCCCACAACAATCTTAGGTATACCATAACTTTAGGGTCATCATTTCCTTTTTTGTCTTTTATTTGTTCTTTAGGATTAGGTGAACACATGATATATGGTTGAAAAAATAAGATATATATATATATATATATAAAACAGATATAAAAGAACAGAGAAGATATAACAGATATAACAAATAATAAAAGGGAGAGGGAGAGTGAAATAAATGTAAAGCAAGATAAAGGGGATAGGGGACATATAATGTAATTAAGGTGGTTAGGGTAAAGAGAAGTAATAATTAGAACAGGTAATTATAGAGAGTTATCAAGAGAATATATAACAAGATAAGAACATAAAAAGGAAGGGGCAGTGTTAACATGAAATGGACATTAAGTAAAATAAATGGAATAGGAGACATAATATTCAGGCGGTAAAACCAGCCAACTTATAATATATATGCTTGAAAATAAACACAACTAGATAATGTTTGTTACAATGCTTATTATTGATGGCTAACTGAAGCCATTATGATTTGCTGAAAACTTTGATACATTTTAAAACTGGAAAAGATTACAAAGACTTTGAAATAGACTAAGAGGGATTCTCCAAGGTGGTGTCCTCTGGGGGGAACTTAGGCCTCCTTAAATAGACTAGAGGAGGTCTTGCCCAAATTCCAAAAAAGGGGGGCAGACAAGTAGTGTACACGACAGGATTGTTCACTTCTGTCTTTTTGTGTCAGTATGACTGTTCACCTTCTGTCTTCTTGTGTTGGCAGAAACTATTTCTGTCTTCTAGTGTCGGTAGGGAATATTTTCGTCTTTTAGTGGCAGAGACTATTTCGTATAGTAATTTTTACTTTACAAAATGACTAATCACTGCCTAGGTCATAGTCATCATATGGGTCCTGAGCATCTTGGGAAGGACCGAGGGCTTGATGGCTGGTGGAGGCTTTAGAGGAGGTTGGTGAAATTTCTTCATCTTCCATTTGTGAAAGCTTGGGGCCGGAGCTGGTTGGTAAGATCATTGATTTCTTTTTTGGATTTTCCAGCAATTGAGATGGATTCCAAATTCGTCTGAGATCTTGTTTTAATGGACCTAGGGACTGGAGGAGGAAAATCTTTATTTACCTGACTGAGGATTGGATCAATCTTAAGGGCATCCCACCATTTGACTGAGTATTCTCTTAACACCAAATTTTGCTGGATAGCATAAGACCACTTACTTATCCAATGGATTTTGTACTTAGCCATCATATGCAGTATGGCAGGGAATTAAGATGCGTGGTTATCCACGGTGAAGACTGGGAAGAAATACTGGAGGGTATCTTGTAGAGCTGGCGGAAGGATTTATGGAACGGATTCGAACATTTCCCACCATTTAAGGAACCATGTGGGTATTTGACTATCAAAATTCTTGTCGAACATTAAAAACCATGAATGGTCAAATGTTCTATTTTGGAAATATAAGACTTTTTCAAAGGTGTCCATATAGTCATAGGGTCCGTTTGGATTGAGCTTATTGTTGCTGAAACTGAAAATTGAAAACTGAAAACACTGTAGCAAATAAGTTGTAAAAACGTGCGTGATTAATTTGGCTAAAAACACTGTAGCTCAGCTGAAAGTACTGTAGCATATAAATACCAAAATTTTACTCGCTGATTTCTTTTTTTCCACTCCTCACCCTAGCTAAGCATGTGCCTTCGGAGAGTTGCACGCCCACCAGAGATTGATAAAGGAAGACCTACATCGGTCCGACGCCGGCGAAGAGCCCAGGTGAGAAATCCATCTTTTGGAAGACAACCCTAGTCCGACGCCGGCGTATTCTCTTCCTTCCAAAAACCCATTTCACCCTCTTCCCCACCGTCCCTCAAGCTCAGACCCATGACTCCTCTCTTCCCATAAATATATGGGAATGTAAATTGATCGATTTTTCTAGTGTTAGTGCTATCTGCAAATGGATGTCATATTACCCAGTAGTGAAGGTATTTTTTTCCCCTTTCCAATCGATTTAATTCCATAAATGTTGCTCGGTTTTTTTTTTTTTTTTTTTTAATTTGTTTTTTCCCAGTGATAATTTCAATAGTTTTATTTCATAAAGGAGGGTTATTCAAAAATTCGAAAGCTAGGAATATGCTATTGATTAACTCACCCACATGTGTTATTATGAACTGTAAACTTCAGCTATTTATTATTAAGTAAAACATGGTATTTTGTTGATCCAACAGTTGAGACAGAGAAAACATCTAAAAAAAAATGGCTATATGATAATGAACCGTGGGAAGGTCAACATGTAATTTCACACAAGGGCAAACTACAGTTTCAAAACCAACTTGTTCAAAGCTCAAACAATAACACAATTTTCCAAGTTTCAGTTAACCATTGAAAGTGTTCACAGGGCTGACAATGGTTGCTCAGAAAATGTAATGTTTCTTTGAATCTCTCTGTTTCCTTTGACAAAAATGATGCATCCTGTAGTTTCAGTTATCCATTTGTCTCACCACTCTCCTACACATGACAAGAGGGATTAGTGTGTACTTGTTGGTCATCGATTAATGATTCGTTGGTGCATAAACACGTCTGAGTATTAATATTTTGCTAATATGGGGGGAGTTTTTGTCTAAAGTTGTCCTTGTTTTAGGTGTTTCTTTTAATTTTATTTTTTACATATACTGTGATCCCAAATATTCTCAACAAAGATGTTAGAATTGTGAATGCCCTCTCTTTATCTAACTTTCAATTGTGGCGTTCTTCATTCTGTGCTTCAAATGAAGAAGAGTTTTGCACTTTGATAAAAATGCACTTTCCAAGTAACAGAGTATTGCCCAACTTTGTTGAGTGACTTGGCGATGGAAACTGTCATTTTTATTCCAGTCCTTGGACTACAATGATTTATGTAGTTTCATTGCTTTGTGTCCATATGTCATTTTCAGGCAGTGATCTCTATTATTGCTGTAATAAGTCAGTTGACTCCTCTAGTGTAGAGATAACCAATTGAATTATTTGTGTTATTTATTGTGATCCTAGGAAAGCGTATAATATTGTGTGACTTGATTTCTTGTTTTTGTCCTAAAATTTGTAGTAGCTAACATTAGTTTCTTTGTGAAGGTTGGACACTCTATTGGTTCATATATATCTATTGATATGTTCAAGAGATCCTCAGAGAAGGTGGTGTCAACTTTTGATAAAAATTAATTTGTTTGCTATGATAATGCTGCCTCCTAATGTTCTCACTTTAAAGATTCTTTTCGTTGACATTTCTGCTGGGTTTATAGGTGATATATTGCATTGGGCTATATCCATTTTTCGCCTTAAACTTGCAATCGATAGAGCAGTCTATTGTTGGAAAAATTGCTGCTTGAAATTCTTTATTTGTTATGCATAATGCCACTCCACATCCTTTTACTTTATGATCTATCTGTGAAGATGCTGGGGTGTCAATGGATTGGGTGGCCTGCTGGTCCAACCCCGTGCACCCTGAAAATAGTTGGACAAGGTCCAAGGGGATATGGTAGATGTATTTCAATTTGTTGTATTATAGTGAAGATGCGTCCGAAAACAACAATGGCTAATGATCGTTTAGTCATATAACGAGTTTGAGTTTTGGCATTCTCACTTGGTTGTAAATGTATATCACTACATTCAACTTAAACTTTTGACAACTTACATTAAAGCAATTGTAGGGATTGATGGTATCTGTTTTCGAGTTTCAGGTCACGAGTTGTAAGTGTTGCACTTTAGTCTCATTATGGCATCATTGGGTTTTGTGTAGTTTTGTTACTACCCAATGATTGTTGCTGGTCTGTGAAAAGCTAATAGGTGACCTAGTATTTAAAGCATATATTTTTAATTTACTAGTTATTTGATAAGTAGTTTGTTATTAGTTAATCATGTGTTCAAATAGGTGCAAGAAATTGGTGCTTTGTCTTATGGTTTTCCTAATGGTTTTTCTTGGACATCAGTGTGAATTTGCTCGATATATGCAATGCTTTTAGCTCTGAAATCTCAAGGGTGAATCAGGGCCATCTCTTGCTTCAGTGTGTGCTGCACAATTTGGATTCCAGCTCTTCAAAGCAGTTTATCAAGGCTTGATCTTCACTTGATGCATGGAGATAGCATATTAGTTCAAAGAACCCTAGAGTTGAAAACTGTTCCACCCATTTTGAACAAGCTTGTGGAATCACTGTCCCACCCCAAGGTTAAGAACTCAGCCAAAGGGAAGGTTTTAATGCGTGCTATGTGTAGGGTTAAGGTGGAGACGGTATTTATCTGCAATGTCTTTGCTTCAGCCTTCTCCGGTTTTGCTGTGAAATTGTTTGATTTGAATGTTGATGACAAATATTTGTGGGCACAAGCTTTGACCGGTTTGCTAACTAGCATTACTAGCGAAATTATAAATTTATATTCAACTGGAAGATTTACAGTTTTGAAAGAGTTCGAAGCAGTTGATACAAGTGTAAAGAAATTGTATCCCATGATCCAAGATGGTGTGGACCCTATTGAAGTGGAAGCATTCTAGAATTCCGTTTCAAATTTGGCAAGGAGAGCATAGGGACTTTCAGAGGGACTAGATCTTCTTACAAACCAATATGATGACTTTTTTGATGTAGTTTTAGCTGGGTGTGATGCTTTGCTCTGTAATGTTAGAGAGAGTGGTACTGTCTCTGACTCAAAGCTAGGTTGCAAAGTAGTAGAAAGAGTACAATCTTAATTATTGGGGGTAGCTAAAATTTGTTTGGGGTTTGATGTAGATTCTTTTGTATTTGATATTATTCTGTTGATTCTTTTCTATTTGATATTATTCTGGCTAAATGGCACTTAAATAAATCACATTTGTTAATTATATCATTTATTTGGATTATTTTACAATCTATTTGAAGACAAACTATTTGTTTTTGCCTTTATTATGCAAATTTATTTTACAAGTCATTGGAAATTTGTTTTGAGTGTTCAATAAATCTCTTAACACTAACGTCTCATAAATTTGAGATGCGAGCAGTGTAGTACAAAAGTGATAATTGGCCTTAATTCTACTTGTGAAAATAAACACTCTATGCCAACAACAAAACACTCTTTTGTGTGAATTTGGATAAACAATCAAGTGTCCTGAAAGTTTCTAAGATACATATTTAACACTTGATCCTTATGCTCCATAACAAAATAAATCCACGAAGTTTGTGAACCATCAGTTATGGTCCCCACAAAAATCAGTCATCGTCCGCACATATGGATGTTGTGATATCAATACGAACTTGTTTCATCTCAGGTTCGTCCAAGACTGAGACTACTTCTGCTAAGGCATTGTAATGACCTCTGTCACTATCAAATGATGTGCCCCCTGTAGATCCTGAACATGAAGAGTCATTGTTTATCTCATGTGTTCTAACGATATTGTGAAGAACCATTGTCGCAACAATGATCAAGTTTTGCGTGTGTATCTTAAAGCCTGGCATATGTCTCAAAATTTTCCACTTATTTTTCCAAACTCCAAACGTTCGTTCTATGACCGAACGGAGTGATGAATGGAGATAATTAAACCTCTCTTCTGGACGATGCAGCACTTCAGAAGGCCGAAATTCCCCAATGTGGTACCTCTCCCCCTTATATGGTGCCAGGAACCCTCTCCTCATAGGGTATCCTGAATCAACCAGATAATACTTTCCTGCACGTGAACACGTTTATTACATTAGCATTTTCACTACATTAATACATACTTTAATACTGTAATTAAACTGCATATTTACAAACCAGGTGGAGCTGTTGGGAAGTTGGAACTCTCATTATTGAGGCAGCTGAAAAAAATCCTCGTGTCATGCGCTGACCCTTCCCATCCAACACATGCGAATGTGAACTTCATGTCAAAGTCACATGCGCACATGCAATTTGTTGTGGTGGTCCCTTTCCTGCCATAGTATGGGAGCTGCTCATCCTCACCAACGACCACCCCCACATGGACCCCATCAATCGCACCAATGCAACCCTAACCATTGCCACAAAAATACCATGTGAAATAAAATATGTGGTATGACCATAAAGAGAATTTAACTTAAATCAAGACATCATGTCAAATTCACAAAGTACCTCAAAATGTGGCCAATATCGATCTGAATGTTGAATATGTTCTGGCACGTTCCGAAATGTACGATCAGCAGGTTGGATAATGTCTGGTGCCATAACGGTGGCTAACAATGTAACTACATTAGCCACATGTCGATGCACTGTCTCACCCGAGTGCTGGAATCTTTCCTGCACCATTCTGTTGCCATGAGCATGACCAAGTACCATTAATGTTATTGCCAGAGACTCTTCCACGCAAACACTTCTGGTACCATAATATCCATATTGGCGCAGTGTATTACACAATTGTCTAAACACATAGCTTGACATTCTAAAATTTCTTCGACATTTCTTCTCATGTCCAGTTAAAATATACTGTACCCATTCTAAGCCTGTTTGTGTATTCGTATGCAATGGTACTTTGGTCATATAGGTATCCACGTAAGCTAGACATGCACACCCGGCTAGATACGCTACGAATTCAAGGTCATCGCTCAGGTCGAAGTTTGCATCCCTGCATATGTCACCAACTTTAATTGCATGGACATTTATTCATGTGATACTATAATATGTAGTCTAAAAACAAGTTGTTAAATTATATTGGAACTCAAACTGGTACTAGGCTCAAACTATGGTCGTACCAATAAATAAACAATCCTAAGCAAATGCTTTCATGATTTCATCCAATATTTCACAAAATTGTAGATTCACATCTAGAGGGGAAAGTACAGAAACTCACTGGTGTTGGGAATCAGATGAGTCGTTTAACGAATCCATCCTTTTGTATACCTTGAGACTGCTTTATAGCTATTGAACAATGATCTAAAAGATATCGAGCTTAAAATTCAGAGCCTTGAAATGCGGATGATATCTAATGCACACAACCAAGAAAAAATGAAAATCAGAAAATAGTATAAGCAATAACAATTCTGTATTTACATCAAATTAGTCTTAATTTAATTAGTATTATATAATTTTATTTAATTAATGTATACATATAAAAAGGCTTCATATAAAATTATTGCCTTTGGCCCCAAACTTTGTTGGGCCAGCCCTGCTTCTCTTCTCTGTTTGGTTTCTTTGACAGTTAAGTGAATATTATTTCTTTCCCTACTTTCCTTGGCTAATTGAAACAATAATAATGTAGAATTACTCACAAATAGATGCTGGGTATTGGAGAACACTAGGCATCTAAAACAGCTATAGACATAAATGAACACAAGAGTCATGGTAAAGCATTCCAATTTCCTATGTATTAGCAGATTTAAATTATGGTGGACCATGCATTCCACTGTCTTGGAGAACTTTACAGTGAGTCCCATAAAAGAAAGAACCCACATGCCTCTCTTTAAAACTACTAGTAGTGGAACTGAGCGTCCATATCCATATATACAAATTCAACATAAAAAAATATTCAGCTCAACCAGTTGAATCTACAGCACCAACAAAAGTGATTACACAACCAGACAATTAAAGGACTTGCGTGGCTTAGGAACCACATTTTCAAAATCAGGATTTGTAGAATCCAAAACAATGCAACCAACATGACAGAAAGAACCAAGACGCATAGAAGACCAAGAAATGTTAACATGAAGACTCTTTTGACATTATTGTAATCCACAGTCTAGGTAAAGTTTACAATTAATTATAAAGAAGTATGTAGGGGCCTTTGTTTGGATCTGCCTATGGTTAACATGAGCTGCACTATTTACATGATCTGCCTATGGTTAACATGAGCTGCACTATTTTAAAAGCTGAAGCTTGGTTGAAAAGACCCCACAAACAACGCTTAAAGGGTCACTAAATCACTTGCCAATTCCTGCAATCCAAGAAAATGGACTTCATGAAGTCTTTACCTCTCTTCTTCATCTTGGAAGGCACTGCTTCAGCTGTCTTATTCCCACCCACAGCCTTGGCTACATTCTACCACCGGTCAGGGGTCTCCTTATCATACAATGCTAGTGCTTTTTCAAGCCTTTTGTTCTGCTCTGGTGTCGAAGAGGAGCTGGAGTTGAGTGTCAGGGCAGATGGCCCCTCCTCATCAGCTGGAGTTGAGTGTCAGGTCAGGGGTCTCCTTATCAGTTGTTTTTTTTTTTTTTTTTTTTTTTTTTTTTTTTTGTTATAGTTGCTTCATAATAAAGACTTTTTTGAACGTTATCTGCAGTGTCTTAAGTTCGCTATGCTGTGAAGAAGCTGGCTGCCATCAAAAAGAGTATTATCAAAATTCAAAGATTCTTGCATGTTTCAATTAGCTAACTAGTAAAGTCTATCATCTCAAAGAAAAACTAAAAAAATCTCTTGTCTTCAAACAAGTGACTTGGGTGTTTGGGTTCAAATTCCAGCAACACTAAAAACAAAATCATAGTGTCTTACTCTAATAATAATGAGCAATCATTATGATTGCCTAATTAGCAGTCTAATTTGTTATAATACTTTTAATAGCTTTAGCATAAGCCACCAGGATAAACTTATCAACTTATGCCTAATCTATACTTGTCAATTTGTAAAAGTAATTAGTGCAGCAAAACATTTTTTTTCCTTGAGCTGCATAGAGAATTTCATTGTGAAAATTTAACTATGACAAGATCAGTTTAGCTTCTTCCCTTTAACTATGAAAATTTAACTATGAAAACACTTTTACAGATCAGTTTTTTTAACTATGAAAACACTTTTACAGATCACTTTTACAGATCAGTGCAGCAAAACACTTTTTTTTCCTTTAGCTTCTTTATTCCCTTCCTCGCCACAAGATCAGTTTCAGACTTGTGGCACTTCTTAAGGGCTACCTTTACTGCCTTAGCATAATAAGAACAATCCTCATCAGCTCATTGTAAGCCGTTTGAAGATCCTTCTTACCTTTGGATTCATCTTCCAATCCCTCACTAGCCTTAAACTATATGTCTTCCTTATCATCTACATCAGAGGGTTCTCCATAATTCCCACCAACAACTTCAGCTATAGCAAACATGTAGCAAATATCAGGGCAGATTGGGATAACCTTTGTCTGCCAAAATATCAAGGCAGATTGGGATTGAGAAAAACTGAAACTCTTTTTTAACCAAACCATGGGAGCTAAACAGTTTTGGCACCTACAACACATACCAAATTCATTACTAGCTAGCAGTGACCGTCATTGTTCAATTGTAAGTTTGTAACTTTGTAAGGTAGCAACCAATGCAACTTGGGCTGGAGAAGTATTATGGCATGTATATATATATTTTTTTGGAAACAGTAAATATGGCAAGTATATGATCTGTATTAACATATTCAACTTGGTTAGTTGGAATGGTTCATCAATCCCTCTCAGGCATGATCATTGGAACTTAAACTGGAAATTAAATATGCCTTTCAAGGTTAGAAGACTAGTTACTAATGCAACTTGCCCCTTCCATTCCAGGGCAGAGCAATTTAAAAAAGTACCTTGATATTACCTTGATATTCCAGGGCAGAGCAATTTAACTAGTTAAGAAGACTAGTTACATAACTACAACAATTTAAAAAATATAGGAAGATAGTACCTTGATATTAGGCTTCACAGCAACAATGATCCCATCCTTCACATAAACATCATCAACCTCCTCTCTATGAGCATTGACAACAATTCCCCCTTTAATCAATATCTTCGACGATGAAGACGAAACCCCACATGACTATTCACCATACTCAATCCCAGCATTACAAAGCTGAAACTTTTTTTTTTTTAAATAATAAAAATTACATAAGATAATATTCTAGCTTGGTTAACAAAGAAAAACCCAGGAACAAAAAAAAATATAAAAAAGTCAGATAAACAACCATCATAACAGTGCATAACTATCAAAAATACAAAAAAGTCAAATAAAAGAAGCATTGGACAAACATATATAAATATAGCTCAATCACATAGGAGTGATGAGCATTGTCTTACATACACACCCATAACAAGCATTAGTTTCTACCAATAAAAAAAGAAAAAGAAAAATAATAGTGCAACAGGTACAACATTGACAGTTCGATTACTACACCAAGCCTACACAATCCTATCGAGACAATCTATTGTTCCTTCACTACATCATTGATATTCAGGGTGCCTATGGTACTCTTTTTCTAGCCACTTCAGCTGGACATCCTTATCAACGACAAGTGCTTCAAACGTGTGCCTAGCCCGCTCTTTTTCCATGAAGTAGGTGGCACTGAACATATGAAGGTAATGACCTGAGTACACCCCGGGAAGACTCAACACCATGTCCAAAATTGCTTTAACTTGAGCAGTTGCTGTGGGAGTAGATGGTGTACGGGCACTTAGACTAGATTTTTCAACAATAATATTTGAGATGCTTTTCAAAGAGTCGGACATCTCTTGCGCAGCTGAACGCTTTTTTTTTGGTTTCTTAGAGATTGGCTTGAAAATGTGGACACTGGTTGCCAAGCCTTTCCCCTTATTCACTGCCGGTCTTGCCCTCGACGATGATGGACCTTCAACCTCCATTGCGTCAACATTCACAACGGGTTCACATTGGGGGTCAACAAATTCTTGGTCATCAGCGGAGTCCCCAGACCCTTCGGTGGTTTCCGTTGGTATTGGACCACTCGTGCAGAATGCTCTGTTTCCCTTTGCAACTGTGCCTCCAAACATGATGTTCAGGAGGTCTCGATTTTGCAAACCATTCGTTTTCAAGGTTTTTGCATCGGGATATGCCTACATGTGGACAACCAGTAGTTAGAACACAAGAATATAGTGTTAGACAGTAAAGTTTTTGACAATTATGTATTGATCAAAACTAACCGCAATCTTTCGGTTCCACCACTCCTCAGGTGCTTCAAACATCCCAGTTACAGGATCATAACCTAACCCAGTCTCCTTCTCCAAATAATTGTTATATTTCTTCCACCTTCCTCTTAGATGATCCCATTTGTTTATAATCTGCAGGAAAGTCACCACTTTTTCCATCTGACCCAACTGCCGAATCACTTCAGCAACCCCAATTTTGGACAAAAATCCACTTTTTCCCCTCTGGCCATTCATGACTTGAAGAGCACAGATCTGACAAAAGGCTTCTACGTCCTTAGGGTCTTTCCAGTCAGCTCTCTCATCGTTACTACCACCGTCCATTGATTTCTTTTGCTTAACCATTTTTGCTACAACTTCCTTCTATAAAGTAAAGGCATTTAAACAAGCAGTTTGGGTGCATTTTTACAATCAGTTAGGCATGCCACATGAAAAATATTAAGTAAACTCACAAATATCCAAATTCAACAAAGGTAGTAAGAGAAACAATGGTATTACACGAAGGATCAATAAACCCATATACTAGTGTCATGGAAAACACAACAGAGAACCACACTCAGACGTTGAATACAAAAATCACACACAAACGGTTAAACACCAAAAACCACAGATTGATGAAGCTTCATGGAAAACAACTTACCCGTGAATGCAGAGAGCCACAGTGGCGGCTACGATGACCCAAGCAGAGAGAAGGTGAGCTGGAGCGTTTGTTGAACAGAGGGGATCTTTTCTTTTGAGAAGGTAAGCTGGAGCGTTTGTTGAACAGAGGGTATTTTTTCTTTTGGTTCTGCGTACTGGGTTTGCTTTCATCAACTGGCCTAATATGTTTTGATAGCTTTGTGGTTGGTGGGTAGGTGAAAGAAATTGAAGAGGAGTCAGACACAGCATTGAAGAGGATTGAAAGCATTCTGCCACCGGTAGTTGAGAGAAAAATCTGAAATGGGAAGAGAATTTTATAGCCGTTTGGATTGAACGCAGCGCACCGTTTTGATGATCTGACTCTCCAAGCTGCTTCTGCGGTGAACAGCAAGTGCAAGCCTTTCAGTAGAAGTTGAGCGCACCGTTTAGCACACAGCTGGAGCTATGAACAGTACGCGCAAGAGCAATTTAATTCAGATGAAACGGTGCGTAGAGATAAATGAAACGGTGCGTCTAGATGAAAGAAATTGTCCATGAACACTGAGAAACTACCCTTTAATGAAACAGTGCGTGTAAGAAGGAAACTTGCGTTTCAGCAGCCTTGCGTTTCCAGCGTGTGCGTGGGCCCCCCCTAAACGTAAACGCAGATAATAAAACGTAGGAAAACGTTGAATCCAAACGGGTACATAATAGCTATATTGGAGTACTATGCCTTCAAGTGTCTTAAGGATAGAGGGGTGCTATCCCTATTCTTTGCAACTAATGAATTTTTTGATGATAAGCTTGTGGTAAAGGACTACTGAGGGGTCTTTATTATTATTATTATTATTATTATTATTATTATTATTATTATTATTATCTCGGATATTCTCAACCAGGGTAGATTGCTCTTATTTGAGGATGTTGGAATAAAACTTGATGGACTTGGGGGGGGGGGGGGGTCTTTAGGGATAAAGTGCCAATTTGGTGGCATAAAATTCATGGCAAGGGCTAAGGGGTCTTTGATGTGAGCCATATGGGGCTCCGTGTAAAACAAATAACTAGAAAAAGTCTTCTTAATGTAAGGAGTCTTTTCTTTTTTGTGCAAGGACTGGGATGATCTCTGAGGCTAACTAGAGGCAAAGGGATCTGAGAATGCATAGGGGGTAATTGCTCTTGGTGCAGGGGATACTAAGGTTGAACTATAACTAGGTTGTCCGTAGTTGGGCCTAGGTATTGTGGTAGAACCTATAAAGCGGTTGACTTGGTTGGCTGGAGAAGTGGGCTTCATAGGACCCTGGTCGGATGACTGCCATCTTACCAGTCTAGGGTTTTGGTTGACTAGGTTGGCTAGGGGGCGACTGTTTTAGGGCTTTTGTGGGTTGAAGCTACTGTAACTGGGGCTTCTTCTTGGACATTTTGGTTCTGCATGAATTCACTCGTGAGAAAATTAGGGATATTGTTTTGACTTCCCTTAATGAACTCAATTTCAAAATCGAAAACTGATAAAATGTCTTGCCATTTGGCAAAGATTTGTTTTGGTGCAATATTTTTAACATCTTTTTCTAAAACATGTTTTGCAGATTTGCAATCTACTCTTATTAAAAACTTTTGGTTTAATAAATCACTTTGAAACTTACTGATACATAAAACTATTGATAAAATTTCTTTTTTGATAGTGTTGTAATTAATCTGGATTTGATTCCATATTCCAGAATGGAAACAGACTATTTGCTCAGCAGAGGTTGGACTGGTCTTTTGAAGAAGTATGCCTCCATAACCTATGTTAGAGGCATTTGTTTGGACAATTTTAAAGGAGTTGGGTGAGGGACTGCCTAGACATGGTAGGGTGTTGACATATTTCTTTATTTCTTGGACAACAGAAGTATGAACAGAAGACCAAGCTAGAGGATTGCTACGAAGTCTGTCAAAAAAGGGTTTGCATTGTTTTCTGAGATCTTGGTAGAAATTAGAAATGTAATTGAGTGACCCAAGAAATCTTTGGAGTTGTGTTTTGTCTTGGATTTGATCTGGGAATTTATTTGCAAACTGGATGGCCCTGTTAATTGGTTTGATTAAACTGTAAGGTTGAGTTTAATCAACCATCTTGTTGGCTTTATTGCATGCCAATTTGCTTGTAATTTAGCACTTAGTAACCCTGTATTTAGGTGGGAAACTTGTAAGGGTAGTGTATGAGAAGATGTGAAGAAATGCTCAAGATTGTGCAAGAAAACAGAGTCTCGTGACTGGATCTCGCGGGTGAGTCGTGGCTTGCAAGTCGCCAAAAGTCTGTACACGTGCCAAGCATGCCAGAAGCTGAAGAGTCGCGCCAGCTGTCACACTACAGGACAAAAGTCTCAGGCTGGCCAGGCCGTTAGCTCGCGGCTTGAACTCGCGACTTAACCCAGTCGTGAGGTCAAGTCGCCAAAATGCCCTATTTGGCAAAAACTGACATTTTGCATTCCCTTCTCACCCTACTATATATATACCCTTATACCCACGATTTTGAGAGAGTTTTCAGAGAGAATTTTGTGAGAAAAACCCTAGAGAAATACAAGATTGATTCATCCACAATCTTAACCTTAGAGACTCTACAAATTCCTCTACTCTCTTCCTCTCCATTGTCATACCCTTGAGAGGTCTTTAGCCAAATCCTTATCTCACCACACCCACGTCTGTGAGAAGGTTTATTTGGTATTGTTGGGAAGCAGTTAGGAAGGAACCAATCTACATTGGTTGATGCTATGGTCTAGTAGCGGAATCCGGTAAGCTAGAAAAGAAAAATGTTCGGCGCAACCTCGTTGGAGTAAGAAGCTTGGAGGGCTTAGGTACCTGGGTAGATTAGGCTTGGAGGGTCTATTACTGTTCATGTATCCCAACTACATTTTCTAGTGGATTATTGACCGCTTGGAGGGCGGCGGAGAGGTTTTACGCCGAGAGCTTTGGTTTCCTCTTTGATAACACATCGTGTGCTGTCCATGTGTTTGCATCTTCATTCCCTTTATCTTTGCCTTATATTTACTGCTATGGATGTGTTTATATTTGGCTTAGATTATTTATCAATTCTATTATAAGCTTGTTATCATATTTCGCACATTAACTGTTTGATATAAAGCTTGAATTGGTAATTTTGTATTTGGGGTCTAAACATTCAAGAGTGTTTCATACCCATTTTGAACTTTCATAAACCATGATGAATATCAAAACCTATGAATCTAACATGTGTTTGGAAAAGTCTGACCTTTGAAGCTGATACAACTAGCCTATTAATTTTGATTGTGTTGAGAAATGAGTTCAAATGTTTCCAGTGTTGGTCAATGGGCTCAGAGTAGATAAGAACATTATCAATATATACAATAGAATGGCTGGAGAAAGGGTTAAAAATCTCATTCATAATGTTCTGGATTTCACTGGGTGCATTCTTGAGACCAAAAGACATTACATTCTGCTCATAATGACCAAATGGTGTTGTAAAAGCAGTCTTATATCTATCAGACTCTTTGATTTGTACTTTCCAAAATCCACGCTTCATGTCAAACTTATTGAAAATTACTACCTTACTGAGTCTGTTGACTAAATCCCTTTTATTAGGAATTGGGTACCTTACCCATTCTAAGACCTTGTTGAGGGGTTTGTAATTAATGACTAGCCTAAGGACACCTCTTTCGATCTTAACATTTTTTTAGACATAGAATGCAGAGCAAGACCATGGTGATTTAGACTTCTTGATGATATTTTTACTAAAGAGGTCTTCTATTTCAGTTCTACAAAAATCCATGAGCTCTTGACTCATTTGGATAGGTCTAGCTTTGGTTGCGATTTTTTTTTCCTTAAAATCTTTGACATAAGGAAGGGAGATGACATGTCTTTTCCTCTGCCAAAAGGCTATAGGGAGGTCTGAACAAACTTCTTGTTTGAGTTTTTCTTCAAAAAGAGCTATCCTTTTGATGAGGGTTTTATTTTCAAGTTGCTCTTCAATCCTCCTATAATTGAGATCATCTTTTAGATACTCAAGGTGATGGATTTTCTTGTTGATCAGATTCAAGGTTTTTGAGATAGATATCTTGGAGGACATTTATCTCATAGGGTTCTAGACTCCTTAGGAAACTAAACTTGACTGGCTGCCTAAAAAGATGGGTTGTTATTCTTTCACTGTTTGTGGTAAAGGGATATAGAAGACACATAAATGGGTTCCCTAAGATAACTTTATCTGTCATGTCTTTAACAAGGACAAAAGGTGTTTTAAAACATGTGTTGTTTTGGCATACATGTGCTTTAGGAAACTTGTATTTAATCTTCATTTTACTGCCATTTGCAGAAGATAGTCTTTCCTTGGTTTTAACAAAATATTTTGTAGGAATTATGCCTTCTTGTATGCAATTGAGATCTACTCCTAAATCTATAAGGGCTACAAGTTTGAACTCAAATTCTTTGCTGATGATAATCTTGACTTTAGAGTGCCATTTTTGGAAATTAATAGTACTAATGGTTTAAGGAATGCTTCCGAAGCTTCTAGGTTAGCAGGTTCTTCTTCCTTGCCTGGAAGATCCTAGAGTTCATCTTCACCATCACTGTTGTGAAGATCCACTTTGGTGCGTCATCTTCTGGTCAAGGAAACTATGGTCAATTTTAAGAATAGTTAGATCTTGGCTAAGTTTCATAACTTCTTCCTTGAGGGTTTTAACCTCAGACTTGGTCTCTTTTATCTCCTGTTAGAGATCCTTAACTGTGACTTCCTTCTTGGATTTGGTGAACCTAGTCAGGATTTTCTCAAGGTTGACTTGGGGTTTAGAGACTCTGGGTTTATCCTTTTTAGCCTCTCTAACTAAAACATTCTGAAGTTTGCTAAGGTATTGTGCTTTAACTATGGGATCTTCTACTTTTTCTATTAGATCAAGAAGAAGTTCCTCTTGTTTGCTAAGAACATTTATTGCCTTATTCTAGCAACAACTATCCTTGCATCCAAGTTTTATCTCTGGGCTACTGGAAGATTCTATGGAGGTAGACTGATAATCATTAGAGGATGATAGGTTAATCCTGAAGATATCATTGTCACTAGAACTATCTGACTCACTATCAATGCTTTTAATTTCTAAGATCTTAATCAGCTCTTCTTTATCTTGCTAGTTGCCCTGGAGAGTATTGTTTAGAGCTTTTACTCTACAATCAAATTGAAATGTCCTTTCTTGCCACATTTGTAGCATTTGACATTTTTCTTGTCAGGTGCTGTTTTGGTAATATCCTTTCCTTTAAGACCAGTTCTATGGGTTTTTTTAGTCTTCCTCTTATAGAAGTCATCTTTGCCTAAGTTATTGGACTTCTTGAATCTTCTATGATTCCTAGAGTAAGCCTGGTTACTAGGGTGTCTATCTTTCGTTTTTCTCTTGGAAGGAGCAATGGATGGTAAGCCATACTGTATACAGTCAAAGCATCAAGGAAGTTCTTGATTCCTTCTATTTTGTCTCTGGCCTTAAAGTCAATTTGTCAAAATCTAAAATCTTGTTTTACCCAAATGTGAACCCTGAAACCCGTGAGTCTCTCTGTCAGATCATTGGCTTTCATTCCACTACAAATTTGGGGAAGTATTTAGGTTTTCCTTTGAAACATCCAAGTTCAAATGGGCATGATTTTGATTTCATTGTGGAAAGAGTCCAAAAGAAACTCACAGGTTGGAAAGCAAACCTGCTATCCATGGCTGGCAGGTTGGTGTTAGCCACCTCTGTCACCTCTGCTATACCCAGCTATATCATGCAAGGAACCCTCTTACCTTGTAGAATCCATAATGCCCTTGATAAGGTTAACAGGAACTTCATCTGGGGCTCTACTGAAGAGAAAAAGAAGTTGCATCTCATTAATTAGCAAAAGGTCACTAGCATAAAAAATGAGGGAGGGCTAAGGGTGAAGGCTGCCAAGCAAAGGAATCTTACCTTAACCACCAAACTTTACTGGAGGTTTAAAAATAGCAAAGGTGATCTGTAGGCTAAGTGTTTAAGGAAAAAATATTGGAGGGATGGTAATCCTAGGAAGCAGGGCTACTCTAGAACCTGGTCTGCCATTACAAAGAGTGAAAAACTATGTGAAAAAGGCTCTCATTGGATTATTGGCAATAACAATACCTTATCCTTTTGGTATGACAAATGGTCCAAGCTTGGTTCCCTTCGATCATTGATTCAAGGACCCCTCACCCTTGAGAAAAATGGTTTAATGGTCAAGGATGTCATTAGAAACGGGCAGTGGGACATCCCATTTCTTTCCTTTGTAATACCTACACATCTGCTTCTTCCCTTCAAAGCCACCCCCATCAGGAAAGCCTCGTGTTTTTCTGACATACTGTGTTGGGATGGTAATGCTAAAGGCAACTTTGATTCCAACCATGCCTATAAGTTAGCCTTGGATGAAGATAGACCCCTGTGTGTCTTTCAAGGTAAGTGGCTGTGGAAAATCAACACTTTGCCAAAAATTCATATTTTCCTATGGAAATGCCTTCATAATAGCCTCCCTGTCAATGCTACACTCCATCACAGATGCATAACTTCAAATTCTTGCTGCCTTACATGCCCCAACATAGAGGAGACTTGCTCACATGTCCTTAGGGACTAGGGCTGTCCAGAATGAACCGAGACCCGACCCACTCGAGGAAATCGACCAGATCCGACCCGATTCCGGCCGACCCGACTACCTCGGTGGTCGGCGGCGGTTCTTCAACCCCAGAAACCGATTCCGGCGGGTCGGTCTCGGTTTTCCTCCCCTAATACCCGAAAAACCCGAACCGACCGAAGAAACACAGAGTCCGGCAAAAATTTTTGGATTCCGGCCAAAAAAACCCAGATTCCGACCAAAGTTTTCCAGATCCCGGCGAAAAAACCCAGATTTCGGCAATATTCCACTTAGATCTGGTGAGATTTTGACCGTATATGGCAAAATCTCATCGAATTCGGTGAGATTTTCGCCGGATCTGAGTTTTTCTCGCCTTTTTCTTGCCGTCTTCTCGCCGGCTTCTCAGATCTGTGACTCCGATCGACCCGACCGCCACCTGTTGATGGTCTAATCCGCCTGATCCAATTACTCCGGCGGTCAGCGGCGGGTCCAATGTTTTGCCACCCGATTCCGGCGGGTCGGTTCCGGGTTGGGCACAAATCCGACCCGGACCGACTCGTGGACAACCCTATTAGGGACTACTACTTCGCTAAAAACTTCTGGTTAGCTACTGACCAAGCACGGACTACCACCAATTTTTTCACTACACCCTTTGATCAATGGCAGCTGCTAAATGCCACTGACCATAACCCCATTCCCTCCAAACCTTACACATGGGGTACCTTCTTCCTCTTTGCAATTTGGAAGCTTTGGCTCCAAAAAAATAAAAGGACTTTCCAATAGTCCCAATCAAACCCCCATCTGTTTGATGAAGTCAACTTTATGGCAACTGAATTCTCTTGCATTGCTATGAAGTCCCCTAACACCAACCCGAAAACCCCTGTCACTGTCATTTGGAGAACCCCTCAACCCTACTGGCACAAACTTAACTCTGGTGGCTTTGCCCTAGGATGCCCGAGTCTTGCTGGCGGTGGCGGGATTATTCGAGATCACCATGGTAGATGGGTTAAAGGTTTCTGCAGGGCCATTGGGTGGGCAAATAGCTTACACGCCGAGCTGTGGGCAGTCAGGGATGGGCTATCCCTATGTATTCAACTCCAATTGACAGATGTAGAGATTGAACTAGATGCTAATGTAGTAGTAGACCTCCTGAAGAGTAGCAAGGCCTCCTTTGCTGACTATGCCCCTTTGGTTGATGATTGCAGGAACTTAATGCACCAAATCCCCAGGTGGAAGCTGAATCACTGCTTTAGAGAAGCCAATGCTTTTGCCGACCAACTTGCTAGAATGGCAACTCATCTTCAATAGCCTTTAGTTTTGTTAGACTCTCCGCCTGTGGAGGTGTCTTCGCTCTTATTTTATGACCTCTACGGTCTAGGACGTAATAGATTTTGTACTAACACTAGCCCTCGGGCTATGTAGTTTTTGGCTTTGGTTTTAATATATCCCGATTACCAAAAAAAAAAAAAAAAGTTATCCTATTTGTTAGCACCTTCTTAATTGTAAGAATCCGCTTTTTTTCAACTTTTGCTATTATATATAGTATATGATATATGATATAGATAAGTAATGAATAAACTATTCATTAGTTGAATATATTCAAAATTTATAATGAATATACCCTTTAAATATGTATATTTATAATTTTTTTAAATTTTATTAAGTGTTAGTGTATCTTATGATATACGATATGATACGATATATGATACGAAAAAATAAAAATTCGATTCACGATACGATTCATGTTTTGACAACTATAGTTGTCATGTGTAAAGAAAGATAAATATTTAAAAAATTCAATAAAAAATTAAAGAAATATATTTTAATGAAATATAATATAAAATAAATAATAAAGTGAATATATAAAATAGAAAAAATGATTTTTTATACTAAAATAGACAATAAAAATTTTACACAAAATACTCACATGGTGCTATTTTTGGTATTTATTACACCATAATGTCGGAGTCCATAAACCTTGCTTCTTTAGGCCGAAAATCCACTACCACCTGTCTTCTGAGGCTATAAAATTGCATTTATTAAAAGCTGAATCATAATCAAATGAAAGATGCTACGTCTACAACAATTTTACAACAAATCACAGGTGGCTAGTTGTTATTGGTTCAAATTTAAAATTAACATTAAGATTACTTTTTTACCCCAACAATAACAACTAGTAACAACTTGCCACTTAAGATTTGTTGTAAAAATATTGTAAAAATATTGTAGGCATATCATTTTTCTAATCAAATTCACTTTGTTAAAAGTAAACCAAATATAACACCAATAATCAAAGGGAAAAATGCTTTTGCACTTGGACTAAGGTAAAGTCTTTGTCTTTTCATAAATAGATTTAACAAAGCAACTTCCATTAGAGTTAATTTTTTATAAAAAGATATTGTTTGATTCACTTTTGTAACAGCGGAAGGCGCAATGAGCGTGTGGGCTTTTTTTTTTTTTTTTTTTTCAGCAAAAAAAAAATGAGCGTGTGGGATCCACCACGACGCGTAAATTCACCTTTTTGCTAATAAGCAAAATAATTAGAGTGGCCGACAAAGTTCAATCATAAATCAAATTCATTTTATCAACAGTAAAGTTTTGGTGAGATTTAGTTTGTTTAACTAGAAAAGTTATGGATGGTTAAATAAAAAGTTTGGAGTTCAAATTTTGTCTATATCAAAAATTGGTTGAGCCCTATTTTTCAAAAAAAGAAAAAAAAGATAGAAAAAGTAAAGTATAAACACTACACCTTTTTATCTTATCCCTCAATAATTTGAATCATAATCTGCTAGCTGTACTCAATTATTGTGCTTCATGCAAAAGGCGCAATGACCGTATCTGGGGTCCACCACAACGCTCAATTATTCATTGAAATCAATTCAATGGTTCACATTTGATTCGCACATAGACTAGTAAACAAAAGGACCTTCAGATTTACCAAAAAAAAAAAAGACCTTTCAGCGGCGTACCTCAAAAGCAAAAGAGGAAGTATTTTTAGGGTTTCTGCAAAACAAAAAACACTTTAACTGATCACATTTCTCTCTCACTCTCTCTTGGTTCTCTCTTGTTTGCAAAGAAGAAAGCATGGCTGCAGCTGTTGTGGGTGGAGCTCTTTTCTCTGGATTCCTTCAGGTGGCGTTTGACAGAGTGGCCTCTCGTGACGTCTTCAACTTCGTCGAGCGAAACAAACGTATTGGTGGATTGGTGGAAAAGCTGAAGATAGTGATGACATCTGCTGATTCAGTGCTCAGTGATGCGGATGAGAAGCAATTTGAATGCTCAAATGTGAAATGCTGGCTGAACGAGCTTAAAGATGCTGTTTATGTTGCGGATGACCTCCTCGATGAGATTGCGACTGAAGCCTTACGACACAAGTCAGAAGCTGAATTTCAAGCCAGCACTAATACGGTACGGGGCTTTATCTCTACTTTTGCTAATTCATATTACAAAAGAATACAATCGGATCTGGAAAAAATTCTAGATAGACTAGAATATATGATAAAACAAAAGGACGCCCTTGGTCTTGTTGCTAGTGTTGCCCTGAAGGATGTCTCTGGTCTTGAAGGTATACAATCAAGACCATTGACAACTTCTTGCCCTGAAGAATATGGTGTGTTTGGTAGAGACAAGGACAAGGAGGGGATATTTGAGAAGTTCCAATCTAATGGTGCAAGTGTTGATGGGATATGTGTTGTTCCCATAGTGGGTATGGGTGGAGTTGGAAAAACAACTCTTGCTTGGTTTGTTTTCAATGACAAAAGAATAGAGGAGAGTTTTGATCTCAAAGTTTGGGTTTGCGTTTCAGAAAATGTTGATAATTTTAGGATAGCAAAAACAATTTTTGAGGAGGTCACTTCCTCTGCTTGTGACAATCAAAACATGAATTTTTTGCAAAATAAAATGAAAGAGAAATTCATGAAGAAGAAAGTTTTCCTCGTTTTAGACGATGTTTGGAATGAAAATTATGATGATTGGGTTGAGCTACTTCAAGTTTTCAGATGTGAGGCAAAGGAGATTAAGATCATTGTTACTACACGAAGTTCAATAGTCGCAGCAATTGTCGGCACTGTTGCCCCTTTTTTTCTAAGACAATTATCAGATGAAGAATGCTGGTCATTGTTTAAAAAACTCACATTTATAAATGGAAAGGCTAGTGATCCAATTCTAGAGGATATTGGTAGGCAAATTGTCCAGAAGTGTAAAGGCTTACCTTTAGCAGTAAAAACATTTGGTGGTTTGCTGCATTATGAGCAAGATCCAAAGAAGTGGACAATGATTTTGAAAAGTAATATATGTAATTTACCAATAGAAAAAAGTAGCATCCCTTCGTCTCTAATGTTGAGCTACCACTACCTCCCATCACATTTGAAGCATTGCTTTGCTTATTGTTCCATCATTCCAAAGGATTATGAATTTGAAAAAGAGGAGTTGGTCTTGTTGTGGATGGCACAAGATTTTTTACAGCAATCCCAAGGAAATGGGAGGATGGAAGAAATAGGTGAACAGTACTTTGATGATCTAGTATCTAGATCACTTTTTCAGCGATCAAGTACTGATGAATCATATTTCAGAATGCATGACCTAGTCAATGACTTGGCAACATTTATATCTGGAGAATTTTGTTTTAGACTGGAGGAGGATCATGAGTTGATGGAAATAACAGAAAAGACACGCCATTTTTCATTTTATGAAGGTGGATTTGATGACTCTAAGAAATTTGAGATCCTTTCTAAAGCAAAGGGTTTGCGAACCTTCTTGGGAGAATTAGAATGTAGTTGGCAAGAACATGACAACATAGGGAAGATGGTAGGTGATTTGTTGGAGAAATTTAAGGCCTTGCGGGTTTTATCGTTGTCCGATTCAAGAATAATGAAGTTGCCTAATTTTGTTGATAATTTGAAGCACCTTCGTTATTTGGATATTGGTAACACTCAAATCAAACATTTGCCCGATTCTTTATGTAACTTGTATAATTTGCAAACCTTGATTTTGTCAGTGTACATTACCAAGTTGCCTATGAACACGTGTAAACTAATCAACTTGCGCCACCTAGATAATAGTGAAGCCAAAATGAAAGAGATGCCACCACAGATGGGTAAATTGAAAAATCTCAGAAAATTACCAGTTTTTTGTGTGGGCAAACATGATGATGGGTCCAGTATTAAAGAGTTGGGGGAGCTTCAGCATCTTTCTAGAAAATTGTCTCTATTGAACTTGGAAAACGTTCAATGCATTAATAAAGATACTACAGAGGCTATATTAAAGAATAAGCAAAATTTATCTGAGTTGAAGTTGGAATGGAAACATAATCATGGCACTGAAGATTCAGAAAAAGAAAGAATTTTGCTTGAGCAGTTGTGTCCTCATACAAACTTGAATTCTCTCACCATCACTAATTATGAGGGTACAAGCTTTCCAAAATGGTTAGGACACTCGTCATTCTCTAAAATGGTGTCCATAGAGCTTCGAAATTGTGATAATTGCTTCTCCTTGCCTCCGCTTGGACAGCTACCTGACCTCAAGAGCCTTCAAATTGAATGTTTTGGAAAAATATCAGGGGTGGGCCTTGAGTTCTACGGGAATACGATTAACCCGTTCAAAGCCCTTGAGTGTTTATCATTTAGAAATATGCCAGAGTGGCAGGAGTGGATTTTATTTAAAGGGAAAGTTTTCACTTGTCTTCAAGAACTTTATATTAAAGATTGTCCCAAGCTAAGTGGGGGTCTGCCCTGTCAACTTCCCTCTTTGACCAAGATCGTAATCAATGACTGCAGAAACTTAAAGTCACTCTAAAAAGTTTTAACATTTATATGCAGCTGTCCATTCGGGAACAGTTTGTTGAACTGGAATCGTTTTCCGAGGGAGGTTTGCCCTCCAGCTTAGAAAGTCTTGCTATATACGGGTGCGAGAAACTCATTTTCCGTCAATTGGGCTTGCAAGATCTTCACTCTCTCAGACGTTTCATTTTAAAGCATTCCGATGAATTGGAGTCCTTTCCAGAGGAGGCGTTGCTGCCTCCTAATCTTATCGATTTCACCATCGGTTTTTTACCAAATCTAAAATCGCTCAATGGTAAGGGGTTTCAACCCCTTACCTCTCTTAAACACTTGACGATTTCGTTCTGCGATAATCTTGACTGCTTACTAGAAGACGTTTTGCCTACCTCTCTCTATCTGCTTCAAATCTATAATTGCCGTTTGTTGAAAGAACGGTACGGAAACGAGAAAGGGGAGGGCTGGGTCAAGATTGCCCACATCCCCAAAATAGACATATATAAGCTATGAGTCGAAGAACGCTTCTGCCCAGGTACTAATTCTCATTTTTGTTAATTCCCATTAAGCTACAGTGAAAAGTTTAAATCTTTTTCACCAAAATCATTTTATTTCATCTAACTTTTTAATGCCAAGCTTTAAAGTATCTTTTCTTTTTAAATTAATATATTTCATTAAAAGCCTAAAAGTATGTTTATAAACACTTAATCATAAGCTCTATAGACCATATATCATAAACCACAGGTTTAGTTTTAGTTTTAGTGTGTTATTTAATTGTAAATTACATAAAAACTCCCCAACATACAGAACTATATACATGTATAAAGGAAGCATTAGATCGTGCTACAGTTGAAATATTTGAACTAGGTGATTTTCAACATTTTTATATATGCTCATTTCATTGCCTTTTCTTTTGCAGTGTTTCTTTTGCCTTTTCAATTTCATGCCACTGCTAGCTGTTGATCCTTCTTCATTGTGTATGAATTCCTAAATGTCAACTCTCCAAAAAAAAAAAAAAACCTCCAAAATATCTGATTAGTTTTCAAGACACTGTAAAAACTCATCCCTTACTCTCATTCTTGCCGGAGATGCTCTTGCCTCATTATACATTCACTACATTTCTACTCTGGACTTCTGAAATACAAGACAAAGACTTTTGTTAATGTTTAAGCTAAGGTCATTCTAAATTTCCAGCATATGTATTTGTTGATCAACACATTCATTTAAAAAGTTAAAAGCATTTTTTAACAATCAACGAACTGCAAACTACCAATCAATCTGTTTATTGAATTGAGAAAAAAATTATAAAAAATTGTTCCTCCAAATTATTTGATTAAAGTTTTCGAAGATAAAATAACAAATGGATAATGTATAGTAGTAAATAAAATAAAATATAATTGGTTTTATAATAATTTGTTCAAGGTATGTCATTTATGGTTATAAATGCCTTAAGCTATGCTCTACAAACCGTATGTCACGATATTGATACCTCAACTTTAGTATTAGATGTTTAAGTTTTTTTTTTTGTTTTTTTTTATTTTTTTTAATTTAATTTAATTTTATAAATTAATTTATAGAAAAACTTCACGGCATCCAGAAAAATGTTCAAATTTATCTATCTATATATATTCCAGAACAAAGTAAAGCTTTCTAGTAGTAAAAATATTTTTGGTACACCTATGTAAGGAATGCTGTTAGATGTTTTTCAAGTAGAGGCTCTGGATCCCAAGATTATGCTACAGTTGACATATATTTGTTGAACTAGGTGATTTTCAACATGCTCATTCATTGCCTTTTGTCTTGCAGGGTCACATTTGCTTGTAAATAACAAGTGACTCACACATCTGCTGTCAATTTATGCCACTGCTAGCTGCTGGTCCTTTTGCATTGTATATAAATTTCTAAATCTTTGATATGTTTTCAAGTCACTGTGAAATCTCATCCTTTTCTTAATTAAAGAATCATTTACTCTCATTCTTGCTGGAGTTGCTCTTGTCTCATTATACTTTCACTGCGTTTCTACTGTGCAGTTTTGAAGTGCAAGACAAATACTTTAGAGGTAATGCAATTTTTCCAGCATATGTATTTGATGAATAATACATTTGTTTTTATAAGTTTAGAGTATTTTAAGAAATATTGGGATTTGACTTGGCCAGTTTGGCGTGCTGTTTAATCTTAGGTATACTATGTGGCAGTTGATAACTAGTGCTGTTTCTTTACCTTCTAACAGCTGCTGAATCACACTGATCAAGTGTGGAGAGGGACTTACTCAGGCTTTCTCTTTGGAATTGGTGGTAGATGGGAATGATGTCCCCTCTAGAGAATAGGTTGTTGCATTTGGTTCTTTTTTTCTTCCTAACTAGAAAGAGCTCAAAAGGTTCAGCATATGACTGCTATTGCTGGCCTCACCTGTTGGAGCTACCATTACTACCAAGAATTTTAAATGCCCTATCGTGTGACAATGGTGCCAGAGGCAGCGGGGGGAAAGCTGGCCCAAAGATTGTTGAGATTCTTGTTCCATGACAGATCAAGTCCAGAGATGCCCAGTGATTGTTAGGTTTGTTCAACTGAATAGTGTTTGTTGTTATAAACTTTGAACCTATCATCATAAATGCTTTTTAAATCTTTGTCAACTTTGCAAAGTTTTAAGCCTCTAACAAATGCATAAGTGACTATTGCTTCAAATCATCCCATTGATTAATACAAAGATTATAAACCTACCAAATGCATCTCTTGTGATCAATATTTTCAAACAGCTAAATTTACATTCAGTAAGCTGCAATTATGTATGTCCTGCCAGCATGTTCTGTTTTCTTCAAGTTTGGCCTACCCTATGTACTGTATTGTAATGAAGAATAATGTAGAGAATGATGCCTCATAGCTCCAATTCTAGCTCCTAGATTTGAAAGAAAAGATATCCTTTACACATTTTATAGGATATCAAGTGATTGTGAGTTCATGACACCTTGAGAACTTGATTGTCTTCCATGTGAGTTTGTTTGGATGTCTTCCAAATATTCCTGACTTCATACTTTTTTTGGTACTTTTCCATCGCTCTCTATTATTCAGCTTATCCACTAATTCTTTTTCTCATACCTGTGCATGCTCAATTATACATTTATTGAATTAATTTGTTGTCACTGTACACGTATTTCCTTTGATGATGAAATGATTCCAAAAAAAGAAGGGAAAACAGTGACACAAGATTGATCACATCCCCTGCATACATATAGATGACTAAGTCATTTTAGGAGCTAAAATTCCAATTTAACCCAAGCTGCTGTTTTACAGTTAGGTACATTCCATTCAATTTTATATTAATATAAGTTTATGTGTTGATAAATATATTTGAAAAAGTGTTACTACTTGATGAAGGGCTGGCTGAAGAACGGTGTCATAATCTGTTTCTGCCTTGAGATGAAGCACTTTTTAAGTGTTGTCCTTTGTTGAAGGAATGGTTCCATTAAGAAGAAGGGCAAAGAATGGAGCAAGAATGCCCATTTTCTTCAACATATTAATTGATGATGAAGTGATCATGCGGCTTGAAGGGATGCACACCCTCCCATGTAAGAGATGCTATCAGATGTTTTTCAACTAGAGGCTTTGGATCCCAAGATTATGCTACATTTGACATATAGTTTTTGAATGATGTGATTTTCAACATGCTCATTCATTGCCTTTTTTTTTTATGTAGGGTCAATTTTACTTGTAAATAAGTGCCTCACACACCCGCTGCCAATTTATGCCATTGCTAGCTGCTGGTCTCTTTGCATTTTACATAAATTCCTAAATCTCTGATATATTTTCAAGTCACTGTGAAAGCTCATCCTTTTTTTTAATTTGAGAATCATTTACTCTCATTCTTGCTGGAGCTGCTCTTGCCTCATTATACTTTCATTGCATTTCTACTGTGCACTTTTGTAGTGCAAGACAAATATTTTTGAGGGAATGATTAACCCAAGGTAATGCAATTTTTCTAGAAACGCACTGATCAAGTGTGGAGAGGGACTTGCTCAGGCTTTCTCTTTGAAATTTTGGAACCGATGGTAGATGGGAAGATGTGAAGTTCCCTCTGGAGGATAGGGCGCTGCTTTTGGTTCCTTTTCTCTTCCTTACTTGAAAGAGCTCAGAAGGTTTTGCATGTGACTGCTCTTGCTGTCCTCACCTGTGGGGGCTATGTCTAGCACCAAGAATTATAAAATGTCCTATTGCGTGACAATAGTGCCAGAGGCAGAGTGGGGAAAGCTAGCCCAGGATTGCCGAGATGCTTGTTCCATGACAGATCAAAGTCTAGAGGTGCTCTGTGATTGTTAGGTTTGTTCAACTGATTTGTGTTTGTTGGTATAAACTTCGAACCTGTCATTTGTTGGTATAAAATTTGAACCTATTATCATAAATGCTTTTTAAGTCTTTGTTAACTCTGCAAAGTTTTAAGCCTTTGACAATATTAGCATAAGGGGCATTTGCTTCAAATCATCCCATTGATGAATAGAATGATAATAGACCTACAAAATGCATCTCTTTCAATCAACATTTTTGAAGAGCTAAAGTTACTTTCAATGAGCCGCAACTATGTTTGTCTTGCCAACATGTTTTTTTTTTAAAAGTTTGAACTGCCCTATGTACTGTGTTGTAATAAAGAATAATGTAGAGAATGGTGCCTCATAGTTCCAATTCTAGCTCCTAGATTTGAAAGAAAATATATCCTAGCTTCTTCATTGTCCCATTGCTTGTGAGTTGTGGTCGTTGGTGTTTTGTTTGTTTGGAATTCATTGGGTTATGCCGCAGAAGGTTATTGAATTGTTTGAGTCTTGGCAAGGAAAGTTTGGTTGACATAGAAATATTGAGTTGTGGAGAATTGTGCCTCATTGCTTGGTATGGTGTATTTGGCGCGAAAGGAATGCTAGAAGCTTTGAGGGATGTGAACGCCCTATGTTAGAGATTAAGTCTCTTTTTTTACACACGCTCCTCGATTGGAGTGTGGTTTTTTGTCATTTTAATTGTTCTTCCCTTGCTGTTTTACTTGATCCTTGTACTCTTGGTTATTGATTTATGCCCCCATAGTACATTCCCAATGTACTCGGGTTGGCTGTTTTTAGTTTTTTAATAAAATTTTCGTTACTTATCAAAAAAAAAAAAGAAAATATATCCTTTAGGCAATTTATAGGATATCAAGTGTGATTGTGAAAGCAAAAATGTATGAAATTAAAAAAAAAAAATGATATTGAAAGAAATAGTATAAATTTTTATCAATTAGGTAGAAAGCAATGTTATTTTATTTATTAGTTTTTTGTAGTAAATAATATTAGATAAAATGTTGAAATGTTATAATCCTTCAAATTAGATATATTAAAAGGTGTCTATTGAAAAGTTAAAACCCTTCAAATTAGATATATTAAAAGGTGCCTATTGAAAAGTTACAACCCTTCAAATTAAATATATATTAAAAGGTGCCTATTGAAAAGTTACAACCCTTCAAATTAGATATATTAAAAGGTGCCTATTGAAAAGTTACAACCCTTCAAATTAAATATATATTAAAAGGTGCCTATTGAAAGGTTACAACCTTTCATATTGGATATACCAAAAGATGCCTATTGAAATGTTATAATTCTTCATATTGGATATACCAAAAGGTACCTATTGAAATGTCATAACCTTTCATTTGGGATATGTATTACAGATACTTATTGACCGAAAATGTGTCTATTGACCGAAAATGTATCTATTAACTGAAAATGTGCCTATTAACTGAAAAATGTGTTTATTGCATGAAAATATTCCTATTGACTAAAAAGGTACTTATTGAATGAAAAAATGATTATTGGCCGAAAAATTGCATATTGAATGAAAACATGTCTATTAAAGGGTCATAATCCTTTGGTTATAAATAGTGGTTCATATTCATTTGATAACTTTTTCTCAAATTCTTCTCTTTCATCTTTTATAGAAACACAAAAAACCTGTGTCTTCTCCAAAATTTCTATTTGTAAAATCTAATAAACTTTGTTGTGTGTTTCTACGAAAAAGGAGTGGTCATCAATATCTCCAACCAAGATAATCTATATTGATTCATTCATAAACTCAACAGGTATATAATAGCCATTTGTAATACACGAGTATTTAAGGACTTGACTAAAATATAAAATATAATATAACCATGGCAAAGAAACTCATCTATTCCTGAACATGTTAAAACAAATATAATATACAATAATCAAAAGACAATCTGCCTGTATATTCATAACAATAAAAAAAAACCAATTAGTTCTAAAAGTTCTTAATGGTTACTAACCAAGGAAATCTTCGAAGCAGTGCAAATTTCCAAAGCAAATCATTGTCGCAAACGGATATCATACACAAGAGCCAAATCGAAATCATAATACCATGCATAATTCACAAATCCTCTTGCAGAATCAGACACAAGCACCAGCGATTGATTCAAATGATTTAAAACACACGCTAAATTTTTTCCAATCGTCACAAAATTAAATTATGAACGGGTGATATATAAATCTTATGTGAAATGGTAAATAGATACTGAAACTTAGCGGACAAAATGAAAAGGTATAATTGTTTGATATTTTTAAATATATACGTGGCATTTAAAAATGAATAAGCAAACCACCGAAAAGATACAATGGTTTAGTGTTTTAAAGAGAACGTGGTAGTAAATTATGTAGCCAAGTGGCACAACGAGAAATAGTCAACAAAAAGTCAAATGTTTCGGCTATTAGTTATTAATAATATAGATATAGATTACTATCACTACTAGCTCTTTATCATCAGACCATAGGTTGAAACCCTCTAAAAAAAAAAAATACTATCACTACTAATATTAAAGCAAATAAAGTCTCTTATCATTGAAAAAGAGATTTAGAGTTCAACCTGTTTAGACAAAAAATCGATTAATGTCTTGATCTAGTAATAAAGAACAATTGTCATAGCATAAATAACTTCTCTATTATAGATTAAAATTATATCGTATCTATCCAAAATAAATAAATAACTTCTCTATTTGGTTTTTCATTTAACATTTTGAGTCTAAATCAATCATCGGCAAATAATTAAAAATCTATTCACAAAAAAAAAAAAAAAAAAAAAAATTGATTGAAGGGAAAGTTTGTTATTGTGTTCCTTTATGATCTTCCAAATCTGTTTAATTTCATTCCTATATTTATTTAATTCAATTTTGATACATCTTCAACATTTAAACAAATATTGACTATCACTATTTTGTATCTATTTGAATTATTAATGACATGCCAAGAGTTTTGTATCTCAACTAAATGACACTTTTTAAGGGAGACATTTAGGGTTCAAATCCTCGTACTCCCAACTATTGAAATATAAAAAGTAAAAAACAATTATTAATGACATGACAAAATCAAAGCAACTCATTTGATAAATAAAATTATAAGAACTCCATGATGGTTCAATGTAGTTACACTAAGAACTTAAAAAATCTATTATTGCATAAAATACACCAATTAAAATTTAGTATAAAAAAAAAAAAATACCAATTACAATATGCTACCACAATTATTTAAAAAACAGGAAGTTGATTTTTTTATTTTGTCACCATAGTGATTGATGTCAGCTTTTGCTAAAAGGTACTACTTGCTCGAAACTTGCCTATTTAAAATTTTTTATCAAATGCCAAGAGCTTTAGTGAGTTATAGATAACTCAACTAGTAAGTCTCTTTGTCACTGATGATAAAAATATATAAAATGATGTTCCAATATCAACTAAAATTTTGTTAATATATTCAAGTCAACTCAACAATTAGTTCAAACCCTACCTACAAAAATCAATTACTTTCTTGACCTGATGATAATAAAGAGTAATCATAATGATACAAAAAAAAATTATTAAAAAAAGTTTATCAAATTAATATAAAAAAATAAAATGTTTATCAAATACACTACTACCAAAATGACCGGTGAAAAATGCCATATTGCAAAATTAAAAAGCAAAACGGTGCATCCAACCCGAACCCTCACTTTTTTCTTTTTTCTTTTTTGTAGAAATGGAATTTCATTCAAGAAAACTACGGTTGAACAATATTAGACAGTTCACGACAGTGCCTGACTAAGCACAAACTGTTCAAATCCGAAATAAAAATAAAACTAGCTAGTCGTTAACCTGTGCGATGCACGGAATAGTTTTAAATCAAATGTTAACGTGTTCAGGTTTAAACATCTCTCTAATTTCAATTATTGAAAGCTAAATTGGCTCTAATATAAAATGAAACATGTAATATTAAAAATGAGATAAATACAAATATTATGAAGTAATATATTACAATAATCATAATGTGCTCTTACATTTGGTTTAATAAGTATTACAAAAGAATCCATGCGATGCACGGGAATGCTACTAATTTTTTTAATTAAAAATAAATAAAAATTATTCTCACCTCTAAAGATTTGTTCAAAAGGTCTTTCGTTGATATGTTGAGTAATTTTTTTGCTTTTGAATCAAATAAAATGAATATGGCCATTCCTGAGCTATTTGCAACCTTTAATTGAATTTTATACCTGATAAAAGAAATGGCATATATAATGTTAATATCATATTAGTTATTGTGTATTTTAATATAAAAAGTAAACATTTTCATTTTGTGTACCTTGGATTGGGAAGCATGCCTTTTTGTTGCAATTGTCGCACCATAAAAATTTATGTCTTGACTTTACCTTTTTATGACATACTTTGCAAGAGATAAAGTACCAACCAGAATTATCTATGTCAATGTTTATAATCTTTCCTTGACAAGTAAAGATGGTTTCCTAGAAATTGAATTTAATATCAATCAATTCATAAATTTTGTAAAAGCAGGTCTATAGTACATAAAGCAATGTTAAGGACACAATGTTATTGTTGAAGGTATTTTTTTTTTCTTACCTCATTATCAGAGTCTCACATAATTTTTGTTATTTCACTTATGGTTCTTCTGTTGATGTTCATCTCTTCTTGAATTGTCACTTGTGGTTTGAATTGCTTTGGCATTTGTACTATTGGTTGGTTATTTTCCACCAGCCTGTTATATTACATAAAGATATTAGACATGGTATTGTAGAGACAGTAATATTTTAAAAATGCGAATCCAAAACAAAGCACTTACTGATCTTTGAATTCAGCAGGCTCAGGAATGTCCAAATCAATATAAACCCTTGTTCCACTTGTTGACGATAAGTTATACTCTCTTGTAATGCACGGGATTCATTAGAAAAAAAAGTTCATTGAAGTTTCAATGGAATCATCATAGTATTGTAGAGACTGTAAATATATTAAGAATGTGAATCATGTAAAAAAAGTAACAAATAGATTTCAAAAGTAATGATACCACATAATAATAAAACATACACAACTTATTTTAAAAGGCTAATATTTCACAACCCAAAAAACTTGACTATTGCAAATGTCCTTTTAGGAATTATTGCATTCTAATTTGCAAGTTGCAAGTTGAACTTCTTTTTGACAGGACCTTATTAAAAAGACTCATTATCCACGCACTGCCAAAACAACCTTCATATCAAACAAACACTTTCCCATATTTTGTGCCACTTAGACTTTTTTACTTTAGGCCTTCAAGGACTCCAAAACCTTCCTTAGCGTACACCCCTTTATTCTCACATGGGAAACATGTCTATCACCAGCATCAAATAGTGAAACTAAGATGTGCCAAGACACCAATATTATAGTGTGATCATCCCACACCTTTCAAAGTAATAATAGCCCAAAAAGCTTAAAGTTTGTGAGATCCCTGAAAAGAAGTTAAAACAAACAAAAAGGGATAGTGAAGTCCTCTCCAAGAAAAAGAACTCCAAAATACACGTTTCAATTTTCAAATGATGTTCCTTTGAGTGCCAATAAATCTAGATCAAAAGGGAAAATAGAAGAAAATGATGGTAAAACTAAGAAGGATTCAGCACTATCAAATGCTGAGAAGAATAACAATGCCAGGACCAAGCCTAAGAAAGTTCCTGTGTCCTGTAAAGTCAATGAGCATTACATGAATCTTGAGGTGCATATAGATACAATCAATCTTGAGAACAAAGAATTTGATGCTGACATTCCCTTGCATCGGGGGTACCAGCTTAACCAACATAGCTGACATTGAATTACCTCCTGAAGATGTTGGACATGCATAGAAATTTTTAGAATTTTTTATGCTTCTTTTGGAAAGTAAAGTGTTTAACTTCGATAATATGTACTGGTATACCAAAATGCAAAGCTAGCAGCTTATTGCTTAATGGCTAAATTAATGTTCTTTTGCCAAAAAATTAAGATTATCTAAATAGGTAGCCTATTGCTATAAATCATGCTCTTAATTGCATATGGTCTCCCAATCAATTTAAACACTCTTATACTTCTACAATCTCCAAAAACTTGGGTCACATGGCCTACAAAAAATCTACCCCATCCAAATTTCTCACCCCTAATATCTTATTCTTTATTAGAGAGAAGTGTTTTAGTAAGAGGTAATTACCATAAAGCATTCTGTTTGTTTTTAGACCCCTTAAAACATAACCAGATTAACCTAGTAAATTAGCTAAGTGATTACTTAGTCCAAATTTTTGATCTAGGTTAACACAATCATATAATCATATCATGCATAGCAATGGAAAAATAAATAATACAAAGATATGATGATCCAGGAAAACCAAACCGGTAAAAAATCTGGGGAGGATTTAACCTAGCTATTCTCAAGGTAAACCTGAATCCACTATGAAAGAATTGAAGTTTGTACAATAGCGACTTAGACCACTAACATCCTATTGCTACCCACCAGTAGAAAACTTACTGACACGACCACGTGCAAGTTCCGAAACCATAGACTCCTTCTTTCTTGGATTCTCTAGCAAATATAAGCACTCCCGCTCGTGTATCTTTAAGCTCTTATGGAAGCAACTGAATGATCATCAAGTTCTTGAACGAATCTCCTCTTGATAACCCTAAGCTTGTGTAAAGGAAAGCTCCTCACAGATCTCACAAGAGATTTACACAAACCGCAATATGAGCAACATCTAAAACGTGGCTAGGGTTTGCCTTATATACCTAGGGCAAAAACATAAAACCCTAAACGTTTTAGGAGTTAAGGGCTGAGTTGGAATTCTGCAGTAAAAACGCATTCTGCCCGATTTTCGATTGATCGAGACTAAGCTTCGATCAATCGAGCTAGGTCGAAATGCACAATAAATTCTGCATCAGCTCGATTCCAACTTTACATAAAAGACACAACTTTGAGGAAGCCTAAACAAGACTAAACAACCTGTTTTGATCATGGTTTGCCAACAATACACATTAGAGTTCTAAATACATTAGTTCCTAAGTCTTTAGAACCTAACACATTCAAACTAAAAAGAATTTGCAACCTCAATCTATGCTTAAAAATCCAAACTAAAAGAAACCTAAGAAATCCAAAATATTCTAAGCCTGAACTTAAAATAGTCAAAACATAAACCATAAAGCTGTATTTTTTCTGCAAAAAAAACATTCATAGCTTTTTAGTTGGGTGTAAAGAACCTAAAATGAAATAAATTAAGATCCTCCATTTATAAACTGCTTTTTGAGCTACTGTGCACTACATTAAATGGATCAAGATCCTCCATTTGCAAAACTGATATAACTGATTTAGTGATATATTGTGTACTGGTGACTCTATAGATATAGATTAGCATAAAAATTTCAATGATTCTATCCAATGAAAAAACAATCACCTGCATCACCATAGTTGCTGCTGTCAGCTAACTTCAACTCATGTTTTCTATAGTGACTAGTAATTTATAGAGGCAAAGGAACCCAGATATTAAAAGCAAAAGCCTAAACTAAATCCTATAATTGATTTAAGAATTCCATTTTGTTTTATGCAGTTACTTTCAATTATAGTCTTGTAGCCTTGCAAGTATTTGAATGTATCTTATCTAATCAATGTGTCAGCTGCATCATACCTTGCATGTCCATATGTTCATGTGTTTGAAGACAAAAATAATGTTGTTGAGCAATATAATATTCAAATCTGAAAAACTAAACAACATTGCGCTCAAGGGCATTTCTAAAATTTTAACAATGTTAAGCTACACTCTACAATTTTCTATTTGTGTTGAAAAAAAAAAGTTTTAAACACTTAGGTCACATGGGCTACAAAAAATCTACCCACACCAATTTTGCTAAGGTAGCATAGCATCCTCAACATATAAAATATTTATACATAATAAGTTACAATTCAAATTGAGTTTCATGAGTTCTATAAATGTAAACATAACACTACAACATACTATGATATTAAAACTCCAAGCATAAAAGCAGATTTAAAACAGCAACCATATATTTGCTGTAACTATTAAACATATACAGGGGAAATATAAATTATTTAAATATTTATAAGGTACAATTGTACTAAGCATATATATAAATTATTTTATAAACCTGTTGCATCTGTATATCATCTGAAATTGATTTTTAGAGAACCAAAAAAAAAAAAAAAAAAAAAAAAAAAAAGAGAGACATATAATTCAACATGAACAATGTAATGAATAACTAACCTCAACATACTCCACACCAATTTTGCTAAGATTATCAGGAATGTTGTGTGATGAAAGCAAGCTGATAACTCCACCTCACTCAGTTTCCACTAAACAAATTCAAACCCATAGCTCAGTTTTCACACAAAAAAATTTAAATTGATTATCACCATTTTAATATCTATTTAAAATATTGAAGATGTAACTCACTTCAAAAAATATTATCAATACGGATACAAAAGAAACACAGCTAAAACATCACATATTAAAATAATAACCCAACAGTAAACTGTTGAAGTTACAGAAACCAATAACTGTCACATAAACAGCTGAATAAATCCTTCTAGAATTACAAAACAGCTGACTTCACCATCTGTTGCAAATGCAATTTACAGAGTTCCATCTTTGGGATAGCCCAAGAAACCAAAGCCCCACATTCTAATACTAGTTATAATGTATCACACCACTTAATTCCAAGATACATCTTTCAATTTATGATATAGAAAAGAAAATAAAGCTCAATACAGAAAATTTTATCAATATATACTCAAAAACATTTTGGAAAAAATAGTAAATTGACCCAAAACCACCTACTCAAATCAATAATGCTTTCACAAAAGAAAATTCCCAAGTACATGTTTAATGGTGTTTTTTTTAAGGAGTGAAAAGAAGTGGAGCAACTATTATGACAAAGAATTCCATTAGCGTAATCATATTTATAATGAAAGTGGCAGAACACAAAGTGCTTTAGAAAATACCAGGTATTGACACATAGGTGGCTAAGAAAGTGAGTCCACTTAGAAGCACTCTGCTTCATGGCCCTTCAAACCAGCCATGGAACAATGAATTTTAGACTCAAATTGGAAACATCAGAAGAAGTAAAGGGAAATCCATAAAGCTGGTTTGTTGGGGTCATCTATAAATATATATATATATATATATATATATTTTCCATTGAGAGTGAAAGAAGACCAACTATTTCAAGCATAACCTAATCTTTAAAACCTCAATAGTTCTTCTTTCTTTCTTTTTTTGCTTTTTGCTTGGAAATAGATTGATCATAGCATTGTTTAGGAACACAACCTTTTTTTTACAAATTGAAATATTTTTTCTACTAAAACTGATATAACTAAACTAAAATTCAAAAAAATCTAAGAAATCCAAACTATTCTAAGTTTGAACTTGAAACAGTCAAAACATAAACCTCCCAGCTGTATTTTTTTTGCAAAAACTGATATAACTACACTAAAATTTGAGTTTCATGAGTTCTTTAAATGTAAACAGAACACTAATCATAGAGGCAAACATTACAATTCAAATTGAGAGAATGCTAAAATAGTTAGATATTAGATGTACATAGATTATCACAGAGGCAAACAAATACCATACCTTTAACCTTGATTCGAATGGAGGAAAAGAATGAAGAGAAAGAAAATAAGAATAAACCTAGAAATCGAACAACCGTGAAAAAAAGAAAAGAAGACTAACAAGAATCAACTATTTATAAGATAATAGTTATAGAGTCCTAATAGCTATAGAGTTTGGATTCAAAAATATATATATATATATATTATAGAGTTCTAATTAAATTTGTTTATTAGTTACCTTTGGGCCAATTTCGACGGGCTAGATTGGGTGTATTGTTGACTGACATAGTTGATGGGCCATGGGCTGGATGAGACCCATGGCAAATGGGGCGTTGTTTCTGCATGTGGGTGGTTTGTGGCAAATGGGTGGTCTGAGGAAGGAGCTCGACCTCTGTTCTGAGAAAGATGTCTGTGGATTTGTGGGTATGGTGGGCTTGGTGGGTATGGTGGGTTTTGATTGAGGAATCTGTGGCCATAGGCTTGATGAGACTCACGGAAAATGGGGTGCCATTTCTGGGTTGTAGAGGTTGGATGTGGGTGGTGAGTGGTTTGAGGAAGGAGATCGATTCCGAGGATGAAGATATCTATTGGGTATGGTGGGTATGGTGGATGGTTTGAAGAGCTGTGGGTCTTTATATGCAATGCGATGCTTTCTGTTGGTTTGTCGTGGGTCTGATTGAGGAAGAGCTGGTAGAGGAAGGCAAGGAAGAGCTGGTAGAGGAAAGCAAGGAAGATATGGCAGACCATTGTGAAAGGGAAAGGCAGAGCATCGGGAGCTAGAGCATTGTGAAAGGGAAAGGCCTGAGTATCAAGTTATTAAGTTTTTTTTTTTTTTTTGGTTTTTTTTTTTTTATATTTTTAATATTGTGTTGACGTGGAAAATTGTGGGAGTTTCAGAGGCTTCGGTTATATATATATTAGAGTCCATAGGCAGACTGTTAAAAATAAGGAGGCACCCTTCCTAGCAAGACCATCCGCACACATGTTTGCCTCGCAGTAGCAACGCTTGAAACAGATCTG
Organism: Quercus glauca; assembly: GCA_023736055.1. NCBI lineage: Eukaryota > Viridiplantae > Streptophyta > Magnoliopsida > Fagales > Fagaceae > Quercus > Quercus glauca. Next base: position 5,208,445 of record CM043319.1, on the reverse strand, counting down.
GTTGAATCGATGGGCCAGCTGCCTGCAATCCTCCATGAGAGGGGAATCATTTGAATAAGTCAGGTGTGGGTCGATTAGAGCATCAATAACAATCTTAGCATTTAACTCTACTTCAACAGCAGGAAATTTTATTTGATAAACAAATATTTAGCCCATCCTCTAAGGCCCATAGTACAACCATAAAGCTAGATATTCTCCCTATTTTTCAAGAGAACCCAATCACCCAATTCCCACCTTCATCACGAACACCCCCACCACCCGCAGGTCCTGGGTTACCTAGGGATGATCCATCTGTGTTTAACTTAACCCAATCACTACTTGGTTATCTCCCACCTGACGAGTTTATTGATTTGCCTTGGGGGGTTTTTAGGGGAAAGGGCACACACAACATATTTAGAGGATCTGTTCATAATTTTAGTACCAAGAGTCGAGTGAGTTGCTTTGTTGTGGTACACCAGCAGGATTCTCTTTAGCCAAATCAACCATACGGCAAAGAGAAAGACATACTGCCACGGGATTTGTTTAGGGGGTGACAGAATTTTCTTTGCCGTTGTCCTCCAACCAATCAAATAGATCCTTATCAAAGAAAGAGGTATCAATCCCCTCCTTTGAGCAATTTCGCCGTTATGGATACACTTTACATTATTATTCCACTCCATCTTTAAATTTTTTTTGAATGAGATAGGAAAACTTCATTAGATTAGTTGCACCTTTACAACAATCCTCGTTGTTAATCAATAGCCAATTGTCCCCACCTACCAGAAACAATTACTGGGTAAGTTAAAGGCTTTTCACCCTAGTTAAGTAGTTTATCCTCTGGCCCGAGGCAAATATATATTCCACCCCACTATTTTTAGATTATTGTTAAGCATATATGATATTTTATGTGTGGATGTACTATGTCTATGATACATATTTTTTTGGAAGTAGAACAAATGAAATAGAATCATTTTAATATAGTCCATGACCAGATGTGGCAAACGGGCGAGTCGTGTCAGGTTCGGGTTGGGTTATTCGGTTTGCAAGTTAAAATAGTTTCAGGTAAAAAAACGAGTTATTTTAAGCAGGTTAAAAATGAGTTCGGGTTAATCAGGTTGGGTTCACCCATATTTTTACATGATTTTTTTTTTTTTTTAAGAAAACAACATGTATTTGCCATTTAAAAAGTCACGCAACAAATTACTTAATGTAAAATGCATTACTATTTTTAGATTATTGTTAAGCATATATGATATTTTGTGTGTGGATGTACTATGTCTATGATACATATTTTTTTGTAAGTAGAACAAATGAAATAGAATCATTTTAATATAGTCCATGACCAGATGTGGCAAATGGGCGAGTCATGTCAGGTTCGGGTTGGGTTATTCGGTTTGCAAGTTAAAATAGTTTTAGGTAAAAAAACGAGTTATTTTAAGCAGGTTAAAAATGAGTTCGGGTTAATCAAGTTGGGTTCACCCATATTTTTGCATGATTTATTTTTATTTTTATAAGAAAACAATATGTATTTGCCATTTAGAAAGTCACGCAACAAATTACTTAATGTAAAATGCATTGCTTTGAATTTACCACTCATATCAAGAATGAGCTCAGCTAAACAAATTAATACTTGTTCAATAATTTTAAAATTATACAAATCTCAACATTACTAACCAAAACAAAATAGCACAAAGATATGCAGAACAAATACAAAAGTTTTATTTATACACAATATTAACATCTCAAAAAATAAAAACAAAATTACAAATGGCTTATTGGATAACTCATTTGACAAAGTATAAAAATATATAAGAAATTTACAATCTTAAAAATTAATTTTATAATTTATTTTCAATTGTGGTTGACACTCTATTTCAATTTGAAAATATACATTAAAATTTGATTGTTTACTTATTTATACATGGTCTCTTTTATAAATATCATGTCATTATTAAGTAACACGTACTCCAGGAAATATCATAATTTATTTATTTTTAAATACATAATTTATTTTGAGAAGCCTTGGACATGAATTGTTAAAAAATAAGCCTAAGCATTCATAATTTATGCCAATTTCATTGATATTTTAGGTTCACTCTTTTTACACTTATGAATGTTTCTTACACGTGTCTACAATTTTTAAATATATGTTTTTAACTTTATTGTAACTTAATTATCTTGACATGTATTTTTCTATTTGATATCTAAAAATCTTTATTCATTACAGAATGTCTCAGCCATCATCTTTCAATTCATTTGCATACAGTCATGTAAATGTCTTAATTATTTCCTTAAGCTCATAATAAACAATTAAACTAATATTGTCTTAATTTTATTTTATTTTACCCAAAAAAGAAAAAGTTTTAAAAAATAGTTTGAGTCATGGGTCTGGTCGAGTTGACTCACAAAAAATGGGTCAGGTCACAGGTTAACCTGTTTTTGCTACGGGTCAAAAAATTGGGTTCGGGTCAGGTATTTTTCGGGTAGAAAAATAAATGTATTGTGAAAATGTTGTAACATCTTGTTTTTGTCACAATATTTTCACAATTGATGAGACCTCAATTCCTTATAGATCAAAATAAAATAAAAAGAAATTCTATATCCACAATATTTTCAATTTAATTTCACAACAAATTTTAGATAACAAGCTACAATTGATGGATAAAAAAGTGATATCAATGGTGGGCCCAGTTTAAAACCGATAACAACTTGCCATTTATAATTTTCTCACTCAAGGGGCAGCACATGGCTTGCACGTATAACCTAAACTAGTGTCTATATGGTAAATGGGATTAGTTGGAGTAAGAGTGAGATTAAAATGGTTAATAAAAAAAAGAATGAGATTAAAAAGAAAAAAAAAATCATAATTATTTGTGCTATACATCTTTTAAGGATAAGAACCTAATTACAACCCATTAGGTTTTTATAATTATCAAAATAAAAAGAACAAAAAAGTAATCCTTATTTGACTATGTATATGCTTCTATCTCTAGGAGTACCAATGTAATATTAGCCCCATTACACTACAAACAAAATCAAACAAAACTCCTTTTTTTTTTTTTTTTGGTATCTATCTATATTATAGGCTCTTCTATTTTTTTAGGTAAAGGTTAATAATTTACATCTATTATAATTTGGAAATATATATTTTTTTTCAAACAAATAAAAATGATAAACTTTAAAGATAAGTCGTAACTGTAATTTCTTTTTTGACCATGTGTTTAAAAGTGGTGTAATGATATAGAGAAAAGTTTGGGTAGAAAAAATAAGATGAACATGAGGGGAAAGAAGGCTAAATTTTAGGAGTTCTCTTAATTTTTTATTTTATTTTTTAAATTGGGGTGTTTTACTTTTATTCATATGAAAAAAGAATTAAAAATGCTAAATTTTAGGGAATAAAAAGATGAATGTGAAGGAAAAAAAAAAATCCTAAATTGTAGGAGTTCTATTTTAAATTCAAAATGAAATTTGTTATTTGACATTTATAACCCTATTTCTAAGAGAAGTTACCCTTCATTAATGAGGGTATATTTGAACCACATAAAAGTTTAGTTTAAAGAGTGGAATCCTCTTATAGATAACTAGTCGCTAACCCGTGCGATGCATAGGAAAGCTATTAATAACTTCCCTAATATGAAAAAAAGAATCAATATCATGGTATAAATTATATAAAATTATATATCAAACCAATAAAATCTATCACTTACAAAGTAATAAAATTTATCACATACAATAAGTAGGGGTGTCCACGGTTCGGGTTTGTGCCCAACCCGGACTCGACCCGATATTATCGGGTGGGGAAATTTTCGACCCGCAACCGACTTGCCGAAAATTTCAGATCAACCGAGTCGGGTCGTATCGGTTTTCGGTGTAAATCGGTCGATTTTGAGTTTTCCGATTCGCTGGTTTTTGGCCAAAACCTGGCCGGATCTAAAGAGTGTTGGGCGAGATTCCTTTGGATCTATGAAAATTTGGCCAAGATTTGGCCGCGTTGGGGTCGGGCTCATCGGATTATTGGTCGAGTTTAAGTAGATCTAGGTTGGATTCGCCGAAATCAAGCATGTCTGAGTAAGGAAGACACTAGATCGGAGTGAAGGGAGCCCAAACTTGGCCGGATCAGAGCTGAGAAGCACCAGATCGTCGCCGATTCTATGTGATTTTAGTCTTTCTTTAAGGTTTTGTCGGGCGGGTTGGGTGGCTCGGGTTCTTGAGGACAAAACCCGCCACTCGACCCGCCAGAGTCAGTTTGATGGTTTGAGACTCGTCACTGACCCGTCGGAGGTGTTAACCCGGCCGAAACGGGTCGATTCCGGTTGGGTTGGTCAGTTTCGGCGGGTCTTTGGTTTGCTTGGACACCTTTAACAATGAGATATCATGAGATCATATTTAGAAAATATATAACTGATATAAGTACACTCTAATACAATTAATTACACAAATATAGTTAATTCCATAATCATTCAATCAAATATCTTTCATAAATTACATTAATCATTTTTGATGTCGGAGATGTGTCTAAATTCTAACATTGCCAGTAAACAAAGATGCTAGACCTCAATGGGATTGAAAAGGCAACATAATGTCAATTTACAAAATTTCTGAAATCATTATTTCCACTATTGAGAGAGAGAGAGAGAGAGAGAGGGATGGTTGTTGTGTTACAGCTCTTAAGAAGAATCTACCCTGTACATTTTTTTTTTTTTTTGATATGTAATTGACAAATAACAAAATAGATGTACCACATTTAAAGTATGCACATTTCTGAGATTAAAAGTAAAGGAAAATAAGAAAATGAACCCGCCTAAAGTTTTTTGCTCTCCCTCTTGATGTTGACTTTTCCAACATCTTCCAAAATCAAATTTATGCACTCCTCAAAGCCCTATAAGGCATAAAAATTAATATTTGACCAAATTTACATGTATTTTAAAAACAGGTACATGGAAACAAAACACAATTAGTGAAGACAGAAAATGCTCTAAACCACAAACTATATTTTTGAAACCAGTTTGAATTTCAAATGAGTAATTACAAAAGCATCAGTCTGTAGATTTTCAATTTTTCTTTGTTTCTATATGTTTTTAGTACCAACCTACATTTAACATATAGCACAATCTTGTAGTCATTTGATTTAGAAAGCATTTATTCTATTGCAATGATCATTATAACTTATTCAACAGATTTTAACACCTTTAAATTTAAAGCAACAAAATTAAATAACAATTAATAGATAACTGTAAGGTTGAATTTTATCAACCATCTTGTTGGCTTTATTCTGTGCCAATTTGCTTTTAATTTAAGCACTTAGTAACCCTGTATTTAGGTGGGATTATTGTAAGGGTAGTGTGTGAGAGATGTGAAGAAAAGCTCAAGTATGTGCAAAGAAGCAGAGGTTCGCAGCTAGGACTCGCGGGTGACTCGCGGTTGCAAGCCGCCAAATGCTGGCACGTGGGAAACACGCAGGGAAGCTGAAAGGTCGCGCCAGCTGTCGCACTACAGGACAAAAGTCCTAGGCTGGCCAGGCCGTTAGTTCGCGGCTTGAACTCGAGACTTAACCCAGTCGCGAGGCCAAGTCGCCAAAATACCCTGTTTGGCAAAAACTGACGTTTTGCATTCCTTTCTCACCCTACTATATATATACCCTTATACCCACCATATTGAGAGAGCTTTCAGAGAGAATTTTGTGAGAGAAACCCTAGAGAAATACAAGATTGATTCATCCACAATCTTAACCTTAGAGACTCTACAAATTCCTCTACTTTCTTCCTCTCCATTGCCATACCCTTTAGAGGTCTTTAGCCAAATCCTTATCTCACCACACTCACGTTTGTGAGAATGTCTATTTGGTGCTGTTGGGAAGCAGTTAGGAAGGAACCAATCTACATTGGTTGATGCTATGGTCTAGTAGTGGAATCCGGTAAGCTAAAGAAGAAATAGGTTCGGCGCAACCTCGTTGGAGCAAGAAGCTTGGAGGGCTTAGGTACTTGGGTAGATTAGGCTTGGAGGGTCTTCTGCTATTCATGTATCCCAACTATATTCTTTAGTGGATTATTTGACCGCTTGGAGGGCGGCGGAGAGGTTTTATGCTGAGGGCTTCGATTTCCTCTTCGATAACACATCGTGTGTTGTCCGTGTTTTTGCATCTTCATTCCCTTTATCTTTGCCTTATATTTACTGCTGTGGATGTGTTTATATTTGACTTAGATTTGTTATCAATTCTGTTATAAGCTTGTTATCATGTTCCGCACATTAATTGTTTGATAAAAAGCTTGAATTGGTAATTTTATAATTGCGGTCTAAACGTTCAAAGGTATTTCATACCCTTTTTGAACTTTCAATTGGTATCAGAGCGGGTACACTTGCTGTGGTTTAAATACCTAAGTGTGATCCTTGACCCCTTGGTGTTGGTTGAAAAGTGCCTTGGTTAATATCAATATGAAGGGTAGTAAAGATGTTTGTGAAAAAGACTCTATGAGCATTTTTGAAGACTGTTCTAGTAATGTGTTTTTAGAGTTATTTAAATCAAAGAAACATGCTAGAATCTTTTGTCACATGCTGAAATCCCTAGTTCATAGAAACCATGATATTCATAACAGCTTATGTGAGTCAAAGTCCCTAGTCTATAATTATGAGAGGAGAAATAGACACTTGTGTGATAAACTTGATCGTCTAAAAAGAAAACTTCACTCATCCTTGAATGAAATAAAGGAAAATGAGTCCTACTTCGAGGGTCAAGAATGTCTCTCTCATGCATGTCTTTTTGTTTATACCGCTTTGAAAGTATTTAATTCATGTTTGTGGTACCTTGACAGCGGTTGTTCAAAGCATATGACTGGAGATAAATCTCTGTTCAAAACTCTTAAAGAGAAGGAAGATGGCTTTGTGACATTTGGAGATGGTAGTCATTCGCAAGTTCTTGGAAAGGGAACGGTGGACATTTTGGGACTGCCACTGTTGACTGACGTGCTGTATATCAAGGGATTAAAAGTGAATTTGCTGAGTATTACTCAGATTTGTGATGACGACTTCTTAGTTCAATTCTCAAAGAAAGGATGTCTAATCTTAAATGAAGAAAGTGTTCAAGTTCTGAAGGGACTTAGGACCACCAATAATTGTTATGGGGTCATTCCCAAACCAAGCATAGCATGTCGGAGTGCCCGGGTAAATCTCTTGGAGTTATGGCATCAACAACTTGGACATGCTAATTACAAACAAGTGGCAAAAGTCTCAAAGTTTGAAGCAGTGGTTGGTTTACCAAAGTTTGGGAAAATTGAAAAGAATGTTTGTGGTTCATGTCAATTAGGAAAACAAACAAAGTCAAGCCATCCGAAAGTGAATGTGGTTGCCACCTCTCGACCTTTAGAATTACTGCATGTGGATCTAATGGGTCCAACAAGGACAGAAAGCATGGGTGGAAAGCGTTATATTATGGTGGTGGTTAACGACTTCTCAAGGTATTCTTGGGTGGATTTTCTTAGAGAGAAATCAGAGGCGTGTGACAAGATGGAGAAATTGTGCAAGAGACTGATTAATGAAAAAGGAGTGCCTATAGTCAAGATCAGAAGTGACCACGGGAAGGAGTTTGAAAATGCGAAGTTTGAAACATTTTGCAATGAACACGGCATCAAAAAGGAATTCTCAGCCCCAAAGACTCCACAACAAAATAGAGTAGTTGAAAGGAAGAATCGGGTGATTCAAGAAATAGCTCGAGTAATGTTACTCAACAAAAACCTTCCACAGAAGTTTTGGGCTGAAGCGGTGAATACTTCATGTCATATTGGGAATAGGATTTACTTCCGAGCAAGAACAAAGAAGACATCGTATGAAATTTGGAGAGAAAAGAAACCAAAGGTAAAATATTTCCGAATATTTGGGAGCAAATGCTATATTCTTAATGATAAAGAGAATCCTGGAAAATTTGATGCCAAGAGTGATAAAGGGATATTCCTAGGCTACTCATTAAATAGTCGAGCATATAGAGTGTTCAACAAACGCACTAAGACAGTGATGGAATCAATAAATGTGATCATTGATGACACCATATCTGAAAAGGATATTGATGATGGTGAAGGATCTGACCTGAAGAAGGAGAAGGTTGAGGACAACATGTCACAAGATGATGATATTGAGAAAGAATCATCGGAAAAAGAGTCCACACCCCCTATACCAAGAAGGGAGACTAGATCAACACAAGGGCCTCCTAGCCCTCTTACCCCTATACCAAGTAATATCATTGGTGATGTAAATGAGGGACTACGGTTGAGAAAAGGACCAAAATACAGTGCGAATCATGTGACATACAATTTTTATCTTGCTCAATTTGAACCCAAGAAGGTAGAGGAAGCTCTTAGAGACGAGAACTGGATAGAGTCTATGCATCAAGAGCTACATCAGTTTGTTAGAAATGATGTATGGGAGTTGGTTCCAAGGCCCAAAGACACCCATGTGATCGGCACCAAGTGGATCTTCAAGAACAAAACTGATGAAGACGGTGAGGTTGTCCGAAACAAGTCTAGGCTAGTAGCTCAGGGATATACTCAAGTGGAAGGCATAGACTTTGATGATTCGTTTGCACCAGTAGCAAGACTAGAGTTGATTCGAATTCTATTGTCCATAGCATGTGTTATGAATTTCAAACTGTACCAAATAGATGTGAAAAGTGCCTTTCTGAATGGTTTTCTAAATGAAGAAGTATTTGTTGAGCAACAAAAGGGATTTCAAGATCCTCACTTTTCGGATCATGTGCTAAGGTTGAAGAAAGCACTGTATAGGTTGAAGCAAGCTCCAAGAGCATGGTATGATCGTCTCACAACATACTTGTTGGATTGTGGATTCAAAAGAGGCCAAGCTGATCGAACTTTGTTTGTCAAAAGAGATGAAAAATCTCTCATTGTCGCTCAAGTGTATGTGGATGACATAGTTTTTGGATCTACAATTGATCAACTAGCTCATGAATTCTCGGAAGAAATGAAACGGGAATTTGAAATGAGCATGGTAGGAGAGTTGAACTACTTCCTAGGGATTCAAGTAAAACAAAGGGGAGATGGAATGTTTATCTCTCAAGAGAAATATGCCAAAAATCTTGTTAAAAGATTTGGCTTGGATTTGAAGAAACACACGTCTACTCCCATGAGTTCATCATCGAAACTGAGCATAGATGCAAATGGTGTTGATGTTGATCCAACATTATATCGAAGCATGATTGACAGTCTTCTCTATCTCACCGCTAGTAGGCCAGATATTGCATTCAGTGTCAGGGTCTGTGCTCGATTTCAAGCTGCTCCTAAAGAGTCCCACTTAACAGCTGTCAAGCGAATCATTCGCTATGTGAATGGCACGTCTGAATATGGGATTTGGTATTCTAAAGATTCAAATGAGTGTTTGGCGGGATATTCAGATGCAGACTGGGCTGGATGCATTGATGACAGAAAAAGCACTTTTGGTGGTTGTTTCTATCTTGGAAATAACTTGGTCTCATGGATGAGTAAAAAGCAAAATTCAGTCTCCCTTTCAACTGCTGAAGCTGAATATATTGCAGCAGGAAGCTGTTGTGCCCAACTGTTATGGATGAGAAAACTATTACATGACTATGGAATTTCTCAAGACACCATGTGTGTGTTCTGTGATAACACCAATGCAATAAATCTGTCAAAGAATCTAGTTCAGCACTCCAAATCAAAGCATATTGAGATCCGGTATCATTTCATTCAAGACTTGGTAGAGGACAAGATAGTATGTCTGGAATTCATCAATACAGAAAATCAGAAGGCTGGCATATTCACTAAACCCCTTGATGGCCCTAGGTTTGAATCCTTGCGTAAGACCATTGGTGTCGGTATCATTCCCTAAACTCTATCTTTCAAATGTGCTTTGTGTAGAATGTTCTACATTTTGTTTGCGTTTAGCACTTCTTCATATGATTTTTTTTGTTTGTGAGTTTTTGATTAAATTCTTTTTGCTGATTTTATTTGATTAATCTTTACTTTTCTTGTGTCAAAAATTCAAAAACACATTAAAAAAAAAATAGAAAATCCAAAAAGTTTGATCAACTTTGTTTGAGTTTTTGTCTTAAATCATGTTTTGCCTTGTACCTTTGTACTAATGGCTTTGTGCATCTACGAGCTTAGCTTGTCTTCTATGCACTTATATCATTGTGGGAGAAATTTTGAAATCTATGTGACTGTTGTAAATAGATATTCAACCTTGTCATGAATGATTAGTGAATGGTTTTGTTGATCTTGAGACATGCATAGACTCATGTCTATATATCTTCCCACTCTTTATTTTTGTTTTTACTTAAAAGAGCTCTCTAAATGTAAATCTCCAAATGAAAAGAGATATAGAGCTGCAAAAGCCTGTCGCATATACTAGTATTTGACTAGGAAAAAGGGAAAGCAACCAAAATAAAATGTTTAATGCCCAAAAAGCCAAAGGCTATCTCATAAATTGAAATATCAAAAATTTCAGGCATCTATCTCAAAATGAGATTCTCTTTGCTCAAAAAGTGCAAATGATATGTTGAATATGGAGCCAAATGAAAAGCTTCAGAGAAATGTAATCAAGTTTATGTGGGAGGTCATATATTCATGTTTCTATAATCGAGATAGGTCACATTATCTAGTGCTAATTGTGTATGCCTTGATTGAATTGATCATTGAAGCTTCACATTGGACAAAGGACTATCTTATTTTTGATATCCACACACAACACACAAGTTTATGTTCAATAAATTCCATATTCATTTGTGTGATTGTACTTGATTAAATGTGTTTTCACATACTCAATCCTTGTTTGATCAAACACAAAAAGATTTTTGAGTGTTTTTAGTTGTTTTTGGAAAGTATTTTGCTTATTGCAAAAATATCAAAAATATCAAAAATTGTTTCCCCTGTTTTGGCGACTAAGTCGCGGGTTAGCCCAGTCGCAAGCCTCAGTCGCGAGCTCACTCGGAGATTTTTCGCGGCTCACTGGCGGGTCAAGGTCCTAGTCGCGAAAAATGCTTAGAAATTTTTTCAAAATTTGAGTCTTTACTTGTTTCGCGGCTCAGTTTGGCGACTTGTTCGCGGGTGGAAGGTCCAATCGCGAGGTTACTCAGAGATTTTCGAGGCTTAGCTCGCGACTCCCTCGCAGGTAGATCTTCCAGTCGCGAAAAATACTTAGAAGATTTTTCAAGAATCTTGTTTTCACAGTGTTTCGCGGCTTACCTTGGCGACTTACTGGCGACTTGATCCAGTCGCGAAAAATGCGTGTTTTGCATTTTCTAGTCAAATTTCAAAAACTTTTCAGTTTTTCCCTTGAAATCTAGTGACTGTTCATTGTCTTCCCCATTTCTCTCTCTGAAACTCACCGAGAAACTCTTTGGAAAACATCCATTTCTGCATCATTCTCACTTCAAACTTCAAGAAAAAGGTATGGGTTTCCCTGTTTTCACTTCATTATTCATGATTTGAACATTATTTTCTTGGATCTATGTGTGTGGTCCTTTTTGAGTTTTGAATAGATGTATCATATTGGTATATTTCTTTTTCGATATGGGTTTCTAATTCTGTGATGATTTTGTTCGGATTCTTTGAGGGTGTTCTCTTATACTCTTTTATGTGAGTTCATTTGGTTATTGTTGTCACCTACACACACCTATTGTCATGTTTGGACCCTAAATTCCAAGTTCTTAGGGTTTCCTTAATGCTCATGTTTTGATTCTAACCCTATGCTAATATAGGTTGGTATTTTTCTGTTGGGTGTTTCTTTTTTATAATCCCTAATGTAGAGTGGATATGTCACCATTTAAAAGAGCAGCTGTGAAAGGGGGCAACAGCAAAGGTAAGGAGCCAATCATTGATGTCGATGAACCCTCTCCTCGCACAAAGAGGACCCATTCCCCATCAAGTGAATTCGACTCAAACAAGTTCAGATCCTATGCGGCCTTTCAGACACGTGAGAAGTATTTCAGAACTGCTACACCATTACTTGAAAGGGCTGTTGATCAACCTTCATTGTTCGATACCGACATTCCTAAATGGTTTGCGTTCAAAGACTGGAATTACCTTTTCTCTGATCTTGATGATGCTTATGAGAATCTGGTCAAAGAATTTTATGCAAATGCAATTGTTGAAGGTGATGAGCTTAGATGCTGGGTTAGGAGAAAAAGCTTCTCAGTCTCTCCAACATATTTGGCCGAGATTCTTCACATCAATCGACCGATCTTAAAACACTCACCGGTTTATGATGATCTATATTCGGATGAGGACCTTCTCCGGGATGCTCTTGGAAAGGACTTGGAATTCTCATCAAATGGAAACTCAGTCAGTGTTTCTTCTCTTCCTCTGAAATTGAGGGTGCTCACAATCATCATGTTTAGCAACCTGTACCCCCTATCCAACACCGGGTACATGAATCTCGGTCGGGCCTTGTTTCTTCATGATCTGATCTCTGATGTTGAGACTGACATTTGTGCACATATCTTTCATGTTCTTTGCAAGACGGTTCAGTGAACTGAATCTCGAATATGCATTCCTTTTTGCTGCCTCATTTCAAGGATTTTGAAGCTCAAAGGAATCCACCCATCTGAAGATGAAACTCCTCACCCCAAACCTAGCCTAATCAACATGCGCACGTTTAACGCAAGTATTGGTAATAGTAAGAAGGGAGTCAAAACTGAAGCCTCAACATCAAACAGTGGTTCGCGCTCTACCTCATCCTCCATTGATGAGAAACTAGACAACATTATGTCCTTTGTCCATGAGTTGAGCACCAACGTGTCTGGACTCACATCCATTTTGCACCATCACAACATTCGGTGGGACATGAAGTTCACTTCTCTCCAAACTCAATTAGATCAGATTCAAAGGAAGCTAGAAGAAAATGAGGGCTAACTATTCCATGACAAAAAGGGGGAGAAGATCACTGTCAGGGGGAGAAAGAGCATAATCAAAGGGGGAGCTTTATGGCTTTTTGCTTTATATTTTGTTATGTAGCATACTTTGTTTCATATTTTCTATGTTTCATAACTTCAGTTTATTGTGTTATGGTTTTGTTTTGTACCCATATTGCTTATGTAAGCTTTAAGGGTTTGTTTCCATGCACTTTTGCTATTTGTGCTTTAATGGTCTGTGCCATGTATTTGCAACGCTTTGCTTATGCAGCCTTTATATTTTTGTTTTTGTACTTGTTGATGCTTTGCATTATCTTAAGTACAACACTCTTGTGCCCTTGTAGGATTGTTCCTAGATGCATATATGTTTGTATGCATTGGTTGAGTGTTGGATTTGCAAATGATACTCTTCAATTGAGCTTATCACCTTGCATGTCCGGATGTTCATTCTTTGTGTGAATGAGCATAGTGATCACTTTTGTTTAGTAATTGCTTGGTTGATCTTGCCATAGACTATTACTTTATTCCTTTTTGCTTGATCATGCTATTTTTGCTCCATATGCATTTCAAGTGTTTCTGCATACAATGATATTGCTATGTTGTTATGTTTCAGGAGATATTTGTTCATATGTTAAAGAGCTGTTCAGAATCTAGAGTTAGGTGTGAGTGAGTTTTGTTCAACTGTTCCCAACTTACGCTTTAAGTCTAGAGTCTGTTGTAGGGTTTTGTCACGGAATAGCCAAAGGGGGAGATTGTAAGGTTGAATTTTATCAACCATCTTGTTGGCTTTATTCCATGCCAATTTGCTTGTAATTTAAGCACTTAGTAACCCTGTATTTAGGTGGGATTATTGTAAGGGTAGTGTGCGAGAAGATGTGAAGAAAAGCTCAAGTATGTGCAAAGAAGCAGAGGTTCGCGGCTAGGACTCGCAGGTGACTCGCGGTTGTAAGCCGCCAAATGCTAGCACGTGAGAAGCACGCAGGGAAGCTGCAGGGTCGTGCCAGCTGTTGCACTATAGGACAAAAGTCCCAGGCTGGCCGGCCGTTAGTTTGCGGCTTGAACTCGCGACTTAACCCAGTCACGAGGCCAAGTCACCAAAATACCCTGTTTGGCAAAAACTGACGTTTTGCATTCCTTTCTTACCCTACTATATATATACCCTTATACCCACCATATTGAGAAAGCTTCCAGAGAGAATTTTGTGAGAGAAACCCTAGAGAAATACAAGATTGATTCATCCACAATCTTAACCTTAGAGACTCTACAAATTCCTCTACTCTCTTCCTCTCCATTGTCATACCCTTGAGAGGTCTTTAGCCAAATCCTTATCTCACCACACCCACGTCTATGAGAAGGTCTATTTGGTGCTGTTGGGAAGCAGTTAGGAAGGAACCAATCTACATTGGTTGATGCTATGGTCTAGTAGCGGAATCCAGTAAGCTAAAGAAGAAATAGGTTCGGCGCAATCTCATTGGAGCAAGAAGCTTGGAGGGCTTAGGTACTTGGGTAGATTAGGCTTGGAAGGTCTTCTGCTGTTCATGTATCCCAACTATATTCTTTAGTGGATTATATGACCGCTTGGAGGGCGGCAGAGAGGTTTTACGCTGAGGGTTTCGGTTTCCTCTTCAATAACACATCGTGTGTTGTCCGTGTGTTTGCATCTTCCTTCCCTTTATCTTTGCCTTATATTTACTGCTGTGAATGTGTTTATATTTGGCTTAGATTTGTTATCAATTCTGTTATAAGCTTGTTATCATGTTCCGCACATTAATTGTTTGATATAAAGTTTGAATTGGTAATTTTGTAATTAGGGTCCCAACGTTCAAAGGTATTTCATATCCTTTTTGAACTTTCAATAACTAGCATCTAAGCACATGCGTTGTGCGTGCTTAGAAGCTCTTATATATATATATATATATATATTGTAAAGGTTAATAATTTGCATCTATTTATAAATAAAAAATAAAAAATGCTAAATTTTAGGGAATAAAAAGATGAACGTGAAGGGAAAAAAATTCTAAATTTTAAGAGTTATCTTTTTTAATTCAAAATGAAATTTGTTATTTGACATTTATAACCCTATTTCTAAAAGAATGTATTTTTCATTAATGAGAGTATTTTTTAACCATATAAAAGTTCAGTTCAAAGAGAGGTATCCTCTTTTATACTATAGATATAGATTACTAATAACATAATTCCTTATTTGGACTAGAATTTTTAACTGTCCCAAATTTCCGTTACACACATAACAATTAAAAACTTAACAAAGTGTAGTACTAGGGACAAATAAGTCATATTTACTAATTTTCAAAATCCTTGATTTTAGATAAACTTCTTATGTCCCACTACACACAAATTCAAATTGAACGTTCATCCTTTATTTGAATACTTACTTGGGTTTCTTATCTTTCTTTTTTTCTTTTTGAATCTCAAACTTATCGAAATCTATTTTTGTTTGTATGGCTTTTGCTGCTTTGTGATAATGGTTTCTTGGGGTTTTTGGTTTAATTCTGTTTTGAAATTGGGTTTAGTGCCCATTTTTTTAGGCGTATTGAGAGACAAAAACGAGCGCTTAGCAAATCGTGAAAATCTTGATATGTTTGGCTAGGAAAAATTTGTGGGATTGCGTTTTTGAATCAGCAAATTTTCACGTTTCAAGAAAGGCAATTTCCCGTTGCGATTTCGATATTGCGCGATTTGCAAATCGTGATTCCGCCAATATTTTTTGCTGAAAACCAAAAATAGCCTCCAATCCTCTCCCTTTACTGTTGCATCTCCATTCCTCTCCCTTCACCATATATATATCCTCAGTCCTCTGCCTCAACGCATCAGTTTCACAAGGATTGGTTCTCTCTTCTTTGTTTTTGCTCTGCTCCGTGTATCGTCATTCTTCATCACAATTCCAGGTAACTATTCTCCATTACCCATCTTTGAATTTATGATATAGATTTGGGCTTTTGGCATTATGGTTTACACCATTTGAACTCAAAATATTAGAACTTAGAGATTTGTTGTTTGTTGCTGTTGCTGGTAAGAGCTCTCTTTGTCTCATAGATAGCCCTCCATGGTTTTGTTGCTATACAATGTGAACCAAACTTTCTTTTATGAAGTGTATGTTTGTCTAATAAGCATGATTCTTACAGTTGTAGATTTTTCTTTGCTTAAGATTGTGCTTCTGTTAGATATAATTTTTTGCATGATGTAGTATTTTCAATAATGTAAAAACCAGCAGAGTTTGTTCAATATATTTGGTTCCATGTATGTTGCCGTGATCTTGTTTGATTCTTTGGTTGAAACTGTTTGATTCTTTGTGGCTGTAGAACTTACCTAGGAAACTTACTCCTACTATGCAATTTTCTCATGGGTTTGGTTGTAGAACTTGCTATATTTGGCTGAATATTAATATTAACAAACTTATGTCTTTTTTAGGTAGGTAAGCCATCCCAAAATAGCTCAAATGTTAGAGCTCAATGGCCATCAAGAGTAACAACTATCTTTTGTGAAGCTTGTGTGGATGAGGTATTGAAGGGTAATCGACCTAATACCTACTTTAGTAAAAAGGGTTGGACAAATATTATAGCAACTTTTGAAAAGAAAACTGGAAAGGAATATCCTAGGGCGAAGTATAAGCATAAATGGGATAGTTTGAAGAAAGATTGGGTACTTTGGAATAAGTTGAAGGGAAGTGAAACTGGATTGGGATGGGATGCAGCCAAAGGAACAATAACTGCAACTAATGAGTGGTGGGAAAGGAAACTAATGGTATGTTTTGTATAACTCATTGTACATATTTTGCATTAGTAGATAAACCATGCTATTTGAGTTATTAATGAAAATATTCAAAATTGTAGGAGGTTCCTGAAGCTGCAAAATTTCGAGAGAAAGGTTTGGAGAATGTTGACTTATTAGACATTATGTTTAAGGACATTGCGGCCACAGGAGATTTAGCATGGGCCCCCACTTCAGGTGTGTTACCTAATGATCTTGAGACACCTAAGGAGGGGTTAGGTGATACTTCTGCTAACTCATCTTCTCCAAATGATGATGATGACGTTCATGAAGATGAGACTCCTAACCTCACACAACCACCTAACCCAACACAAAAGAAAGGAAAGAAGCGAGTTTTACCATCATCCACACAAAGCAAAGGGAAGAAAGGAGGAACGGCATTACAATTGATACAACAGCTTAGTCGTATCTGTGATGTTGTGGAGTGAAGGAACTCAGCTTTTTCAGTGGAGCCAAGTAGTACTATTCGTAATGTCATGGAACGCATGTGCACCTTAGATGGCATTGAGAAGGGTTCCGAACTCTATCTCATGGCAGCACGTATTTTTCAGAAATAAGAGAAGAGAGAGATGTTGGTCGTGATAGAAGAACCATATTTACAACTTCAGTTTCTACAAGAGGAGGCAAGATTGTTAGGAGGGCACTACTTTGGCACTTAGGGTGTTTTATGTTTTATCCTATGAATAATGTTTTATGGAAGAGAGATGTTTAATGTTTTATTGTTTTATCCTTTGAATAATGTGGCTATTAGGGAGGTCACTACTTTGGCACTTAGGGTGTTTTATGTTTTATCCTTTGAATAATGTTTTATGGAAGAGAGAGATGTTTTTAATATTTTATTTTTTTATCCTTTGAATAATGTGGCTGTTAGGGTGTTTTAACTTGTTGGGTTGTTAGGGTGTTTGAATTACAAAGATAGAAGCTTGGCTATATCTTTTAATAGAAAGCTATTAAATCAAGAGTTTGGACCTCTTTTCATTGTTCTCACAATTTTCTGCCAATACATCAACTTTATTTTTTCACCAATGTTGAGTTTGTTAGGCTTCCTAATAAAAAAATTAAATCAGTGCTGTGATAGGATCATATTGTGTAGTGATTGACTAGTGTAGTGGCACCATATTGTGTTAGTGTTAGAATCTTTGTGGACTGATTGATTAGTGTAGTGGCTATTGTAATTAGTGAATTTGCTGCATTACTGTTGCAAGGAAGCATGTTCCTGCTGCAAGTAATCATTGCTGCATTACTGATGTAATTAGTGAGTGTTGTAGCCAATTACAAGGTTTAATGTTAAGAAGCTAGCTGCTGCATCAGGTCTGCATTAGGTGCTGCATCAGGTCTGCATTAGGTGCTGCATCGGGTCTACACCAGGTGCTACATCAGGTCTGCATCAGGTGCTGCTTCGGGTCTGCGTCACATGCTGCATCGGGTCTACATCAGGTTGTATAGCTGACATGTGCTGAGATTGTATTTAGACATGTGATTGATTGGAAGGGTACTTGATTGTAATAGGCATGTGCTAATTGTAAGAACCATGTGCTGATGAATTGGCAGTAGGTAGTTAGGTAGTTAGTTAGTTACTTGTCAGTTAGAGATGGGCATGAGGGTCTGAGAAAAGATTGTAAGGTGAGGCAGGGGATTATGTGAAATGTAATGCTTCTTTTTGCTTTTAATCATTCCTAATCTTCACCTCTTTTCTTGTGGAGGCCCGGTTGTCCTTGAAATCAACCAGAAACATATCTTCAAGTTTCTAAGATCAATTGATAGATTGAATCTTTCTAATGAAGCTCATCTTCACTTCAAAGCCACCCAACCAAAAACCTAAAAGTAAATTGATAATGATTATTTAAAAACTGTGATTTCTGTGTTTAGTTGGACAGGGGAAAAAATTGCAGATGCAAAACTATTGTACTAGGACTAAGGAAAGAATATCATCCTCATATAGGTTCAAGTTGAAGTTTAATTGCATCCATAAGATCTTACTTCTACTATATTTCATATTATTGAATTGGTTTTGTGCAGTTACTTGCTCAGCAAGGTCAACTAAACTTTTAAAAAGACAATCACATATTTTTCCTGGGACAATATATATATATATATATATATATATATTTTTCAATAGATAGTTGATATATTAGGAATTGATTTCCATTGGTAGGTTGCATGCAATAGGTCAACTAAAAAAAAAAAAAAAAGCATCTCGGTTTAGTTACAATGTGGCCCAATGTACTACTTGATTTATGAAATTGGACAAACATGGAGGGATAGTGTGCTTGAAAGCAAACCAAACCATAGAGGGATAGAGTGCTTGGTAGATTCAGTCACAAGCAATCAAGCAGCTTCTAGGTGCAATGGGAGACCCCAACTACTGTGAATCTAGCTACCAATTGGGGGAAATGAATTTTAGAATCTACACTAAATATTGTCTATTGTGAATCTTTCTCCTCATTTGATGCAAGGGAAAAATTAAAAATTTTAAGCTAGGCTGTTTTTCAGCTTGTAAAATTTCTTTTGCCTTATTTCTTTCCCTTACATGTTTGATGACCAAAGAGCTGAAATTATGAGGAATTTATACCTGGTCTGGGGTGCAACTTTCATATGCTCATCTGAGGTTACTGGTTCCTAAATGCATGTCTTTTGAATTGATAGGTTATATTATGTGTATGACTTATTTAAGCCATTATATTATGTGTATGGCCTATTTAACCCATTATGCAGGGATATTCAGAAAGCTACATAGAATTTCACAACTATTTTAGGACAAGGGTCATTTGGTCCTTTCTATAAAGCAACACTAAACCCAGGAGAAGTAGCTGTGAAGGTGCTTGCTTCTAATTCCAAACAAGGAGAGAAAGAGTTTCAAATAGAGGTAAGGGCCACAGAATTATGTCTATGATTGGTCTAGAAAGAACGAAGTTTCTTGATCCCTTAAGATTTAGCAGTACAATCCATTCTGCAGTATAGTCCAATCATTGCACACTCAAACGCACCCTCATGCAGGCACATACGCACCCTTCCACAGCAGTATACGCACCACCTGTGCACACACACATGCACACTCCCCTGCACACCCTTACACACATAATTGTCACACCTACACACGCATACCATTGCAACAATATACGCACCACCTGTGCACACCCTTACAACTAATCACAAATATTTACAAATATCAAGCCTACAATTGTCACAATGCCTATTTACAAATATCTACAAATATCCACCCATGCATACCTTTACAAATATCTGCAAATATCCACACTATCACACTACAGTACCTATCATTTAAATGTTTACTTATTTTCTTTATTGTGATTTATCTAATTCATTGCTATAATATTTTAGATGATATTCCTATGGATTACAATGATCATATTGATAATAGTGATGAAGATCATTCTTATGATGTGGAAAACGTTGAATATGATGATGAGGAATTATATGATCTTGCTGTTGCTGGATGTCATGTTGCAGTGACATATTATATGAAATATATTGATAAACAACCTTGAAGAGATTCTGAACAAACTGACTATATGTGGTTGATGGATTGTTTGACGAGTAATAAAACGAAATGTTTAGAATGAAGCCACATGTTTTCCTTCAATTGTGTAATGTTTTACAATATACATATGGGCTTCAGCACACAAGGCATATTAGGCTTGAAGAGTCAGTAGGTATATGTTTAATGATAGTTGGACAAGGAGCTTGTCATAGGATGGCTCAAGAAAGATTCCAACATTCTGGTGAGACTATACATAGACATTTTCATAGAGTTTTGAAACGCCTTAACATAATGTCAATGGATATCTTCAAGCCTTCACACCCTACATTTAGTGTAGTTCCAAGACATATACAAAAGAATCCATTGTACATGCCACACTTTCAGGTATTCATTTCGTACATTCTAATTTGTTTCTAATATTTGTTAGGATTATTTCCTAAGTATCTAAACTTTATATTCTATTTTAGGACTGCATTAGTGCCATTGACGGTACACATATCCAAGTTGTTGTTGGAGACGACAAGAAAGCTTCATATTATAATAGAAAGGGCGTGACATCTTTTAATGTGATGGCAGCATGTGATTTTGATTTACTTTTCACATTTGTTATGGCTGGATGGGAGGATGTAGCACATGATACATGTATTTTCTTAGATGCTATTCGTTGACAATCTGTCAACTTTCCAAAACCACCACTAGGTATATAAAATTTTTATATATTAAATATGTATGAAGGATATTATTTATGTACATCATACATTTTTTTTCTTTTACTAGGAAAATATTATTTATTTGATGTTGGATACTGCTTGAGGAAAGGGTATTTGCCACCTTATAAGGGACAGAGGTATCATCTTTCAGATTTTCGATGAGCTGGTCGAGAGAATCACATAGAAGAGAGGTTTAATTATGTTCCCTCATCACTTAGAAGTGCAATTGAGTGAACTTTTGGAGTGTGGAAGAATAAATGGAAAATTTTGCAGCAAATGCCACCTTATGACATTAAGCACCAAAGAAACATTATAGTTGCTACTTGTGTTTTGCATAATTTTATTAGAAAACATGATAGGGAAGATGAGGGATTCAATTGGGATGAACATGGCTTGGACAGACCAAGAAGCAATAGTAGTGGAGAAGGTAGTAGTAGACAGGCAAATGTTGAAAATATACAAGATGAGGAGATGAAATTTGTTCGTGACAAAATAGCTCGATCCATTTGCGGGTTGCAAAAAATAATTTTATTATTTCTGTTTTGGTTTTTAATTTTTTGGATAAGAACTTTTTTATTATTATAATGGATTGTCTAGTATTGATATTGTTGGCAATTAACATTTTAATATAATTATTTTCCTAATCAGTTTAATATCTTTTTCTTGATGAGTTATTTTTAATATTTTAAATTTGATAAACTTCTCTCTATGAATTTCAACAATGAAAACATCATTATTGTTGTTATTATTAATGTAATTGTTAAGCTTAATTACATATTTTCAATAATAAAAAAAAACACTAATCACAGGAAAAATGACAATACAACTGTCAAAAAATAGTTAAGTCTTTTTTTGGAATTTACACTCAAAACAGCTATTTTTAAAACAGCTTATCCAAACGCTTAATATGGTTTTAAAAATAGAAAACGCATATTTTCACATTTTTACCAAACACTTATCTGTGGTTTTTAAAATGGAGTTTCAAAATGCACGTTTTAAAAACGCACATTTTGAAACAGCTTATCCAAATAGGCCCTTAATTTATATGCTGGCAATTGGATATTTTCATGTGAGGTCTCTCTTAATTTTTTTTTTTCTTGTTGTATTTATGTGTGTTTTAAGTTGTGGTTATTATGATTTTTTTTGAATGGCTTGTACTTATTACTTCCTTTTAAAATTACTTTAAAGTACAAGAGAGTGGAAGTGGAAACTCAAGAAAGTGAAATCTCTTGCATCGATGAAGTTCTACTTTAATTTTTGGGCAAAATTTAGATATAGTACTTAGGTACTATTCCTTAGGTTATTTTCTTAAGATTCAGTTATGTGGGTTTTTTTCTTTGATTATTAGGAAGTTTCTTTCCCCCCTTTTCCCTTCTCTTACAGGTATCTTTTATCTCTCACTATTAAGCAAATGTTTTTGCGTTAGCATGGAGTTGGATTTAATTTTAAATTCTTAAGGTAGTAAGGAAGAGTGTCTTTTGACAATAGTTTATGTTTGCCTATGAATTGTGGTTTGTGGGGATGTAAGGGGCTGTTTGGTTTTAAAAAAACCATTACTCATCACTCCTCACTCAATTTTCGTTACTTATTACTCATCACTTAAAATATCCCAATTTCCTAAACCCTACACGTTTGGCACACCATTTTTAGCTTCTCATCACTCAAATATTTCTACTTTTTGTGGGACCCATACCTGACCCACTACCTGAGCACCATACCCCAATTTCCTAATCCCCTTTTCTTCTTCTTTTCTTTCTTTTTTTTTTCATCACTCTCCCCCAATACCCAAACACACGATTCTGTCTTCCTCTCCGCCCCTCCATTCTCTTCCTCTCACCGAGTCCAAACAATGCCAATCTCCACCTCATCAAGTACAAATAGCGCCGATCTCCAGCAAAAGAAATCCACCCAGCGCCAATCTCCACCGACACCCAGCTTACAAGATCACCTTTGACGGGCAGCAGTGGCGCCGATCTCCTCCATCATGACCCATGAGTTTTTTGCTTTTGCCCTCCTTTATTTTGTTATTGTGGCTCTATACATCTCTCCGGTTTGAGTTAGTTTGAGTTAGGAATTTTGTGGGTATATCAGTGATGGGTCTCCTTTGTATGGGTTTGGTGCTTGTAATTTCCTCTTTGATTCATTGATTTTCCAATCCGGTGGGTTTCAAATTTTGGTCAAAGTATTAGGTGTTTTGAGGCCTTTTCGAATCCTTGACATTAATTTGAGATTACCCATTTTGTATTGTGTGCTAAGTTCTACCACACGAGTGAATTTGCATTAATGATCTGAATTGTGTTTGACAAATTATAATCTTTGAATGTGGGTTGTGTGACAGTATAGGATGGAGTGGCAGACCGGGATGAGAGAGAGCAGCTACCAGTGGGTATGGAGAGGTTGGCTTGAGAAGAGAAGAGAAAGAAATTAATAGAAGGGAAAGGGGTTTGGTCTGGTATGAAGAGAGCCGTTGGGGGAGCAAAGGCTGGCATTGAAATGACTATACATTGACCGTGGGGCCCATTAGTTGAGTGAAATTACCAAAATGCCACCATAACTCTATTTCCATTACTTGAAAACACCTAAAACTTGTTTCCAGTTTCCATAACTCATCACTCAAAAATCAGAGAATTGAGTGATGGAAACAAAACTTGAAAACACAGCCGAACAAACTTCCTCTCCGTGGGACCCACCAATTTTGAGTTATGAGTGATGAAAACAGAGTGATGGGTGATGAAAACTTGCAAATCCAAACAGCCCCTAAATGATTTGATTTTATTGTAATGATTAGGTGGGTTAGAGAAGAGATGGATGTATATTTATTTTATTTTGTGGCTCTAGAATTTATTTTGGTACAATGGTAGAATAATTACAATATTAAAAGCTACAGGTTTCTGGCCTTTAATATCCAAGGATTTTTTTTTCAAAAAAAAAAATATTGAATCATAGGTTTCAAAGTTACAACATATTTCAATTTTGGGGTAATTACACATAACCCACTTGTGGTTTGGGCGAAAATCACTTTGCCTACCCGTGATTTGAAAAGTATCACTCAACCCACCTGTGGTATGTTTCATTTGTTTTCCGTAAACCACCTCTGTTAAAATCAGTGGTAAATAGGTATTTTTGCTTAAATTTTATGTCTCTCCCCTCCCAAAACAAAAAATAGAACAAAAATGCAAGAGAAACAAGATCAAAAAGTGGTATTTGTCTCTCTCTCCATTCACACAAATTTTGAACATGAAGAACATACCCAAAAAACCACAGAACATGAAGAACCCACCAAAGCCATCACAACCACTACCACTAAAACACCACAGAATTGAAAAAAAAAAAAAAAAAAAAAAAAAAAACCACAACACCGGCCACCACCACTAAACCACAACAACCCACAAATCACTAGCCACCACCCCTATAGCATTAACACATCACAAACCCAAAAATTCCAACAAAATTTCCAACCCACAGAACCACAAACAACCACCAAGATCCATACCCATTGCCATTGCCAAACCCACCGCCGAATCACTAGCCACTACTGCAATCAAACACCACGACCCAAGACCAATCTTCAAAACCCAGAAACATCAATCAAACCCAAGACCCACAACCCACATGATATAACCATCGATCAAACTAAGAAACCACAGAAATATCGATCTAAACCCAAGACCCACGCGATATAAACCCAGAAACGACCAATCTTCAAGCCATCACCGTTAGTCTTCTAGCCTCTGCCATCGCCTTTGCCATTGCCACTAAGATAGACTTGGTTGAGATGGGAGAGTCGATTACGACGATGTTTAGGTGATGGAGAGAGAGTTGCCGCAATAGGTTGTTCCAATCGAAGCCGTAGAGTTTGTGGATGATGCAATCGAACGGTCCCTGTTGGGTTAAGGGTTTTGTGGGGTCGATTTTGATGAGATCGATGTCGCATTGTTTGGCTTGGTTGATTATAGAGTTTTGAATGAAACTCTGAACTTTTTGGGAGAAAGAGCGTAGCCTATGCGGTGCCTTTGGGAAGACCAAGAAGAAGAACATGGAGATGGAGATTGTACCACACTTGGATATGGGTCCTCTCGTAATAATTTGGATGCTAATGGGAATGCATCGTATGCATTTAATATGTATTTCCAGATACAAAATCAAGATACAATGGCCTGTAATTTTCAAGGGTTGGCCCAAGTGACAATTTTTTTGGGTATATTCTTCATGTGTCAAAATTTGTGTGAATGAAGAGAAAGACAAATACCATTTTTTGATCTTGTTTCTCTTGCATTTTTGCTCTATTTTTTGTTTTGGGAGGAGAGAGACATGAAATTTGAGCAAAAATACCTATTCACCCTTGATTTTAACAGAAATGGGTTACAAAAAACAAACGGAACATACCACAGGTGGGTTAAGTGATACTTTTCAAACCACGGATAGGCAAAGTGATTTTCGCCCAAACCATAGGTGGGTTATATGTAATTACCCCTTCGATTTTTGTATTAATGTTTCTAGAGATTTCAAGTCCAATTAGATTTGTGTTAACTACTTATTACTTCCTTTTAAAATTACTTTAAAGTAAGGGAGTGTGGAAGTGGAAACTCAAGAAAGTGAAATCTCTTGCATCGATGAAGTTCAACTTTAATTTTTGGGTAAAATTTAGATATAGTACTAAGGTGCTGTTCTTTAGGTTATTCTCTTAAAATTCAGTCATGCGGTTTTTTTTCTCATGAGATGGAAGTGTATTTTTAGTTAAGTACAATCGTATGGCTAAGGAACAATACCGAAGTACTATACCTAAGTTTACCTAAGTATTGTACCTAAGTTTTTTCCTTAATTTTTGTACCAAGTATTTCAATAAATTTCAAAATTACAACAAATTTCAAATTTTGGATCAATTTTTTTAATATATTTTATAGTGTTACAGTATATTTCAATTTTTGTATAGAATGTTTTGGGAGACTCAAGTCCATTTTAGATTTTGTTTCAAGTATCATTTAAAAAAAATATTTTAATATTTTAATACATATATATATATATATATATATGTAGAGATAAAAACCCAAAATTATGTATATTGGGCCTTGGGCCTTATCCGAAGACGTAGGTATGTTCGAGGAGGGGCAAATAATTGTGAGGAATTCCAAGTTTAAAATCTCGTAAGGAAGAAACGGGTGAAGGATGGTCCAAGGAGGAACTCCTCCTCGGACGTGATGAATACAGTTCAAATCTGTATCCCAATAATCTAGGAGACCCTCCAGAAGGCTCCCACAATAAGGATGTGCATCATACACGTATCAGAGTGATAAGAACATAGAAATATCTAAGGAAAAACTACTACCACCACATTAAGTTCACTGCATATACTTTTCTGGCTGCATTTATGTGAAGAAGACCCTTGAACAGTGTTGCCTTGGCTACCACCACTCACAGAAAGCTAAAGAAGATGTCTGATAGAACATGCACTCAAGTGAGGGCTTAAATGATCAACAAGTGTAGGATTAAGATGGAACAAAGGGAACTATATAATAGGAGAGACCCTGTATGAGAGGGGGATCGGAAAAATAGAGAAAGACTACTATAGCAATCAAAACGGCATTTGTAATCAGTTCTATTGATTTATATCATAATTTGCCTCATCGAACAATGAATTCATTCAGTTCTATATGCCTTGATTCTTGCTTGATCATCTTTTAAACCCATACTAGCCGTTGTTAAATTCATGGAGGGCCTAATTCTTCGACCCACTCTCTACAAATTTATTGTACTGGGCTCATTGGGCCAATATCCCATACCTTTTGGGCTTGGGCTGTAAAACGTGACCCTACAATATATATATATTTATATATATATATATATATATATCAGATTTGCATAACTGGATTACTTTTATTTGACAATAAATGTAACAAAGTTAGTAAAAAGTCAACTGAATTAAGAAGTTTTTAAACTAGCCTTATCTTTTATTTAAATCGGCTATTCTGAAAAAGAAAAACAAAGACTTAAACACTAAACAAAAATTTAGTCAAATTTATCTATCATCTTCCTCTATTACGAGAAATCATACAGTCCTTAGTGAGGATATTATAATTTCTCCTCTATTACGTACAATCTCTCCACCTTTAAAAACTATGTCCAACTATAAATAATTGGACACACATCACTTCCAAAATTTTAGACTACCTTCAAAAAAAAATTTTGATGTTCTAACTACAAAATTTTAAATGCAACAAACTTATCATTTAGCTCTACATGATATAGGGAGTAAAGATGTGTTGCGAAATTTGCTTTTGCTAAATAGTTACACAAGTTTTAAAAACATAAAATAAGGAGGACAAACAAGTAAATTACTAGGTCATGTCCGGTTCGAAAAATTCATACACCACCACCAAAGACAATCATTCAATTAAGTCAATTCAAAGTTCAAACAAAAATTAATCTCCCTTATCAAAATGAGTTTATCACCTTAAAAAATTATTAATATTAATATATATGTAACTAGCATCATCACCTCGGCTCTTTTTTTGGGTTAGTGTCATAAGTTTTTTTTTTTTTTTTTTTAATAACTAACACATAAAGGTATAGTTGCATGTTTAATGTACACATACATTTATTATGAGTTTCATCGCTCATAAAAAAAAATAAAAAAATAAAAAAATAAAAAAAACACTTTGGATATCCCTTGATCAAAGCATATAAAATAGACACGGATTCAAGTCCTTCCATTCTCAACTATTAAATTATCAAAAATAAAATATTAATCAATTATCTATATAAATTTCCAATGTGAAATATTTGAGGAATTAAAACTTAATGGGTATATTTTAACACCGTAAACGAGATTTGCCTAGCCAAGAAATAGGTATGTTTATTACAACTATTGTCAATAAAAGAGGCTCATATTGTTGCATTTATAGTATTTGGACTTGAGAGTTGAGATGTACTTTCTTAGATTCAGTTCCCATGTTGGTTGGTAATCTGTCATATTTGGAGGCTTGAGATATGAAGTAAACTCATATAATCACTTTACCAGGTTCTATTTAGAAGGCAAAGAAATTTAGACATCTCTACCTGAACGAGATTTATTTAGATATGTCCATTGAACCGCCAAATAGTGGGCCTTTAAAGAACGTTCATGCCTTGAAGTGGGTTTTTTATAGGTTGTAAAAGAATGTGGAAACTTGCTTGGACAAGTTGATTGGCCTTAGAAAACTGGTGTTGGCATGCAATTCAACCTTGGCAGGAGCATTAGCTGACTGGATTTCAAAATTGACCAATCTTCAGTCGCTAAGTCAACTCTTGATTTGAGGGACATGTCAACGAACCACAAGCTATAAGACTCGTATTTGCTTGGATGGTTACAATTACCAAGACGATGATGATCAATTTCCTCCAAGCCTCGAATTCTCAATTTATCAGTATCGCAACTAGAGTTGCTTGGATGGTTATAGTTACCAAGATGATGCTGATCAATTTCTCCCAAGCCTCAAAATTCTCAATTTATCAGTTTCGTGACTAAAGGATGGCCCAATGCCAGCCTAAACATCTCCAGACTTCTCTATGATTCCTACAGGAGAAGGAAAATGATGTGTTGTCATAATGGATTCCCTTTGGCTTCGTCTCTTGAAAATGTGGATGCTAGAGAAATTGGAGGACTGGTTTGTGGATGAAGGAGCCATGCCTCAACTTGGAGAATTAGAGATCAGATGCTGCCTTAGATTGCGCAAACCAATGACATTATAAGGGATCAAAAACTTGGAGCAAGTAACTTTGATGAATGTGCCATGACTACTACATCTGTTAGATCTTTCATGCTGGTATTTGATCATTTCCTGGTGAGGTTTCTGTATTATTATTATTTTTTATTTTGTGGCATTTTAAATGTTTTGGAAGTACATAGTTGTAACTTGTAAGTACCATCCATAAAGCTTCAAGTATTTACTACTTCATTTACATTCTATGGTTGTAGGGAGAAAATGCACAAAAGCAAGAATCCAAATGAATTTGTAGCCTAGAATGCTACT
The DNA here is from genome assembly GCA_023736055.1 of Quercus glauca. Taxonomy (NCBI): domain Eukaryota; kingdom Viridiplantae; phylum Streptophyta; class Magnoliopsida; order Fagales; family Fagaceae; genus Quercus; species Quercus glauca. Next base: position 5,179,588 of record CM043319.1, on the reverse strand, counting down.
TGGTAATCTAAATGAAGTGGGCATTGGAGATGTTGTTCGAAATTCTAAGGGGGAGGTGTTGGCAACTTTATCAGAGAGGATTCCCATGCCATCTTCTATGGTTATTTTTGGAAACTCTTGCAGCTGCAGTATAGCTGGTTCCTGAGATTGGTCTTCATAACCCTATTTTTGAGGGTGATTCTGAGATATCCATTAACGCCTATAATTGTTGTCTTTCTGATTTTCAAGTCAATTGTTGTAACAACCTTCCTCTCAAAAAAAAAAAAAAAATCATCAGTTCTTGGCTCATGAAGTAAATGAGTTTTTAATGTAGTTGTTATAGTAAGTTATACAAAGATTGTGATGTGGGCAATCTTCCATGTTACATTTTTTATAATGAAAAAAAAAAAAAAGGGTAGGATGGGCAACTAACGTGACAATCTTACTTAGGCGTTATAATAGTAGTACCCTACCTACTAGGTCCAGGGCCCTACTGGAGTGCAGGAGGACTATGGTGAGCCATAACTTCCCAACCCCGCGAAGGATACTAGTGATCTTGAGCTGCTGACGGAGGTAACCCAAGCACATCTAGATTTGGAATCAAACATTTCCATTTTACAATTTTTATAAAGCTTTCTTATAAGCAATAGTATAATCTATATCTAAATATATAAAATAAAAGTCCGAGGTTTTTTTTTGGTTGAGATTATCATCTAAAATTTTGAAAGCCTACATTTTTCCATGTTATCCTTGTAATTTATATTTTGGGTAAATTTCATTCACACCCCTGAGGTTTGAGCTAATACCAATTGGATCTAAGACTTTTCAAAAATAATCAATTTGGTCCCTAAGGCCAATTTAGCTCTTAAAATAGTTGAGAAAAAATAATTAATTGTTTAGGAACTAAGCTGAAAAGTCTTGGACATGATTGACATTAGCCCAAACCTCAAGATATATTAGTGGAATTTACCCTTATATTTTTGTCAAAACAGTTTTTTTTTTTTAAGTATACAATAAAATTAAAATACCAAAAGAAAAAAGAAAAAACTTTAAACACATGCATGAGGTTAGTTTATTTATATATAAATTTAATATATCATTTAAAATCGATTGGGATTCATCTATAGGATAAAATAAAAATTTAAACAACATGATGTGTCTTCTTAAAAAAATAAAAAAGGTGATGAGGTTTGGGTTAATACAAGATAGAATCAAGTCTTTTCTTTAAAAAAGAAAAATACAATTTGCTCTCTAAAAACAAAGTCTCTTTACAATGTTTGAAAAATCCTATGCACTTCCGGCATTCTTCTTCATCTTTGACGTCTATTTATCTATCATTAACTACCCAATTATTTTTATAATTGTCACACTGCAATCATCGTAAGACCACTCAATCTCTCCTTTGTACACGTAATTGTAATGCTGTTTGATTCGTACACTTAATACAATCCATTGGAAGAAAGTAAAAGACTCGAAAAATTAAAGAACTTTCGAATGGTGTTTAAGTGTCGTTTGTACTTAGAGAATAAATTCGATATTTTTTTGAAAAGTTATAATAGAATCTAGCATTTACCCAAACAGTAGCTTTAAATTTAAAATGTTTATATATAGTGAAATTATTAATTAAATTTCAAAAGCAAAACGGTGCGCTTTGATCCAACACCACACTCACTTTTTACCTTTATTACAGTGGACAGTAGTTCTTCTCTTGGCTCTTTCAGTACCTATTGCCTAAAGCCAGGGTTTTTACCTTTGTTTGTAGTTCTAGCTTTCTAGGGTTTAAGCCTTGCTGAGCTCCAAGTCCAAAAGCTTCCGACCAAAAACGACGACGTATCGGAAGCAGAAATGGACGTCGACATGGACATGGACACTTCTCCTAGCAACATGAACCCTAAAGACCTCACTGTCAGAGAGCAATTTCGCCGTTACGGGTACACTTCACATTATCATATATCAATGCCTCCCATTTTTCTTTGTTCTGAAAATATTTTTAGGGTTTGAAAGAGTTTAACAAATGCTTCTGGGATAGATGATGTTTTGCATTATATATATATATATATATATACATACTTCAAAGTAGAATAGGTGAAAGTGAATCATTCTAATGAAGTCCATGATTTTCCTCTTAATTTACTTATTGAGTTGTTGAAATTTAATTTTCATGCTTATTTGCATCGATTGTTGGGATTCTTGAGTGTACCCATTGATGCCAATTGACTTGGTACATGATATGCTATGTAGAAGATGAATGTGGTCAATTACCAATTCCCAATTCCATGGTAGTTTGAACCCTTATCTATATACATACATTTGTAGTTTTTAAAAGTTAAGTTATACACACACGCGGCCATGTGTATTTTTTTTGGTGTATGAGTGGAATGCCATTTCACGTTAAGTAATTAGACTATGTTTTGGGCTAAGAGCTTCGTAGCTTGACTGACACCTCTTGGTATTTCCAACGGAGACGTCCCAGGTTCAAATTCCCCCTCCTCCATTATAAGTATTGAATTTAAATAAAAATGTAATTTAGACTATATTTTTGGTTCATTTTTTTAAACAGCTTACTTTTGTTGAGAACATTTAAATCGACTTGGAACTAATTTTAAGGTAGATTTTTGTGATAAGATTTGAAGTCAAGTACATGTAGCACCTACTATTGCTCATTTTGTGAGTATTTGATTGCTTTTATAAATAATGCCTTAATGGGCTTCTGTTTATATGTTTTACTGTATTTTGAATTGATATTGTATAGTGGTAAAATCTTGGTATTGGACATTTCAAGTATATTTATTGGAAATCCAAATCTCATGCTTATTTCACTTTGGAATTATTATTGTGTGAAATTAGCTGTGCTTTCTGTTATGTGTATACCATTATATAAAGATGTAATGTGTACAGGAAAAGGCACTCAGCTACAAGCATATCGCCCCTTCGAGAACGTTCAGGCTCAAAGTTCAGTGAATCCAGGCTATTGTATGATGGAAAGAGTATCCATAGCCCAACTAATGCGGCCCTTTTTCTTGAAAATATTAAACAAGAGGCTGAGAGCATTGTTGCTGATCACTCAGAAGGAACACCTGCAAGGACACAATCTGCTTCTAAATGGAGATCGTCCATTGATGGTCATGGAATGACAGATATGGATACTGGTACTGATTCAGTTCGCTATTCGCTAAAAGCTTGTAAGCATGAGGATGACTCATTCGCTGATGTTGGAGATACAACTTTTGCTCTATTTGCATCTCTACTTGATTCTGCTATTCAAGGTGCTTGAATTAACCTTTTTGTACTATTTTGCAATACTCAAAATTATTCCAACATCACCTTTCTTTTAAATGATGCCTTCATAGTTCACTGAAATAATTTGTTATTGAATTTTTCTATTTTATTTGGCTGGTGACCTGGTTGTGGCAGGGATGAAATGGTCGTTCATTCAGAAAAGTGTTCTCAGCTTGAAATTCTGTTACTTGGGGAATATATATATATATATATATATATATATTGTCACTGATCTCAAACTCCATCTCATTGTTATTGCTTTTTCGAAATCTTGCAATAGTGCTAGACGGAGCATATTAACATTTTTCACGTCCTTACTTCTATAGTTAATTTTCTTTGCAGGTTTGATGCCTATTCCTGATCTGATACTAAGATTTGAGAGATCTTGCCGAAATGTTTCAGAGTCAATGAGGTTTGTCCTCTACTATTGATAATATTTATAAATAGATAGATATGTTTTTCAGTATGCAAATGCACATAGATTCCCATATGGCGTTATTTCATTTACCTGTTTTCCGTTATGTAATAGTGATAGATGCAATGACGCTGTAGTGGGTCTAAGTTTTTACTTTGCACCAGGCTTAACTTCTTTTTTAATATTAACTCTGTGATTCATTCTTTCTTCATTTGTTCAAGGATAAGGTATAGAAGCAAATTTTTTATTAGTGAGAGATCCAATCAGAATGTAACATCACAGGTGTCAAAAGGGGGGAAAAGAAAAGAAGAAGATTCCATTTTCATCCAATACAACAAAAAATATACATATAAAATGTAACATCACAGGTGGTAAAAGGGGAAAAGAAAAGGAAGAGGATTCCAGTTTCAGTGAAATCTCATGACTGAAGCTTGTAGAGAAAGAAATAGGGTAAACAGTGAGCTTGGGAGCTTGGTGTTGTGTATTGGATTTTCTGTCCCTAACTCCCCACCCCCCCTTTCCCTTTTCTAAATATTCCCCAAAATTTTCTAACTGCATCCATTCCCTGTCCCCTCTCTATACCCCCTCCATACCAAACAAACCCTAAGGTTTGAGCATCCAAAATTGAATTTCCATGCAAATGAAATACTCTAATGTGTAATCTTCACAAAGTGAAAGAGGATTATCTTTCTTCTTGGCTAAACTACCCCAAATTGGAAAAGCAAATTAATAGAGGAGAAGCCATTATTTTATATCCCGTCAATGATTGGGATGACCTTTATACTTAGTACGTAATAGATGCTTATCGATATATTATTTAAAAAACTATGGTTCTGTGTGATTGCAACTTGATCTGGATATTGAACCAAGCAGGGTTGCCGTCGATCCCTACAATTGGTCTTGCTTCCTGGGGTTTAGTGTTTTAGCTTATGCTGTGGATGCCTGTGTTATGGAATTATTGTTGATCTCTGTAACTATTATGTGTAACAAAGGGTGATACTATAAAAAGATACTTGTTGGTCTAATTTGTGCTTGCCTTGGAGTCTTGGACTTTGCATTCAAATTGTAGCAGCTGTGCAATTCAAAATCATTCATATTCTTTGTTCTTTCTGGTAGAATATAGGTAATAATTGTTTCTTTGGTGGCTGTTTGACTTCTTTTATGTGCATTTCCTCTATAGATACGGGTCCAATGTACAGCATCGGGTAGTAGAGGACAAATTGATGAGGCAGAAGGCTCGACTCCTGCTTGACGAGGCTGCTTCCTGGTCTCTTTTGTGGTACCTCTTTGGGAAAGGAAATAAATCTTTAACCTCTTCTCTTTTTGATGCTTTGAGGATTCAGTTTGTTAAAATCTTTTTATAAACTGCTGGTAATGATGCATGGTTTTGAATTCTGTTCCGGATTAGCTACTGGAACTGAAGTGCACCATTTCGGGATTATTCCTGACTCTTCTACTTTTGATGCTATTATTATTGGTATTGTTAAGCTAATTGTGAGAGAAATACATGCAAAGATTAACTAGTTTCAAAGTAATTTATTCAAGTTAAATTAATATCCTAGTGAAGTGCTATATAAAATACAAATTAAGTGAAGAGTTATACTTAAGGGAAAAGAAAAGCAATTGTGGTATTCCTGTATATAAACAAGGTGGTTAGACTATATTTATAACTATGAACTTCCCGGAAGCTTCCTCAATAAAAAAAAGTTTCAACTCAATTTCCGAAGGTCAACAACCCTCACACATGAACTGTTGTTTTAAGTCTTTATCATCTTTTTCTCTTCCCTTCTCTCTCAAGTCTTCTTTTCACAGAAGCTTGTTTCACTGCTCTTGTTATTCAGGTAGCGTTTTGCCCCAAATTCATCAATTTTTGTATTTTAGTTTACGATTTCTCTCTGGTCATCAATTTCTTTTACTGGTAGAAGTAAACAGTAGATCGCGGACCAGAACATGAATCTCACCTAGAATGCCAAAATCCTGCCTGGCACGCTGGTTCAGGTTGGAATAGTCCAGATTTCACACGGGTACAAGCACCAGAATGGAACAGAATTCAAAACCTTGTAATGATGTGTATCATAAATATAACCTCCTGAGACTATTCCATTTGAATGATTAGCATCATTTAGGCAGTCCCCCACCTCTCTTAGTGTGTAACTTCTAGCATATATCTCTTTGAAAATTTCTTCCTCATGATGTATTGTTCCTAGAGATCAACTTTTTTTTTTTTTTTTTTTTTTTTTTAATTTTGAAAATTAGGATATTATGGAATTGTGTTTGCTTCTTAAAAAGAGGTATATTAAATTATGTATTTTATTAATTTATTTTGATATCAGACATTTATTTTTGTGTACTTTTTGGATTTTAAACTTTATAAATAACTTATGCAGTAAACATTTCAAAAGAGAGGGGTGCAACCCGAGTACATGAGGTTACACATGAAGGCTTAAACAAGCAACCCTCTATAGTTTGGGCTTTTTTTTTTTTTTTTGATAAGTAACCCTCTATGGTTTAGTAATCCATGCTAAAAATGGAAGAGATGAATTCTATGTACTCTATAGATGCCATGTATAAGCTCTGTGTGGCTATGTCGAGAGCTTTCATATTGCTCCTTGTATGTATTTTTGTGTACTGTGTAGCCTAACTTATAAAAAAACAAAGGGTGTGTGTAGCCTCACTTGGTTTCCTCACTGAAACAAAGAATAGGAAAGAGATCAAACATTTGTTAATGCTTTAAACTGTGTGATTCGTTAATTAATAAAATCATTTACTTTTAAAAAATTCTTTAATTGTTGCCATTAAATTCTGTATTCTTTGTTTCTAAAATTACAGACTGCTCAACCAGAATCTCTTCTGACCAATTGATGCATGCTATGTCATGGTGGCAGTTTCTCCTTAATATACTTGATGCCTTGACCATGATGCAAACACAGAAATATTGCTCTGTGGTCTTTTATACTGCTGCAATTTTGTTACATCAAAATTGTTCCTCCTAATCTTATACAACATGCCTTCTTGTTGCCTTTTGCATTTAGGTTTTGATGACAAGGCCATTATTTATGGTGTAATTATTTTGTTGTACTATTTTTTTGCTTGTTGCCAATCTTATCCCACTGAACTTTGGGTTTTCTTCTCTGACCACTTGATGCGTGCTACTTCATGGTGGCAGTTTTTCCTTAATATGCTTGGCACCTTAACCATGATGCAAACACATAAATATTGCTTTGTGGTCTCTTATACTGCTGCATTTTGTTAAAATCAAAATTGTTCTCCTTAACTTACACAACATGCCTTCTTGTTGCCTTTTGCATTTAGGTTTTGATGACAAGGCCATTTATGGTGTTATTGTTTTGTTGTACTTCTGTTTTGCCACTGAGCTGTGGGTTTTCTGTGTGACGATTTTTGTTTCTTCTTGCAGTGTCGGAAGAACTCCCAAAAGAGCTAATCCTGGTGATGTATTTTTCTAGCATGTGCTGCTTCATAGGAAAATAATATTTTAAATTTGCAAAGAAGAAATGTCTTTTATTTGATGTTTTAAAAGATGAGTTTATTCTCATTTAAATTGATTGACTTATGACAGTACCCCCAAACATCGCATTTGGAGGCATGCCAGTTTGTTGCAGAAGATCATACAGCACAATTATGTCTCCGAGTTGTTCAATGGCTTGAAGATTTGGCTTCCAAAGCACTTGACTTAGAAAGCAAGGTGATCAGTTTTATATCACTTCATGCTTAGAATGTTCAAGTGTGTTATTGTTAATTTTTTCATTAGTGGTCTTGCCTGTTTATTCATAGGCCCTTTGATAGACAGTATTAATTGTCTTTCTTGTTGGCTGAATAATTTATCCTCGTCTCTTTTTACAAGCACTCTGCTGTTATTCTTAATGTTATTATTATCTTTTCCCCCCATTTTCTCCTTCTGGCCTGCTTCTGTTGCATATCAAGATATTGCTATATTGCATGCTGCATCTCTTGTATATCACCATTACTCAAAGACTTTTAAGTTAGCGTATAGATCACAGGACAAAATCCATTGGTTCCCTATCATGTTTCTAGCTTTACTGATTTATTAGCCCTCTCCTCCGTACATCTAGTGTTCCTTGAATTGGGGTAGACCTTTGAGCATGTTAAACATCTTAATTAAATCTTAAAGAAAATTTTACTGAAATTTAAGTTCATATGTTGGGGAACAGAGGAGCCTTAAGAAGAGAATTTAGATTCAGAAATGGAGGATTTTCTGTTCTTCTCCCCCTTAACATGGTATCATGGGATAATGGTCTGTTTTTGCTATCTTTCTTGGGTATAGAGGCTATGGTTCTGTACATATATATATATATATATATATATAAGCAGAGTACGCTTTTGTTTTCTTAATAAAATTTCCATTATAAAAAAGAAAAGAGTATGCATATCAAGCTTAATAGTTGTGGCATTGAATTACCTATATGAAAAAAACAGTTGCAGCTTTGAATTTTTTAAGAGTACATTGTTTCTGTTTAACATGGCAATTAATCAATATTTGCAGGTGCAAGGATCTCATGTTGGTACCTATCTCCCCAGCTCTGGAGTTTGGCATCATACTCAACGGTATCTTAAGAAAGGAGCCTCCAATACAAACACCGTTCATCACTTGGATTTTGATGCTCCAACACGCGAACATGCTCATCAGCTACCTGATGATAAAGTACTCTTTATGTGATAGTCTTTTGAATTTCTATAAAGCCAATTTACACTCGACACCACCATCTTTCTCCACTAATTGCTTACATTTAATTTTTAACTTGCTGTGCAATTGTTGAATTCCAATAGAAATATGTTTGAATGATACTGTAGAACCTGCATTAAAATTTACACAATAGCCCATATAGATGTAGTTTTCATGAATTTGGAACTCTTAGAAAGTATTCACATGAGTCTGAGTGTATATGTATTTCCTTAAACACATCAATAACATTTTTAGCTCAACAGAAACAAGACGAATCTCTTTTAGAAGATGTCTGGACCCTTTTAAGGGCTGGAAGACTGGAAGAGGCATGTGATCTTTGCCGGTCTGCTGGACAGGTAAGCAATGTTCTGGATTTATTAGGTTATGGTTTATCTTTGTTGGTGCTGTTCTGATACATGCTAACATTTTGGAAGCCATGGAGAGCTGCAACATTATGCCCATTTAGAGGGTTGGACCTATTTCCTTCTGTTGAAGCCTTGGTGAAGAATGAAAAGAATAGAATTTTGCAAGCTATTGAACTGGAAAGTGGCCTAGGTCACCAATGGCGTCTTTGGAAATGGGCTTCCTATTGTGCTTCAGAGGTAGGGTTGGGATGGCCCCATCAGATAAATTTCTTCCATTTTAACACCAATCCCATACTTGTTTAATTCTGGTCTGTGCTCTATTTCTCTTCATATGGTTATATTTATGGCTCTAGTTTCTCTCAGAGGCAACATTTCCTGGCTTCTTTCTTGATGGTTTGAAATGGAACTACATACATTTTTCTGGGAAAGCTGATCAAAAAACATTCTATCTTTTATGTTTTTATGTTGAGACCCATGTCTTTAAATAGATTTTATAGGTGACCCATGCCCTTAAATAGTTTAGCACTTGTATGTTCTATTCTGTTCATGTATTGTGCGGATCAGCAATTAATGCACATGGTGTAAACAACATTTATAAGCTAATGGATCTTTGTTTTTCTACCTTTATTTTCTGAAGAAAATTGCTGAGCAAGATAGTGGGAAATATGAGGCAGCTGTATATGCAGCCCAATGTAGCAACTTAATTCGCATGCTTCCTATCTGCACAGACTGGGAGGTATTTTCTTCCCCCCTAATTATATCTCAAGATCTTCTTTGAAATGCATTTATGTTTATGCATTTTTAATAGGTTTTCTTCTTATGGTTGTGTGTGCAAGCACATGCATGCTTGTGTTTAATAATAGTCAGCAGCTTGTTCATATTTTCTGTTCATTGTTACAAATTTTCTGCATTGATACGTGATGTGTATGGCCCTATTTCCTCAAATATGTGGCATAATTCACACGCTATAGGAAGCAATTCAAATGGATAAGACTTCAGGAGTGTCTAGCTTATTTATGTAATTTTGAATAGGTGATACAAAATAGTATTATTCCTTTCTTAAATTAACATTCTCCATTACATCATACCATTTTAGTTTTTGCTGTACGAAATAATTTAGATCTATGATTTGATGTGATTTGCTACTTCAGATTAGTTGATGGAAGAACTAAGAAAGCAAATTTTCCAAAACGCTACTGCCTAAGTACTTGCAGTATAACTTTAACACTGAATTTCTTTATTGTTGCAACATGCATTTCATGACATGGATTGAAATGTGTTAATGTACGAGAATGGATGGTTACTGTTAAATTATGATTCATATAGAATAGTGGGTTGTACTTATCAAAAAAAAGAATAGTGGGTTGTCATGGCTCTCGGAGAGACAATTGTTCAGCTGTAAGCATGTAATAGGTGCCCAAATCTGTTTGTTTAAAAAAATTACAGAGACGCGATTTTCAATGTGGTCTGCCTTTGCTAAATTTTTTATGATACAAATTTCACCAATTTAAGAATCTTAAGTGCTTTCTTAACATTGTGAGACATTTGTTTTAAGTTTTGACGTTTGCTATGTATCTTGTTGCTTTGGTTTTAAGGTTGTTGGCATGCATTAATTTTAAAGTTTCTGATCATTGATCTTTAATTTCTGCTCTTTTCTTATATGACTACTTTCGATGCTGGCTGCTGTTGAAATTTGTTACTCATTGTATTTTGCAGTCAGCATGCTGGGCAATGGCAAAGTCATGTCTAGATGTTCAAGTGGATTTAGAATTGGCTCGTCTACCACCTGGGAGAATGGATCAAATTAACAGTTTTGGAGATGTAATTGATGGAAGTTCTGGACATAGTGATGGCACCGTTCAGCCTTCAGGTGGGCCAGAAAATTGGCCAGTTCAAGTTCTGAACCAGCAGCCACGACAACTTCCAGCTCTTCTTCAAAAACTCCATTCAACGTATATTGCAGTTTTCATTCAAATATTATAGTCCTTTCTCTGTGGTGTAGTTTAGTATGCTGAATATTTTTTTTTTTTTTTTTTTTTAATAATATCTTCTTGATTAGGGAAACAGTACATGAAAGTGTTGCTCGTGCTTGCAAGGAGCAGCAACGCCAAATTGAGGTATTTCTGAAAAAAAGAGTGTTAGTTTATTTTTATTTTTTTTGATAGGTAATAAAGATATATATTCAATAAAACTACCTTATGCAGAAAAACATAAGGTAGAGAGAAAAATACAAAGGGAAAAGAAAGAGTAAAAAGATTAAAAAAAGGAAAAGAAACTAAGTACACAGGAGAGAGCTAAGGAACATAGGGAGAGAATCACTAGAGGTAAGTCCCCAAGCCCTAGACCAGTCAAACAAAGTGCCACTGAAAGAGGCCAATAGCTGGTCATCCGAACTTTCCATGTCCTCAAACGTCCTCCTATTTCGCTATTGGATTTCCATCTAGCCAAGATAGTTTTGCTACTGAAAAGTGTCAAGCACAATTTAGCAGCTGGGTACACTTGGACAACTGTTTATTAGATTGCAGCCCAGAGATATATAGGGATGTACTGCCTGCTAAAGTTATTTCCTCATCAATTTTCCTTAACTTCAACTGAAGTAGCTCTCAAATTAAACCTCCCCCCAAAGGAATAATTGTCTCCTTGAGCAAACATGCATTTATGTGTAAGTGGTAACTAAAGCAAAACAAAAGATTTGCAGGTGACATCTTCATCAGGACTTTACTTAAGTGAATAGAAGAAATGCCAATGGAAGAGTTGAAGGTCTCTTCTCAAGCACTTATTGCAGCCTAATTTGGATGTGATCTGTCTAGGAGATCTTTAGTTCTTATTATTGCCCTATATAATATTATAGTTTGCTGGCAATTTGTGTAAGATATATCCAAGAGAATTCTTTTATGTGGTTAGAATATGTGTCTTTCTTCACCTCTTTGCATATTGAAGATGACACTTAACATAACAGGGCCTTAATTGCAAGTTGCAACTACACAGGGTTGGCTGTCATAAGGAAAATGAAAAATTGGCTAAAATCTACCTTTTCTTTCAAATTTTCTGAAAGTAACTATGCACGGCTCATTTTACATGGAAGCAAGCATTGGTCTTTCCCTTCCCTGCCTTGGGGCTCTGAATTTCAATTTTATTCTAGATGTTTGCATATTAGGTAGGCCCTTTGTAATGTTATTTTACTTATTCAAAGGAAGAGAAAATTTTTCTTTACTCAGTTTTCATTTTTGTTTTTGTTTTTTTTTTTGTTTTTTGTTTTTTGTTTTGTTTTGTTTTTTTTTTCAGTTTGATTTAAATTTATTAGCTGTGTTCTTTAACCAAACAATGCTTCACAGATGATTCTAATGTTAGGGGATATACCGCGCCTGCTGGACCTTATATGGTCATGGATAGCACCTTCAGAAGATGATCAAGATGTCTTTAGGTAATTCCATGTCATTGGCCTTCATATGTTTGCTAGATTTGTGTCGAGATGAATTTGGGAATGTTCCATTAGTTGTGCCCTTGACCTCTCTTTTAACATGAACTTCCAAATTTTCTTGACTACTTGTATGGCTACTTACTGATAATGGTATGGTCTGGTTTCATTAATATCCACTGGAAAGTCATATCAAATTATAACAAAAAGAAGGTGAAGTGTTTGAAAGCAATTGATGATCGTCATTTTATTACGTTAAAATCGATCTGTTTTGGTGATTTCCGTCACCTGAGATGGTCCTCTGAGTTAATTTCTGTATTGAGCCATTAATGGACCATATTTATGGTGTGTGTGTGGGGGAACAGATATTGTGCTAATAAATATTTGTAGATCTGCCTGTTTAGAATAATTTGGTTGACCAATGAGTATTGTGGTTTCTGTCAGGCCCCATGGAGATCCTCAAATGATTCGATTTGGTGCACATATAGTGCTTGTACTTAGATATTTACTTGCTGATGAAATGAAGGATACTTTCAGAGAGAAAATAATGAGTGTTGGTGATCTCATTCTACACATGTAAGTAGTTTAAAGTTATGGTTCCTAATAAATTTTGTTATGTTGACATTTATATAACTAATGATTAATATGTTTTAGTGAATTTCATAAGTATTATGCCATTGTAATCTAGCTCAAGTTGACTGTCCTCCCCTTGTAAAAGTAAGGTTGAGAATGGGTTGTGGGTTCAAGTCCTATTGGGTGCGTACCTTACTGATAATGAAAGCATAATGATGTAGGCCTCTAACTAGGGAGCAGATAACCACTAAATAGTTTTCTTTTTATGGTGTGTACTGTGCAGCAAGACAATATTAGCTTACATAGTATGACATTTGCAAAGTACTCACTACTCAGTTATGAAATCAGCCCAACTTCCCTTCCCCCCTCCCCCCCTTTTTTTGATAAATAATAAGTTTTGTTGATATTTAAAAAGGGACACCCTAGTACACAGGAAATGTCAACAAATCAAGTAAAAAATTACAAGTATCAATAAAATCAAGAATAGAAGAGAATGATTGGTTTCGCAAAGCAGACAACCAATCCAATAAAGTTCTAAAGAAAAATAACTTGGAGGTCTGGTATGGATCTCTCATTATCTTCAAAACACCTACTGTTTCTTTCCCTCCAAAGACACCACATTAAAATATGGGGAACAATTATCCATATATGACCATTTCAATGACGATGAAGGAAAAGATGGTCAACCGATTAACCATTACACTTGCACATATAACACCAATCCAATATCCAAACGTTTCTTTTTTGTAAATTGTCAATCGTCAAACATTTCCCCAAAGCAACAGTCCAGACAAAGAAAGCCACTCAAGAAGGGATCTTCTGCTTCCAAATTCTTTTCCAAGGGAAACAAAAATCATTAGAGCCCACTAGAAGAATGTAATAATCATTAACCATAAACCCCTTATTTCTATCTGGTTTCTAGCTCATTTTATTCTCCCTAAACCCCCTTACAGAAGAGCCATATATGGTATCCATGAAGTTCGACGCAGCCTCCAATTCCCGATCATGAACATCCCTAAAGAAACTTACATTTCAATAAAGGAACCCTTTGTGAACTTCATAAGCTCAGCCACACTTGCCTTCTTATCTCGGAAAATTCTAAACAATTCAACATAGCTAACAGCAAGAGTTGTCTCCCCACACCATCGGTCTTGCCAAAACTTCACCCTCAACCCATCACCAATATCATATAGAATATAACTTCCCTTCCCACCTTTTGTTGGCAAAAAAATCAAGTTGACCATGTAATCATTCTGGGGTTGCTGCTTCTAGGCTTAGTTCTTTTTCATTGGCTGTACATCTCTCAGCTTTTCTTGTTCTTTGATCAGAGTGTTGTATCCTAAACAGTGAAGGATGAATGGTCATTACTTATTATGTTTACAGTGATGCACAATTTTACTCTATTGTTCATTGATACAATTGGCTAATATGGTTTAAGGTATGCGATGTTTCTGTTTTCAAAGCAACATGAGGAGTTAGTGGGTATATATGCTTCTCAGCTTGCACGTCACCGTTGTGTTGACCTGTTTGTGCACATGATGGAACTAAGGCTGAACAGCAGGTAAAACAACTTCTTATTCAGGTTATGTTTCTCATGTCTTTGTTCTGCTAAGTTTATTGGTTTTTAAGTATAAGATCTTGGCATGGGGATTTGAATTTACAGATGCATTATATCTTTGTGATGAGATATTCTAGATTCAAGGATATTATTTTGAATTGTGTCATATGCTTGTTTCTAAAGGGCTGGGATGTGCAGTTTTAGTTTCCTCTTCAATTCACTACTTGTGTATTCCTAGGGAATCTTCACAACCCTACATTAACGGTTAAGCATAAGATTAGAGATATCAAATGCTACTGATGCCTGTCAAGAATGTATTCTATCTGGGCATATTTGGATTTTTTTTTTCCCCGTGGGGCTGGGTGATAGTGGAATAACTAGTCTCTCTTATTCCTGTGAACAATTTCTTTGGAATTGCAACTGTTGTTCACTATGTACTCCTCTTCTCTACTTCTCAAATAAGATTTTTTTTCCTTCTGATTTTTAGATATGAAAACAATAGATTTAAAACACATTAATGTCAACAAACCTTAAGAGAAGATTTTATACTGTCTATTCATCCCAATTTTGGAGGAAATAAGCTATATGTATGAAATGAATGCATCAAGATTGTCTTCCATTGATAATGTTCCGACATGACTCCTTTGAGTCTTTGACAGTTGGGCATAATGCAGTCTATGAGCTGTTAGTTTTATATGTGTGTGTGTGTGTGTGTGTGTGTGTGTGTATTTTTGTGATAAGAAATCTTTATTGATATGGAAAACAAAAATAACAGCAGCGGTCGGTATACAGGAACTGTACTAGTAGTGCAGAAAAATTAAAGAAAATTACAGCAATCAATAATATATTTTCTTCCCATATACTTTTATGTCTGCAGAAATTTAGTGCCCATTTATCTGTATAATTATAAACTAAGAAATAATTCCTGTGATGGCCATTCTGTATAATCACAAACTGTGAGAGGAAATGCATGTGGAAAGCTGGTTTAGTTTTATGTCACTTTCAATTCATACGTTTTTATTTTTTGTGAAAAATATTGTTCTCTTCCATAGAAAATAGAGAATTATGGCGAGTACAAATTAATAATAAGATTTGGTGTTAACCAGTTTTCTCTACTAAATACCTTAGCTGACTGGATTGCAAATTGCCAACCAGTGTAAGGGCAGTTGATGCCAATTCTTTTTTATTTTCTCTTCTTTTTTTTTTGGGAGAAAAAGAGAGAGGGGGGGTGGTTTAAAAAGTTGATTTGGTTTATTCGTGGCTAAATCATAAATTTGTAGCTAATACAAACTAACCAACACCCTCGCCATGTGAGAGGAGGGAGGGATCATCTCCAGGTGTCACTGTGCACAATCCTTTACTAATGTTGTTCTTGTTGAATATGCAAATGATTGAGTGGTCTAAGAATGAATGACTGTTTCCTCTGTTCAGTTAGTATAGAAACATTGCACTAAAATAAATTTACTTGGCAATAATTGTTATATATTTTTTAAGAGATCATATATGGTGCATATCAAAGTACAACAGATACTAATGAATTAACTGAAGATATTGCTGCACGAATAAAAGATATCCATTTTGCAATGACTAGGATTATCATCTTATTACCGTGTCTATAGTTGCAATCTTAATTTTTTGCTGTTTATATTTTTTTTGGTGTTGATGTGTTATATTATGGTTTTTGGCCTGCCAACAGTGTTCATGTCAAATATAAGATCTTCCTTTCTGCTATGGAGTACTTACCATTTTCTTCCGGGGATGATTCAAAAGGAAGTTTTGAGGAAATTATTGAGAGGTATGTGTATCTCTTCTTCAATATGTTCTTATATATCTCAGGCAGAAAGAATGGAAATTATGTTATTTTCATATAAAGTTTGTCGGCTTTGTAATTATCTGTTTAAACACAGGATTTTGTCAAGATCCCGGGAGCTCAAAGTTGGTAAATATGATAAGTTATCAGATGTACTAGAGCAGCACCGGCTTCAGAGTCTTCAAAAAGCTATGGTTATCCAATGGCTCTGCTTTACACCCCCCTCGACAATCACTGATGTTAAGGATGTTAGCACAAAACTTCTTCTGCGAGCACTGATACATAGGTAAATTTTTACAAATATAGCTGTACTGTATTATAATTTTCTCTTTTTTCTGATGAGTGAAAGGGTAAGGCCCCAGTACACATGTAACAAACAGCAAATAATAGCTATAAGATAGGATTCCATAGATAATCAACATTTGTTCTGCGCACAGCTGATTCCTCATGAATCATATACTTTTGTTTTCTTATTCTAGAAGACAGGTTTTCCTTTCTATTCTTCATCCAGTTCTTGTTGGTTTGACATTATAGCTTTATAATTTAACTCTTCTTATGATGTCTAGTTTTTCACAGCCAAATTTCACGAGTCTCTCTCTCATGCATGATTGTTAAATTTTATTGCCACTTTTGTTGTTGTCTGTGTTGTTTTTGGTTCTTCTGAAGTCTAACCTTTGCTTTTTCTACAGTAATATATTATTTAGGGAGTTTGCTCTGATTTCTATGTGGAGAGTGCCAGCAATGCCCATAGGTGCACACAAATTACTTGGTTTTCTTGCTGAACCTTTGAAGCAGCTTTCAGAACATCAAGATAACTTTGAGGCTTTTAATGTTTCTGATAATCTAAGAGAGTTCCAAGACTGGGTATGCCTCATTCTTGCATACCTATTTGGTTACTTTTTCCAACTTGCTTTTGTGTTATTTCCAGCTTGATATTTATACTTCCCATATTAATATATCTTTTCATTAAATAGAGTGAGTATTACTCCTGTGATGCGACATATCGCAATTGGCTCAAAATTGAGTTGGAGAATGCAGAGGTTTCTTCCATTGAACTCTCATTGGAAGAAAAACAAAGAGCCATTTCAGCAGCCAAAGAGACACTGGATTCTTCTCTATTACTGCTACTAAGTAAGTTGCATTGACTATCATTTTACATATGCAAAATGCAGAGACTGACCATGTTGGGATTATCTAGTATGTTTCTTATGGTATAATTTTCATTGAGAATGGTGGATTTAGGCTCATCATATTACTCTGGATTATAATTGATTCATCTACTTTCTCTAGGAAAAGAGAATCCTTGGTTGGCTGCATCTGAAGATCCTATTTATACGTCAGAGGATCCTTTATTTCTAGAATTGCATGCCACAGCGATGCTCTGCCTACCTTCTGGTGAATGTATGTCTCCAGATGCTACGGTGTGCACTACTTTAATGAGTGCCCTTTACTCTTCAGTGACTGAGGATGTTGTGTTAAATCGGCAGCTAATGGTATGCTTATTAAGCCTTTGTTTTCTGATTATTATTTTTTTAATAATTAAGGCCGTATTGGTACAAGCATGCTTCCTTCAGTCTTCATGCAGAGGCTTATTTTGCCAAATGAATCGACTACTAAGATTATCTTTTCTTTTCCTTCAGTCTTCATGCAGAGGTCTGTGTTAATAATACAAAGTTGAATGATAGAGTTTTCAATATGTTTTAATAGTCAGGGGTGAATGCCCTGGATTAACCGGCAACTGGTTCTGGTGGTTGGGGTTAGTTGCCCATAGGTTTTACTGGCCAAAGGCAAGTCCAAAGGGCTCTTATTTAGAAAGGTTCCCTGCATTATCAAAAAGAAAATGACCGAGGAAAAAGATCAGCCTTGAGTGTGAAGTCCATTCTGGCTTTAGATATTAAATTAATTAAGAAATATGAATAACTTAATTTTGATTTCTTTTTATTTTTTATTGAGTCAATTACTTTACCAAGTTAAACCTTTAAAAGATGGCAAGGGGGTGTAACAATGACCAAAAATGAACACTGGAGCCCTAGTATAGGCTTAATTGTGGTCCAAGTTGTTCTTAACCTCATTCTGCCCTTCGAAAGATGTTAAATCTGGAGTAATGCTGAATTACTCACCAATTATACTCTAGAGGATTGCAATAGTCGTGGTTCATTGAAAAAAAAAAGATGCAATCCTTATCTTGTCTTATATCACAAATGAAATTTAGTAACTTGATTAATGCTACAGTTCACCTGATATTTACAGAAATTAAACCCAAGAATCTGGTCCTGGACCCAGTATATCTCAACTTGGAATTTGTAATCCATATAAACTTACATGTCACAAAAATCCACACTGACTTCGGAAATTAGTTTTTCATGCATCAAAATCCTTATTTAATTCCCCTCTTTGACATATTTGCCTTTTGTCATATTCTGAAATTTTTGGACAGGTGAATGTGTCTGTATCAGCAAGGGACAATTACTGCATTGAGGTTGTACTTCGCTGCTTGGCAGTTGCAGGTGATGGAATTGGGCCACATGAGCTGAATGATGGTGGTATACTTGGTACTATTATGGCTGCTGGCTTCAAAGGTAAGTGACATAATCATAGCTACAGTTTTAGTAAAGCACATACGCGGGTTGCAGTTTGGTTGGATTGCATTGTAATAGTGAAACATAGTATTTGATTAATCTTGTGTGGTTTTGTTGCCAATTCTCAAATTTCATGTGTTCAAATTAAGAGAATGTCGGTATATAACCACACATTAAAATTTAAGAAATTCTAATCTGAGATGTTTGAAGGGGATAACTTGGATAGTTTCATCCTTAACTTCACCTTTTCAATTACTAAATCAGGCGTAAGAGAAGTGAAACAGTTCTCCAAAGTGGCATTAATTGATGCGGTACTGATTGAATTGATTATTACTTAATGCAGGTGAGCTTCTTCGATTTCAAGCAGGGGTTACAATGGAGATCTCCCGTTTAGACGCTTGGTATTCAAGCAAAGATGGTTCTATAGAAGGCCCTGCTACATACATCGTGCGTGGTCTTTGTCGTAGGTGCTGTCTTCCTGAAGTCATTCTTCGGTGCATGCAGGTAAGCCTCTCCCTCAGAATAATTTCTTACTCTGTCTGTCTTTAAAATTATTTAATTTTAATACAGTGGATTCCTTGCACTATCTTTGTTCATGTAGGCTTGTCTCTCTCTTTTTACTTATCAAAAAAATGTAGGCTTCTCTTTCAAATTCCCATGTATCAGCAACTTTTAGTAGTGATTTTTGTCTCATTTGCAGGTCTCAGTTTCACTTATGGAGTCTGGCAATCCACCTGAAAGCCATGATGAATTGATTGAACTGGTTGCTTGCCCTGAAACTGGGTTTCTTCATTTGTTTAGCCAGCAACAATTGCAGGTAAGCTAATAAATAGTTTTGCGTACTTGTGCACAGAAAAATTGTTTGCCGCATGCTTGAGCCTTTAATCGTGATGAGCATTGTCTGTGGGTCACTTACTAGTTATTAAACCTTTTCTCCCACTAACTCTTGGGATAGACTGTTCCCTCTAAGGGATCATAACACTTGGAGGGGTTTTTTTTTTTTTTTTTTCTTTCTAATCAGCAAGTGCATATTTGTCTTCAAGGGAGATTTAAAAAATAAAAATAAAAACTTAATAAAGATATAGGATCTAACTTTACTACTAAAATGGCATGGACTAGCAATTCCATTTGCAAATAATAAGTTTGCCACTTTCATGTCATCTAAGTTATATAAGTTCACAGTTCTCAAGAGTATTAATCCTGCGAACTTCTAACTAGTGGTCTACTTCTATTGGGGAGCTCCTTCTTTCTTCTTTTTTTGGCTTCAGAAATTTTATGCATACTTAGGGGTAATTTTTTTAGGGGATTCTCTTGTATATCCCGCATATTTGAGTTTCTTTTCTTAATCTAATTATTGTACTTATCCAAACATGGTATCCACAAAATGTTATATTATTGAACTGTTATTTTATCTATGATTATTAGGGACTGCTAAGCTTCCTCATTTTACCTTTTTTTTCCCCCTTGTCCATGTCAAATTGATTCAGCTGACATTATTTGATTATTTTACCATGTTCAGGAATTTTTATTGTTTGAGAGGGAGTACTCAATATTTAAAATGGAGCTTCAGGAAGAACTTTCTTGTTGATCATTGCTATGGATGTAAAAATCAAGGTCTTAGTACAGGGTTTGATGGGATTGTAAAATTGATGAGTTAATGCCTTTCTCCAGTTATGAAAGGATTAATTTTGTTGTAAAACGTGTTCTATTCTGTCAATATCAAGGCAAGCTTCATTATGGGTATCGTGCCGATGCATGTTTATTGTGTTCGGCCTTTTTCATTATTTCAGCCCTAGAATATGTACAAGATATGCCTATTTTAGCAAGGTAGTGGAAGACAGTTCAGTTTTATTAAGCAAAAACAAGAATAATTGTCTGTATACATCTCGAAAAGAACTGCAGTCTGCAGTGTTGAATGTGTTGCCTTGGTGCAACTGGAAATAGTTACTCTTAGTTGCAGGCTTGCAGCAAGCAAAGTACAAGAAATTTTTGGTGCCAGAATTAATTTTTGGCATAGAACAAAAATTTGTGTTGCATTTGCAAATCAGATGGTATTTTGATTCCTTATCAAAGTTAAGGATGTTATTTGATAAATGAAAAAGGCATATCTTGTACATATTCTAGGGATGATAGATTATACGAAGAGAGTTGTATGTGTGTGGGTGTTTTTTTTTCATTGTTGAGTTTTGGATTGGGAGGAAAATTAAAATTATTTTACTATTTAACTTATTTTTGCTACTATTTATGGGCCTTACTGCATTTTTTGGTACTACTCATGAGTCTCACTGTACTATTTTAACTAACTTTTACTTTTATCTATAGTACTTTCAGCAATAAATTTTCAATTTTAGCAAAATAAGTGGTATTCAAATATATTTTATATGATGGTTGAAATTTTTTTTAATCATTTTTTAGATTAGGTTTTTTTTATTATTATTTTTTATTTTTTGGGGGTCCATAACATCAGTTTGAAATCACATTAGCTGTGTTGGCCATATTGGCAAAATTTGTAAAATAATATTATTTTAATAATGATGATTTAAATTAACACGATTTATAAAACAAATTCCAAATAACTTCAAATAGTATTAATTTAAATAATAACTATTAAAATAATATTAGTTATCAAATTAACGCAGCACTTTCCACTTCTTTGTGCTTTTTTGTTTGGATAAAATACTATTTTAGTTCCTAAACTTTATTAAAAGTTTGTTTTGCATCTTTAAACTTTAAAAAATTTGATTTTCACTCTTAAACTACTGAAGATTTTTATTTTTAGTTTCTAAACTATTGAAAATATTTTAATTTTTGTTCTTAAATTTTACTAAAAGTTTTTTTTTTTTTTTTGTTCTTAAATTATTGAAAAAATTATGTTTTCATCCCTTTTTTTTTTTCTATAAACTAATAAAAGTACTCTTCTTCAAAGTTTAAGGATGAAGAAGTCATTTTCTAAAGTTTAGGGATTAAAAAAAAAATAATTAGTAAAGTTTAAAGATCAAAATAATATTTTACCTTTTTGTTTTCTAAGTTATTTAAACTAATCGTAATTGGAAAGTTTAGGATAATATTTAGGAATGGTAACGGGTCGGGTTTTGGTCGGGTTTTTTCATACTTGGACCTGACCCGTGGGGCAAGACCCGTGGCCTGGACCCGTCCTGTTTAGGGTACCGGGTTTTTTCCCGGGGCCTGGACCCACCCCAGCCGGGCCCTGCGGGCCCCGTTTAGGGATTGGGTCCAATTCGTGACCCAATAAAAAAAAAAAAATTTAAGCCCAAATTTATTTTTGTCTACATTAAGTCTGCATATTCTAATTCAAGCATAGATAATGTGGCCCAAATGCCAAATCAGTCCAAATTATAGGTTACTAATCATAAATCAATAAATCACCTGTTAATTATAAATCAATAAACTATAACTAATATCATAATCATAATTCAATAAATCATAACTAAGATTTTAAATCAATAAATTATCTAGCTAAGATAACTATTTAATCATTAATCAACAAAATCATAACTAAAATCACCAGCTAAATATAAAAATAAAATAAATTCAACAAGTCTAAGAAATAAGTATCAAAAGTCCAACGAGTCCAAAAAATTAAAAAGCTACAAAATAAATCTCACAAGTTTAGAATAATTATAAACAACAAATTAATCCAACAAGTCTAAGAAATTATAAAAGCTACTAAATTAATACAAAATGTTTAATTTTCATCAATTGTGATACAACTCCCATCAATTGTGGCACAACTCCCATTATCTTCGTTTGGCTCCCCATCATCAAGAATGGATTGAAATGTACTATCTCCAGATATAGTTATAGAACCTATAACAACAATGAATTAAAAAAAAATGGAATAAATTTCATCAAATTGTAACTAGCAAATATAAAACACAATTTTGATTTTATAAATAGAAATTAGACAATTGCTGACCGTTGATTTCACTCTATAACCAATTCTGAGCACACATCATTGCCTCTATAGCCTTGGGATGTAGCCTACTACAATGTAGACTTAAAAGTCTTCCACTAGTGCTAAAGGCAGCTTCTAAAACAACAGTTGTGACAGGAATTGCTAAAATATTTCTTGCAATCCTTTGTAAAGTAGGATACTTGAGACCATTACTTTTCCACTATGCCAAAATATAAAAGTCTTTACTCCTCTTCAACACTCCCTCATCAATAAAATGATCAAATTCCATTCTACCACTCCCTCATCTTGCCATCCCTATTTTATTTTTAGTTTCTAAACTATTGAAAATATTTTAATTTTTGTTCTTAAATTTTATTAGAAGTTTTTTTTTTTTTTTGTTCTTAAATTATTGAAAAAATTCTGTTTTCATACCTATTTTTTTTCTATAAACTAATAAAAGTACTCTTCTTCAAAGTTTAAAGATGAAGAAGTCATTTTTTAAAGTTTAGGGATTAAAAAAAAAAAAAATAGTAAAGTTTAAAGATCAAAATAATATTTTACTCTTTTTGTTTTCTAAGTTATTTAAACTAATCGTAATTGGAAAGTTTAGGATAATATTATTATTTCGTTTCCTTAACTATTAATAGGTATTTAATAGGTATTTATTTATTGTGCAAGACTTAAGTACAGTATTTAGATGTTGTTCCTTAGATTCCCCTTTTAAGATTCTGCTATGTGGATTTTTCCTCATGAGATGAAAGTATATTTTTTAGTTAAGTAGCCATATGGCTGAATTTTAAGAGAGTAACCTAAAAAATAACATATAAAGTATGTTGAGGGTCATTTTTGTAAAGCAGGCCCAACTCAGCAAAGCAGGCAATAAGAGTGGCAGGCATAGAATAAGACTATTAAGCTCAAGCGGCAGGAGTAATAGATCACAGGCCCGTAACATGAATAAATGGGTCTTGAGGAAGTAAATGGGCCCAAAGTGTTCGGAAAGAGAGAAATGGCACCCATGGGCAGTATATAGTATGGAAAAGTGAGAATGGGCCACGGCAGGCCCAAAACAATGTAAACAAAGAAAGTAGGGGTTGATGGCAAGCCCATGAACCCCAAGGATGAGAATGAGGAGGTTGGGCCGGGGAAGCCCAATCAAGTTAGTAAAAGGCCATGGGAATGCAAAGTTAGTAAATGGGCTGAGGAAACCCAAAGGAAGTAAATGGGCTGCAGGCCCAAGGGAAAAAGAAAGGGACAATGGAGCCCATAAGTAAGAACACCAGTGGCTCTGTTAAGTCACTAGAGGGAAGGAATGAAACGGCAGGCTTGAAAAGAGGCCTAGCAGTAACATATCGTCATGGCAGGAAATGCCAAGTAATGAAATAGGACATGAGTGTAACCAAGAAATGGGCCAATAGAAATGTAAAACCCAGTATTAAGAGAAGCCCAATCCCAAAGGGAAGCAGTGAATGTACAGAACGACCCACATGAAAGAACAAAGAAGCATGGCAGATGATGCAAACAAAACTCCAGATCACAGCAAACACATGAGCCGCAGGCAGATTTTGAACGTACATAACAGGAAAGCACACGCAAGGCCTAGGCACTACCAGCCTGTACCCAGTCAATATGGGACGTGGTGGGGCCACGGGTCAGTGGTAAGATGTAAGAGGGGGTGTGGTTTGATGGTGGGGAGAGGGGAAAAGATCTATTTTAAGTTCCCTGTCCAAGCCCTTTTGGGAGGTACATCCTGTTGGGATGACAGATCGCCCAAAAGAGACAAGGTTGGGGGGAACGTTGGGTGCATGCCATAGGGAGAAAAAGAGAGCATTTATGCCACGGCAGGAGAAAGTGCCACGGCGGACTAAGAAACAACACCAATCTGTCTTTGTCTGACGAGGGTAAGTAGTACACAGACAGTGGTCGGCAAGTACGCCCAGACCAGACAAAGGCCGTTGGAAGGTAAAGTGGTAAAAACCAATCACGGCAGGCGTTATAAAAGGATCCTCGCCGTGCCCTGTAAAAGGGACCGAAAAACAAAGGGAAAAAAAATATAAGAAAAACAAAAAGAAAAAGAAAGGAAAGAAGAAAAGATAAGAAAACAAAGAGTAAGGGTAATGGGCATGCACTAATAGATCGGTTCCTTTCTCTCCCCCTCAAAATCCCACTCTCTAAGAAACAATCAAGTAATAGGAATTCCTTCAGGCATTTATCACTTAGGTCCGATTCTCTCAAAGTCATTAATCCTCGCGGCATGATATTCTCCTGGGAGATTAGTTTCATTGAGAAGAAGCGTTCTTCCTCTTTGATTCTTTGCCATTGCAAACTCAGACTTGACTTGACGTTTATTTCCTAATTAACTTCCATCATCGTTCAATCAGTTATTCTTTTCTATAAAAGCCGTTATTATTATTACTATTGTTATTACTGTGATTGCTATAGAAATATTTGGTCTTTATTATTAAGAAAAAGCCACTGTACTCTATTTTTCTTTATTGTTATTATATCTGCCCGCCGTAACCTTTTTGTAATAGCTCTACTTGCCGTGAAAATGTTCCTGGCAGACAAGGCTCAGTTTGTGCACAAGCCAGCCCAAAGTGAGTTACAGTTGGGCCAGTCTCAACTCTCCTACTCAGAAACATACTCGGACTCATCACCACAGGAGGCAGCCCAGCCCAACTCAAAACACAAAAAAGACCCCTACATTAAATTGGCGACTCTGCTGGGGAGTTGAGAAACAGACAGGGACGAAAGCCTACGCAAACAAATGCCTCCAAAGTCCAGGACAACTCGGAATATGAGTGCTGTACCCTCACAAGCAGAGTCCAGGCCTACAACGCCTCACCAACTGCAACCTAACCAGGCAGAAGGTGCCAACGGAATGGGGGCTGACCCCCAACTGCCACCAAGAATTCCTACCGACAATGCCAACATTTTCATCGAAGTCTTGCAGTCACTACAACACTCGCAGCAGCAAATGATGGAAGAAATCCGCCAGCTGAAAGCTTACAAGACGAAAGAAAAAGGAAGCCAACCTGACCCAGAGCATGCAACAGACAAAGAAGAGACACCGGCAGGAGGTGTCCCACACAATGCAGAACAACGTTTCATCACTATGGCTGAGGTGGCCGCCCTCTTGGAGTAGGAAAGGGCCAGGGCACCTAAGGAGAGGTTCTATGCACGAAGGCCTCCTTACCCACTGAGGGTACTCAGCAAACCATATCCTGAGAGGTATGAACCAAAGGCATTCGCACAGTACGATGGCAGAAAGGGAAGTGCTGTTGAGCACGTGAGGAAGTTCATTGATATGCTTGGCCCTTATGCTGCAGACGAGGACTTATGTCTTCGAGAATTTTCTAAGTCATTGTGTGACCGAGCTTATACCTGGTACATTGGGTTAAAGCCAGGAACGATCCCAACATGGGATAATATGGTGGATGTATTCTGTACCAAGTACTTCCACGAAGAAGAAACGGTGACCTTTGCAACCCTGCAAGCAACCAAACAAAGGAATGGTGAAGACTTGATGAAGTACATCGAGAGATTCAGGGACATAGCACTCAACTGCTATGACCATTGCGAAGAAAGGACGTTGGTGGAGATGTGTATGACGAATATGATCAGGGAGTACAGGGTAGTCCTCGAAAATTTGAAAATCTCTCAATTCGCCCAGCTATTGCAGAAGGTAAGAAAGATGGCCCAGTTTGTGAAACCAAGTTCGGATAAGAGAAACGCCCCGCAGGCAATGGCGGTATCCACTGGCGAACGGAGAAGGAAGACTGAGGGGAGGGAATACGAAACTCCCCCACCAATACCATGCACCTCAAAAGAATTAGACGTATTGCTAGACAAATGGATAGCAGATGAAATTTTCAAACCTAACCAGGTTGCTAGGGAGCTCATAGAGGAAGAGCAGAGGGACCCATGTTTTTGTCGTTTACACAATTATGTCCAACATTCTACTGCAGAGTGTTGGGCACTCCGTAGACTAGTGCACCGCAGGATAAAGGAAGGGACTTTAGAACTGTCCCAGCAGGAAGTCCAAAGAAACCCACTCCCAAACCACAAAGGGAAAGGTATAGCAACAGTGATAATTTGTGCTGACCCAGGAAAGGACGAAGAAGAAAACATGGCTTTGCCTGCGGCGGCCATTATCATTCTACAACAGAATTCCAAGTTCAAAAATTTGTTTGATCAGTTGGGACTCTCAGCAAAGGAAAGAAAGGTAGTCACGGAAGCCTTGGTGAGCATTGCCTCTGGTGTAGGAGTAGAATGTCTATCAGTAGAAATACCAGATGATAGAGCTCTCTTACAGGAGTCAACTGAAATCACTTTTAGTGAGGAATATATGGAAGTAGGGCATCTGGACCATAAGAGACCCTTATACTTGGCGGCATCCATAAATCAAATCCCCCATAAAGAGAGTTTTGGTAGATACAGGTACTTCTGTGAATCTCATTCCATTAAGCACTCTGCAAGTAGCAGGAATTTCAAAAAGGAAGATTCAGGGATGTCCAATGAAAGTAATAGGGTTCGGTGGAAGGGGCGAGTACACAGCAGGCCACATTCAGCTGTGGTTGAAAGTAGGCCCCATAGCCTCTTTAGCACGGTTTCATGTGGTAAAGACAGAAGTATCCTACCACGTGCTTCTGGGGAGGCCATGGTTGCACAAACACCGACTGGTCCCATCCACCTATCACCAATATGTGAAAGGAAGACTGAACGGCATGATGATACGCATAGCCGCGAACCTCTCACCATTCGAGCAGGCAGAAGCTCACTTAGTAGAAACTATATTCTACAATCAATGGGCTCTTTCTGGGGAGAGTTCAGTATCAAGGCCGCTAGGTACTTTCGTGCCTAGATGGGAAGATGTCCAGAATGACCCAGAACCCGATCTAAGGGAGTTATTGGCAAGAAAGAGAAAAAGGAAAGAGGCTCCCGCCGCAAGATTTGAGAACACGCCCCAATGCATTAGAGTCCGAGGCTCTGATGGCAAAATCATTTACAAATTATGAAGGTGCGCGGGCCCCGCAATTGAAATACAGATGGGCCCTACCCAGGAAGAGCAGCACGAGGGTTTGACGTGTTGCAGAGTCCAAGAAAGTTCAGAGGGAGGAAATAACGATGAGGAATACGAAGGAGTTGTAGCCGAAAAGGAGATGCAGGTCATGGCAGAAGAGGAAATGGAAGAAGTTGACCTGGGATTTGCTTCACAAAGGCCGAGACCCATCTCAATTAGTGCAAGCTTGACAAAAGATGAGAAAAAGGAGTTGGTACTGTTGCTAAAAGAATTCAGAGACGTGTTTGCATGGGACTACAGTGAAATGCTAGGGCTAGACCCTAGGTTAGTGGCATATACGTTGAATGTGGACCCGCAGGCCAGGCCAGTAGCTCAGCCTGCCAGGATATTTCACACAGAAATAGAAGGGCAGATAGTCAAAGAAGTACAGAAGTTGCTAGCTGTAGGATTCATTAAGCCTATTCAACATCCTCGTTGGCTATCCAACATAGTACCAGTAAAAAAGAAGAGTGGCCAGATTAGGTGTTGCGTAGATTTCAGGGATCTCAACAAAGCATGCCCGAAGGATGAATTCCCATTGCCCAATATGGATTTATTGATAGATTCAGCAGCAAGAAGCACCATGTTCTCATTCATGGATGGTTTCAGTGGATACAACCAGATCAGGATAGCACCAAAAGATGCGGAGAAAACTGCTTTCAGATCACCCATGGGAAACTTCTATTACACAGTGATGCCCTTCGGGTTGAAAAATGCAGGTGCAACTTATCAACGGGCAATGACGGCTATATTTCACGATATGATGCATCAGGAGTTAGAAGACTATGTGGATGACATAGTAGTTAAGTCAAGGAAGAGAGAAGAACATTTTCATGTGCTGAAAAGAGTGTTCGAAAGATGTAGAGCCTTTAAGTTGAAAATGAATCCCCTCAAATGTGCGTTTGGTGTATCTTCAGGGAAATTCCTTGGTTTTCTAGTTCACAGCAGGGGAATAGATGTAGACCCAGCAAAAGCCACGGCCATTGCAACTATGAGACCTCTAACCACGGTAAGAAAACTAAAAATTTTCTTAGGGAAAGTCTCGTATATCCGAAAATTCATCCCTGGGTTGACATCAATCACTTCGGCCTTTACTAAGCTACTGAGGAAAGGGCAAAGTTTTGTATGGGGAGAAGCGCAGCAGGCGGCCTTCAAAAGGCTGCAGCAGATCATGATGAACCTCCCTACAGTGCAAGCCCCAATCCACAAGAAGCCATTATTACTTTATATGGCTACCAATTCATATGCAATTGGTGCCTTAATTGCCCAAGAAGATGGAGGTGGCATCGAGCAGCCAGTATATTACATCAGCCGCGCCTTGAAAGATGCAGAAACTCGTTATCCGAGGGCGGAAAGGGCATGTTTGGCTATCATGTATGCCTCACAGAGATTACGCCATTACTTCTTAGCCTATGAAGTATGGTTGATGACTAAGTCCCATGCCATCAAAGCTTTACTACAGCAGCCAATCCTCTCCGGCAGGATATCATAGTGGTTATTACAACTGTCGTAGTATGACTTGAGAATGGGGGCGCCCAGAGTAGTGAAAAGCTAGGCTATAGCAGATTTGTTGGCAAAGTTTCCAGGGGAGGAAGAATTTTCGCTGGACGACGAAGTTCCAGGGGAAGTAGCCATGGCAGAGGAACTCAGAGAACAGTGGGTAATGAAATTTGACGGATCTTCTACCGCCCAGTCTGGAGGGGTTAGGGTAGTTTTGTATCATGAAGAAGATAAAGCAGTAGCACTATCATTCAAGCTGGAGTTCCCCTATTCAAACAATACGGCAGAATATGAAGCTTACTTAACTGGGCTGGCCACAGCCCTTGAGATGGGAGTTAAGCATTTGAAAGTACGGGGTGATTCCAACTTGGTAGTCTTCCAGACCAAAGGGAGTTTTCCCTTAAAAGAACCCAGTCTTGTCCCGTACAGAGCAATGGCCCAGAAGATGGAAGAAAAGTTCTTAACTTTTGAAATAGAACATGCCCCGAGGAACGAGAATCGGTTTGTCGATGCATTTGCCGCACTAGGTTCGCAAATAATATTTGAAGGGGAGAGCACCAGAGTAGAGGTCAGCAAGAGAGAAGAATCCATAATTGAAGTGTTAAAAGAAAGGTTTCAGAAGGAACACTGCGAAGGAGATTGGCGGATACCCATGAAGGAAGTTTTGACGGGAGAAGAAGAAGTCATGGAACTAAAAATACTCAAAGATTACGCTCTGATGAAGGGAGAACTGTACCGCAGGTTGTCAGGCGGAGTCTTGTCCAGATGTGTGGGGCAAAAAAGAGCCTCAGAGAAAGTTGAAAGAAGTGCATGAAAAGACTTGCGGATCCTGCGGAGAGGTCAGCCTTTACCGCAGACTTTAAAGGGCAGGCTTTTATTGGCCAACCATGAGCAAAGATGCAAACCAAGTCCAAACCCAGTGTGGGAACTGCCAACTGGCGGCAGACAGAGAAGAAAGTTACGCTGCATTCGTTAGCGAGGACTGGAGAAGCCCATTTATACAATACCTGACAGAAGGCATCCTGCCGTAAAAGCACAGCGAAAAATATAAGTTCAGCGAAAAATATAAGCTCAGGAGGTTTTTGCATAATATGACCATTTTCAAAAAGGGGTATGATGAAGACCTCTTGAGATGTTTAGGCCCTGAGGAGGCAAGAGAAATGATAAAAGAAATACACTCAGGAGAGTGTAGGGAACACTAGGGAAAGAAAAGGTTTTACAGATGCCTGCTGCAAATGGGCTATTACTGGCCTACCATGAAAAAGGATACGGCAGAATTTGTGAAAAGGTGCCACAGTTGCCAAGTACAAGCCAATTTGATTCATACTTGTCCACAGAATTTGCATAGCATGGTCACACCATAGCCATTCCATACTTAGGGGCTTGACTTAGTTGGACCGGTGAATCCGCTGTCGTGAGGGTACATATGGATACTAGTAGCTACGGAATACTTTACTAAGTGGGCAGAGGCAGTACCACTTCGTAAAGCCACAGGAGGAGCAGTGGCAAACTTTACCAAGGAAAACATAATTGTAAGGTTTGGAGTTCCCCACAGGATTATCAGTGACAACGGCACACCCTTTGTCAATAGTGAGGTGAGGAAAATGCTAGAGTTCTATCAAGTCAAGCATCACTGGTCATCACCATATTACCCTCAAGGAAACGGGCAAGCAGAGGCAACGAACAAAACTCTCATAATAATCATCAGTAAAATGAGTCAAGAATATATGGGAGGATGGGCAACGCATCTGCCAGACGCTCTTTGGGCTTACAGGAGTTCACCTAAGTCAGTCACAGGTTTTTTACCTTTTTCCTTGGTCTACGGAACTGAAGTAGTGAGCTCAGTAGAGAAAATGACCCCATCCCTGAGAGTCATGCAGATGCAAGAAAAGGAGAATGATGAAGAAGTCTTTGCGGCAGAAAGGTGTGAAGACTTGGAATGACTTGATGAAAGAAGAAAAAAAGCTCAAGAACACAGCCGCAGATACAGACAAAAAATGACTGAGGCATACGGCAGGATGACTAAAGAAAGAGTATTTGCAGAAGGACAATTGGTCCTAAAAGTGGCAGATTACGTTAAGAGAGGCCAGGCAAGACTATCAAAGTTTGCACCGAAGTGGGAAGGACCCTTTGTGATAAGAGAGGCACATCCAAGTGGATATTACCGCTTGACTCAGATGGATGGAAGGGATTTAATGGATCCCATCAATGGGAAATAGTTGAAACGCTACTACGCCTGAGGAGAAAAGCAATGTGATTATCCCTCCCTTTTGTTTTGTCGAAAGTTGTTATGTTTCCTTTTGCTCTGTTCTTTATTTTTCAAATGACTATGTTACAAATCAAAATTTTTGTAACTTGTTTTCTTGCAATGAAAAGCACGAAGTATTTGTTATCATATATCATAGCAAAAGAAAAACAGCAGCAAAGTATAGCATCATAAAGTTAAATTACAAAACCCAAACTGTGGCAAACAAGCCCAAATAGGTGCTATAGGAAGCATAATGTATTAAATAGAGTAATAAGGCAAAAGAAAACAACAAAACAAGGGAGAAACTGCATCATCATCAATAGAGTCCAGAAATGAGTGATTGATCCCCAAAATGACCAAGTCCTCCAACATCGGAAAGAAGACGCTCGCGGCGGCCCTCCAAATCTGCCACTTCCTTTCTCAAAACCGCAAGACGTAAGTCAATAGTATCAACAGTAGACTGGACTCTCCTCATGAAAACTGCTCGAGCAATTTCTCGAAGGTGATCCAAGACGAACTCCACGGCAAAGCCAACGCTAATAAGCTCCTGTACTGCAGCCCTCCACTGCAGGATCCTCTCAGTGGAGACGGTATCAACAAAGTTGTGCTCGATGTCATTCAGTACGCTCCCTAACATCCTCAAGAAATGCTCTCTAACTGATCGACCAAGTCGGAATCCCTGCATGAAGTCCCCACGACTGTTATGAATCATCACCAAATGAGGAGCACAGTCCGCAAGGACTCTGAAGTCATGAAAATCTATGTAAGGAGGTTCGGAGCCCCAGAAAGAAGCAGGATCAAGGTCGTTGACTTCGGACTGGTCAAAACGCACAAAGAAGGCTGCAGCCTCGCTCGCAGGATCTGGAATTGTGGCAGAGCTACTGCCTACCTCAAACTGAGAAGGCACTGTAGGAGGTGGGCCTGTTAAAAAACACAAAGGTTGAAATGAAAAACCTTGGTAAGAATAAAAGGAAGAAAAGCCCACGGAGAAGAAGTAAAGAAATGAGATAAAATTTTACCAGAACTAGCAGTAATGGGGGCTATGGGGAAAACAGAGGTAAGAACAGAAGGAACTGTAGAAACAGACGCTGTAAATACGGCAGAAACTGGTATAAAAGATGTGGCAGGAATAGGTGTTGTGGGCATGGCAAGAGAAACTGTCGCAGACACCCCTACGTCTACTGAAATGCCTAACTCCCCAAAAGTCTCTGCAAACAGAGAAATAGACATGAAAATAAAGAGGAAGAGGGAACTTATCAAAAAAAAAAAAAAGGGAGAAGAGTGAACTTAACGGAGAAAGAAGAAAAAGGAAGGAATAAAACACATACCCATTGTCTCGAGTGGAACACTCTCCTCTTCCTTAGATTCAGAAATCCTCCTCCCCAGGCCAGGCTCATCCTCAGGATCCTCAAAGATCTCCTCAGACTCCTCTGAGGACAATTCAGCATGAGGCGCACATGTGACAAAAACAGGAATAGAAGAGGGGGTAACTACCAGAGAAGAAACGCCCTACACTGCCTGAGAAAGAGCAGCAAAAGGATCACCGGTGAAAATGACGAGAGGTGCAGCAGGAGTAGCCTCAATCTAGGTAACAGTAGGAGGGGCGGTTCCCCTTTGAATAGAAGGTGTCATGGCAAAAGTAGGGGTGGCCTCATTGACCTCCCCAATATGAGTACCCTCATCCATGGGTACCGGTCTAGTAGGAGAGGTAGTGGCTGTAGAAGGAGCAGATGATGCAAATTCGGCCCCACCAAAAGTGCCCTCCGTAGGAGTGCCCATGGGGGCAGAAAACTCCTTGGCAGTAAGGCGGTATATGGAAAGAGGCTCAGGCTCATTTTAAAAGACAAAACAAAGAAGAGGTATGAAGACAGAATTAACTCTTTGGGCGAGTGAAGTAACCAAAAACATGTAGCAGACTGAACACGTGCAGGAGCAAGAAGAAATATACCTCTAATTCAGGTTTCTCAAGTATAATAGGACGGGCGGCTGACGTATCCTCCTTGTGCTTAGACTGCAAAAGGAAAAGGAGTCAAGGAAAGGAGTCAGCAAGCATGTTAGGATTCAGAAAAAGTCAAAGAAAAAAGGGAAGAAGTATATATATATATATATATATATATATATATGTACTTGGAAGACAAAGCAAGAAAAAGTTTTTTTTTTTAGAAACTTACTCTTCGTTGAAAGGCAGACGCAGGATGAGGAGTTGTCTTCCTTTTACTGCCTCGTGTCCTGCTGGCAGGAGTAGCACCTATGGGAGCCTGAGGAATGGCAGACTTAGACTTGCTGGCAGATTTAAGCTTGGCAGGAATTTTCTTGGCTGGCACAGGAATGTTTACTACTTTAACTTTCTTCTCCCAACCCGAGGGGTAATCACCTGTGTGCTAATACCATCCTCTCTTCTCCTCGTCCATTCAAAGATGGCGGATCGGTTCTGTTTCCTGGCATAGGCCAACACGGACCTCGAAGGAAGAAGCAATCGAGGATTGGGAGAAATAACCATGCTAAGTCCCTCAAGAGGTATAAGAGAGAAACCACAACTGCCAGCCAACTCTGTCTCAAATGAGGTCATTACAGCCTGCCAATAGCTGTGCATAGCAGGGGTGCAAAGGCCTTCCCTCATAGAACCAGCAACTGTGACTGCACTGAAGCGCTGTCTCCAAAAATCAAAGGCAGCGTGCTGCAGAAAGGGTTTAGCTGAAGTAGGAGACTCTGCAAGGAAGGAGAGGTCATCAGGAATATCCTGGTCCAACCTAAATTGTCTCCTTACTCGGTTGGCAGGATAATGGACGAACCTGACACCTTCATCTGCTAAATAGGGCAACCATCCAGGATTAGTGGTAGCCAAATAGGTGATGCCCGTTTCATCAAAGCCAGCCAGCGGAGTAGTAGTACCAACAGTATCAACAAATGAACCCATCGCAGAATCAACACAAGTATAACCCGAACGCAAATGTCTATAAACTCTCCAGAAAAAACTAATACCTTCATCAAAGGACTCAACAACAGAATAATCGATGGGCTTCAAACCGGACCAACGAAAAGCCAGTGGAAAATCAAGCTCAAATCTGCCATAGAAATTAGTAATGGCCCGCGGGCAGAATTGGTATTTCTCTTTAGCAAATCTGACAGGCCTACACTTCGCTAAATATTGAGCACAGCGCTCAAACAACAACTGCTGCAGAATGGTGCTGTGTATAGAGGAAGCAACTATGTGGCAGGAGCCAGCCTAACTCTCGTCACTCCGCAAGATGTCCAGTTGAACATATAAATGCCCCCAAAACATGAGGGCTAACGGCAGACTCACTTCGGCAAATATTTTTATAACCAAACGAAAATACAAAAGTTTTATGGCATAATGGGGATGGGACCCAAACACAAACTTAGAAAGCCAAAAACTAATAAAGGTAGCACGACGAGAAACAACAGAAAACTTGGAAGAAGAACTAACCCAGTAAGACAATTTAGCATTTCCGGCCATCCTTTTCTTCAACTCCGCTTCGATGTCATCTTCTTCTGGGGAAAGCTCAATGGTGGCAAGATCAACATCTCCAAGAATAGGCAAAAGTAACTGATTAGCCACGTCCTCGAGAGTAATAGTGAGTTCGCTGCAAGAAATGAAGAATGTGTGAGTGGTGGCACACCATCGGCGAACTAAATGATGAAGATTGTAGAGGTCTCGGAAGTTGGATAGGCTTCGGGAAAGAACGACACCCTTTAGAACACCGACCTTCTGAAGCAAACCCATAAAGTCTGTATCCGATAACTCACTGTTAACCCACCCCT
The DNA here is from genome assembly GCA_023736055.1 of Quercus glauca. NCBI lineage: Eukaryota > Viridiplantae > Streptophyta > Magnoliopsida > Fagales > Fagaceae > Quercus > Quercus glauca. Next base: position 5,144,404 of record CM043319.1, on the reverse strand, counting down.
TCCAACCCAAGGCAGTGCTAGACCCAAACTCGAAATGAATGGGTACAGGAAGGGCGACGCCTTGACGAATGACCAAATCGGAGATGGAGGAAGACACCGGAGCCCAAGAAACGTTAGGGTTTCGCCGGCAAAGAGCGAGCCACACACGGCTCGGCGGCGGCGACGCATAATCTCCAGGAGCCTTGGGGAAGTAGGGACTGATATTGTACCAAGGGTCAATTAGAGGGGCGCACTCGCTGTCTGGGTCACGCCGTGCCTCCTTCTCATCGGAATGGTCCAAATCGGAGCGCATGTCCTCTTCTTCTACTTCTTGTTCCACCGGAGGGTCCACAGAGACGCTTTTCCCTTTACGGCGGGAAGAAGCTTGAGTTTTCACCGGTGCCATGGCGGGAGGATTTGATCAGAGTAAGAGGGAAATGGGTGTTCGAAGAGAAAAAGATGGTGAGGGAAGGAAAATATTTTGGAAGAGAAGGAGTTTGTGTCTGCGTTGGGAAGGGACTCTTTTCTTAAATACCTGAGTTATTAAAGCCAGCGTGAAGGGAGGCGACTGGTCAGCCATTGAGAAAGGAATGAAATTAATGAGGTGGCAGTTATGTCTTAAAGCAACTGCCATTTTGGGAAATTCAAAGAGTCACCACTGTTCACGGCAAGAAAAGAAATATGTATATGCAGGAAGGAGTTCATGTTTTAAAAAAGCCCGCGAAGGAAAAGAAAAAAAAAAGGGGAAAGTGTAAAAGACGAAAAAAGTCATTCATTCACATATGAATCGCAAGAACGCTCCATATGTTTAGGGGGCTAAATGTAGATGGTCATTTTTGTAAAGCAGGCCCAACTCAACAAAGCAGGCAATAAGAGTGGCAGGCATAGAATAAGACTATTAAGCCCAAGCGGCAGGAGTAATGGATCACAGACCCATAACATGAATAAATGGGCCTTGAGGAAGCAAATGGGCCCAAAGGGCCTGGAAAGAGAGAAATGGCACCCATGGGCAGTATATGGTATGGAAAAGTGAGAATGGGCTGCGGCAGGCCCAAAGAAATGTAAACAAAGAAAGTAGGGGTTGATGGCAAGCCCATGAACCCCAAGGATGAGAATGAGGAGGTTGGGCGGAGGAAGCCCAATCAAGTTAGTAAAAGCCCATGGGAATGCAAAGTTAGTAAATGGGCCGAGGAAGCCCAAAAGAAGTAAATGGGCTGCAAGCCCAAAGGAAAAAGAAATGGACAATGGAGCCCATAAGTAAGAACACCAGTGGCTCTGTTAAGTCACTAGGGGGAAGGAATGAAACGACAGGTTTGAAAAGAGGCCAAGCAGAAACATATCGTCATGGCAGGAAATGCCAAGTAATGAAATAGGACATGAGTGTAACCAAGAAATGAGCCAATAAAAATGTAAAACCCAATATTAAGAGAAACCCAATCCCAAAGGGAAGCAGTGAAATGTACAGAACGGCCCACATGAAAGAACAAAGAAGCATGACAGATGATGCAAACAAAGCTCCAGATCACAGCAAACATATTAGCCGCAGGCAGATTTTGAACGTACATAACAGGAAAGCACGTGCAAGGTCCAGGCACCACCAGCCTGTACCCAGCCAATATGGGACGTGGTGGGGCCACGGTTCAGTGGTAAGAGGTAAGGGGGGGTGTGGTTTGGTGGTGGGGAGAGGGAAAAAGATCTATTTTACGTTTCCTGTTCAAGCCCTTTTGGGAGGTACGTCTTGCTGGGATGACAGACCGCCCAAAAGAGGCAAAGTTGGGGGGGGGGGAATGTTGGGTGCATGCTATAGGGAGAGAGAGAGAGCATTTATGCCACGGCAGGAGAAAGTGCCACGGTGGACTAAGAAACAACACAAACCTGTCTTTGTCTGGCGAGGGTAAGTAGTACACAGACGGTGGTCGGCAAGTACGCCTAGACCAGACAAAGGCCATTGGAGGGTAAAGTGGTAAAAACCAATCACGGCAAGCCCTATAAAAGGATCCTTGCCGTGCCCTGTCTTGTAAAGGGGACCGAAAAACAGAGGAAAAAAAAATATAAGAAAAACAAAAAGAAAAAGAAAGGAAAGAAGAAAAGATAAGAAAACAAAGAGTAAGGTAATGGGCATGCACCAATAGATCAGTTCCCTTCTCTCCCCCTAAAAATCCCACTCTCTAAGAAACAATCAAGTAATAGGAATTCTTTCAGGCATTTATCACTTAGGTCTGATTCCCTCAAAGTCATTAATCGTCGCGGCAGGATATTCTCCTAAGAGATTAGTTTCATTGACAGGAAGCGTTCTTCCTCTTTGATTCTTTGCCACTACAAACTCAGACTTGACTTGACGTTTATTTCCTAATTAACTTCCATCATCGTTCAATCAGTTATTCTTTTCTATAAAAGCCGTTATTATTATTACCATTGTTATTACTGTGATTGCCATAGAAATATTCGGTCTTTGTTATTAAGAAAAAGTCACTGTACTCTGTTTTTTTTTACTGTTATTATATCTGCCTGCCGTAACCTTTTTGTAATAACTCTGCTTGCCGTGAGAACATTCCTGGCAGACAAGACTCAGTTTGTGCACAAGCCGGCCCAAAGTGAGTTATAGTTGGGCCAGTCTCAACTCTCCTACTCAGAAACATACTCGGGCTCATCACCGCAGGAGGCAGCCCAGCCCAACTCAAAACACAAAAAAGGCCCCTACAAAGTACTGTACCTAAGTTTTGTCCTTATTTATTTGATGGAATTTAATAGGTATTTATTATGATGATGCTTGTATTTAAAATTATATATTCTATCATTAAAAGAAAAGTATAATATGCCAAGAATTTAATGGAGTGTTTAAGTTCAATTAATATGTATGTATTAAAATAACTAGTGCATAATTTGTGCATATGCATTGTACACTAAAAAATAATCACAATTACACACATATTTGAGTTCAAATTATACTTAGTGTTATTCTCAATAAAAAAAAAAAAAATTACTTAGTGTAAAAGGTACACATTTTTTAAGTCATAAATGAGTTTTACTCTCTCTCTCTCTCTCTCTCTCTCTCTCTCTCTCTTATTTTTTTTTTTTTTAGTTTTTCTTTTCATATACATATGAGTTTACTCTTTTTTTTTTGGTTTTTTATGATTTATTTATATTAGACTCTTCATCTTTTGCACAACATTAACTCACCTAGAACCAAAAAAAAAAAAAAAAAAAAAAAAAAAAAAAAAAACAACAACAACAACAACTTAAATAGGACATGTGATGCAAAATTAGACAACAATTGGAATTCAATTTAGAATTTAATTGGATTTTCTCTCTGTTTTAGCTTTAATTATATATATATATATAGATATGTAATGATGTGTAAAACTATGAGGTCTTAAAATTTATGTGGCAAAAGATTTCAAAGTTAACTAAAAATCAAACTGCTTCATTTTTATAATTTGTAGATAAATTATAAATAAGGAGTCGAGTGAACAAAAAGTCCAATTAGAAATTATTAAAAAAATCAGTAAAAAAAATATATGGAGGAGTTTCTGTTTTTTTTTTTTTTTTTTTTTTTTTTTTTTTTTTTTTTTCATTCTTATGTTGTTGAAGAGAAAAAGGTATATCGAACTGACCTTAGGTATTATCCTACCATAGTATGTGTTTCAAAGAATTCAAACATAAATTTAAACAAATAAATTAGTCATTATTCTTACTTATACTATTACAAAACCAAAATGTTTCCAAAAGATAAACAATTCAGTAACCAAGAATCTTGTAATTCAACTAGCATCTCTTGGTATTTTTAACAGAGATGTTCAGAATTCGAATTCCCCCATAATTATCAAATAATAATTTTTTTGTTTTGGAAAAAACCCAATACAATTCATTATGCCATAAAAACATATATTAAGTGCAAGAATACTATGAGTCTAGATAAGTGGCATCATCAACATTCGTGGAAAACCCACAAAATGATAATTCTACCTGTACAAAAAATTTTTTCGGCCGAAATTGGGTTAGAGGGATCTCCTCCAATTTATTACCACAGTATGGATGTTTAAATTGGTAAGTATTAAACAATTTGACATGTCTAGAAAAATTCTTCTCGCACGACAAGTCATCCTCTCCAATAATACATAAGTTATTTTACACTAACCTCCTACTAGTATTACACGTCGTAACCAACAATGGGTTATACGACAGTTAGCGCATTAACTTAGTTAGTGTAGTCTGTTAAGTTTGTTAAGGTGGTTAGTTACCGTTAATCCGTTATAATTATAGTCTTACTCTGTTTTGCATATAAACAACATAGCCTCTCGTGTATCATATCATTCTTGAATAACATTATTTCAATCTTGATTTTCTCTCAAAACTTTCTCTATTAGTCAACTAATCATTGAATTCTTCATAAATGACATTAGTATTTTGCTTAGAAGAAATTGTTAATTCATTTAAACAAATCTTGTATTCGATGCGTCATCTCCCTTCACTAAAATTATACATGAATATTCATTTGAAGTTGCTCATTCTAAAATTTACATGTTTACTCTTTTTAGTATTGTTTGTAAAAACCTATGATATATGTGATTCACATATATCATAATTTACCCAATTACAAAGATAAAAAGAGAGAGGAAAAAAAAAAAAAAAACTTCTAAAGAGATAAGTATGGTTTATTATTATTATTTTTTTCTTCTAGATTTGTTAAGGTAATAAATCATTAATAAAAACCTCTTGAAAGTGGAAGTCAAACACCAAACAAAACAGAGAACAGAGCTATTAAAGAACACTTGCACATTTTCACATCTCCTCGCGTGTTTCTCTGTCTCTGTCTCCCTCTCTCGCTCTGTACCTTTTTTTTTTTTTAACTCTTTCTAGTTTTCTGCTAATAACAACAGAAACAAAAAACCCTTTTTTTTTTTTTCTTTTTTTCTTTCTGGGTTTTTGGTTTTGCCCGACAACCTGGTTTTGTTTATTTTTATTTGAATTACCACTCTTTCTCTCTTAATTTTCTCTCACTTTCTTATGATCCAAACACCACTCTAAGACCCGCAGAATTCTTAGATGGGTGTCTCATTCAAGGTCTCGAAAACCGGCGCGAGGTACCGCCCCAAACCTCCGGCCAACGACGGCGCTGTTGTCGCCGATGACGAGCCGGAGAGCAACTCCAAGGAGAGTTCAAGAAAGCAACAGGTAACCAAAAAAAAAGTTATGTGAAGTGAATTGAATTCATTTGATTGGTTACTCTTGATTGGTTCCCGGGAAAACGTGAGGGAAATTGGAGAAGTGGGGAATTGGGAATTCTGGGTATTGGATTTCAGCTGGGTTTTGTGTGAAAAAGCTGAGATTTTTGGTTTTGATGCGTGTACTTGTATGTGTATATAGAATTAGTTGTTTTAAGCTCAGCTGAGTGTTCATATATAAATTAATGGGGATGGTGGAGACTGAGATTTGGGATATGAATTTGTTGTCTTTTGGTTGCTGACATTTTCTTGTGTGAACAATTGAAGTTTGTGTAATTAATTGGGAGTCTGTTTTGATACTGAGAAAATAAAGAGTATTAGTGATCTCAATTTTGCAGTTTTTAGATCTTTTGGGTTTTTCCTGGAAGTAAAGGCTTTGAATTTCAGCTGAGCTTAGTGCAACTAATTGGGTTTCTTTTTAGTGCTAATTTCCTTAATTGAAGTGAGATTTTCACATTTTTTTTTTTTTTGGGAATTCAAAGCAGATGATGTAAAGACATGAAATTTAAGGCTTTTTATTTCTTTCATCAGGTTTCTCAGGAAGCACTAAATCAAGATATATTTTCATTAAATGGGTAATTTATTTAAATAGGATTTTTCCGAGATGCTAAACCTAGTGGTTTGGTGTTTTTTTTTTTTTAGGTACTGTAAATGGGTAATTTATTTAAATAGGATTTTGCCCAGATGCTAAACTTGGTGGTTTGGTGTTTTTTTTTGGTACTGTACCTGACAGTAGCTGGAAAATTCACTCGTATTTTTTGGTTGGGGAGGGGGTGCTATAAAGGCAGAAGCTCCAAATTGATAATCACCTTCCGTAATCTTTTTTGTTTTTAAAATATTGTTGATGACCTATCAAGGTGTTTTAGCAGATGCCATGTTAAATTAACTGTTGGAAGCTTGTGAAGCCAAGAGCTTTGTGGCCTGGTCTCCCCAATGAGGAGAACTTGGATTTGAATTCCCCCTCCCGTACTTATTGTAAGCAAAATATATATATAAAGCTGGAACCTTGTGAAAATTGTAGTTTCTTCATCTTGGCAGTGTGATGTTCCTTATATGCTACATTTTGTTGCTGAAAAATATCTTAAAAAAAAAAAGAAAAAAGTAAAAAAGAAAAAAGAAGAAGACATACTTTGCATGATTTTTGAGCTTGAAAACCCAAAATTTTGAATGGAGCCTACTTGGTTAATACATCCATTCAGCTCTTTCGATTTAAGTTTTCCTTCGTCAGAAATGAAATGCAGAGGAAATTTAAAATTCAAAATCTAAAGTTTCCCTTTTTTCTTCCAGCAATTGAAATAGATAATTTGATATATTGTATTATTCAGAGAACATGATTATACTCCGCACATTGCAATCAGCAAGGCTTTTGTTTTTTACTTGATTGCAAGCCCTTGAATCAGTAGAATGAGAAGGCGAATTACATTGATATTTAATTATTTATACTTTATTTTCTGTCATGATAGTTTGGATTTTCTTATGATATAGGGTGATCTTCTTGGAGGATGTGAAGATGTTGTTGGGGTGTCTGCATCATTTATGTTTCGTGAAGGACATCCTCCAACAGCAGGTTAGATATAGTTGTTTTTGTTAGCCATATTCGAGTTATGTTTGGATCCTGACTGTGTTGGTTTTCCATTGCTTTGATAGAGGATGAAGTTTCCTTCACATTGAACCTCTTCCCAGATGGATATTCAATTGGAAAACCCTTAGAGGTTTGTTGAAATGAACATTAACTGGATGATACCAATTGAAGAAAGTAAATTGAATGCAGAAAGAGACTCCTTGTACAATCTCATACATAGCATTCTAAGTATGTATAATTTATGATTTTTCAGAATGAGACTGCACATCAGGCTACACTTCAAGATACTCCAAAGTTGTTACATCCATATGATAGGGCGTCTGAAAATCTCTTCTCGGTAAATGTCTAGTTGTTTCCCTGATTTTCCTTCAATTTTGTTCAGAGATGATTATCTTGATTGTTGTTTGTAAAGGGACTGATGTGCTTTTGAATGGAACATCTTCTGTCCATGACTTCTTTGGTAGACATTTGTTTTGCATGAATATTAGGAATGTGGCATTTTCCCTTTTGTTGGTCTTATTAATGTAAGGAGGTTTTTTTTTTTTTGATAAGTCTTATTAATGTAAGGAGGTTGATTCTTAATGTTTAATTATGTAGATAACACTGATGGATTTGCATGTGCAGACCATTTGTCTCACATGGTGTATTTCGAGAAAAAAATGGGGTTTCCAAGAATTGCTTCATATAAATTTTTTTTTTCATTGAACTTGTAAAATGTTGCAGTATCTTTGCATTGCTCACTATTTTTACCCTCTGCATCATCACTGTCTAGATTTCCCTATGTCTCTGTTTGCTATACATATCTCTTACTCTAATTAGTTTCTTTCTATTTGTGAATGCATTTAAAGGCCATTGAATCTGGCCTGTTGCCTGGAGATATTCTAGATGATATGCACTGCAAGTTTGTTGACGGGACACTTGTGTGTGAGGTGAGTCATTTAACTACTGAAATTTACTTTTATCACACCTGCATCATAAACTTTTTGGCTTGTCAAAATAAATGATAATTAAATAGAAAACTTAAACGAATTGTATGAATACTAATCTCCATGTGTGCATGTAAAAGTAAACATGCATGTCAATGTGTATGAACCAAGAAATTGTTGAATCCAGCTAAGTTTATTTTTGATAATACTTAACATTATTCTTAACAACAGTTGAGCATGGCAGTATTAGTAGTGAATCCTGTTGTTTTTAGGTGGTCCATTCATGTACTTCCCATACCATTTGACCAGCAGTGACGTTTCTCATTAATGTTACTGTAAAATTCCTTCCAGCATTACCTGACCGCACTACTCTGCTTGCACTGTTTTAACTATCATTATTTTTGGTCACTTCGAGTTTGCCTATCATGAGAAGACTACTGCCTCTGTTTTAATTCCAGCCTAGTGTTTTACAGACAAATCTCTTTGGTATGCCTCAGAGAGAAAGAGAGGATCGAACTTGGAAACATTTTTAAAGATTCTATCTTTATAAATGATGTCTATGATTAGGTTTAACTTTGTAAAAGTTTCAATCTGGGGTAGAGAAGCCAGGCAACTGTTTACATACATCTGATGTCTACTGTTGTAGCTATTTGAAGTTTGTTCTATTAACATTTCTTAGAATTCAGGTTATGATTGGTACCATTAATATTTAGGATTTTAAAAATTGCCATTGCTGAATTTTTCGCAGGTGCGGGATTATCGGAAATGTGCTGTTGACCAAGGGTCTGGTGATCCATCAACTAATGGATCCCCTGTTGTTAATAAAGTACGCCTTAAGATGTCATTGGAGAATGTAATAAAGGACATTCCATTGATATCCGATAATTCTTGGACTTATGGCGATCTGATGGTAACTATAATCAATTCCTCTGAACCTTGGCCATTAAATTTCTATCATATAATTGGGGTATTGGAGTCACATATTTATGTTCACATGACTGCAGGAGGTAGAGTCCCGTATATTGAAAGCCTTGCAGCCACGGCTTCTTTTAGATCCTACTCCTAAGTTGGATAGGCTTTGTAATAACCCAGTTCCCACAAAGGTAGTGCCTTTTCAGATCGAGTTCTTGTTCCCTGGCTGGAGATGATTGGTTGTGTCTTTAACTATTTAGAACTTCATTTGCAGCTTGATTTGGCTCTGTCCAGTGTCCGGAGAAAGAGAATGAGGCAGATGGCTGAAGCTACTCTCTCACCTTGTAATAAGACAAATGGGAAGAAAGTTTGCGTAGATAGAGTACCAGAAAGCTCTAACGGCAGGGTGGGAGATTCAGGAATCATTTCAGGCAATGCAATGCCTCAGCATATACATGAGAATCTAACTGCACAAAATCTTAACCCAACAAACATGGTAGCCCTAAGACCCAGGAGCTTTGTACCAGATGCCTCTGTTCCAGCCCTACCTCCAGCTTCTCATCAACAGAGGTATCAGATGGGGATTGGGACCCCCAGAGGTATGCAGGATCCTGGTTCAGGGCCTGAATATGCCGACAATGTGAATTCAAGTGTCTCTGTTCTTGGAAAGAGGGAGAATCAAGATTCGCAAATGTCACCCTTGCCCAACTTTAACAAAAAAGGAAGGCCTACACCAGTGGGTCTTGATGGAATGCAGCAGCAGCAAATAGGGCCACATAT